>CM077666.1:30789011-31989011 GCA_039707655.1 Elymus sibiricus
GGAACCGCTTCGGATGAACACCTCTAATACATGTTTTCTGTACTAATGTTGGATTGGAGCTCTGTCTAGTCGAGAGACACTCGTACAAGCATAGAATCACTGATAAATAAAGTTGGGCCTCCTTTTGCCAAGTTAAGCCTTTGGTGCTCAGCTGCAATGCACAACACCCCCCCCCCCCCCCCCCTCTCTCTCTCTCTCTCTCTCCCCGCCAACTTTCCGCTCCATGCTCACACTTTTTTCACTCAACAAACATCACTTGTCTGTGCAGCATCCTTCTTTTCATATTGAACCATGCATGTATGCCTTGATTTTATCGTATCGTTATTTACACTAATGATTTTTTCTAGGGCTGTGCGCAGACCTAGCTTCTTGTTGCTTTGAGAGCCAAACTACATTTTCTTTTTTCAACTACATTTGTAAACACATATACATGACAAACTTAAAAAATAGGGTGTGGCTAGGTTTCAGTCGACTAAGACATAACCAAGTCTCAGTCAAGTGATAAATATATAAGAAGAAAGAAGGAAAAACTGAAAAAAAAAATTGTACGATCTCAATGCAAGATCAAAGGAATATAGCATCGACAGAGACATAACGAAGTCTTAGTCGACTGAGACTTAGCAAAACTGTAAAAAATAATATTCTATATAAACATATGATTAAGCTGCCACAATCATATATAGGTAACTACACCTGTTTTGATAACTGGAACCTTTCTGTCAATAAAATGCATGTTTTCAACAAACTTGTAAGGCATAATTAATATTACTATCTAGGCATGCATATGAATGAAGTTTTATGTGACTTCTAACATAGAAAATGCATTCTATTGCAAAATGTCAATGACCTTTCCCCGAGAAAACTGACTGAATATAAACTTCAGAATAAATATCTTCTTTACAATGATACAAAACTTATGTGAAAAAAACAACCACCTCAACTAAAAATACTCTGTAATCTCATGTGTATTATATTCTCCACAAATATGCATATTCTAGAAACAGATAAAAAGTCGTATATAAATAATGAGAGGATCAAATAAATACTATATATATGATGATATCCAGCCCACTCATCCACGTAGCATGCATAACCGTGCAGTCTCGTAGCACTTGAGTGGCAGGGTCCTGCTTTCTCCGAGGCCAAACAAATTAAAAAGAAAAAACACACACACGCAAAAAAATTCAAGATAAAGCAGGGCAGTGCAGAGAAAGGACAGCACGTACGCTGTGATTGCAGCCTTGAGACAGAAACAAGTGCCTAGTGAGCAAAAATTATGTAGCCTATGATTGAAAAGATTTTATATCTCTGCTCCCTCCTCCCTTCTTCTCCTTTTAGGAAAAGCAGAGAGAGTAGCTCTCATGGCTACCTATGCATCTAGAGTACTAGTCAATTCCTCACCATGCTGCTCCCCCCTTCTTTGATACATGATGTGATTGGCACACCAGTGACTCATGAGCAATTTTGATACACATATCCTTGATGTGATTCGCACTATAGTGATTTTCATGAGAAATTTGGCGAGCAAAAATAAAAATAAAAATCTAGAGATGCATGAATGGATCTAGGGTGGTACACATGTTTCTAGATGCACCACATTGTTTGGCAGTGTAGCAATAACAATGGCATTATCCCCCTCCCTTGTTGCTATGGACCAGTCCAAAAGAGGCTAAGGGGAGGCAGCACGCATGTCCATGGAGAGGCTGATTTTTTGAGTGTGCAAGGGCGATAAGCCATAGCAAGCATGTGGGGGTGTGTTGCTACTCACATGGCACCTATGACACCATTTGGAGGTTAGCATGCATAGTGCCAAATTTTTCTCTTTTACATGTGGTTTTACATCCAAAGGTGGATGTAAGCTTGATCCGAGCACTACAAATTTATAGTGGACCTTGTGGTCCTGAGAGATATGGGATTGTAGGATGTGCATCAACCACTTTGCCAGTATAAAAGTCTACCATTATAATTGCATAGACATAAAAAATACGATGATCACATCACCGCTAGTGAATGTATACGTGTCGATAAATGAATCGATGCACACTCCGTTGGCAATCCATTTGGCAAACGCGGCTTGTGGGAAACAACTATGTGATGGTTCAATGTTAACTACCCATCAATCACTCCATATACGCGTTGGATTGGCATGCCATGACAGGCGGGAATCTTGCGTACATTCTTGATATTTTTTCTAGAGTTTTCGATTACATTTTGGACTATGGTTTTATAGCAAGCCAGCATTAACCCGCCACCGCACCGACGTACTACATGGCTTGTTTTGCACATCAGTGTGCCTTACACTCACATAACCTTTGTTGGAATACATATATTCTTCGCCAGTAGTTTCAATGGTACTTTCCCATAGATAACCATATGTGTATATGCCATCTTAAGGAAACTACGTGGAGAAATCATCAAAATGAGATCAAGTGATCAGCCATGCATCCCTCCCATGGAACATGGATGACCTCCCCTTTTCCTTTCCATGAAAGAAAAACTAATGCATGCATGTTATGAAAAAGTTGTAATGCACACACAAGTTTATCACCCATATACATATTCAAAGATATCTTGGAGCAACGAGCCAACAAGCAAGCATGCGTGCACCATGTGCTGCACATTGGGTGGCCCTTGAGCTGGGGCTAGCCACAGGAAAAAAAGTCCAAAATGTTAAAGAGGATATACTCTAGATGTATGGATGGATGAAGTAGTCTAGAGTCTAGAGGCTAGACTCTATACACTTTTCTCTACCTCCTTTTCCTGGTCTTGGACGTAGTACGTACGTATGGATGATCTGATGCTGCCGCCATGCATATGCCACGCTTGCTCAAGCCCATGTGATAGATGGAGAGTGCACTCTGCCTAGAAATAATCTTTGTTTTTTCCTTCTCATACATTTTTTTTGTTCAAATTTTGGTTTCAGTACTCACACCATGATATTTCTGCAACTTACGTATTTTTCTGCAACTTACGTATTAGTATGTGAATATATTAAAAAGAAGTATTGCGGTATTGGTTCATGATACTCCCAGGAGTATATATACGTAGAGAACCATTGTACCTGCGTACAGCAATATCAGCTATGCTCTGTTTGAACACACGCTGGTGTGTGACTGTGTAGCACTCGAGCTGTTCCGTCAGAGAAAGGGGAAATAAACGGCTGTGATCAACTAAGTGTGAGAACAGACGGTCCCACCTTGTGCCAGAGATGTGCAGGGCCCACAGCCTGTCAATACAGAGGCACGGCCACCGGCCAATTTGCACTGACACAAAGCAAGCAACAAGGCCTGTTTGAAGTTTGAACTATGTTTGTGTGGAATCCATGTTGGTCCCATATGCTGCTAGCAAAGTTCAGAACCTGGTCTATTAAAAGTGCCATGGTACTGCTACTCCCTAAAAGAAAAGTTATACTGTATGCTACAATCACTACATTTTTTCTTCTTCAGGGAAAAAGTATTTTGGCGCTGTGGATTGGATTGGATCTTACTATAGTAGTAGGATGCAACAACCATGTGTTGTCCTATGTACGGGTTGAGATCCTCTGCAGTACTGCACAGTGAAGTACTCCCCCGTTCCATAATATAAGATAGTTTTGCAAGCTGCTTGCAAAACTATCTTATATTATGGGACGGAGGGAGTAATGTACAAGTGGGGTTGGGTCCAGACGGTAGCGACCGTACTGCATGGTGCGCTAGGTACATACACACATGACGTGGTTGGATGTGTGCATTTTTTGCTTCCCGGTTTTCACAAAGAATAACATTTTTCTCATGTTGGTTTTTCAAAATATACGTATTGCTAAATGTATATTATTTTAAGAAGTATTGCTAAATGTATAATAAATTTTAGGGTTAATGGACTGAGACATATTAATGACAGCGGTGGTGTTTTCTTTAAATGCCCCTTATTAACTGAAATCCTATATAACTAAGTAGGTGATCTCCATTATCCTATTTATGTTAAGCACACAACATGAGGCCCACTACAACATGTAAACATGCATGACAAAAAGGTCACATCAGTAATTGAATAATAAATCATATGTAATTATAATTTTAGTTCCCATATTATTAATCAAATAACATTGTTCAATACAACCAAAACTAACTGAAATATATTGCAACAAATTCGAAGCGGCAACACACGGGGTCTAGCAGCCTCTGTTATCTCACCCACCGTTGCATACAAAGGTTAAAATTATCTTGAAATTTATGCCGTGTAATTCAAGGGGTGTTGCTAAAGATCGCTTCTCAAGGGTATTTGTATGAGGGATATTTATTTATATTTTAGGTATTTACTTCAAATTTAAAAGTTAACAATAAGGCTTTAAAAAGAAGCTAGCTCAAACAAGATCAATTCTCGAGGGTGTTCATAAGACACCCCCACAAAAAAGCCTACAAAGGTTCCTATAAAGAGTACGGGCTTGCTAATTCTCAGTCGGCGGAGAAGAAGTTAAATCTCATTCGACATCTAGTACAGCCGTTCTTACATTGAGAATTCTTTCTAAGCTATGAAAACAAACACTATATAATTATTGCATCAGATGAACAGTTATAATAACACGGCGAATATCTCCTAAAATGTGTCTGAACAAATTTATGAAATCAACTCCGAATTAGTTGATTCCACCGTCGCTCCCAAAAAATAATACCATGGATAGAAAATCCTGCAAAATTCAGATGAAAGTCCTCTGGCTAAAGGTGGCTTATTTGTACACTGTAGTACCATACTCATCAGCTTCGATGAAGAACGTGAGTGCTCGAGAGATCGCTTTCCATGCAGAGATCACTTTGCAGTATTATTGCGACCCAGTGCATTCTTGTGCAGTGGTCACTCAAAGAGTGAATGTACTACTAGTACCACACAAATACATACTGAAAGTCTGAAACACATACATCCTCTCACTGACAAAGTGGCACTTTGCCCACTCTTTATTACTCCCTCTGTAAATTACAGAGGGAGTAATTATTACACGCATGATTAACCAGGCAACAACGATTTGATACACCACACACAAGCTGACAAGCACTAGGTAATTACGAATTATAATCACTATATATACTGCCACCTAAGTAGCTATACTAATCCCAATTCAAGCCTTGATTTATATACTAATCCCAAACTAGTAGTAGTAAGTAGAGCACTATATAGGACTTGATTAATTAGTAGTAGGACGAAAGGTGGTGACAGAGATTCATTAGTGGTCTGCATGACACGTGCCGGCTACATGCACAAGGAGGAGCTCATGTGGAAGCAGGGGAGCGCGTGCTGCTGCTGCTGAGGCTGTGCTGCCACCGACGGGGCGCCGCCGCCGCTGCAGTTGCTCTCCGGGGACGACGACGCGGACGCCGACGAGAAGGAGTAGTTGCCGTCGGGGCGGCCGGGATTGAAGGGCGGTATGACGTCGGCCGAGGCCGGCGGGGGCGGGTGGCGCCAGCGTGGGAGCGGGCCGGCCAGGAGCAGAGTCTGGAGGAGCGGGCCCGCTGACACCACCGCCTCCACCAGCCGGCCCTTCTCCGGCAGCCGCCTCGCCAGCGCCATCTCCACCTCGGCCTCCTCCTCCGACGTGGCGGCCTCGTCCATGCCCACGTCGGCCATGGCGCCTGCTCCTCCTCCCAGCCCCAGGACGCCGTGGAGCGGCGGGTCGGGCACGCTCTGCGGCGGCGGCTGGGCGGCGGTGTGGTGGTGGAGCAGGAGCAGGAGGGAGTGACAGTGGCGCCGGAGCTCGTCGCGCTCGGCGGCCGCGCACGCCACGAGCCGCGCGGCCTCGTGCTCCACGCGCCGGAGCTCCTCCCGGTGCGCGCCCCGGGCCGCCTCCAGCTCGGCCAGAGCGCGCAGCAGCGCGTCCCGCAGCTCAGACGCCGTCGAGAAGCACTCCAGCTGCTGCTCGCCGCTGTCGACACCGCCGAACGCGGCGAGGGAAGGGTCCCACGCACCGTAAGCGAGCGCGGAGGACGGATGCTGGAGGTGGCCGTGGAGCAACGGGTGGCAGCCGGCGCCGTGGTCCTCCATGGAGGAGTGTTCGGGTTTTGGGTTTAGAGACGCGTGCTAAGGATGATGAGACGATGATGGTGAGGATGATATGTGCATGGGCGCGCGGGTGCGTGCGTGTGATCTTGGCTTGCGATGGTGTGTGTGGTGGGGGTGTTATATACACGATCTCTTCTTGCTTTCTCTATTTTTCATTTTTTTATGAAGACCATTTAAAAAAAATAAGTGAATGAAAAAAAAACAGTGTTGTTATAAGATTATTATTGCAAAAGATGTATTTTCATGCAAAACCCATTGTCTTTTTTTTGGGGGGGCGAAAGAAAAAATGAACTATTTATTGGCAAAGATGGTTGAAGAAGGTCCAATCAGGAAAGTACATGTGAGAAACACACAATTTTTTTTTTCTTTGAGATCAGTCGACTGCATACTTTTACAGTCAGTCGATTATTATTTTTCATTTCAGTCGATTTCTTATTTTAGTAGAATTGATCAATATTTTAGAAACCAATTATTTCCTTTTTCTCTGCAGTTGCATTTTAACTACACACTAAAATTAATGTGCTACTGAATCTATTCTCGCTTTATCTTACATTTTATTTCTACTTATTTTTATTTTGGCCGACTGAACCTTTGTGTTTTTTAACATATTATTAATGTTTTTTCTGCACCACAAAATTTAATTTAATTTGTTTCTTGCTTTGGTGTGTAAAAACATTCTAGTCAACTACTCCCTCAAACGCTCTTATATTATGGGACGGAGGGAGTAGTTTGTAGAAAATCGACCAATTTGTAAGAAAATTTTATATAGTCGAGTAGCTCAACCGTGTGTGGGCGTAGATCCTCTGACGTAAGTTAGATGACTTTGGGTCATTGACGTGTAAGCTAGTCTGTTAAAGGTCTCTCATGTCAGTGACTGCCAAGTCACCTGACTTAAGTTAGAAAATCTCAACCTATATTCCAGTTGGCTGGTTTGTAACAAAGTTCCAGTCGACTTGTGAGCAGTCAGACTCAATATAAAACACGCTAGAGTAGGGATTAGAGGAGGAAAAAAAAAGGGAAAAGAGCACAAACACTTTGTGTCCCTGAAACAAGGGCGACATGGCTCACAACCACTCAACACACCTCTATCTAAATTAAACAAAAATGCTACTCCTTTTTGCCTAGAGAACCAACAATATCCTCGAATCCTTGTTCGCTAAAGATGCATGATTCATGGCTACTAAAATTTAAGCAGGGACCCACTCTTGTTCTTGTTAGGTTCGGCGTCTTGGTTAGGGCTGTGTGGCCACGGTGATGTCATTAGGAATAATGTCTCCCACATTCGATCCCGTCCCGATGGTGCGTCTTGCGTTCTTGGAGGGAGTGTGGAGTTGTGTCTTCGTAGGATCTCACGAGATTAGGCCGGTGCTGGTCTTTGGTGGATCTATTTGATCCGGTCTTTGTTCATCTTCGTTTGAGTGTTTACGGGTTTGATCATTTTGATCTACGACTCTCTTCATCGGCGATGGTTGTTGTACATGTGCGCTGGTCCTATGGGACTTTAGCACGACGACTTTCCGACTTCGACTACTACAACAAGGTTTACCCGGCTCGGGTGAGGGAGGAGCGATGACGGCGGCACGCCTTTGGCTCACTCCAGCACTTGTAATTGTCGCTAGGTGGTCCACAGACCTGCTTGTAATTTTTGTTACATATGGTGTTCTTTGTACTGCTATGATTGATTATGAATAGATCAAAAAATTCTTCGCAAAAAGGACATTTTCAAAGTCATGCATTAGAGTTTCTTCCCCAGTTATTCGCGGACATATTCGAACATCCCATTTGTCCACAAAAACGTGGTACCCAATGAGATATTCTATTTGTCTGCCCCACGAGAGAGAAAGGAGAAAGAAAAAAGAGGAAAAAGAAAGAGGGGAAGTGGCTGGTCCGACGTGGACCAAAGGTGTTCGTGGATATGTCCAGACGACTCTATTTCTCCCCCACATATGGGCTGAGTTTGAAGGAGTCTAGATATATGTGATTGGTTTGGGAAAGCCCGCTGGGTAGCTGTTCTTGTATCCGGACGAACATATGGGGGCAGACTAGGGGATGCCCTAAGCGCTGGTTGGCATTACGATGAATTGACATATCTTTCTGGGTTTCCGTAGCTGATTGTTGTTAAATATAAATGGTTTGATTTAGTTACTCTATTTCCACAGTAATTGACTGTTCTTAAATATAAATCAATCTCTAACCAAGTGATGAGACGGGTGAAAGGTGAGCAAAGCTCCCTTTTTAGCACATACATATTTGCAATTCACTCACAAAGAAAAATGTCTTAGTTAATATAGTTTATTAAACAAGCCTCTTTTGCGTGCCTTTGTTATCCAAGTATCATTTCCCCCTTTCCCTTTTGTGCATGAATCCTATGTTTTCCACAAGAAGGGAATCCAAGATGGGGAACTACCATGCATGCCATCATATTCTAGTAGCCAATAATGCATCTTGGCCCTAGGTTCTGCCTCTTGTCCCTATCTCAAATCATCATCACTGGGCAAGTCATCTTTCACCCTTTGCCCAACTTTATCCGAAAGGTGTTGCAGCTAAAAAATAGTTCTTCACCTGTTTGGGATCTAGCTAGCACTGCATTGCAAGTGGCTCAAATGTGAACTGTGAAACCCTGTAGGAACCAGGAGGAAGCTAGCTAGCTGACTCTGAGCATGTTTGCACCGATGACTACACCCCAGAGATATCATTTTCACATGTAAATGTAACAGCTTTGGGGGAAAAGGATAGGCCAAACTAAAGTTGCATGCGTGCATGCCAACCTGCATAGTACATGCCACTACAAATATACTACTGTCCATATGTGCGTGCGTGAATGCATGTGTAGCTGTGAGTTGGTAGCAAGCAGGGGTACCTCTCAGGTGGAACTTCAGAGGGCTACTTGCCATATGCATGGTGACATCAAAGTCTCCCTGTCTAACATGGAGAGGGGCTGATCATATAGCTTCTAGAGCTTCAACCCTTGAAACAAGGGTGGTGGTTTAGTTGACAATTCTGGGAATTTGGTTTACTTTTTAGTGATCTCATTTGTGCAGTGTGCTTCCTAGCAGGGGAAATCAAAGAATTTCTGCTGGGATCATGCTTGCCATGTGAGAACAGGACGGAAGTCGTTTGATCGTCGATCAGGCTCTAACGACCGTGTCATCGACTCATGCAAGAATCCAAGGCTTGGTTAGGCAGAGCTGACAATTTGTGTACCACTGTCATCCAGCACTTCTTGTGCTACATATACCACTCTAATTAGCAGGTCGATCTCCCATTACGGAACCATGGAAAAACATGGGAAGGGGTTACAAAACAGTGAGGTTACTACAACCTCTGTTATCTTTTATTTGCCACCGTAGAATGCGTACAATCAACTTTTTTGACCAGTAAATTACATAAAGGTTTCTAGATTTTCCACACCGAAGTCGCGAAAGGATTCTACGATATATGTCGGATACAGTATTACGTTTTCTTGCTAAAAAAATATTGGACAAATGCAATGGTCAAAATTTGTGAAGCGAAAGGCGCAAACTGCGAAGAAAGTAGAGATTTAATTTTTAGTTACCCCCTACTTGTGTGATTATTAACAATAATCGAAGCTGGCCTGCAGATTGACTTATTAACTAGTTCAATTGTCAGTCTATTAAACATAACTAATCAATTGGTAATGAAACTGAGACATAACAGTTGGATGAGATCATGGTCTTCACCATCTCAGCTCCCTGTTTGCCATGTCTTGTCATCCAGCAAAAGTCAAGAAAACTCATCATCTCTAGCTATATATAGCTTCTGCATAATGCTCTAGACCACATACATATATGTTACTACACCAGCTTATAAGATCTCTCTACATGCATATATGCCTGAGGTACAGGAGCACACCCCTTGACTTCTGGATTAATGCGCGTCGAATGCTTTGAGCCAAATATGGAATCATTAGAATGTTCCACTCTGGGATATTGACATATTGTACTCCTGCCATATATGGTTACAAAATGTAAATCTCCTCGGTACGTCACACGGCCCACAAAATATCTATGGTAATAAAACGCGTGATCAACAGCCACCCGAAGCCATGGGTTAGTGGTGTGCCCTGTTCACGTGTTTGCGCGTTAAACGAGACGATGCGCGAGTAAGAAAGAACAGCAAGTGGAACCACGGAGAACGACATTTATGTTTTTTAGGGGGGAAGACATGACCATTTTTTTTTTTACACTGGAAGGACAGGACTTTGTTCAACATCAAGTCATCAACGTCCAGGTTTACGACTTTTTTGGGCCTCATTGGCAAAGAACTGTGGGCCGCGTGGCCCTTTTTGAGAGGTCATCCTGTTCGGTTTCGGGCTACAATGGTGACCCACTTTTGTCCATTCCAGAGTGTCTCGAGCTTTTGTGATTGTTCTAATCCCGCTGATTACAGCCACAGAACAATTTCATGTTTAGCATTGTGGGGATCAAAATCAGCTCAGAAGAATAAACAAAGTGCAAAAGTCTTTGATTTAAAACTGAACTGGCACAAAACAAGCCAACAAACTAGTCGGTTTCTGAAGAAACCAAAGGAGCAAATGTACAGACAAACAGGCTGACATCCCTCTTTGGCCAAAAAACTTACTTTGGGCTGTGCATCCCTCTTTGAGAGGTCATCCCGCTCGGTTTTGGGCTACACGATGATGACGTGCTTTTGGTCCATTTTCAGAGTGTCTCAGTCTTCTGTGATTGCTCTAGTCCTGCTGATTAACAGGCACAGAACAATTTCATCTTTAGCATTGTGGAGATCAAAATCAGCCCAGAAGAATTCACAAAGTGCAAAAGTATAAGATTTAAAACTGAACTAGCAGAAAATAAGCCACACAGAGACTGATCGGGTTCTGAAGAAACCAAAGGAGCAAATGCACAGACAAACAGGCTTACATGTACCCTTGAAAGATTACCGAAGCATGGAGCTGCGATTCTCATCATCACTGACCAAGATAAAAAGTGCGTGCATCGTTTCCTTGCCGATGATCAAGTTGCGCCCTGCTTTTCCACTGAAGTCCATCTGGAAAAGTCCAATCAACTTGCACAGTCAAACTATGCTGGAGCAGATTGCACATTATATGGGATATGGCATATGTAAGATGTAAAAGGAGCACAAAAGAAAGTCAAATGCAAAGATGATTAAATATACATTTTGCAATGGAAGGTAATCAATCTGGACCTACCGTGAATATTACAAATACTGGTCGGTCAGTTTTATTTTATTTTATCATCCTGCTTGGACAGTTGGCTCGGCCTTGTCAGTGCTTGGGCATTTAAACAAAATTATCCGTGCCTCCCACCCACCCATCCACCCACTCCTCACGCCTGAAGCAGTTTCTATTTTGCCAAGAGTCTCTTCAAGATTTGGCAGAGGCCAGCCTAGTCAAATTTGTCCACAGACCAACCAGGCAACCAGCAGCGTACCTCATCAACACCGGCCATGGAGGTTGCCATATCTGCAGTTGCAGGTGAACTTGTGAGTCGGTTCGTCACCTTCCTGATGAACAAGTACCACTCCTCCAGCCATGCACAATCAGAGGAGAAGGTGGTAGAGAGGCTGCAGCATCTCCTGATGAGAGCTGGCACCATCGTCGAGGAGGCGGATGCTCGATACATAACCAACTCCGGGATGATGACGCAGCTCAAGATGCTCTCAGAGGCCATGTACCGAGGTCACCGTCTGCTCGATACCTCGAGGTACCGAGCCCTCCAAGACGGCGCAGGCTTCGACGAGGTTAGCAGCAACGACCCATCTAGCAGCAGTTTGTATTTTGCCATTCCCCTCAAGCATTCTAGAACAGGTACAGAGGGAGACGACAAGGCCATGCGCCTCGGGTCACAGGGTGCCTTGGAAAACTTAGAAATTGCTGTTGCTAACATGGCTGAATTTGTTGTGCTTCTGGGTGGATGTGAGCGCATGTCTCGAAGGCCATATGATGTTTATCTTTACACCGACAACTTCATGTTCAGCCGACACGCTGAAAAGCAAAAGCTCCTGAGCTTCTTGTTGGAGCACAGCAACCCTCCTTTTGATCATGCACCGGCCGTTATTCCGATCATAGGCGGTGTCGCAGTTGGAAAGAAAACTTTGGTTGCCCATGTGTGTGGTGACGAAAGGGTTCGCTCACGCTTTTCCTCAATTTTGCACTTGAATGGAGACAGCCATTTGAGGATGCTTGACGATGGAAGGACCATGTTTGGGAGGACAACACTGGTAGTTATTGAGTTTGCTTCTGATGTAGGCGACGATGACTGGAACAGCTTTCAGTCATTTTTCAGAAGGATGGGCAGAGGGAGCAAGATCATCATCGTAAGTAAACTTAAAAGATTAGCGCGGTTTGGATCGGTGAAGTCAATTTTCCTTACTGTTCTATCTTACGACGAGTTGAGGTACCTTTTCAAGACACTGGCATTTGGAAGCGTAGACCCGGCAGAACATCCACGGCTAGCACAAATAGCAGATGAAATCGCCAAGGTGCTGCACAGTGTGCAAGGTTCACTTGTGGAAGTAAATGTGTTTGCGGATGTGTTAAGAAGGAATCTCGATGTTCAGTTCTGGTGTTGCATACTGAACAAGGGGATAAGACTGGTTAAAAGAAACCTCTCCATATATGGCGTGCACCCAACCCTGCTTATAGAACAAGGCCATCCAGTGGACATAACGGACCTTGCCTCGCATCCACTTACCATGATTCCGTATAAAACCAAGGAGGAATCGCTAAGTGTGTCATTAGGGGCACTTGTAGCTGACCCTAGCATCAGACCAGAAGGAGACTTCACCCTAGTTGCATGGGAATCAAGGATACCCCCTCATAAATCATTTGTTCATTATGTCACAAGTCGTGCTCTGGAGACACATGAAGGTAGTAGCACCTTGCCGAGGAGGAGGAAGCGACGAGGAGTGCCATTCTAATTTTGCTTCAGACTAGTGTAATGTGATTCTAATTTTGCTTCAGACTAGTGTAATGTGTAACTCTTGTCATAATATTTGATACGTGGCGAACGGATGTGTTCATGTATACTGACAAACTATTACTAGGCCCTGTTTCTTTCAGCTTGAGGGAACAGATTCAGCTTTGAAAAAGCAGAAGCTGAAACAAACAGCCATTATAGAACCGCTTTGAAAAATCAGCCGAAAGCTGATTCGGGCTATTTTCAGTGTATTGGGCTGAATCACGTCCCAGTGTACTTCAGTGCCAAAGCTGATTCGGTGGAAGCTGAAGCCCGAACAAACAAGGCCGAATTTATCAGATCCAACGACCCCTCCTGTTCTTCTTAGATAGGGAATTCAACTAGCGGCATCATCTAAAGTGGCAGATCAGATGCCTACTGCTACCACTCCCCACTATCACCAGCTCGTCTCGGTAAGGTGGCTTGCAGAAATTGAACCAACAAGAAGGAGGTTCTGAGTAGCATTTTGAAACTACCAAGAAACGGAACTCCATGCGTGTGTAGCTGCACGGCGACGCTCTTGGACGAGGATGCCACAAAAACGTGACTAGATCAGATCAGACTGCAGTTGCAATTACAAGACACGATTAAATCAAGGAGTCTGCTTAGGTGCCGGAGTCCTTCAAAATCAGTAGATTTGGCGAGATTCGGGAAACTGGAACAGGTTTAGATTGAAATTTACCGGGGACTTCGAAGAACTGGGAGAGCACCGCGGCGGGGCGCTGCATCCGCGATGTTGCCGGCGGCGAGGCTCCAGCTCGTAATCGACCGAGCTACGCGCCTCCCCTCCCTCACCCCGCCAACTTCGCGTCGGCGACCACCGTGGACCCGCGCGAAGGCACGACGGCGACACTGCGTGCTTGGCGGCGCCGGCGCACGCGGCGACCCTGCAGTCCTGCCGCCATGGCGCGTATGGGGAAGAAGGGGATTGAGGATGGATTGGGTGCTGACGACTGGGCCCCGCGGGAAACATAAAAGTCCCTCCGATCCTTGGGAGTATTTTTTAGGCGAAAAAAGCGGTTTGGTCCCTGCTGCTGCGTAGGTCGGTCCCACACATCAGCGACAAGATAGACCGTGCCTTTAATTTCCGCGGCCACACTTTGAAGGTGTTTTTTTTTTGAAATAAACGTTTTCATTAACCAACTGGTGCAGCAAAATCGCTAGCAACCAAACTTGAAATAAAACCAGGCATGTGCTCCATCCAAACAGCCGAGGTTTTCTTGTTTTCTTAATCCTTTTCCTTTTGCAGGAAAACTTTCGATCTATTCATCTTTAATCATAGCAGTACAACGAACACTAAAAATAATAAAAATTAGTTCCAGATTCGTAGACCACCTAACGACGACTACAAGCACTGAAGCGAGCCGAAGGCGCTTCCAGATTCGTAGACCACCTAACGACGACTACAAGGACTGAAGCGAGCCGAAGGCGCTTCCAGATCCGTAGACCACCTAGCGACGACTACAAGCACTGAAGCGAGCCGAAGGCGCGCCGCTGTCATTGCCCATCTCTCGCCGGAGCCGAGCAAAACTTGTTGTAGTAGACAGTCTGAAAGTCGTCGTGCTAAGGCCTCATAGGACCTGCACACCAGAACAGCAACCAACGCCGATGAAGAGTACCATAGATCGGAAGGATCCAACCCGAAGACAAACAAACGTAGACGAACGACGCCCAACTCTTTGGGGGGGGGGGGGGGGGGGGGGGCGGGGGGGGGGGATGGGGGTGGAGCGACGTCGAGGTTTTCTTGTTTTCTTAATCTTTTTCTTTTTGCGGGAAAACTTTCGATCTATCCATCTTAAATCATGGCAGTACAACGAACATCAGAAATAATAAAAATTACTTCCAGATCCGTAGACCACCTAGCGACGACTACAAGCACTAAAGCGAGCCAAATGCGCTTCCAAATCCATAGACCACCTAGCGACGACTACAAGCACTGAAGCGAGCCGAAGGCGCTTCTAGATCCATAGACCGCCTAGCGACGACTATAAGCACCGAAGCGAGCCGAAGGCGCGCCGCTATCATCGCCCCTCTCTCGCCGGAGCCGGGCAAAACTTGTTGTAGTAGACAGTCAGGAAGTCGTCGTGCTAAGGCCTCATAGGACCAGCACACTAGAACAGCAACCGCCGCCGATGAAGAGTAGCGTAGATCGGAAGGATCCAACCTGAAGACACATAAACGTAGACAAACGACGCCCAACTCTTTGGGGGGGGGGGGGGGGAGCGACGTCGAGGTTTTCTTGTTTTCTTAATCTTTTTTTTTTGCGGGAAAACTTTCGATCTATTCATCTTCAATCATTGCAGTACAACGAACACCAAAAATAATAAAAATTACTTCCAGATCCGTAGACCACCTAGCGACGACTACAAGCATTTAAGCGAGCCGAAGGCGCTTCCAGATCCGTAGACCACCTAGCGATGACTACAAGCACTAAAGCGAGCCGAAGGCGCGGCGCTGTCATCGCCCCTCTCTCGCCGGAGCCGGGCAAAACTTGTTGTAGTAGACAGTCGGAAAGTCGTTGTGCTAAGGCCTCATAGGACCGGCGCACCAGAACAGCAACCGCCGCCGATGAAGAGTAGCGTAGATCGGAAGGATCCAACCTGAAGACACACAGACGTAGACAAACAACGACCAGATCCGAGCAGATCCACCAAAGACAGATCATCCGGAGACACACCTGCACACGCCCACCGACAATGCTAGACGCACCACCAGGACGGAGGCTAGACGGGGAGAACGTTATTCCATCTTCAGGGAGCCGCATCCGTCTCGCCTTCCTGAGCAGGACAGAAACCCTAACAAAACTCAAAAAAACATATAAAAACAGAGCCCTCCCACCAGCAAAGGCCGGGATCCACCGCGCCTCCATGGCTCTAAGGCCACCGGAGACGAGGCGGACCGGCGGTGACGCCGGCGGGAATCAGGGAAACCCTAAGCTTTTTTTTGAGAGGAGCGGTTGCGTGAGGAGGCGGCAGTGCTCGGTTTTGTTTTCTTAATCTTTGGACATAATACACAAGTGAGATAAGGAAAACTGAGACATAAATAATTGTTGGATGATTTGTCAGACCCATATATAAGAAGGCATGTTAATGATGAAATCATCACATTTTGTTGTACATCTTCCAGCTCATCATCTAGTTATAGCTCACTCTTTGCCATTTCTTGACATCCAATAAAAGTCAAGAAAAGTCATCATCTCCAGGTATACACATAGCTTTTTTTACATGAGGTATATATATACACATAGCTTTTTGACTGACCGGGCTCTGAAGAAACCAAAGGAGTCAGGCATGGAGTCACGGTTCTCGTCATCGTTCGCACGCCGCGTAACATTTCCCACAAGTTTCTTTGCCAAAAAAACGAGTGGCGCCCTGCGTCTCCAATCAAGCTCATGTAGAAAAATCCCAAGAAATTCCGTGGTCAGAATTTGCTAGAGTAGAGCACACATAATTGAATCAAAAAATCCAACGAAAGACGAGCGGATAGATAATTAGACATGTACAATTTCTTATGTAACAATAATTAATGTGGCTTGGACAAGTTGGCTTCTCCTTGTCACGCGTTTGGACGTTTAGAAAAATATCACTGCACACAACCACTCAAGTCCCAGTCAACAGTCTTAGTCATCCCTGGAGAATTTTCACCACTTTGCCAAGAGTCTGTGCAAGACTTGGCAAGAGGCCAGCCTAGTTAAATTAGCCCAGTGACCGCCCAGCAGCTTTACCTCATCAATCCTTGCCCATGGAGGTTGCCATGTCCGCAGTTGCAGGCGAACTCGTGAGCCGGTTCATCTCCTTGCTGATGAGCAAGTACCAGTCCTCCATCCATGCACAATCAAAGGAGCAGAAGCTGGCGAAGCAGTTGCAGCATCTCCTGATGCGCGTTGGCACCGTCGTCGAGGAGGCGGACGGGCGGTACATAACCAACTCCGGGATGCTGGCCCAGCTCAAGATGCTCTCCGAGGCCATGTATGGAGGGTACCGTGTGCTGGACACCTTGATGTACCGCGCCCTACGAAACAGAGCAGGCTTCGACGAGGTTAGCAGCAACGACTCATTCAACAGCCACTTGTATTTAATCAAGCGTTCTCGGAGGATGGCCAACGAGGCCAGGTGCCTCGAGTCGGACGGTGCCTTGGAAAGTTTAGAAACTGCTGCTGCTAACATGACAGAATTTGTTATGCTTTTGGGTGGTTGCGAGCGCATGTCACGTAGGCCTTATGACACTTACCTTTACACCGACAACTTCATGTTCAGCCGACATGCTGAGAAGCAAAAGCTCTTGAGCTTCTTGTTGCAGCACAACGACGCTCCTGGTGATCAGGCAACGGCCGTTCTTCCGATCATAGGGGGCACCAAAGTTGGGAAAAAAACTTTGGTTGCTCATGCGTGTGGCGATGAAAGAGTTCGCGCACGCTTTTCTTCTGTTTTGCACTTGAATGGTGACAGCCTTTTGAGGCATGGAAGGACCAAGTTTGGGGTGAAGATGTTGGTAGTTATTGAGTTTACTTCTGATGTAGGTGATGATGATTGGAAAAAGTTTCACTCATTGGTCACAAGAATGGGCAGAGGAAGCAAGATCATCATTGTAAGTAGACTTCAAAGATTAGCCCGATTTGGATCGGTGAAACCGATTTTCCTAAGTGCTATGTCTTACGACGAGTTGAGATACCTTTTCAAAACACTATCCTTCGGGAGCGAGGACCCCGCAGAACATCCACAGCTAGTACAAATAGCAGATGAATTTGCCAAGAGGTTCCACGGTACAGAAGGTTCACTTGTCGCCACAAATGCATATGCAGATGTGTTGAGAAGGAATCTCGATGTTAAGTTTTGGCGTTGCATATTGGACAAGGGGATGAGAATGGTTAAAAGAAACCTCGCCATTTACGGCATGCACCCGAACACGCTTATGTACCATGGTCACCCAGTGGACATAACGGACTTTGCTCTGCATCCACTTAGCATGACACCTTATAGTGCTAGCTTTTCGGTCAAGAAGGAACCACCAAGTGTGACATTTGGGGATCTTATAACAGATCCTAGTGTTAGACCGAAAGGAGACTTCACTCTAATAGTATGGGAATCAAGGATACCCCCTCATAAATCATTTCCTAAGTCTGTAACAAGTTGTGCTCAGGATGCACATCAAGGTAGCGCCTTCCCAGGGAGGAAGCGACAAGGAGTGCCAATCTAATTTCCTTTATGTAAACTTGTGTAATGTAACTCTTGTACTTTTAGATACATGACAAACGGATGTGTTATAGACCATTCAACTAATGTGTTAGAGATTTATAGACCATTCAACTAATGTGTTAGAGATTTCAATGCTGTATGTTCTACCATCCAACAATTCCCCTGCCCTTGGGCAGGGGAGGAAGGGCGGCTGCTCTGGGCCCTGACCCATCATGTGCAGGCATAGTGTATATACCATTGCAATCGTTTATGTCCTGCCAAACTAGCAAAAATGAGCAGCCCACCGAGGGTCGAACAGCATAGAGGCCATCTTGCCAGGGAGGAAGGAAGGATGGGGGCACAAAAATGCCTTGCCAGGGAGGAAGCGACGAGGAGCGCCAATCTACTTTTTTTTCAGAGCTCGCATAATGTAACCCTCGTTGTACTTTCTGATACATGAAAAACAGATGTGTTCGTGTGGCCATGGACAAACCATTTTAAAGAGTGATTAACTGAATGTTTTGGAGATCTCAATAGAAAATAAAACTGTACTATCAGATCAAATGAATCCTGATCATTCACTTCCTAGATAACAAACAACATCATTTCGCACCATTGAATGAATCCTGATCCATATAGGAAGGTGAGAAAACTTAACTGAAATAAGAAAAGAATATTTGTTTAAGTGTTGTCTATTTTAAAGACTCTGAAACTTCTGAACATTCAGAACACATTCGGGGGACTTCTAGCAGATCCAAGTGTTAGACCGGAAGGAGATTTTATTCTAACTTCATGGGAATCAAGGATACCCCCTCATAAATCATTTGCTTATTTTGTTACAAGTCATGCTCAGGATACACATGAAGGTAGTGCCTTGCCAGGGAGGAAGCGATGGGGTGTGCCAATGTAATTTTGTTTGGGAACTTGTGTAAATGTAACTCTTGTTGTATTTTTTAATACATGATAAACAGATGTGTTCCTGTATACTATTGAACAAAATCTATCACAGATCTCGATTAGCAAACCGTGAATTTGTATTACGTTTTTTTTCTTCTGGGTGGGGGGGGGGGGGGGGGGGGGGGTTCACACCTTAATAAATTTCAGAGTAAATGGCTGACCCCAAGTGTCTTATAGCAGAGGGAAAACTTGTACGTAGTATGTTTTGCTGATACCAGTACATATGAGTTTGCAATCGACCAAGCAACAATACTACGTGTGTGTAAACTCCATGGTTCCACTCCATCTAATCAAGCAACGGCAACCCTACATATAAAAGAGGATCACCCTACGTGAGCTCTGATTTGTGTTGTGCTGTGCTGGGGACGTGGACGCCACAAAAATGAGATCAGGTCAGACTACAGTCCGCTAGGCGCTGGGAAAAATGAGAGCCTCCCACAAAATCAGTAATATTTTTGCAAAATTTAGGAAATCGAAACAGGTCTGAACTGAAATTACCAACGAATCGATTTTGATGAACTCGGGGAGCACGCACCACGGCGTCGCACTGCATCTAGCATGCCCTCGGCAAGGTTCCCGCGCCAGCCTTTGAGGTGCTCCCAGTTGGTCTAGCCAGGTGCCTCCATCCCCGCACTTGAAGACGGTGACCACCATGGCTCCGCACGAGGTGCTACGTGCTGGGCGGCGGCGCAGCTCGCCAGTGGCCGCCATGGTGGTTTGGGGATAGGGGGCAGGATTCATAGCTGGTAGACACTGAACTACTGGGTCCCACACATCAAAGGCACAGCAAATTGGGGATTGGGGGAAGGATTCTCTTAGGCCTAATCATTCCCTGGGCCGAGCTTTTTGCGCCTGGCATTAAAACCTGAAGATGCCAAACCCAATAATAGCTATTTTTGAAATTAAAAAAAAAACTATTTCTGAAATTAATTATTTTTGGGATATAAAATAAACGAAAGCCTATTTTTTCAATCAATGACTAGATTTTATATATTTTGGATTTCTTCCTGCCTTTGGAACAAATTCCGGAGCCAGCCCAATTTGAAGCTACTTAAGGAAACTCTGAAATAAGAAAAGAAATATGTGTTCAAGCGTTGTCAATTTAAGGCCTCTAAAACTTCTGAACATTCATAACACACTCTAAATTTGAAGCTGGCCAAAACAGGAGAAAAGCAACTTTCGCTTCGCCACCTTCACTCAAGATTCATCAATGGTTGAGGAGTCACCAAGTGAATGCATCGACATAATTCTACTCGTCATATACCATTTCCTTGTTGTCTTTAGTTAGCCGTTTAAGGTTCTAATCTCAAGTGAAGTAACTACCAAGTGCCTAACCATTGTGGGAGTATACAGCCCCAGCTTGGGTGGATGAAATGCAAAAATAATTAACCTTTCCTTTTTTTTTGCTGATATTTATATTCTTACACTAGAAGTAGCCTAATTTCTCTTGTATCCTCATCCCAGATCCACCATGTCGCTACGGCAACATGCATTTAGCGGCATGTACATGTAGCTTCGGGGGTATATTTTGATTATGGCTGCTTGACAACTTAGCAGATACTGTCATATGTAGTCAATATTGTGCTCGGAAAGTACATAACTTCTTAACACACTACTACAAAGGAACACAAGATGATAAATGTTGGCCTTAAATTGTTTGCACGTATATCTGCTAAGCAAAGGTGATTGAAAAGACTAAAAGCAAGAATGGATGAAGACAAAATGAATCAGAAAATAAAATAACATGCAAACACAGAAAGAAGTTCAAAAAAGATGAGATTCATGAGGTGGAAAAAAAAATCATGCTCACCTCTCTGCTGATTCTGGAAGATGAGGATGCACTAGTCTTCATGAGTGATCTGCTGGATGTCTCCATGGAGGATATGGGAGATGAGGTCCCAGTCTTGCCATTCCCTAGTGCGTATAAAATGTAAAACGAGTCCAACGAAAGACAAACGTAAGATGATTAAATATACATTTTTCTACGGAATAACAATTAAGCTGGACATACCTACCGCTTATATTAAAAATACTAGCTAATTTTGTCATGTTGCTTGGACAGTTGGCTAGTCCTTGTCACATATTTGGACGTTAAGACAATTAAGTGCATGTGTGACCACACACCCTTGAACTCGTCAGTCAATGGTTCGATGTTGTTTTATGTGCTCGAACTACAATATTCATCTCTATCTCTAGCATCCAGCATTTATCCATTCGAAAACATTTCTCATGTTCAGATTAGTATATTTTTTCTCAACAAATTTGTACTCTAGTATAGGACATCAAATTTATATATATTATAGCATATTTTCAAACAAACAATAGTATAAGGAGTACTAGTAAAAACGGTCACCTCTATTGCAAAGCAGGTTAAGGTCGATGATTTGGTAACCCTGTCTGCATAGGAAGCTTAATGATAAAACCATCATATTCTGCCCAACATCATCCTGCTCGTCATCTCAGCTCCCTGTTTGTCGTGTTTTGTCATCGAGGACAAAAGTCAAGACAAACCATCATATCTAAGCTATAGCGCCAGTAGAATGAAGTTGACACCTTTGATTCTCATTTTACTACTACTAGCTTATAAGATTTCCCTACATGCACACCAGAGGTAGTAGCCACACCTCTCGACCTTTTGAATTGATGCATGTTGATAAGTTTGAGCCAAATATGGAATCATTAAAAAGTCCACTCTGGGAGTACTCCCTATTGTTCTAAAACGTAAATCTCTTCAGTACATGGACACGCAGAAACTTCTATGCTAATAAATGTATGATCAACAACCACAAGAAGCCACAGGGTAGAGAGAAAGCACGAGTGCCACCGTTAAAGTGGAACCGTGGAACTCAACTTTATCTAGTGGCGTGAGTGTACTTTTTCTCTTCTGGATTTTTGTTTGTCCACTCTGAAAACAATCATGAAAACCACTGTTTGCGCCATGTCCGTTCGAGGTCCTTCTGTTAGATTTTGGGCCAAATGATGAAGCAGTTTTTGTCCATTCCAGAGTGTCCCATTCATTGGTAATTGATCGGACCATACTTAATCATTACAGGGAGTCTAGTTGGAAGAATACTCCTAGTTTTAGTATGAAACAAAAAGATGTTATCGTCCAGGTTGCATCATACTATTTTTGTTTTCCATGTTTACCATTGTGGAGATCAGTATCAGGTCAAGACTGAACTCTGAAGAATCACAAGGTGCAACAGTTTTTGATTCAAGACTGAACACGCTTCATGATTGCGTTCTGAAGAACCAAAGAAGTGAATATACAAGCAAATTGTTTTCATACATAAAGTAGTGAATTGTATTTCTCATTACCGACCAAGATGAAGTGCGCATCGTTCCTTACCAATGAGTTGCAATCAGGATGGTCGCTTCCGGCCATGAATTTGTTTTCTTGAATGTTATGAGAGCCAATCCAAATGTCAACTTTGTACAAGTATCCAATACCTGCATGAATCTGGAAAACAAATGTGTACACATATATAAGTTTATCATACAGCAAGATTCCTTTTGAATGATTTTTTTAGGATTAGTGTCCAATACCTGCAACAATCTGAAAAAAGTTCACCGTTCCCAAAAAGGCCAAAAAAAAGCCTAGGCAGTAAGATATCTTCAAAACTCAGACGTTTGACATGGTTAAGAATGTTGCTGACTATATGTTGGTGCCACATGTGAGTGACCATGATTTTCATTTTTATTTACTTTTATTATATGCAGCTACTCCCTCTGTAAAAAAATATAGGACGTCTTTTGTTTCACGTACAATTGTTAAAAATGTCTTATATTTTGTTACAGAGGGAGTACAATATTGCAATACAAATGCAACATACCATCACACGGTCAAACTTTGCTAGAGGTGGTAGAGTGCACATATATATGGGTTGCCATGTAAAATTTGAAAGGATGGAGTCCAATGCAAGATAATATACATTTTTGCTATTGGAACAATAGTCAATGTTGGACCTACCATGAGTATTAGAAATACTGGTTTATGTTTTAATGCTGCTTGGACGGCTTGTCCTTGTCAACATGTTTGGACGTTTAGACAATTAAGTGCCCATGTGATCACACACCCTTGAACTCGTCGTAGTTGATGTTGTAGTCATCGCTACAAACTTTTCTATATTTTGAAGTCACTGTAAGAGTTGGCAGAGGCTTCGGTAAAAAAAATAAAGTGTTGGCAGAGGCCAGTTAATTTGTCCAGAGAGAAGGATTCCCTCGTCAATCCATGGAGGTTGCCATATCTGCAGTAACAGGTGAACTTTTGAGCAGGTTCATCTCCTTCCTGATGAACAAGTATCGCTCCTCCTTAAGCCATGCACACTCAGAGGAGCAAAAGAAGGTGGTGGAGAGGTTGCAGCACCTCCTGATGAGAGCTGGCACCATTGTCGAGGAGGCGGACACACGGTACATAACCAACTCTAGAATGATGATACAGCTCAAGAAGCTCTCAGAGGCCATGTACCGAGGATGCCGCGTGCTGGACACCTTGAGGTACCGAACCCTCCAAGACAGTGCAAGCTTCGGCGAGGTTAGCCACGACTCATCCAGCAGCTGCTTTTATTTAGCCAAGCGTTCTCGAACAACTGGCAAGGCTGTGCACCTCGAGTCACATGGTGCCTTGGAAAGCTTAGAAATTGCTGTTGCTAACATGGCAGAATTTGTTGTGCTTCTGGGTGGATGCGAGCGCATGTCTCGTAGGCCATATGACGTTTATCTTTACACTGAAAACTTAATGTTCGGCCGACACGCTGAGAAGCAGAATCTCTTGAGCTTCTTGCTGCAGCACAATGACCCTCATGGTGATCATGCACCGGCCATTCTTCCGATCATAGGTGGTGCCACAGTAGGAAAGAAAACTTTGGTTGCTCATGCGTGTGCCGACGAAAGGGTTCAGTCACGCTTCTCCTTTATTTTGCACTTGAATGGAGACAGCTTTATGAGGATACTTGACAACGGAAGGACCATGTTTGGGATGGTGTTGGTGGTTATTACGTTTGCTTCTGATATAGGTGACGATGATTGGAAAAAGTTTCACTCCTTTGTCATAATTAACAATGGGCAGAGGAAGCAAGATCATCATCATAAGTAGACTTCAAAGGCTAGCTCGATTTGGATCGGTGAAACCGATTTTCCTAACTGTTTTGTCTTATGACGAGTTGAGGTAACTTTTCAAGACACTGGTATTTGGAAGTGTAGACCCCACACAACATCCACGGCTCGTAGAAATAGCAGATGAATATGCCAAGGTGTTGCACAGTACGCAAGGTTCACTTGTCGCAACAAATATGTTCACAGATGTGTTGAGAAGGAACCTCAATGTTTAGTTCTGGCGTGGTATATTGGAAAGGGGGATACGAATGGTTAAAAGAAACCTCTCCATGTATGGTGTGCACCCAACCATCCTTATAGAACAACGACATCAGGTGGACATAACGGACTTTGCTTTGCATCCACTTAGCTGATGGAAATATGCCCTAGAGGCAATAATAAAGTTGTTATTATTTTATATTTCCTTGTTCATGATAAATGTTTATTATTCATGCTAGAATTGTATTGACCAGAAACTTAAATACATGTGCGAATACATAAACAAATACTGTGTCCCTAGTGAGCCTCTACTAGACTAGCTCGTTGATCAAAGATGGTTAAGGTTTCCTAACCATAGACATGAGTTGTCATTTGATAACGGGATCACATCATTAGGAGAATGATGTGATGGACAAGACCCATCCGTTAGCTTAGCATATGATCGTTCTGTTTATTGCTACTGCTTTCTTGAATGTCAAATACATGTTCCTCAGACCATGAGATCATGCAACTCCCGGATACCCGAGGAATACCTTGTGTGCTATCAAACGTCACAACGTAACTGGGTGATCATAAAGATGCTCTACAGGTATCTCCGAAGGTGTCCGTTGAGTTGGCATGGATCAAGACTGGGATTTGTCACTCCGTGTTTCGAAGAGGTATCTCTGGGCCCTCTCGGTAATGCACATCATAAGAAGCTTGGAAGCAAAGTGACTAAGGAGTTAGTTACGGGATGATGTATTACGGAACGAGTAAAGAGACTTGCCGGTAACGAGATTGAACTAGGTATGGAGATACCGACGATCGAATCTTGGGCAAGTAACATACCGACGGACAAAGGGAATTACGTATGTTGTCATTGCGGTTCGACCGATAAGATCTTCGTGGAATATGTAGGAACCAATATGAGCATCCAGATTCCGCTATTGGTTATTGACTGGAGAGGCGTCTCAGTCATGTCTACATCATTCCCGAACCCGTAGGGTCCGCACGCTTAACGTTCGTTGACGATATATTGTTATATGAGTTATGTGAATTGGTAACCGAATATTGTTCGGAGTCCCGGATGAGATCCCGGACGTCACGAGGTGTCTCGGAATGGTCGAGAGGTAAATATTTATATATGGGAAGTCATATTTTGGGTTCCGGAAAAAGGTGCAGTTTTTTCGGTATTGTACCGGGAAGCTTCTAGAAGGTTCCGGAGGATTCCGGAGGGGTCCGGAAGTCCACAAGTGGATCCACCACGTCCCAAAGGGCTGGCATGGGCTAAGGGGAGGCGCCCTGGCCTTATTGGGCCAGGCGCACCAAGTCCTCAAAAGCCCACGCAGCTAGGGAAGGAAAAAAGGGAGAGTCCTAGTAGGAATAGGATTGGACTTTAGAGTCCAAGTCCACATGTGTACTATTCACGGTTACTGTTCACGTGGTACTATTCCTTCTACTCCAAGCCCCTACACATATATAAATAGAGGAGAGGGGGCGCCCCAAAGGAGACACAACATTGTCTTAGCCGTGTGCGGCGCCCCCCCTCCACAGTTCCGTCCCTCGGTCATATTTTCGCAGTGCTTGGGCGAAGCCCTGCGGAGATAGCATCACCATCACCGTCACCACGCCGTCGTGCTGCCGGAACTCATCCACTAGCTCACCATCTTGCTGGATCAAGAAGTCGATGACGTCACCGAGCTGAACGTGTGCTGAACGCGGAGGAGCCGTACGTTCGGTGCTCGGTCGGTTGGATCGTGAAGTTGTTCGACAACATCAACCGCGTTGTTCTAACGCTTCCGCTTACGGTCTACGAGGGTACGTAGACACACTCCCCCTCTCATAGCTATGCATCTACATGGATAGATCTTGCGTGTGCGTAGAATTTTTTTAGTTTTCCATGTAACATTCCCCAATAGTGGCATCATGAGCCAGGTCTATGCGTAGATGATATGCACGAGTAGAACACAAAGAGTTGTGGGCGGTGATCGTCATACTGCTTACCACCAACGTCTTATTTTGATTCGGCGGTATTGTAAGATGAAGCGGTCCGGACCAACCTTACATGTCCACATACATGAGACTGGTTCCACCGAAAGACATGCAACTTGTTTTGCATAAAGGTGGCTGGCGGGTGTCTGTTTCTCCTACTTTAGTTGAATCGAATTTGACTGCGGCCGGTCCTTGTTGAAGGTTAAAACAGCAAACTTGATAAATCACCGTTGTGGTTTTGTGCCGTAGGTACGAACGGTTCTTGCTAGAAGCCCGTAGCAGCCACGTAAAACTTGCAACAACAAAGTAGAGGACGTCTAACTTGTTTTTGCAGGGTATGCTATGATGTGATATGGTCAAGACATGATGTGATATACGTTATTGTATGAGATGATCATGTTTTGTAATTTATCGGCAACCGGCAGGAGCCTTATGGTTGTCTCTTTATTGTATGAAATGCAAACGCCATGTAATTGCTTTACTTTATCGCTATGCGTTAGCAATAGTTGTAGAAGCAATAGTTGGCGAGACGACCACGACGCAACGATGGAGATCAAGGTGTCGAGCCGGTGACGATGGAGATCATGACGATGCTTTGGAGATGGAGATCAAAAGCACAAGATGATGGCCATATCATGTCACATATTTTGATTGCATGTGATGTTTATCCTTTATGCATCTTATTTTGCTTAGAACGGCAGTAGCATTATAAGATGATCCCTTCACTAAATTTCAAGATAAAAGTGTTCTCCCCGAGTATGCACCGTTGCTAAAGTTCGTCGTTTCGAAGCACCTCGTGATGATCGGGTGTAATAGATTCTACGTTCACATACAACGGGTGTAAGCCAGTTTTACACAAGCAGAATACTTGGGTTAAACTTGACGAGCCTAGCATGTACAGACATGGTCTCGGAACACTGGAGACCGAAAGGTCGAACATGAGTCATATAGTAGATATGATCAACATGGAGATGTTCACCATTGATGACTATCCCATCTCACGTGATGATCGGACATGGGCTAGTTGATTTGGATCATGTATCACTTAGTTAACTTGAGGGATGTTAATTTAAGTGGGAGTTCATTAGTAATTTGATTAATTGAACTTAATTTATCATGAACTTAGTCTTGATAGTTTCTTTGCATATCTATGTTGTAGATAAATGGCCCGTGCTACTGTTCCGTTGAATTTTAATGCGTTCCTAGAGAAAGCTAAGTTGAAAGATGATGGTAGCAACTACACGGACTGGGTCCGTAACTTGAGGATTATCCTCATTGCTGCACAGAAGAATTATGTCCTTGATGCACCGCTAGGTGATGGACCTGCTGCAGGAGCTGCTGCAGACGTTGTGAACGCCTGGCAGGCTCGATCTGATGACTACTCGATAGTTCAGTGTGCCATGCTCTACGGCTTAGAACCGGGACTACAAAAGCATTTTGAACGCCACGGAGCATATGAGATGTTCCAAGAGCTGAAATTGATATTTCAAGCTAATGCCCGGGTTGAGAGATATGAAGTCTCCAACAAGTTCTTTAGCTGTAAGATGGAGGAGAACAGTTCTGTCAGTGAACACATACTGAGAATGTCTGGGTACCACAACCACTTGACTCGGCTGGGAATTGATCTTCCGGTTGAGAGTGTTATTGACAGAGTTCTTCAGTCACTGCCACCAAGCTATAAAGGCTTCGTGATGAACTATAATATGCAAGGGATGGAGAAGACAATTCCCGAGCTCTTCGCGATGCTGAAATCAGCGGAGGTAGAAATCAAGAAGGAGCATCAAGTGTTGATGGTTAATAAAACCACTAGTTTCATGAAAAAGGGCAAGGGAAAGAAGGGGAACTTCAAGAAGAACGGCAAGCAAGTTGCCGCTCCCATGAAGAAACCCAAAGCTGGACCCAGGCCTGAAACAGAGTGCTTCTACTGCAAAGGGACTGGTCACTGGAAAAGGAACTGCCCCAAGTATTTGGCGGATAAGAAGGATGGCAAAGTGAGCAAAGGTATATTTGATATACATGTTATTGATGTGTTCCTCACTAATGCTCGCAGTAGCGCCTGGGTATTTGATACTAGTTCGGTTGCTCATATTTGTAACTTGAAACAGGAGCTACGGAATAAGCGAAGATTGGCTAAGGACGAGGTGACGATGCGCGTCGGGAATGGTTCCAAGGTTGATGTGATCGCCGTCGGCATGCTACCTCTACATCTACCTTCGGGATTAGTTTTAGACCTCAATAATTGTTATTTGGTGCCAGCGTTGAGCATGAACATTATATCTGGATCTTGTTTATTGCGAGACGGTTATTCATTTAAGTCAGAGAATAATAGTTGTTCTATTTATATGAGTAACATCTTTTATGGTCACGCACCTTTTGTGAATGGTCTATTCTTGTTGAATCTCGATCGTAGTGATACACATATTCATAATATTGATGCCAAAAGATGCAAAGTTGATAATGATAGTGCAACATACTTGTGGCACTTCCGTTTAGGTCATATTGGTGTAAAGCGCATGAAGAAACTCCATGCGGATGGACTTTTGAAATCTCTTGATTATGAATCATTTGATACTTGCGAACCATGCCTCATGGGCAAGATGACTAAAACTCCGTTCTCCGGAACAATGGAGCGAGCTACTGATTTGTTGGAAATAATACATACCGATGTATGCGGTCCGATGAATGTTGAAGCACGCGGCGGGTATCGTTATTTTCTAACCTTCACAGATGATTTGAGTAGATATGGGTATATCTACTTGATGAAACACAAGTCTGAAACATTTGAAAAGTTCAAAGAATTTCAGAGTGAAGTAGAGAATCATCGTAACAAGAAAATAAAGTTTCTACAATCTGATCGCGGAGGCGAATATTTGAGTTACAAGTTTGGCCTTCATTTAAGAAAATGTGGAATTGTTTCACAACTCACGCCACCTGGAACACCACAGCGTAATGGTGTGTCCGAACGTCGTAACCGTACTTTATTGGATATGGTGCGTTCTATGATGTCTCTTACCGATTTGCCACTATCGTTTTGGGGTTATGCATTAGAGATAGCTGCATTCACGTTAAATAGGGCACCGTCTAAATCCGTTGAGACGACACCATATGAACTATGGTTTGGCAAAAAACCTAAGCTGTCGTTTCTTAAAGTTTGGAGATGCGATGCTTATGTGAAAAAGCTTCAACCTGATAAGCTCGAACCCAAAGCGGAGAAGTGCGTCTTCATAGGATACCCTAAAGAAACAATTGGGTACACCTTCTACCACAAATCCGAAGGCAAGGTCTTTGTTGCCAAGAATGGGTCCTTTCTAGAGAAGGAGTTTCTCTCGAAAGAAGTGAGTGGGAGGAAAGTAGAACTTGATGAGGTAATTGTACCTTCTCTCGAATTGGAAAGTAGCTCATCAGAGAAAACCGTTCCCGTGATGCCTACACCAATAAGAGAGGAAGATAATGATAAAGATCATGAAACTTCAGATCAATTTACTACTGAACTTCGTAGGTCGACCAGAGTACGTTCCGCACCAGAGTGGTACGGTAATCCTGTTCTGGAAGTTATGTTGTTAGACAACAGCGAACCTACGAACTATGAAGAAGCTATGATAAGCCCGAATTCCGACAAATGGCTTGAGGCCATGAAATCTGAGATAGGATCCATGTATGAGAACAAAGTGTGAACTTTGGTGGACTTGCCCGATGATCGGCAAGCCATTGAGAATAAATGGATTTTTAAGAGGAAGACAGATGCTGATGGTAATATCACTGTCTACGAAGCTCGACTTGTCGCGAAAGGTTTTCGACATGTTCAAGGGGTTGACTACGATGAGACTTTCTCACCCGTAGCGATGCTTAAGTCTGTCCGAATCATGTTAGCAATTGCCGCATTTTATGATTATGAAATCTGGCAAATGGATGTCAAAACTGCATTCCTTAATGGTTTTCTCAAAGAAGAGTTGTATATGATGCAACCAGAAGGTTTTGTCGATCCTAAGGGTGCTAACAAAGTGTGCAAGCTCCAGCGATCCATCTATGACTGGTGCAAGCATCTCGGAGTTGGAATATACGCTTTGATGAGGTGATCAAAGCATATGGTTTTGTACAGACTTACGGTGAAGCCTGTATTTACAAGAAAGTGAGTGGGAGCTCTGTGGCATTTCTAATATTATATGTGGATGACATATTGTTGATTGGAAATGATATAGAATTTCTGGATGGCATAAAGGGATACTTGAATAAGAATTTTTCAATGAAAGACCTCAGTGAAGCTGCTTATATATTGGGCATCAAGATCTATAGGGATAGATCAAAATGCTTGATAGGACTTTCACAAAGCACATACCTTGACAAAGTTTTGAAGAAGTTCAAAATGGATCAGTCAAAGAAAGGGTTCTTGCCTGTCTTGCAATGAAGTTGAGTCAGACTCAATGCCCGACCACGGCAGAAGATATAGAGAAATGAAAGTCATTCCCTATGCCTCAGCCATAGGTTCTATTATGTATGCCATGCTGTGTACCAGACCTGATGTGTGCCTTGCCATAAGTTTGGCAGGGAGGTACCAGAGTAATCCAGGAGTGGATCACTGGACAGCGGTCAAGAATATCCTAAAGTACCTGAAAAGGACCAAGGACATGTTTCTCGTTTATGGAGGTGACGAAGAGCTCGTCGTAAAGGGTTACGTCGATGCAAGCATCGACACTGATCCGGATGACTCTAAGTCACAAACCGGATACATATTTATATTAAATGGTGGAGCTGTCAGTTGGTGCAGTTCCAAGCAGAGCGTCGTGGCGGGATCTACGTGTGAAGCGGAATACATAGCTGCTTCGGAAGCAGCACGTGAAGGAGTATGGATGAAGGAGTTCATATCCGATCTAGGTGTAATACCTAGTGCATCGGGTCCAATGACAATCTTTTGTGACAACACTGGAGCAATTGCCATAGCCAAGGAGCCCAGGTTTCACAAGAAGACCAAACACATCAAGAGATGCTTCAACTCCATTCGTGAATATGTCAAGGATGGAGACATAGAAATTTGCAAAGTACACACGGATCTGAATGTGGCAGACCCGTTGACTAAGCCTCTTCCACGAGCAAAACATGATCAGCACCAAGACTCCATGGGTGTTAGATTCATTAGTATGTAATCTAGATTATTGACTCTAGTGCAAGTGGGAGACTGATGGAAATATGCCCTAGAGGCAATAATAAAGTTGTTATTATTTTATATTTCCTTGTTCATGATAAAGGTTTATTATTCATGCTAGAATTGTATTGATCGGAAACTTAAATACATGTGTGAATACATAAACAAATACCGTGTCCCTAGTGAGCCTCTACTAGACTAGCTCGTTGATCAAAGATGGTTAAGGTTTCCTAACCATAGATATGAGTTGTCATTTGATAACGGGATCACATCATTAGGAGAATGATGTGATGGACAAGACCCATCCGTTAGCTTAGCATATGATCGTTCTATTTATTGCCACTGCTTTCTTGAATGTCAAATACATGTTCCTCAGACCATGAAATCATGCAACTCCCGGATACCGAAGGAATACCTTGTGTGCTATCAAACGTCACAACGTAATTGGGTGATCATAAAGATGATCTACAGGTATCTCCGAAGGTGTCCGTTGAGTTGGCATGGATCGAGACTGAGATTTGTCACTCCGTGTTTCGGAGAGGTATCTCTGGGCCCTCTCGGTAATGCACATCATAAGAAGTTTGCAAGCAAAGTGACTAAGGAGTTAGTTACGGGATGATGTATTACGGAACGAGTAAAGAGACTTGCCGGTAACGAGATTGAACTAGGTATGAAGATACCGACGATTGAATCTCGGGCAAGTAACATACCGACGGACAAAGGGAATTACGTATGCTGTCATTGCGGTTCGACCGATAAGATCTTCGTGGAATATGTAGGAACCAATATGAGCATCCAGGTTCCGCTATTGGTTATTGACCGGAGAGGCGTCTCAGTCATGTCTACATCATTCCCGAACCCGTAGGGTCCGCACGCTTAAAGTTCGTTGACGATATAGTGTTATATGAGTTATGTGAATTGGTAACCGGATATTTTTCGGAGTCCCGGATGAGATCCCAGACGTCACGAGGAGTCTCGGAATGGTCGAGAGGTAAAGATTTATATATGGGAGTCATATTTTGGGTTCCGGAAAAAGGTGCAGTTTTTTCGGTATTGTACCGGAAAGCTTCCCGAAGATTTCGGAGGATTCCGGAGGGGTCCGAAAGTCCACAAGTGGGTCCACCACGTCCCAAAGGGCTGGCATGGGCTAAGGGGAGGCGCCCTGGCCTTATTGGGCCAGGCGCACCAAGTCCTCAAAAGCCCACGCAACTAGGGAAGGAAAAAAGGGAGAGTCCTAGTAGGAATAGGATTGGACTTTGGAGTCCAAGTCCACGTGTGTACTATTCACGGTTACTGTTCACGTGGCACTATTCCTTCTACTCCAAGCCCCTACACATATATAAATAGAGGAGAGGGGGCGCCCCAAAGGAGACACAACATTGTCTTAGCCGTGTGCGGCGCCCCCCCTCCACAGTTCCGTCCCTCGGTCATATTTTCGCAGTGCTTGGGCGAAGCCCTGCGGAGATAGCATCACCATCACCGTCACCACGCCGTCGTGCTGCCGGAACTCATCCACTACCTCGCCGTCTTGCTGGATCAAGAAGTCGAGGACGTCACCGAGCTGAACGTGTGCTGAACGCGGAGGTGCCGTACGTTCGGTGCTCAGTCGGTTGGATCGTGAAGTTGTTCGACGACATCAACCGCGTTGTTCTAACGCTTCCGCTTACGGTCTACGAGGGTACGTAGACACACTCCCCCTCTCGTAGCTATGCATCTCCATGGATAGATCTTGCGTATGCGTAGAAATTTTTTGTTTTCCATGCAACGTTCCCCAACATTAGCATGACACGTTATACAGTTGATGTTTCAACCAAGAAGGAATCGCCAAGTGTGACATTTGGGCAATTGATAACAGATCCTAGTGTTAGACGGAAAGAAGACTTCATTTTAGTTTCATGGGAATCAAGGATACCCCCTCGTAACTCGTTTGCTCATTTTGTTACGAGTCATGCTCAGGATACACATGAAGGGCCAGGGAGGAAGCGACGAGGAGTGCCTATGTATTTTTTTTTCAGAGCTCGCATAATGTAACCCATGTTGTACTTTCTGATGCATGAAAAAAAGATGTGTTTGTGTGGCCATGGACAAACCATTTTAAAGAGTGGTTATATACAATTAAACTAAATGTGTTGGAGATCTCAATTGTAAATAAAACTGTACTATCAGAACCAACTCTCCGTAAGGTGGCTTATAGAGTACTTAGGAGTTAGGAAACAGAAATTAAACTAACAAGAAAGAGGAATAGTTATGACTAGCATTTTGCTATAGTTGATCATATAAGCTTGCAATCGACCAACCAACAACTCTATGTATGGGTACCATTCACGCTCTTTATATAAATATTTAAAAGATGATGAAGCTCTGTGATGTGTTTATGTTTTGCAGAATTTTAGAAATTGGAACAGGTTTAGATCCAAATTACCGAGGAATTGGATTCGAAGAACTCTAGGAGCATGGCGGCATCGCGTTGCATCTGGGAGGCTCCCGCGCCAGCCCTTGAGGTGCTAGTAGTCGACTACGCGCCTCCCTCGCACTTGACGTGGCTCCGCAGGAGGCGTGGCTCGCCGGTGGCCTGGGGCAGGCAGGGGGAGGCTCGTGGTTGCGCCCATGGTAGGCTGGGGAAGAAGGAGGTATGTATCCGCGAGGCGAACGTGGCCGCCGGAGAGGCCCCCGCGCTAGCCCCTGAGGTGCTCGCAGTCGACCTAGCAAGGCGCCTCCCCTCCCTCCGTCCCTCCCTCTCCTCATTTGAAGTGGGCGACCACCATGGGTCGGCACGAGGCGCGACAGGGATGCTATGTGCGGCGCGGCGGCGCGGCTCACCGGTGGCCGACGCCATGGTGTGTTTGGGGAAGGAGATTGGGGATCGATTCAGCATCTCTGGTAGGCACTGACCGTTGGGCCCCACGGGAAAACGAAACGGTATGGCTCTTGTTAACTCATCTGTTGGCAAGGGGGTCCCACATGTCAATGGCACAACAAGTTGGGCCGAAATGTCTCTCAGGCAGGAAAGAACAAAACCAAAGAAAATATATTATAAATCGGAGAATAAAAATAAAGAAAGAACGAAAAAAGAAGAAGCAAAGATCCGAAGAATACAGTGAAAGGAAAGCTTTTTTTTTTTGAGAAATGCCAAGCTTTATTACTCAAAGTTTACCACAAGCGGGATACAAATAAGATCACGGGGTTGGCCTAACCAAACATGCCGCCCCTGATTTAAAAACCGAGAAAACTTGGCAAGTAAATGGGCTTAAGTATTCGATGCCCGACACTCAAAACTAAAACTACAATTAAAATGCAAAAACCCGAAGAATACATTGAAAGGAAAGCTGCAATGGAAAAACAAGACCGGATGAAAAAACCTGAACCAAAAGAAAATCAGTTGAAAACTGATAAATGGGCTGGTCCAGAACACACTCCCTGTTACGAGCATCCCAATAGAAACTTGAAAAAAAATCCGGATTTTTTTTCTAGAATTTCAAAAATGTTCTTGGATTAAAAAAATATTCAATACTTTAAAATGCTTCCAAAATTAAATGCCAGGGATGTTAAAAAATGTTCATAATTTTGAAAAATTGTTCATTGATTTAAAATAATAGCAAACGAAAAAAAATATTTTCAAATTTCACAAATTTAAAAATAAATAAGAAAATGAAGCATGAAAATAAATAAATAAATAGATATATAACCGAAAGATAACCTGTAAAACCGGAAGAGAAAACACAAGAAAAGAGGAAAAAACAGTGGATGAACCTTCTTAAACCTTCCCAAAACCTAAGGGTTGAAAAGAAGAAGAAAGATGTTAGTACTAGGCTGACCCAATAGCGCCCGCAAGCGTGCGGGAGGGTGTGTGTTTTTTGTTCGCTAACCAGTGACCTACATGTACACTAGGTGTCAAAAGAAGAATGAGAAGAAGCCCGAGAAAAGCAAGAAGGAACATAACTTCGAAGATTATGAAAAAGAATAGAATCATATTCAGGTCCTAATTGTACACCTTGGTGATGCTATTCGAACATGAATTCACGTAGAACATTCCGCCACCACATGAACATGGTATAAAGAGAAATATTATCTGCCACATCCGATAGTTTGGCAAATTCTCACACTACGTGGGAAAGGCCCGGCCGATTTGGTTTCCACTTTTTATTTTTATTTATTTATTTTTCATTTACCTTTCTCTATTTCATGTGTTCTCCTTCTGCTTTCTGTTCAGTTTTTTTTCTTTTTCAATTTTTACTTTCCTCAATTTATATTTTTTGCCTTTTTACTATCTATTGGACTTGAATTTGCTTTCCATAGTATATGAATAGGTGTATGTACAGCTTGTTTTAAATCTATGAACTTCTCAAAAAATAGATGACTTTTTCTGTAGATGTTTTTCTTTGTGTACAGAAACATTTTTCAAATACGTGGTGGACATTTATTTTAACATGCATGAACACTCTTTCATTTTATGCAGTATAAAGACCCAAAGTAGCCGGACCCTTCCCCATACTCCGCGCAAGCGGGAGCTACGTGCACCCTTTATGCAGTATACCCTTTTTCTTATTTTAAAAACAGATTTTCATTTAAAAAAAAGGACGCTGATAACGCCCACACGTGTGGCACGGATGGAGACGCACCACATGCCCTATAACACACAGACTGCGCCACGTCACAACATGCATGCATGTGGGAATCTTTTTCGATTTCCAGTTTTTAAAATGTTTTATCTCTTAAATGAAAAATCCGATTGAAGATCCGTTTTCACCATTAAATCCGTCGCGACGAGATCTTCGAAACTAGATCCCATGTTGATATGTTTCGATGAAAAAAAAAATTGGGCAAAAGTTGCCATGATGTTTACACTGTAGTTGCCATAGTGTTTACACTAAAGTTGCCATGACATGTTCTATCTATTTTTTCTTCTAGATTTAAAGCTACCGTTATATTTTTAACTACTTTTTACGGCAATTTTTATTAATTGACCATGGCAATTTTTAGTAAAAGTAATTCACCATGGCAATTTTAGTTTATGATTCATGGCAAGTCTAGAAATTTTTTTTTTGGCAAAAGTTGCCATGATGTTTACACTGTAGTTGCCATAGTGTTTACACTAAAGTTGGCATAACATATTCTATCTATTTTTTCTTCTAGATTTAAAGCTACCGTTATATTTTTAACTACTTTTTACGGCAAGTTTTATTAATTGACCATGGCATTTTTTTGTAAAAGTAATTCACCATGGCAATTTCAGTTTATGGTTCATGGCAAGTCTAGTTTCTTAATTCTTCGTTTTATAATATGTCAAAATTTACATTTAAAGGTAGAAGAAAAAATAGCCGAAACATATCATGGCAACTTCAGCGTAAACACCATGGCAATTCATGTGCAATAGACATGTCAACTTTTGCCCAATTTTTTTTTTCATCGAAACATATCAACATGGGATCTAGTTTCGAAGATCTCGTCGAGACGGATTTAATGGTGAAAACGGATTTTTAATTGGAATTTTTAATTAGGAGATAAAACATTTTTAAGCCGAAAACCAAAAAAGATTCCCGCTGATGTCATCTGATTTGACATGGCAAAATGAGTGGTAACGAAGGCGTGTGGGCAAATTGCAAACGCCCACACATGTGGCTCCCCTGCTCCATTATTGGAGTGAAATAGGAGACAATAGTTAAAAAGAATATGACAGTAAAACAAAAGCCCCATGAGGTCTAGCAAGGATGTGCTAAAGAGAGTTACAGCCATGGCGGACAATTTTACTGTTCTGACCTTTTGTCTAAACTAACTCCAAAATTGACCCCGTTTTGAAAATATTAGCAAATCTGACCTTTTTTGATGACGCCAACATCAGTGGCGTCCAGGTTGCACGGGAGACGCCAGGGTCCGTGGCGTCTGGACCCTGGCCCGCACGGTCGGCTCGGACCCGTTGACCGGCTGACGTGGCAAGGGGCGAGATGCCAGGAACCCTGGCGTCTGGACCAGACGCCAGGGAGCATGGCGTTTCCTCCTGGTAAGTAAATAGACCTCCACCGGGTTCTGCATCTTGGCGTGCAGTGTGACCGGTACGTACGATACGTACTGGCTGCCAAAATCCACGTAGCCAGCCGGACAGATCGTATCCTCCCGCCAACGAATCAAATCCCTATCCTGTTGGCTCCAATTACTGATACAGTTCTCCGTCTCCTTGCGTGTTTTTTTGTTAGTTCATGCATCCAACGCATATATTCTTCCGTTCCGGGATTTCTCACCTTGAGATGAGATGATCCGAACCCGCGGTCAGATCAGAAAAGGTCGGTGAAGAGGTCGTTGATCTTGGTCCACACCGTGTAGGCATCGTCCCCATCACGAACGACGGTATGGAAGATGTCCGGCGAGACGACGAGGAAGAACAACTAGATGAGTGTGGCGTCGATGGACAACTAGTTGGCGTTGCGGCCCATGACGAGGAGGTTAGCGGAGCCGTCAATGTGATCACGGAGGCTGTACTCCTGGAAGAGGAGGTTGAAGTAGGTCTTCCAGGGGTAGTAATTGGCCTCCTTGTAGGAGAGTTTGGATTGAATTGTTTAAAAAAAAGAGTGAACATATTTAAAAGAGTGAACATATTTAAAAGATTGAATTGTTTAAATCAAGAAGAATTTGAAACACTCGTTATCTTTAAAAAAACACATGCTTGGTGTTTGCAATTAAGAAAGGATTGTTAGTGTCCATACCATGTAGTATATAGTTGAGAAAGTCGTAGGTATGTCCTTTGATGGCGCCTCCTTCAGCTTGGTACTATCATTGGATGGAAGATGAATGGTGTAATTTTCTTTAGCAGGATAGTTTGATGCCCGTGCGTTGCCACGGGATAACAAAAACACATGGATCAGACAATTGTTCTAGTGGGATTAAGAAATGATTGAATAGTACACCATAAATTGTTGTATCTAACAAATAATCAAACAGGTCATGAATTATTATTAGAGCTTCATAGAGACTAAATGATCAAACGCTACAATATGCACACCTTCAATAAGTGAAGAATCATGGCCATAGCTTAAAACAGTCTGTGGATTCCCCACGACAACGTCGAGTGCATTCGCCTTTGCAAACGTCCATGCCACCATCTCCGCCAATGTCTTTAAAGCAGGGTACTAAACCTATTCAAGGAAAGATAGAACCTGAGATTAATGTGGAGTCAAGCCGAAACATGGTGCATCTTAACAATTATGCAACAATTTCAAATGATGCCCTTATGCGTGCCTTTCTGTCCATTGATCCAAGAACAGGGCTTGCCTATAAGTGAAATTACATAAATAATTTAACATAGCAAAAATGCCCGTGCGTTGCAACGGGAGAGAAAATCACAAGTCTTTAGCCCGTGCTTCACTATGGAGTAAAGAGCAGTTGTGATAATAAACCAGGTGGCAGACGACAATGCAGCTAAATGAACCAAACAAATAATTATGTGATATGTATAAGCTCAATGAAACTTTTTAAGAATGGTAACTATGATCTTGACGCACCGTGAGAATTTAATTTAGTCAGCGACATTACAGTGGCGCCTGCAACCATCCATTATGCTCGCCTTCATCTCCATATATAGTGCCAATGCGAATGAGTGTGGATCCCATCGCAACGCAGGCTGAAGTCATCCATGATACATGCCCCTGTCGGAGTTGAAACAGTCTGCGGCTCGACCTCGGCCGAGTGGCAACAAGAGGCCGATATAGTTCTAAACCGTCAATCAATTTATACCCTACTTGATGAGTTACTCCAAAGGGCTAGAGAAATCACAATACATGGTCCTACCATATAAAGTAGCTGGATTTTGGATAACACATGAAGTAAACTACAATGATAACTTCAGAATGAAAGAGACTACAAACCACCATTAGTCATACAGTTTATTTTGTTGTTGTTCTTCATTGACAAAATATTTGTACTGTAGGCCTTCATTACAACTACTTATAAACATATAAAGCAGAGATGATAAGTAATAGCAATCAGTCGGAAAACATGTTAATGGTGTATTCAATCATTAGCCACACCAAATTAAACAGATTAATAAAGTCTTCTGAAAAGAAGCCACAACTTACGTGCAGGAAGGGAAGATTTTATACTTGCTAAGATCCACATGCAGCATCATGAAGAATAAAAAAACTGTTCGCGTGTAAGACATGGTTCACGAATAATTGTGCCAGTAGTATATAGCTGGGTTTCACTCTTACAATGAACAGGCACCATGTTTAGACATACAAACTAAGAAAACAAATGTTTCATTACAGTACACCTAGTCAAGTGAGAGTACTCCCCGGGAGGTGATTGCATAAATGTGGATAGGTGGATAGGTGGATCGACGTGGCTAGTTGGCCACACTGTCCCTTGTCCGGCTGGCTACGTGGATTTTGGCAGCCAGCACGTATCGTACGTACCGGTCACACTGCACGCCAAGATGCAGAACCCGGTGGAGGTCTATTTACTTACCAGGAGGAAACGCCACGCTCCCTGGCGTCTGGTCCAGACGCCAGGGTTCCTGGCGTCTCGCCCCTTGCCACGTCAGCCGGTCAACGGGTCCGAGCCGACCGTGCGGGCCAGGGTCCAGACGCCACGGACCCTGGCGTCTCCCGTGCAACCTGGACGCCACTAATGTTGGCGTCACCAAAAAAGGTCAGATTTGCTAATATTTTCAAAACGGGGTCAATTTTGCAGTTAGTTTAGACAAAAGGTCAGAACAGTAAAATTGTCCGCCATGGCTAAAGTAAAAAACAGAACCGTGAGCAAACTGAGAGGATGAGACCATAAACGGCAAGTGTACAATCATGCGCATTCCTCGGCAGCAAGACCGGTGCCTTCAACTTTGCGTAGGTCAGATCAATTCCGTTCAGCTTCGCCTTGATCTCTGCCTGAGGAAGAATCCCAGAGCGACCTCATTGTTCTTGAAGCTCCAGGGCCAGCAGCTCAGGAGTCACTGCCGGTTTGCTCCCATTGTATTCAAAACATGTCTCGCCAGGCTGAATGGCGTATAAAAAGGAGTCACTGCTGGTTTGCTCGGCCAAATACAGTCCGATTGGGTTCTGAAGAAACCAAAGTAGCAAATGTACACACAAACAGGTCACATACACGCGGCCTGAAAGATTACCGAAGTTCATTGAGTTGTGGTTGTCATCATCACTGACAGTGAGTTGCATATTGCGTCTCCACCACTGACAAAAAGGGAGCATATCGTTTGCTTGCCGATAAGCTGCAACTTCGATTTTCATCCACTCAAGTGCCCAATACAATTTCCGCGGTCAAACTTTGCTGCAGTAGAGTGCACATACATGGGATGCCATTAATTCCCTCACATGTAGGAATCCAACGAAAGATAAATACAAAGAAAGATGATTAATTATACATTTTACTATGGAACAATAATCAATTTGGACCCACCATGAATAGTACAAATTTCCTGTCAACCTTGGAAATTTGGCTTGTCCTCTATCACATGTTTAGATTTTTTGACAGGTATCCGGTGTCATCCACCACTTGTTGCAGTCAACGGTTTAGTCATCCTTGGAGGAGACTTCTAATTTTACCAAGTCTTTGCAAGACTTGGCGGAGACCGGCGTGGTTTATTTGTCCAGAGAGACCAACCAGCAGCTCCCATCATCAATCTTGGCCATGGAGGTTGCCATATCTGCAGTTGCAGGTGAACTTGTGAGCCGGTTCATCTCCTTCCTAATGAACAAGTACCACTCAAGCCGTCAATGCTCGGACGAGAAGCTGGTGGAGAGATTGCAGCACCTCCTGATGAGGGTCGGCACCGTTGTCGAGGAGGCAGATGCACGGTACATAGTCAACTGCGGGATGATTACGCAGCTAAAGATGCTCTCCGAGGCCATGTACAGAGGACACCGCGTGCTGGACACCTTGAGGTACAAAACCCTCCAAGACAGTGAAGGCTTCAACGAGGTTAGCATCAACGACTCATCTAGCAGCAGCTTGTATTTAGCCATTCCTTTCAAGCGTTCTCGAACAACAACCGAGAAGGACGACAAGGCAATTCACCTCGAGTCACATGATGCATTGGAAAGCTTAGAAGTTGCCGTTGCTAACATGGCAGAATTTGTTGCGCTTCTGGATGGATGTGAGCGCATGTCTCGTAGGCCATATGACATTTATCTTTATACTGACAACTTCATGTTTGGCCGACATGCTGAGAAGCAAAAGCTTTTGAGCTTCTTGTTGCAGCACAACCCTCCTGGTGATGCACCAGCCATTCTTCCTATCATAGGTGGTGTCAAAGTTGGGAAGAAAACTTTGGTTGCTCATGTGTGCGGCGACGAAAGGGTTCGTTCACGCTTCTCTTCTGTTTTGCACCTGAATGGAGACAGCCTCTTGAGAATACTTGACCACGGAAGGACCACATTTGGGATGACGATGTTGGTAGTTATTGAGTTTGATTCTGATGTAGCTGATGATGACTGGAAAAAATTTCACTCATTTGCCATAAGAATGTGCAGAGGAAACAAGATCATCATCGTAAGTAGAATTCAAAGATTAGCCCGATTTGGATCAGTGAAACCGATTTTCCTAAGTGTTTTGTCTTATGACGAGTTGAGGTACCTTTTTAAGACAATGGCATTTGGGAGCGTAGACCCAGCAGAACATCCACAGCTAGTACAAATAGCAGATGAAGTCACCAAGGAGTTGCACAAGCAAGGTTCACTTATTGCCACAAATGCGTATGCAGATGTGTTGAGAAGGAATCTTGATGTTCAGTTTTGGCGTTGCATATTGGACAAGGGGACAAGATACACTAAAAGAAACCTGTTCCTACATGGTGCGCACCCAAGCATGCTTATAGAACAAGGCCATCCAGTGGACATAACGGACATTGCTTTGCATCCACTTAGCATGACACGTTACAAAAGAAATGTTCCAATCAAGTTGGAATCACCAAGTGTGACATTGGCAGAACTTCTAGCAGATCCTAGTGCTAGACCAGAAGGAGACTTCAACCTAATTGTATGTGAATCAAGGATACCCCCTCATGAATCATTTGTTCATTTTGTTACAAGTCATGCTCAGGATACACGTGAAGGTAGTGCCTTGCCGGGGAGGAAGCGACGGGGTGTGCTAATTTTGTTTCGGAACTCGTGTAATGTAACTCTTGTTGTATTTTATTTTTTTGATACATGATGAACAGATGTGCTCATGTATATTATTGAACAAAATGTATTACAAGTCTCAGTTAGCGTACGTGAATTTTATATTATGTTCTTTTTCTAGGGGGAGGGGGTGCGCGATTTCCCACCTAAATAAATTTCAGAATACAGGGCAAACCATAGCATAGACAAGGGGAAAACAGGGGGAAATTTTGTATGTTTTATCAGATCTTAAAATCGACCGCCTGCTCTTCTTCGACAACCAACATCATCTAAAATGTTCTCTGCTCACTATCTGTAGCTAGTCTCAGCAAGGTGGCTTACTAGTGAAACAGAAATTAAGCTACCAAGAAAGAGGTCTATGCATCCATCATGACACCATCATCTATAGTATGTGTTTTGCTGATACCAGTGCATACATGCTTGCAATCGACCAAGCAACAATACTACGTGTGTGTAAACTCCACGGCTCCATTACATCTAATCAAGCAACGGAAACGCTACATATAATATAAGAGCAAAGCAACGGAGCTCTGATTTGTCCTGTGCCGTGGTGTCGATGTGGATGTGGACGCCACAAAAATCAGATGAGATCAGACTACGGTCTGCTAGGCGCTGGGAAAATAAGAGCATCCCACAAAATGAGCACGTAATGTTTTTGCAAAAAATCTTAGATCGAAACAGGTTTAGAACTGAAATCACCCAGGAATCGATTTCGGGGAGCACCGCGGCGTCGCACTGCATCCAGCACCTCAAGGGCTGGCGGGGGAGCCTCGCCGAGGGCGTGCTCGCAGTCGACCTAGCCAGGCGCCTCCCTCACCTCGCTTGAAACCGGCGACAACCATGGGTCCACCGTGGCTGGGCGGCGGTGCGGCTCGCCGGTGGCCGCCAGGGGGAAAGGATTCATCGCTGGTAGACATTGACCACTGGGCCCACGGGAAAACGGAAACGGTTTGGCGACGTCAATGGCACAACAAGTTGGGCCGAAATGTCTCTCAGCCGAGAAAGAAAATGGACTCTACCTTAGGCCTAATAATCCTTTCCTGGGCCGGGACTTTTTGGGCTGGGCACTAAAAACCAGGAAAAAAATCCAAACCCAAGCCCGGCCTGAAATATATGCAAAGAAATGGGGAGCAGAGCAACTAACTAATGGTTACCATCCCCTCAATAAAAAAAACTAACTAATGGTTACCACTTGGCCTGGGAGCGCGACAAGTGATGCGCCCACCCACCGCCACGAGTCGAGTCGCGTGCTGGGCGCTCCCTCTGGAATTTTTTTTTCTGTATCCGTTTTTGGGTTTTAGATGGTTTTTTTGGCTTCTCCGTTTTTGCTTGGTTTCCCTATGCTTCCACGAGTGCTTCTTGAAAAAGGGAAAAACATAACTGTGCTTCTCCGAGAAGCACATCATGTTCTTCCCAAAAAAGAAGGAAAAACATAACTTGTTCCTCTACGAGAATCATAGTTGTGCTTCCCTGAGAAGCACAGCTTGCGGTTTCCAAAAAATGGAAAAGCACAGCTTGTGCTTCCAAAAAAAGTGAAAACTATAACCGTGCTATCAGGCTCCGTTTTTTCTTCCAGTTTTTTTCGGTATTTTTTCGTATTCTTTTTTTTTGGGGGTTTCTGGTTTTTGCTTTTTTTGTGAATTTTTTTGGTCGAAACCTATTAACATCAGATCTAGTTTCGAAGATCTTGGCGCGAGAAATTCAATGGTGAAAACGGTTTGATATTTGGACACACGGTTCAAGAGATAAAACGTTTTGAATAAACGAATCTACGAAAAAAAGAAAAAAAAACTCCCAAACGGATATAAAGTGGGGAGTGACTTTTGCAAGGGCCCTTAACTAGTGATTTTCAAATGAATAGCTATTTTCTTTCGAATTTTATGTTAGAATATCACAAAAAATTAAGCATGTTTCCAATAAAGAACTAGATTTTATGCATTTTCGATTTTGTTTGGGCATTTGGAACAAATCTAGTGCCCGGCCAAATCCTTGGGGTCTCGGGATGGGTGCCCATGACTTAGGCCTACTCTTCCACTCAAAGGAAAAAGACTAGGCCTAATCTTCTGGCTGTAGTCTTCTAAGGCACAATTTTGACGAGCTACGTAAGCAATATTTGACAAAAACTTCAACAAAATCTATAAATTTTAAAAGTAATGAAAATTTTGAAGTTAATTTAGTAGTCACAAACAAAGAGTTTCCCCCATAATCAACATGTGGTTTTTTCAAGGCTATTATTTGAATATAAAGAAAAATCGAGTATATACAACATAAACGTACAGAACACACCATGGCCCTACGCACACACTCGCAACATAAAATATTCTCTCACGCATATGGATGACTCACGGGTGTATGATTGTATCCAACGTGAAAACTGCAACTGAAATGCGAGGCTCATAAAAAAAAACTTTCACAATAAAAAAAAATGGTATTATCTTCTCATGTTTTTCTCTGAGAAACACCTTACAGACTACAGGCACAGGCACTCACAACACGCATGTACACTCAATCCTATAAACACACGCACACACATCCTACACCCATGAGCACTTACAAGAAACTAAGCCGTCCGATTGTGAGATTGACGAAGCTGATAGAGACACCTTGTAGTCGACGAGCACGTCATACTAGTAAAAAAATAGTGTTGTCGCATAGCCTACAATTGACATTTTTTTCCATAGAAACATGATTGCACATGACTCACTCTAACATCTATATATGTACTATATTAGTTTTGGATTGCTCTTGCTTCTTCTAGACTCAAAATTTTCAATTTTTTGGAGAAAAAAGAGAGATAGATCACTTCTGCTCGGTTTCTGAAGATCCCCATTCATGCGCTCCGGGCATATAATGTTATCAAAAGACATGTTATCAGTTTTTACAAAAGTTTCACGACTCCGAAACAGAGAGAAAAGATTGCATTCTTTGGTGAAGCCCCACATAGCCTATTGCTAGTTTGCCACTTGGATTGAGTAGAGGATCAAGTGGAAAGCATGTCACTTTTTATTCAAAAATGTAAAAAGCATGTAACCGCGCGCTTTGGATATCACATAGAGAGCTCTAGCTCATACCGGTCGCTCATCTCTGTGTGCTGACCAATCTTAAGTTTTTCTCTACAATTAATTACATCTTCGGCGGTGCTTGTTTCAGGATCATTATTAGTTTTGCCAAAATCATGTGTTAGTGCACTTGCAATTACATGTGGTAAATAAACCTTCTTCTCACAATTTCAAATTCGAAATTCCTCCTCTTGGGTAGAAATTTAGATTTTATAGTTGTCGAGGAGGTCATTCTTTGATGCACCATCTACAACTACAATATTTTCTTTGCGAGAATGGGGTGACAACGATAAACCATGGGAGAAGGGGGACATGAGCGTGGGAGCGCGGTGTTAGCGATGTGATCAAATACCTGTGGTGACACGATCAGACGATTGGCGAGCCAACTGACCTCCCCCCTCTCGAATCGGTAGGTCGACACCTAGGGCTCTGGCTAGTAGTTTAGGTTAGGGTTTTTAGTCCTCACAGGGCGACATTTGGGCTGATGACGACACTTCTTCCTCGAGTTGGTCTTCCGGGCTCCGATCCTCCTCGAGTTCCTCCATATGGACGAAATCGACAGAGCTCCGGCGTAGATTCCTGCCGTCTCCTTGGGGCGGTGAGGTTAGGGTTTCTCGTCGTGCGTGTGTGGCGACGAGTTATGGTGTCAGGTACTTCAGATCGATTCAAGGATTCCACGACGATGATTGCAGCTCCAGAGCGTGGGTCCTTAAGGGCACGTGCATGAAGACTTACAGACTGTCATCGAAGGTCAGGCCGGCTCCGTTAGGGGAGCGGCGACAGCGGCGTATCGACGGCTCATTCTGGCGGTAGCACTGGTCGTTTGGTGGTCTAAGTATCTCGATGTAATTTTTATTATGTTTGAGTTTTTTTGTACTTATGATGAACTTTTATAAGAGATCCGGATGCTTTTCTCGAAAAAAATACTTTTTTTGACATGTAAAAAAACACATTGCCATTGTATAACCTTGGTATGTGATGATATTTTCAGTCGTGCCGAACTGTAGCCCTCCTCGTGTGTATGCCGCGATAATGTACCCACCGTCCGCTAATCGATCCCACAATCCGAGAGAGTCCCCTCTTCCCCTTCACGCCCATTTCCCTGCTATGTTTTACAGTAGATCCACCGGGCAAACCCCCCTTCTCCTTTCTCGATCACCAAATCGCTGCTCATCCACCCAGCCCTAACTTTGGCCGAGTCGCCACCATCGACTCCCATCTCTCTTCTCCCGCCACCCAACCGTAATCCCTAGCTAGCTAGCGCGCCATGGCCCCTTGGATGGTTCTGCTCAAGTGCGAGGTTGAATTCTCCGACGACGAGGCGGTGTCCGGCGGCGAGTCAATCTGCGACGGCTGGGAAGCAAGAGAAGAGCGACCAAGCCGCAAAGAGATGATTGAGGCAGTCACCGAGTACGTACGGACCTTCAAGGCCCACGCCGTCGTCGTCGCCTCTCCACCGGAACTCTCCTCCCTCCGCATACTGCTGCCGCCGCAACCCGTCGGGCTACCGTGGGCATGCGGCGAGCTGGACTCGGGCCGCCTCTCCAGCGCCGACAAGAACCTGGTCGCTCTCTACGCCGGCGTGCACCGCCCTGGCGCCCATATGATGACCATGGGAGGCTACCTGATCTACGACGCCAGCAACAACTCCCTCTCCGCGATCCCCCAGCTTCCCGGCGATGACGACCATCCCTCCATAGGGTCCAACTCGGCCGTCGTCATGTATACCGGGGATGACGGCGGCTACGTTCTTGCCCAACTCGTCAGGCTCAGCACAGGATATTCACTACAAGAAATATGTCAACTTGTGACCTTCTGTCAGTGACCCTGGAAGAAATGGTCGTAAATCTACGACCATTTGAGACCAATTGGTCGTAAGCTGTTCGGGGGGCTCCAAACCCTAAACCATAACGACCATTTTGGTCAGAAAGGTCGTAATTTCCTTACACTAAATGGTCGTAAAGCAGACATCACTGGTCCGCTGCCTTATTTATAGCTGATCACGACCAATATAGATGGTCATAGCCTTGTAAATTGTGGTGCATTTCTATGACTAGGCGCCACCTCATCAGTTTTGCCTATGTGTCATGTCCATGTGTCAATTTTTGCCTATGTGTCATGTCCATGTGTCATTTTTTGCCCTAGGTTGTGAAGTAGCCTACATTTTTGTCATTCCCAAAATTCCCAAAAATTCTCATAAATTCTTTGCATCACATCTTCCTCAAATATGTCAAAAACCTTCCTTGCCTAGTTCAAAAATAATTCAGGAATACTCATTTTCCTATTCTGTTCAGAACTGCACTTTGTGAAGGAAGTGCTATTTATATTTTCTTGATTGCCCTCAAAAATTTTGGGCACTCTTTCCTATCCAAATCATTGCCTCATGACAAAATTCAGCTCCATTTGCCTAGTAAATCTTCCTCGGCAAATTTCCAAAGTTTCTGTTCAGCTAGAAGCTTTGTGAAGGAAGTACTAGCTAGGCATATCCTAATGAGTTGAATTTTTTGCCACAACTTCTATATGCCCAAATCATAGCTCTCCACAAAATTTTATCCCCATCTAACAATCCATGTGAGCTCACCATCCAATCTTTGTTTCTGGTAATATTTTTAGTTTGTGAAGCAACTATATTTTATATTGCTTTATAATTGCTGAAAATTTACCAGGATATGACCCTGCCCATAGAACCTCCCTCCACAAAATTTTAGATCATTTAATTTATCCAATTTCCCTCAATATTTTTCCCAATTTTCTGTTCAGTGGAGAGCATTGTGAAGGAAGTACCATTTTATTTATCCAAATGGTATGAAATTTTTACAGTGCCTTCATATGCCCAAATTATCATCCTCCTCCAAATTGCAGCTCAATCGAATCATCTATGTGAGCCCATCTTCAATTTCTATTTTCTGGCCAGATTGGCACATTGCAAAGCAAGTGCTATCTAGACCCCTCCTATTGCCCTCAAACTTTTTGGGCACTCTTCCAAATCCAAATCATTGCCACATGCCAATATTCAGGTCCATTTGCCTAGTAAATATTCCTCAGCAAATTTCCAAAGTTTCTATCTAGAGAGAAGCTTTGTAAAGGAAGTACTAGCTAGGCTTATCCAAATGATCTGAGATTTTTCTAAATCTTCCATATGCTAAAATAATCACTCTTCACAAAATTTGAGCTCTATCCAGTAATCCATGTGAGATCATCATCCAATCTTTTATTATGGTCATATTTTCAGTTTGTGAAGCAACTATATTTTATATTGCTTAATTATTGCTGAAATTTTACCAGGGCATGATCCTACCTATATAACTTCCCTCCACCAAATTTGAGCTCATTTCATTTAGCCAATTTGTCTCAATAATTTTCCCAAGTTTCTGTCCAGAGAAGAGCATTGTCAAGGAAGTACCACTTTGGCATGTCCAAATGGTATCAAATTTTTACAGTGCTTTCCTATGCCCAAATGACCATCCTCCACCAAATTTCAGCTCAATCCGTTCATTCATTTGAGCCCAGCTTCAACATTCATATTTCTGTCCAATGTGGTACTTTGCAAAGAAAGTGCCACCTAGGCTCCTCCATTTGAGCTGCAAATTTGTCAAGATAGTTTCCTTAGTAGATGATCATCCTCAGCCAAAACTCAGGCCAATTGGCCATGTGCATTTCCCCCACCGCTAATCAAACACTTGGCTGCTAATTCATGTTTGAGCTTAGTTCAGTCTCCTCGTGAGATTCTTCTGTTGTCTTTTTCTTCCTAACACCTACCGGGGGAGTGCCCAACCCAACAGACATGCCTAGGCCGTCCGGAACGCGTGGCAACGCTACGGTCACGCGGTGACCACGCAGCTGGCATGCCAATTTACGCGCTCTAGAGTTGGGGCCCTCGGCCACCGTCCTAACCTCGATGTCTCGCCGCCACACCATGTATATCTGATTAAATAGGTACTTATGTACCTAGAAATGATTTTTGGAAAAAATAAAGAGCAAACTATGAGGCAGCTGCAGTTCAAATTTAACCCGCTTCCACCTGAATCGGCGGAAATTTGTCTTTTTCACGAGAGGTGGATCAAAGATTTTGACACCCAACCATTTGGTCAATTGTACATTAAATATGCCCTAATATTTTAGAAAATTGATTTGGTCCAAGTTTGCAACAAATATATGGTAGGTCTTTCACAAAAAAAACTCATTTTGGGCACTCGAAAAATGGAAAATGAATTTTTCGTCCACAGAAAATGAAAACTTCCTTAGGCAACATTGTTTGCTATTCCAAGATGCACCCTTGTGCACAATATAAGATCATCTGAACAAACTATGCCATGAATGTGGCCATAAAATTGATCATTTGGCTTGAAAGCCATGAATCTTCACACATGATAGCTCATTTCTGAGAACACTTTTTTAAAATAATTGCCGTATTACAAGTTTATTATTTTTCCTAGTAACTTGGTCACATATAATGACACTGTGCGAAGGTTTTCCAATTTTTTGATTTTTTTTAATTTTTCATGCCCATTTCAAAATGCGGTTAAAACGGCGGGCATGGCCGTTCCTAGCTAGTGGTTGAATCTTGGAAAACTTTTGGTGTTTATCTGATTAAATAGACACTTATGTACCTAGAAATGAGTTTTGGGAAAAAATAAAGAGCAAACTATAAGGCAGCTGCAGTTCAAATTTGACCCGCTTCTAGCTGAATCGGCGGAAATTTGTCTTTTTCACGAGAGGTGGATCAAAGCTTTTGACACCCAACCATTTGGTCAATTGTATATTAAATATGGCCTAATATTTTTAGAAAATTGATTTGGTCCAAGTTTGCAACAAATATATGGTAGGTCCTTCACAAAAAAACTCATTTTGGGCACTCGAAAAATGGAAAATGAATTTTTCGTCCAAAGAAAATGAAAACTTTCTTAGGCAACATTGTTTGTCATTCCAAGATGCACCCTTGTGCACTATATGAGATTATTTGAACAAACTTTGCCATGAATGTGGCCATAAAGATTGATCATTTGGCTTGAAAGCCATGAATCTTCACACATGATAGCTCATTTCTGAGAACACTTTTTTAAATAATTGTCGTATTACAAGTTTATTATTTTTTCTGATAACTTGGTCACATATAATGGCACAATGCGAAGGTTTTCCAATTTTTTGTTTTTTTTGAATTTTTCATGCCCATTTCAAAATGCGGTCAGAACGGCGGGCATGACCGTTCATAGCTAGTGGTTGAATCTTGGAAAACTTTTAGTGTTTCTCTGATTAAATATGCACTTATGTACCTAGAAATGATTTTTGGAAAAAATAAAGAGCAAACTATAAGGCAGCTGTAGTTCAAATTTGACCCGCTTCCAACTGAATCGGCGGAAATTTGTCTTTTTCACGAGAGGTGGATCAAATCTTTTGACACCCAACCATTTGGTCAATTGTACATTAAATATGGCCTAATATTTTAGAAAATTGATTTGGTCCAAGTTTGCAACAAATATATGGTAGGTCCTTCACGAAAAAACTCATTTTGGGCACTCGAAAAATGGAAAATGAATTTTTCGTCCAAAGAAAATGAAAACTTCCTTAGGCAACATTGTTTGCCATTCCAAGATGCACCCTTGTGCACAATATGAGATCATTTGAACAAACTATGCCATGAATTTTGACATAACATTGGTCTTTTGGCTCGAAAGGTATGAATCTTCATACATGACACCTCATTTGCGAGAACATTTTTTTGAAATATTTGTCGTATTACAAGTTTGTTATTTTTACTGGAAATTAGGTCACATATAATGACACAATGAGAAGGTTTTCATTTTTTTTTGAATTTCTCATGCTGATTTCAAAATGCGGTCAGAACGGCGGGCATGGCCGTTCATAGCTAGGTGAGGAATCTTGCGAAACTTTTGGTGTATCTCTAATGAAATAAGTACTTGTTTATCTAAAAATATTTTTTGGAAAAAATTATGAGTAAATTATGAAGCAGCCGTAGTTCAAATTTAACCCTGTTCCTACTGATTTCGTAGAAAACCGTTAAATGGCTGAAAATAGCTAGAAATATCGAAAATGCATATAAGTTGGTGATCATTCAAAAAATGTGGTCTAATTTGTGTGAAATTTTTAGTAGTGCCATTTTGCATGATATTCTTGGTAGCTGCTTCACAAAACATCATGTTTTTAATACTGAGAAACTAGTATTTTATATGACATATGTCTCAAACCAATCAGGACAGAGAAACACTCTTCCCACGTATCACCCCACTGTAGCCGATCTGAGCCGTCACAGCCAACAGATCCAACGTCTCTCAACCCTCCTCGCTTTGGTCCAAATGAGTGGAAATTTTGGGTTGAGAGTAAGCGCGCGCGCCCAGAAGGCTCAGCCCGCCCTCCACTTTCAGAACTGAATCTAAAACGCAAAAAAAGCAAAGAAAAAAAAGCAAACCCAACCCCGGCCCACTCCTCGTCCCACCCACCCCGATCCATCCCCTCCCTCGTCTCCCACATCGCCGCCGCCGCCACCCACACACCGCCTCGTCCCTCCCAGAGCTCGCCGCCGACGGCCTCCTCCCTTCCACCCGCTTCCCTCCCACCTCAGGCGCCCCCTGCCCTTCCATCTCTCTCTCCCACAACCCTCTCTCTCCCGGGACACATCTCCGCCGCCACAGGTGCCGGCCGATTCCGGCGTTCTCCAGCGACTCCCGCCACCCCGCAGCACCGTCCCGAGCTTGCCTCGCTCTGTTGGGTCTTTCCCCCTTGCGGGATTCGCTGCTCCCGGCCTCCAACGCTCACCCGCAACCCTCCCCGTGACTAGGGTTTCGGGGGCGATGGCGCCTCCATCGCCGGCACGGCTCCGGCGACTCCTCTCCGACATCTACTGCGCCCCCACACGCGGCTCAACCTCCTGGTTCTTCTCTGCCCGGTGGCCATGGGGTGCTCGAGCATCTCCTCCAGTGACTTCATCCCCTCCTCGGACAACGCCGCGGACATCAGCCACTTCGGGTTCTCCCAGCGCCCGCCCGCGAGTTCATCGTCTTCGTCGCGTGCACCGTCGCCTTGCGCACACATCCCGGCCAACGCCAGTCCGTCCAGCACGAAGGTAACCACCCCTCCTCAGATTTGCCTCCTGCGACCACATCCTCGGCTGCCTCTTTTCCCTATGACCTTCTCACCCATTGTCCTCCTCCAAGTCTGCAGCCGCTCCCTCCTCAAGCCACGTGAGCCAGCAGCAACAAGGTGAGCAACGAGCACCCCACTCCCTCTTCCCCCATGTGTAGTTTTTTTCCCAGATCTTGCTGTTCGGTTCTTGCTATTGATGAAAATTTATGGATGTTTGTAAATCGCGCAGGGCTTGAGATGCTGTGCCGGGCAGGCTTAGGTGATTGGAACATGTTGTTGTCTGCACGAATATGTACATGTTCTGCTTTGTTTATTAGCCGATCTGCTTTTGAGGCTTGTAGTACTAGGTTGCATATGCCATCTTTGTCTGGCAACATATGCACCTGCTTACATTCAGGCGCATATAGTATACTTGAACAGTGTAAATATGTACATCTGTAAAAATATCTCATTCATAGTGTGATGTTTCCAGCAGGTGCCTGTTTTCATTTGCTAGTGAATATCTCATTTTTTCTAGCTCTAGCAACATATGAGATTCTAGGTCTATACAAATGCCATCTCCGTTTACATTCATAATTGTCTGATGTTAATGATGAGGATATACTAGGAGCATTGCTTTCATCTACAATAATTCGCTCAGTTTAATAAAGTACAACCGGCAGAAAATCTACAATTGCAGCTACTCTTATTACTTAGGACATTCTATGGTCAATGTTTACTACTAATATTGGAACATATGTGATTGCTCTCTACTGCTAAGAATGAAGACTCTCATTTTGACGCAGTGTGTTTGTTTGTTTGTGCTATCCTCTATTGAATTCAATAAAGTTGTCAAGAATCCTCCCTGTCCTTCTACTAGTCAAAATGTGAAGTAGTATTACTAATGATGTTAAGTTGTATAAACATGCTTGATGTTAGCTTTAAAGTTGATCTGAGGAACCATTCTTGCATTTACACATTCATGATTTCCTCTGTTGTTTGTAATTCTTTTGGTTAACTGTGCTAGCAGATATTGCCTGGAAGTGTCATTTCTGGAGTCTCATCTCTTTTACAAGAGCTACATACTGGAACAACGATGCCTGGTTAGTACCAGTTCGCCTGTGCAATCCCTTTCTTATTTATTTTCCTGAATGTCTTGAACTGTCGAACATTCTTCTTTAATTGTGTGATGTTATGTACTGTGGTACCTAAATGTTGGGATTAAATGATTAATTCAGCATGCTTATGAGGAATGTTGAATATTTTTGTGCATTAGCTTCTGCTGGGATTTTTTTGGTCGATTTGTACCCATTGGTCCATTATGGTGGTGATCCTCTTTACTTTATTGGCTGAATAAGCTTGATCTTGGAGTGATTGTGTATATTGGAACGTACAAGACTCATGTGGAATTAGTTAAGTTGATATCAAATACATTTGTTGCATGCTCCATTAGTGGTTTATACTTGAAACCTGGCCTGTCATTTTTATTAAATATTACATCGTCAAAGTTGTTTTATGCATGCTGTTGGTAACTGTATACTCTCTCCTAACAATTTTATTACTTGTTGTATGCAGGCTGATTGGAGCCTATTTTTTCCTTTAAAAGCCTATTTTTTGATATCAGGTGCTCATTGAGCTGTCTAAGAACAAGCAGATCATCATTTCACCATCTTCGGCCGCCCCAAGGTATGTCATCTCTTTGGCCTCTTCCAGCCTTAGCACTGTCTTCTTTGTTCCTGACTATAAAAATTGATGCATGTGCCCTGTTCTAAAGTGGAAAATCACTGATAGCTTGTATTGTCCATCTATTCTGTTAACTTGCACTATGCTGGTACTTATCATTTGCAAAATATATCTCAGTTTTCGCTGTTATGAGAATGTTATATGCATGGTTTCCTGTTAAATCTAAAGTTCTGCAGCAAATTCTCATCGTTATGAGAATTTTATATTCACAGATTCACTTGATTATGTTTCTAACTTTTCATAATTTATTATTTGCAGATGCTGGCCTTCATTCTTCAAAAGTTGGGTGTATAGGAGCTCTAGGAAGAAGAATCCCGAAGAAAACCCACACCCAGCAATGCGTTTTAGCTCACTGGAGCTAGTTATGTGTATATTTAGTTGTATTTTATAGCTGAATACCAGATTTGTACTATGTATGATTGTAATGTACTTTGCTTGGCTGTTGTATGAAATATTATGCCTTATTGGCTCTTTTTTAATCAAATTATCTAATTGCACAAATATAGAACTGACGTGTGGTACCCAAACAGCAATCCTGGTAATTGGTTCCCATTTGACTAGTGGGACCTACTTTAAAATGGAAAAGAAACAAAAGAAAACTGACAAGTGGGCTGGAAACAGGATGAGGCCCAAAAAAATGTGGACTGTAAAAGGCTGTGGCCCAAAAAATAAAAGGCAGTTGGGCTTGGCCCATGTAGCTGACCAAAATTGAAAGGAAAAAAACAATAAATAGGCTGAATTAATGGGCTTGGCCCATATAGACACCGAATTGGACCGGGCTGATTCTTATCAACGACCAATTCAATTGGTCGCAATTTTGCCACGTCAGCTTGCCACGTTGGATCCGACATGGTCTGGCCAGAGTGCTAGTGACCAAAACAATTGGTCGTAGGATCTACGACCTTTTGGTTTGGTCGTAACTGTCTACGACCATATCACAGTGAAGGTCGTTAAGTTTCATTAAAGACGGCCAGCTTTTGACCAACTGTTTTTGGTCACAAAAAGGTCACAAGTGAAAAACAACGACCATTCAGTGACCAATATTGATGGTCGCAAGTTGCCATATTTCTTGTAGTGATTCCCAAGCAGCGGTCTGGCTGTGGAAGTCGTGCGCCCCAGGATGGGTCTTGCAACCCGCTCGCCTGCGCCTTCCAATAGACATCTGCGGTCACCTGTGCTTCTCTTATCGTGGGTCTATCCTCTTCTGGGTGGATCTGCTTAGAGGCATGGTGGCATGTGATCTGGGCAAAGACGGCGACAACCCGGAGCTCCGTTTCATTCCGTTGCCCCTAGATTGTCCATCTCCATCCTACGATAACAGTGCCCCCCGAAATCGACACAATCACCCCTCTGCCAGCCCCCGGCCTCGATACCACCACCTCCATGTCGAGGCGTTCCGTTCCATGGCCTGTGTCGGCGACACCATCAAGTTCGTCTGCTTGGACGACAATGCTGAACATGTGCCGGGCAAAGACTTTGATCTGACCGTCTATACTCTGTCGCCTGACCTGTGAGAGTGGACCATAAGCAGGAAGTACAATGTTGGAAACATCTGGGCAAACCTGGCATGCCAAAGCTTGTTCCGTCGTTCCCTGTCCTGAGCATCCATGAAGATGGCGTCATCTACCTAGTTTTCACCTGTCACAAGGTGGTGGATGACACACCAGATTGCATAGGCCGGCGTCGAGTAGAGTGCACAAGCCAGTATTTGATTCATGTCGACATGGAGAATAACAAGGTCCAGCTCTATCCACAGAGTACAGAGTCGAGGATTCATTCCCAACTCTTGGCCACTGAGATCAGTGTGTACCAACAGCGTTTATAGGATCACCCGGTACTACTATCACCACTGAGCACATTTCATTTGCATACTGCTATCATTGTATTTGTGTTCATTATCACTAAACATGCTTTCATTTGCATGCTATTGTCATTGTACTATTTATGTTCACTATCACTAAACATGCTTTCATTAATTTGCATGCTATTGTAATTATGCTTAGGTGAATCCAGTTCGTGTCGTGCTTGGTAATAGAAATCAAGATATTTGGCCACCTACCCATGTTGAACAGCATGTGTCTGATATTTGATGGTCATCCGCAATCATGATTCTGAAATCAATTGTTACTACAAAGTTACTTTGCCCCTTTTCATATTAGGACCCAACTTCCTGCAAATCATGACGACATTATTTTGCATGTCTTAGGGCTGTTATTTCTTTTCCTTTTTATCTTGATAGACATACAATGTTATCATTAGGTTCGCCTCTCCACTTTAAGATTTGAAGACATGGGCATTCAGTGAATATAGCACAGGGTACGTGTTTTTAGAGAAAAGACTCAGCCGAGCCCGAGAAGAGCTTGCGCCTTGCCCGACTTTGAATTAACAAAGCCATCAACCGGCTAGGAGATTACAAACGATAACTTACAAGGACAACACGAAATAAGAACGGCAAGATACAAGGTGCTGAGCAACCAGCTAACAGGCTCCACCCAAACTGTAAGCAAACATAGAAAACTAAGGCATACTACAGCTTGAAGGCGATGGAGCCCTCCGACAGGAACAAACACCATATAGTGACACCAGCAGGGCCTTGGCAGAAGGAGGCAGCAGGTAGGAGGCGCTCACGTAGTCTCCATGGGCTTCGGCCGACACCACTAGTGGAGAAACGGCCTTTAGTCCCGGTTGGGAAGGGTCTTTAGTCTCGGTTCACCAACCGGGACTAAAGGCCCCCACCCTTTAGTCCCAGTTGGCCACGACCCGGGACTAAATCCCTGCCACGTGGCCGGCAGCGCGCGCCGGGGGCTGGGGGCCTTTAGTCCCGGTTGGTGACACCAACCGGGACTAAATCCCTGCCACTTTAGTCCCGGTTGGTGACACCAACCGGGACTAAAGGTTTAGGGGTTTAGGGGTTTAGGGTTTATTGTTTATTTTTCCTTTTTATTTTGTGTTTCCCATTTAATTCTTTTTCATTTCAAACATATTTTACGCTAATACATACTGTACACGTTTTGCATATATAATAGAATTTCTCGTAGAACCAATCATATATCATAGAATTTCTCGTACGACCATGCATACACACACACATATATATATACAATTTGGTATATACAATTTCTCCTACAATTTGCAGATCATTACATGCAGGCATTAGGTGAGATGGTATTCTCCGTCGGGAGATATGACCTGCTGAAGCAAAAATCCCGCCATTTCCTCTTGAAGTGCTCGTATGCGGTCCTTTGGTAGGAGCCTACCCCGCATCTCCACCATCTTTAAAGCAGATCAATATGAATATATTAGTTGTGTGTATATATATTTGATCATGATTAAAAAATTGTGAATAGTGTTTACGTACCCAAAGATGTCTTGCATCTCGGCTCCTTTCGGTAATAAAGCGAATGTTCTCGCAAACGTAGTATGCACATAAATTAGTCCACTTTTCCTGCCTCATACACTTTACGAGAATAGAATTCAATCAGATAATAATCAAACATGATAATGGTATTGAAACTAGAATTAAAGAGATGCGCGGACGTAGCTAGTACTACTTAATTACCTTGGACCGTCGCCATTTCAGCTATGGTTCCCATTCACCGACAACCTCTTTGATGAAAATTTTCCAAACCCTGCCCGGCAAAGAAAATGAATAAAGGAGTTATTAATTACTTTATATGAGGAAATGAACTAAAGAGGCCGACATAGTGCGATAATGATTGAAATTACCTGTCGAGCATCAAAAACAGGCTCCTGTATTCTTCAGGGTCTTTACCTAGTGAGTCCAGTACTTCAACAGTTCCCTCGTCAACTCTAATGATTAGCAGGATACGGTGGAATCTGCGCACACGTTTGTATAAGCGGGCATGCATAACTCATCAACTACACTTAACATCGAGTAAGCAAAAATAGAATTTGTAGTACAAGACAGTAACACTCACCTGAAGTTGTAAGGAAAAAGTATTTCTGGTCTGGTATTTAGTTCCTTCAAAAACATTAGCAAGCTATTCTTTGTGTCTTGTTTGTGGTTATTTAACACATTTTCTGTCGTGGTTTTGTCACGGCAAGATGTCCGGGTTAGCGGACTTGAGGTGTGAGGCCATCGCAGCTATGTGGCGGCTTGAGAGGGGTTGGTCGGAATCGAGAGACGCGAGTTTACCCAGGTTCGGCCCCTCTGATGGAGGTAAAAGTCTACGTCCTGCTTTGTGTCTATATTGATGATGGGGGCGATCTCGGTTACAAGGGTGCTGTCTTGCTACCTCTAATTTCGAGAGCCTCTAATCTGTCTATCTCTAATGACTTGAGTCTTGTTAACTTGTCCCTCTTGAGGCACCTTACCCCTCCTTATATAAGTGGAGAGGGTAGGTTTACATGTAGAGTCCTACTAGGAGTAGGATTAGGACTAGTCTCTCTTGAATCCTAATCCGGGTCTTGTTTCCTTTGTGAGGGAGTCTTTCCTTTCTCTCCTTGGATCTTCTCTTGTGAGCCGCCCATCCAGGCCTGTCCATGAGCCGCCTTGCACCGGCTCGCACGCTGGGCCATGGGCCTGGTCGTCCTATGACCCGGTAATAGAGGTGACGCCATGAGCCGCCATATTGATGAACCGGGTCATACCTCCTGCCGGGTTACCACTGAATCGTCAAGTTCGGCTAGGGCTCCAGTGAATCGCCAAGTCTCGGCCGGGTCACTGGTGAGTCGCCAAGTCCTGGCCGGGTCATACTTCCGGCCGGGTTATACCGCGGGGTATATCCCTGACATTAGCCCCCAGGTTAGCTTGAATTTATTCATGCTAAGCTCCTGAAATAAGAATAATAAATATGTTAAGTGACCGACTCACTCCCCTGGTCGGCTTATTTCATTGAAGTGGGTCCTCAAAAATCCGGGTTTCTTCTTCATATGAATGAGCCGTCTTCTCAATCGTCTTGCTTGTCAATATCCTTTGAAGTAAAATACTGGGAATACAACACCCATATGCCATTGAGTCAGCCTCCAACACTCTGGGCGGGTCATCACCGCCGGGTCATAATCATTGATGATGCTGGGTCATGTATTGTTGGTGACGCCGGGTCAAATAGCTAGACTCCAACCGTCTTGATGAAAATATTGGGATGAAAAATCCATCTGATGTAGAGCCGGTCTTTTAATACTTCGGCTAAAATAAGAATCTATTGAGCCGGTCTCACTCACAAAAACTCTTCAATTTTTTGATATATCCATACTACCTGTAGCCCCCAAGCTCCAAGTTTATCCATAATGACTTGGTGCTTTGCAATAATATCTTTGATTGTGTAGCCCCCAAGTAACAGGTTGTCTTGCCTGCAGCAGCCTGGGACTTGTCACTGTCTTATACTTTTATAAAGCTTCGGCTGGTGTAGCCCCCAAGGACCGGGTTGTTTTGCTTGCAACAACTTGGTGTTGACTGTTGAGAAAGTCTGGGTTGTCATATGAGTCGCCAGATATATACTGAGTGTCTTGTATTTCACAAGTGTAGCCCCCAAGGGCCGGGTCATCAGCGTGTGATGGGCCGGGTCTTCAATTTGAACCTTATAATCTGCTTGAACAGCTGAACACTGTAGCCCCCAAGTGCCGGGTCGCATGCCTGCAGCGACTTGGGACTTTAGAAAATTTGATCTGAGCGGTGTAGCCCTCAAGTGCCGGGTCAGTAAGAAGTACTGGGCTGGGATTTAGAAAAATATAGAAAGGCCGGCTCATCTTCTTGAGACAACAGGATCTGTCGACCACGTAATGATTTGAAAAGCAACTTGCATTAGCCCCCAAGTGCCGTGTTGCGTGCTTGTAGTGACATGGGACTTGCATACTTGATATAAACTGGACTTGAATAATGTAGCCCCCAAGTGCTGGGTTGCATGCCTGCGGCGACTCGGGACTGTGTAAGAATAATATGACTCGCCATAATTTGTTGAATGAATCCTTGACCGTGGTTGCAACCCGGTAGAATATCATGGAATAATGCCTTTATCCTTGAAAATGAAACTCCCTGCTCGTGGTTGCGGTGCAACCCGGCAAATATATGTCTGAGAAATCCATGAGTGTTGTAGTATACTACAGAGCACAGGTTGAAGAAATCCAATAGCCGGTCAATTAAATGATACGGCATTATATCTGATAGGGCGGCTCTTCGAGAATAATCAAATCTTCCGAGATGGCTTAAAAAACCCCAATCATTTAATAGTGGTTATGATAAACCAAGATGAAGATCCGGCCATTTTGGCTAACAAAGATCTATTTGCTCCTGCAGAAGTTTATGCTTTGACCCGGTTTTAAGACCGGCATGATATGTATGTATGATGCATGATGCAATGCATGATGATATATGCATATGATAAAAGCAACTAACAGAGAATATACACATGTATATCTCAAATATTTGTAAGTCGGCTTTGAAGGCACAACCAGAAGAGATCAACTCTTGTATATTTTTTTGAGAAAACTCAAGTTTTTTGCTTTGAAAAGCTAGGCCTAAAGCCTTTTAACACTTATAGCCGGGTCTCACGTGGCGTAAATCCGTCATTTTAACCTTACCAAGTTCAGGGTCTTAAAAAGATTGACTGGTAAGAGTACGAACGGGCCACATAGTGGAGGGGTTACAGCGTATAAGTGAGTTTATCCCATAGCCGGGTCTCACGTAGCATAAATCCGTCGTTTTAACCTTAACAAGTTCAGGGTTTTTAAAAAAGATTGACTTGTAAAGAGTACGAACGGGCCACATAGCGGAGGGGTTACGGCATACGAGTGAGTTTATCCTAGCTTACTGTAGGCCGGCTCTCTCGTGACAAAGCCGATGTTTAAACCTTGACAAGTTCAGGGTCTTTATGGCGAGATTGACTTTCATAAGTTCAGGGTCTCTGGAGCAAGATTGACTGTCAAGAGTTCGGCGGGTCACATGGCGGAGTAGCAAGTTGCAAACAGGCAGGTGTAACTCATAGGTGGCATGAAAGCCGATCAAGAGGTTTGAAGCCTCCAAGTGACCATATGATGATCAAATAAATCCGGGCACCCATGTTTGAACGGTCACAACATGGCGGTCGTCCTCTTGGGCGACTTTAAATCTTCCGCCAATAAGGTAGTGCACCCATGTTTGAACGGTCGCATCATGGCGGCTCGTCCTCTTGGGCGACTTTAAATCTTCCGCCAATAAGGTAGTTCACCCAGGACCGGGTTATCTTCCCTGCAATGACCCGGGGTTCCAGAATATTTGAGCCCAGTTGTATCTGCCAAGTTATGTCTATGTAGCCCCCGAGTCTTAAGTCGACTCGAAGAGGCGGCTTGAGATTCTTCACACTTGGCCACGGCATAAGCCGGCATATGGTTGATGGCTGATAACTGAAATTTATTGAAGCCAAAAGCTTGTGGCGAGTTGATGACCTCCACGACACTCATTGTATGTCCCTGGCGTTGATAACGCAACATGAACCCGCGGAAGGTTGAGATGGCGGGTTATAAATGATCCAATATGAGTTTTGTCAGTAACTCGGCCAATGGTTCAACCCGGCTGGCTGTTGAAGTTAACCAAACTGCAGTGGCGGCGACTTGTGCGCCTGTCCGTTTGGGCGGTTCGTATAGACGAACACTGCACTGATATGCTGATGTAGATCAGACTGCGGACGGCGGCTTGCGCGCGTCAGTCGAATAGTTCGGCATAGGTGGATGCCGGCACATGATAATGTTGATGCAGACCAGACCGCGGGGATGGCGGCTCACGAGCGCAAATAGGGCGGCTCATACTGGTGTGTGCGGCCCCTGGCATGTTGACGTAGACGTAGAAGTCAGCCGCAACGTTTGAAGACGGCATGGTTGTGAGACAGCCGCGGCGTTTGTAAGCCGGCGCGGACGGTTGAGTCGGCCGCAGGCGTTGTAAGCCGGCGCGGACGGTTAAGTTGGTCGCGGGCGTTGTAAGCCGGTGCGGACGGTTGAGTCGGCCACGGGCGTTTGTAAGCCGGCACGGACAGTTGAGTCGGCCGCGGGCGTTGTAAGCCGGCGCGGACGGTTGAGTCGGCCATGGGCGTTGTAAGCCGGCGTGGACGGTTGAGTCGGCCACGGTCGTTTGTAAGCCGGCGCGGACGGTTGAGTCGGCCGCGGGCGTTGTAAGCCGGCGCGGATGGTTGAGTCGGCCGCGGGCGTTTGTAAGCCGGCGCGGACGGTTGATTCGGCCGCGGGCGTTTGTAAGCCGGCGCGGATGGTTGAGCCGGCCGCGGGCGGACGGATGAATCGGCCGCGGGCGCGAGTGAATAAGTCGGCCGTGGCATTGTAGGCCGGCACGGACTGATGAGTCAGCCGTGTGTTGATATAGACCGGACCGTAGGGGCGACGGTTTGCACGCGTCCATTGAGCATCGAGCAGGCACGATCCCGGTGAGTCGATGTAGACCGGACCGCAAGGGCGGCGACTTACGCACGTCTGTCCACCGGGTTGTGTGGCATGGACGAGCACCGGTGCAGAATATTACCAGCGCGTGCTCCATACCCGCAGTATAAATCACTTTCATAGTGATTAATTGTCCTGCATATAAAAATAGACAGACCAAAGTAATTGTTCTTTGATGAAAACAATATGTGCTAATAAAATAGACTTAGATGGATATCACCTGATTTCTCTGAATGACAGATGATCTGTCCGTAGAATCTTTGCACGTAGTAATGGTAGTGTTCCGTACTGCCTTTGTTGCAAAGGTATTGGACCCAGAACTCCCGCACTTTGAACGTGGGATGAAGTATAGTACACTGAAGACCGCAGCCGTGGAGGCGAGCCAAGGTGAGACCGTGGCGGCTTGGCACAGCTGCGGGTAAGGACGCCCTGGCGACTTGGTGAGGATAGGCCGCAGCGGTGGTTTAGGCAGGCCGCAGCAGCGGCCGAAGAGGGACCTCGGCTATGGCGAGGCCGGCTTGAAGGCGCAGCAACGGAGGCGGCTTGGCGGCGCGGGTGAGACCGCGGCGAAGGCGAGGCGGCAGGACTGCGCTCGAGGCGGAGGCAGGCCACAGCGAGTGGCGAGCCGGCGGCGACGGGGGCAGACCAGAGGCAGCGGCGACTTGGTGACGCAGAGGCGGGGCGGTTCGGCAAGAGCAGCAGCGCGGGGCGGGGCGGTAGTACCGCTCGGGCACGGTAGTACCGCTAAAGCGGTAGTACCGCTCTGGGTACGGCTAAGTGCCGCGTTACTTCCGCTCGGGGGTCCAGAAGTAATTTCTTAAGCGGTAGTAAAGCGGTAGTGGGAATGCGGTAGTACCGCTCGCGCGGTACTACCGCTTATGGGAGAGGTAGTACCGCTCTGGCGGTTTCGCGCCAAAAACGGCTGTCGGAGGGCCGAGGTGGAGGCGGCCGTGAATCAGCGGCGGCTTAGAAGCGAGGTGCCCGGGAGCGACTTGTCTCCGTGGGGGATCGAACCCGCGTCTTCCCCGAGAGGGAGTGAAGGTGACTTGGAGGTGGCTCGGCGCGGAGGGCGGAAAAAGCAGCGACGCGAGGCGGCTTGGTGCGGCTCGGTGAAGCAGAGGCGAGCGACGTCCCGAGAAAAAACCAGCGAGGCGGCTCAGAGGCGGTGGCTCGAAGGCAAGGCCGTAGGCAAGGCGATCAAAAATAGTCGTCTATGAAGATGTTTCCATGGCGGTTCTTTCTCATCCGGCTGATCGCAACCTTCTCGATCCCTAGGAGAGCTCCCTCCAAGAACAGAACACCACCGTGCGTGGCCCCACGGTGGGCGCCAACTGTCATGGTTTTGTCACGGCAAGATGTCCGGGTTAGCGGACTTGAGGTGTGAGGCCATCGCAGCTATGTGGCGGCTTGAGAGGGGTTGGTCGGAATCGAGAGACGCGAGTTTACCCAGGTTCGGCCCCTCCGATGGAGGTAAAAGCCTACGTCCTGCTTTGTGTCTATATTGATGATGGGGGCGATCTCGGTTACAAGGGTGCTGTCTTGCTACCTCTAATTTCGAGAGCCTCTAATCTATCTATCTCTAATGACTTGAGTCTTGTTAACTTGTCCCTCTTGAGGCGCCTTACCCCTCCTTATATAAGTGGAGAGGGTAGGTTTACATGTAGAGTCCTACTAGGATTAGGATTAGGACTAGTCTCTCTTGAATCCTAATCCGGGTCTTGTTTCCTTTGTGAGGGAGTCTTTCCTTTCTCTCCTTGGATCTTCTCTTGTGAGCCACCCATCCAGGCCTGTCCATGAGCCGCCTTGCACCGGCTCGCACGCTGGGCCATGGGCCTGGTCGTCCTATGACCCGGTAATAGAGGTGACGCCATGAGCCGCCATATTGATGAACCGGGTCATACCTCCTGCCGGGTTACCACTGAATCGTCAAGTTCGGCCAGGGCTCCAGTGAATCGCCAAGTCTCGGCCGGGTCACTGGTGAGTCGCCAAGTCCTGGCCAGGTCATACTTCCGGCCGGGTTATACCGCGGGGTATATCCCCGACATTTTCATTAACGGTATTTGGGTCAATGAACCCAATGCCATAGACTCTATCTCTTTTCAATTCAAAAATCTTCATTCTGCATATATAATACCACACAAAAGAATATAGTGAGGATAATTACAGGCAATGAACGAGCTAAGCTAGAGACTTAAATTACAAAAAGAAATCACTTACAGACAATAGCAACTGACGAGAGATTTGTCGAGTGCGTCTTGATTGAATAACTGAAAAATTTCTGGAAATTCAATCCACACATCTTTTCCATGGAAGTAATGCTCTGTCTCGACTTTCACCATGAGGCTCTCTCGCCCGGCCTTTATTTCTCTTAGGTACCAGTCATGCAATCTGCGCATTTGCGTTGATAGAAGCTCCACCTCGTCAGGCCTGACCAGAGGGTTCCCGGTGACATATTTCCATGCTAGTTCCTTCGGATCCATCGTGCGGACTTCCTCGAAGCCTAGGAGTTGTTCAACAGTGATACCCATCTCTTTAGCCATCTCTCTATCAGCGTCGGTTACCGCCTTATCGATACTCACCTTGAGCGGGGGGATCGATTGCACTGCCTGTTCTCCGAGCTGGGGAACAGTTTTCCCGCTTTTATTACTACCTGTAAGGCTCGACTGCTGATTTTTTTGTTGATAATATGACTTGCTAATAGAACGTTCATAGTCTGATCGCCTTTTCTCCATAGCCGGTTTAGCAAGATCCACAAAGAGTTGTATGACTTTCTCAGGTATTTTCTCCTTCGGTGGCGGGGGCAGTTTCGGTGCAAAATGGGCCTTCACTTGGGCATCCACGACCCCTTTGTTTTCCTTCTCAGTCATCTCGTAAGCTAACTTCTTTTTGGCAGGAGGCTCGGGTTTCTTCTTTGGTGCTCTCTTCCGCTTTGGAGTTGACTCACGCGGCGGAAATCAATATCGCGTACTTGCGCTGGGCTCCGTCTCGAGGTGGGGTGGATTCGGCTGACGCGGCAGAGATTGAAATGGCGGACTCGCGCTGTGCTCCGTCTCGAGGTGGGTTGGAGTCGGCTGACGTGGCGGACTTGGAGGAGGAGTCGGTGGCCTTGGTACCGAGTTTGGAAACACGATGCATTCCTTTCTCCATACAATGAGACCACGTATGGCTTCTCCTAGTGTCTGCTCCCCTTGACCTCCAGGAAAGTCAAGCTCTAGTGATTCATATCCCGACAGAACTTCATCCACCCCGACACGAGCATAGTCAGGTGGAGTCGGATTGCCGTGGATGGTTGCTTTAGGTGCATTCGGTAAAGCAAAGCCGTCCGCCACCTTCATGGATATGTTCTTCATTTTCATGTGTAGCTCACAAGTTGTCGTCTCTTGGATATCATCCACGGGGTAGCGAGCCAACAGTGCATCATCGGCCGGGACCCCCGTGGAACCCACGCTGCTTTTTGGAATAGATGGGATGGTAATATCCAATGCTGGATCTGGTTGCTCCTGCCGCTGAGATGCCCTTTGCTGGCTAATTGTGTCGATCTGCTCCTGCTGCCGCATGAAAGCGCATTCCAACTCCGCGTTCTTTGATTCTACCTTTTGAAGCCGGTCTGCATCCTGCTTCCTCTGGTCTGCATCCTGCTTCTTCTTTCTCGCACGACTTCTGTAAGTGTCGTTCCACTCCGCAAACCCCTCAACCCATGGAACAATGCCTTTGCCTCGTGTTTGTCCCGGGTGTTCAGGATTCTTGAGGGCGCATGTAAGCTCGTCGTTCTCTCTCTCGGGCTGGAACGCCCCCGTTCGAGCCTCTTCTATTGCTTCAAGTAAAGCGTCCGAGGCTTCTTTAAGACTTGCCTGTTCAATAATCTCCCCTGTCTTTGGGGTCCAACTTTCCCCCATGTGCATAAAACCAAGTCCTGCACCTATCGAGCCAACCCACTGTTTGTGGAGTGACCCCTGCAGCAATCATCTTTTCCTCAGATTCATCCCACTTAGGCAACCCAGTCTTGTAGCCACCTGGCCCCAGAAGATGGTGAAACTTTTTTTTCTCAGCATTTATCTTGTTTTTCCCCGGCCGTTCCTTAGCTGCTTCCGATTCCTTGAACTCCACAAATAAGTCCCGGTGATCTTTTATCTTCTCTAGTGGTCCAGTGAATTCTGGAGTCTTCTTTTCTGCGTTGACGTAGTTGGCCCATAATCTTTTCTTCCAAGTCTGGAATTGTGTGGCCATCTTCTTAAGAGCACACTTCTTGACTTTCTCCCGTTGGAGATATGTGAAACCCTCTGATAGGGTGAAATGTGACATGAGCGTATCCCAAAGCAGATTTTTTGCTCTTTCGTCGACAAAACTAACTCCTCGATCTTCCTTTGGCTTATTCCATTCTTGAACGGTGATCGGGATTTGGTCCCTAACAATAACTCCGCATTGACGTATAAATTTGTCCGCATTCTTTTTAGGAGCAATCGGTTTGCCATCTTGTTTGATTTCATCGATGTTGTACTTTATGCCATCGGGCAACTTTTTGGCCGGGCCTCGTACTACCGTTGTAGAAGATTTGCTCGATCCGGAGGGCTAAAAGAAGAAAGATTCGTTAATATATATATATATATATATATATATATATATATATATATATATATATATATATATATATACAAATCAATTAATACATGTAATGATCACCAGAGGCCTTATATATATCTCGAATAATCCAGTTAATGCATCATCGAATATTATCACTAATACATCTCGAATATTATCACTAATACATCTTGAATATTATCACTAATACAGCTCAAATATTATTGAATAATCTAGTTGACTCGCGGTTCCTGAGGCGCGGGCGGTGGACACCCAAAGAGAAGGAACCATCACAGGATCATAGCTCGGGTGAGATCCCTGAAGAACCTGCCAGGTATTGGAGAACCTGACGTCCAACGCAACCATGTAGCGACAGACGTGCTCGTCCTCCTCCCTGACACGGCGACGTACCACCTCCTCGGGGGCCGGCTGCCTCCGCACCGATAGTGGCCCACGCGACCGCCACCAAAGAAGCTCCAGGTCGACGACGGGAGCCCGATTCCTCACCAAGCTGCGCGCCCCGGAAGGTAGCACCTCCCAGTGCCAGCCCGGCGGAGCCCAGTCCCGGACATGGCGCCTCTCAAGCAGGTTGTCGCCGCCGAGTCGACGACGAGGATGCGGGCCAGGCATCGTCGACGTTGAGAACAAATTCTTATGAAAACAAATTCCTATGCAATAATTATCATTTTATTATGCTACTCATATTTAATAAACTTTTACATCTATAGTAGATGAGCAAATTAGAACAACATTTAATATCATTGATCCAACCATTCTTTTTATAGAGAACCCACACTTGAACAACATTTCTATTCATCCATTTAACATCCATCTATCTAACATTTCTATTCATCCATCATTCTAACATACATCAATATAACATCTATCCATCTACATATCCATCTAAGATTCATCTACACACAAAAATACATAATAAATCCATCTAATTAACATTCATCTACACACAAAAATTACATACTCCCAAAATCTCATGTCTCATCCACAATGTCGTTATCAAAATTAACCATCTGCTCACACTAATAATTAACATTAACATGACTTGAAAAATACAAGGACATTTTCAATCTCATCGATCATTGGTTGTCCATGGCGGCGGCCGACCTCGGGGTGTGCGGGGGGTAGTTAGAGGCCGTGCGCGGGCCAGGGGAGAGCGGGGGAAGACAAGGGGGGCTCACAGCAAGGTCGTCGCGAGCTCAGGGAGGGCTCAGGGAGGTCGTGGACGTGTTGGTGCTCGAGGGCGAGGTCGAGGCAGTGGCGGCGACCGGCGAGGAGGAAGACGATGGTGCGGGCGCTGTGAGGCTCTTCGCTCGCTCCCGTGGTCGAGGAAGAAGCAGCAGGCTGCGGGCTCGGGGAGGGGCCGGAGCGAGCGGGACGGCATCGGCGATCTCCGGCGTCGGAGGTTGAAGACGAGCGGCCTGGCGGCGTGTGGTGTTCGATCTGTCTCCTGGGCGGTGGAAAACGCTAAGTGACAGTTATATAGGATCGACCTTTAGTCTCGGTTCGTGGCTGCAACCGGGACTAAAAGGTTGGCCTTTAGTCCCGATTACAGCCACGGGCCAGGACTAAAGGTCTGTTTTCGGGCCCAAATTAAGCGCGGGAGGAGGACCTTTAGTCCCGGCTGGTTGTGCCAACCGGGACTAAAGGTTTTTTTTTATTTTTTTCTGTTTTTGCTTTTTTTCTTTTGTTTCTACTTACAGCCAAATATTTAGAGTTTTTGAGTGAATCTTTTTGCTTTAGGTCACAAAAATTATAAACTTTCTGTTAGTGCTAGTAATTTTCAAATTTGAATAGTTTAAATTTGAATTCTTTGAAATTTGTGTGAATCACTCGTTTGTGAATAACTTTAGTTTAAAAATATATTTTCGAGGGATTCTTTTTCCTGTTGTTTAATATTAGTGTTTTTTATCAGTATGTTCAATTTGGTAATTTTTAGGTTATTTTAAATAGGTGTTTTAATCAAAAACAGATTCTGTTTAGCTCTTTCAGTTTTATACCTTCATTTGTTTTAAATATTTTAGTTTATATGTTTTCTTGTTATTCTTTTGCCAAATTATATTATGTTTTTGTTAGTCAGCATGAGGAGTTTTAATTTTCAACCCTTACTTACTTCATTTGTTATTTTTCATGCATTTAATGCTTTTTTTAAGCTAAATGACCCTGAAATTGAAAAGCACTACAAATGAACTCTGAAAAGGTTAAAACTTGGCATGGTATCATCATTTCACCCACATAGCATGTGCTAAAAAGTTGAGAGGGTTACGGCAAAAACTGGATGCACTTCGTGTACAAACTGGACCATCTCCTTCGAAGTATCAAGGTTTCGGACGAAAACTTATCTGTTACAAAGGCATTTCATTTTTTTAAACTTATTTCAACTCCAGACTTTTTGTGCATTCAATATGCACCATTCAAAGCCACATCCTCAAATTTCAACCCTTTCTAACTTCATTTGCTATTTTTCATGCATTTAATGATTTTTTTGAGCTAAATGACCCTGAAATTGAAAAGCACTACAAATGAACTCTGAAAAGGTTGAAACTTGGCATGGTATCATCATTTCACCCACATAGCATGTGCTAAAAAGTTGAGAGGGTTACGGCAAAAACTGGATGCACTTCGTGTACAAACTGGCCTATCTTCACTAGAGAAGAAAGTGATGACGGTGAAGACGATCACATCCCAGAGTGGGATCTTGGGGTATAAAACTTTTTCTTCGCGTGTGTCCCTTTGCGCCGTAACCATGGACAATCTTCATCACTTAACATGATGCTTGGGTCAGTCTTCACTGTGAAGGGAGGAATTTCATGAAACTTTTCATAATCTTCTGACATGTCTGTCTTGTCCTCCACTCCCACGATGTTTCTTTTCCCTGAAAGAACTATGTGGCGCTTTGGCTCACCGTATGATGTATTCGCTTCCTTATCTTTCCTTTTTCTCAGTTTGGTAGACATGTCCTTCACATAGAAAACCTGCACCACATCATTGGCTAGGACGAATGGTTCGTCTGTGTACCCAAGATTGTTGAGATCCACTGTTGTCATTCTGTACTGCGGGTCTACCTTTACCCCGCCTCCTGTCAGATTGACCCATTTGCACCGAAACAAAGGGACCTTAAACTCACATCCATAGTCAAGTTCCCATATCTCCTCTATGTAACAATAATATGTGTCCTTTTCCCTATTGGTGTTTGTTGCATCAAAGCGGACACCACTGTTTTGGTTGGTGCTCTTTTTATCTTGGGAGATCGTGTAAAATGTATTCCCATTAATATCGTACCCTTTGAAAGTCAATATAGTCGAAGATGGTGACTTGGCCAACAAGTACAGCTCATCTCCAACACTGTCGTCATTCATGAGATGTGTTTACAACCAACCGCCGAAAGTCGCCATGTGTGTACGTTTAATCCAGGGGTCAGACTGCTCTTGGTTCTTAGAGCGTACAATATCCTTGTGTTCCTCAATATACGAGCCACCAAGGTGGAATTTTGTAGAACTATGTAGTGTGCTTGGGCCCTAGAATGCCCGTCCCTACATATTACTGAATCCTTTCCTAGCGTGCCTTTTCCACTCAGTCTCCCCTCATGCCGTGATTCAGGAACACCAATCGGCTTAAGGTCAGGAATAAACTCAATAACCTCCTCTGTTTCATGGCCCTTGGAGATGCTTCCTTCTGGCCTAGCACGGTTATGAACATATTTCTTTAAGACTCCCATGAACCTCTCAAAGGGGAACATATTGTGTAGAAATACAGGACCCAGAATGGCAATCTCTTCGACTAGGTGAACTAGGACGTGCGTCATGATATTGAAGAAGGATGGTGGGAACACCAACTCGAAACTGACAAGACATTGCACCAAATCATTCTGTAACCTTGGTAGGATTTCTGGATCGATTACCTTCTGGGAAATTGCATTGAGGAATGCACATAGCTTCACAATGGCTAATCGAACATTTTCCGGTAGAAGCCCCCTCAATGCAACTGAAAGTAATTGCAACATAATCACGTGGCAGTCATGAGACTTTAGGTTTTGGAATTTTTCTCTGCCATATTTATTATTCCCTTTATATTCGACGAGAAGCCAGACGGGACCTTCATACTGAGCAGGCATTCAAAGAAGATTTCCTTCTCTTCTTTGGTAAGAGCGTAGCTGGCAGGACCTTGATACTGCTTTGGATGCGTGCCGTCTTTTTCGTGCATACGTTGTTGGTCCTCCCGTGCCTCCGGTGTATCTTTTGTCTTCCCATACACGCCCAAGAAGCCTAGCAGGTTCACGCAAAGATTCTTCATCACGTGCATCACGTCGATTGCAGAGCGGACCTCTAGGACTTTCCAATAGGGTAGGTCCCAAAATATAGATTTCTTCCACATGGGTGCGTGTCCGTCAGCGTCATTCGGAATAGATTGTCCGCCAGGACCCTTTCCAAAGATTACTTTTAAGTCCTTGACCATATCAAGTATATGATCACCAGTACGGTGGTCAGGCTTCTTCCGGTGATCTGCCTCACCTTTGAAATGCTTGCCTTTCTATCTTAAGAGATGCTTGATCGGAAGAAATCGACGATGTCCCAGGTACACATTCTTCTTACATTTATCCAAATATATACTTTCGGTCTCATCTAAACAGTGCATGCATGCGTGGTATCCCTTGTTTGTCTGTCCTGAAAGGTTACCAAGAGCAGGCCAATTATTGATGGTTACAAACAGCAACGCTCGTAGGTCAAATTCCTGCTATTTGTGCTCATCCCACACACGTACACTTTTTATGTCCCACAGCTGTAAAAGCTCTTCAACTAATGGCCTTAGGTACACATCAATGTCGTTGCCAGGTTGCTTAGGGCCTTGGATGAGCAATGGCATCATAATGAACTTCCGCTTCATGCACAACCAAGGAGGAAGGTTATAGATACATAGAGTCACAGGCCAGGTGCTATGATTGCTGATCTGCTCCCCAAAAGGATTAATGCCATCTGCACTTATACCAAACCATAAGTTCCTTGCGTCACCTGCAAACTCCGGCCACTTTCTCTAGATTTTTCTCCACTGCGACCCATTAGCGGGTACTCTCAACTTCCCGTCATTCTTACGGTCTTCTTTGTGCCATCGCAACAACTTGGCATGCTCTTTGTTTTGGAACAAACGTTTCAACCGTGGTATTATAGGAGCATACCACATCACCTTGGCAGGAATCCTCTGTAGGAGATATGCCCTAGAGGCAGTAATATCAGTTATTTTGTATCTTCGAGTTTGTAATGAATGTTTATGTTCCATGCTATAACTGCAATGATTCTCGAGTCTGCAATAACCACGATGCTCGGAGGGAAACTCATGTGCACGTGTGGTATAATAAATGGTAAAATGTATTCCTAGTCTTGCCTCTAAGACTGGCTCAAGTATTACATGATGATCTTGTTTTCCTGATCATGGGCATGTCAATGCCGGCAATTTTGAGGGCACAATGTTAGTAGAACACTTGTGTTGAATCGACCCAAATTGATTTTATGCTATGAGATACATTCGTCATGAGTTAATGGTTAATAACACAGAGATAGTTAATGTTTGCATAATTCCTTAGACCATGAGAGTGTTGAGTTTCTTCATGCTTGCTTCATGAACTTTGGGGTTTGTTAAACGTCATCCGTAAATGGGTGGCTATTACGGCGGCTTACGGGTTCATGGAAAAGTATGCCAAGTAACTTGATAGCTCAAGATTGGGATTTGCTCCTCCGACGATGGAGAGATATTCTCGGGCCCTCTCGGTGTTACGGTATCCATCATCGTCTGGCCAGACACATTGTGATTTGATCACTCGGATGCCGGAACACGGAAACGAGTAAAGAGAACAAAACCGGTAACGAGGTAACTTGCATAGTGGACAAGTTGTTGATCCACGGGGATGCAATAAATCTCACCTCGGGTATTTGTAATATATCGTGAAGCAACAGGAATAGCACACGGCAACTGGAGGTTCACTCGAATATTCATTCGTGTGGGTATAGGGGTCAATATGGGTGTCCACGGCTCCGATGTTGATCATTGATCGGAAAGAGTTCCGGGTCATGTCTATACTTCACCGAACCTATAGGGTCACACGCTTAAGGGTCATCTATCTGCTGAATACTAGATGGGGAGTCTGAGAGAAAATCACCGAAAAAGTTTCGGACGAAACGGAAACGTTCCGGAGAGAACACCGGAATAGTTCCGGTGAAACTGAAAAGTTGTTTTAGGGTATTCCATTGAGTCAAATTGGTTCCGGCACATGTCTAGAAATTCTTGGAGGGTGCCAGAATCGTTCTGGTAAATTCTGGAATTTTTCCAGAGAGAAAACCGAAAATGTTCCGGAGCAGCCGGAACCGCTATGATAGCTTTTCGCTGAAGAAAACATTGTTCCGAAATTGTTTTGAAATGCGTTCAAAATTGTTTGTGTGGGTACTGGAATTGTTCTAGGCACACAGAAATAATTTGGGATTTATCGGACGTAGAAAAATGTCTTCATGAATAGTGAAAGTGCTTTTTGGATATTTTTTGGAAAGCACCTTTTGGGATATTTCCAAAAGGCTTTCTAGAAGGACTTGGGAGCCAAGGCACCCCCACGTGGGGGGGGCCCTCAAGGTGGCCGGCCAAGCATGGTGGAGCTCCTTGGAGCTCCACATGGCACCCCTTTTATCTTTATTCTTTTATGAAAAGGCATAAAGTGGGGGTACTTTGGGGTTTTTTGTATGACATCTTTACCCCTTGGCTATCCTATAAATAGAGGAGAGTGGGCTGCCCTAAAACTCATCCTTGCTCTCATACACATGCCATAGACTTGTCTGGCTTCTCTCTCCCTCCCAGCGAAATAGTTTCGTAGAGCCGAAAGGCTGTCTGGGTTCCGGCAGGAACTAGTTCTGGACGGCGAAGCCCTGCCGGATAGCTGACACCGTATGTGTGCAACCCCGTAGAGAGATTGTAGTTTCGATCTTTTGCCCGAGGGGCTGTTTTCGAGTGTCCTCCCGAAGGGCTGTCCGAGTTACCGTTCGAGTTTCCGACGTCCTCCCGAAGGGCTGTCCGGGTTACTGTTCGGGTTCCGAGGGTCCTCCCGAAGGGAAGTCCGCGACATCGTCCGGGGGAATGTCCGACCGCCTCCCGAAGGGCTGTCCGGAGTGGGAGTACATCCTTGCGGTTGGGAGGTTGTAAATCCTAGCTGCAGGGATATGCACCGACGATCTACACCGACTCTTCTTCCGCTGCGCTTCGAGTCGGTACGAATCAGACCAAACCTTGTATGCAGTCTCCATAGTGATCCTGGGCGTGCTCGCTTTACCGATTATTTTTGTTTTCTGTCGCATTCCCCTACAGTGGCATCAAGAGCCATGCTATGCGTAGATGCATGTTACGATCTAGAATACATGGTGATGTATGGGTATTGCATAATATAATTTTGGAGTAGATAGGATCTATTGCTGAAAATTATTTATGCGGGTAGCAGAAGAAGTCTATTACCCGATGTTCTTGTTGCTTCCTTGGAATTTGTGTTTGCTCAATCTCGAGACAGCATGGTGGAATTTCACAAAGTTCTGGCAATCCGCGATCCTGATTGATCAAGGAAGTGCTATCAGTTCTTTGGGTTCCGCCATAGTCCAAAGAAAGATGAAATTCGCAGATGAATGGGCATTGCAGATATGATCTACACGGGGGTCATGCGTATGACGAAGTTTAGTATGGGGCTCGAGATTTAATTATCTCGTGTTTCATACACCCCGAGATGTTAATCTAGCAATTTGAATTATCATACTTGATGATAAAACGTTGGTAGCTGCGGTTTAAGTCAAAACCTTAGAAGCCACGTAAAATAAAATTTTGCATAAACCGATTAGAGTCGTCTAACTTGGTTTTGAAGGATGTGCATGTGATGTGATGTGGTATAGCAAAGCTCATATTAATTCAATTATGTATGAGATGACTATATGATGTAAATTTGTTAACATGACCTACGTGTCATGATTCGGCATGATGACTGGAGCCATATGATTGTCACTTTAATGACCTGCGTGTCAACCTTAAGTAATGCACTAATTTTATTAGCTATAGAGATAGCAAATATTATCTGGTGCATCGACAAGGTGGTGCCAATCTTCGCGAAGGTGAACACCGATGAAAATGCCGAAGACGAAGAAATACTTGACTTCTCCGTCAGAAAGGGCTATACCATATCATGCTATTATGAATTGCCTGAGATGTTTATCCCTTATGAATGCACCCTTTGATTGCGCGGTAGTCACTTTTTATTAGGGTGATCTCTCACTTAAAAATATCAAGTAGTTAGTGTTCTCCCAAGTGTAGCACCGTCACGGCACCTATCTCTTCGGGGTATCACATGGATGCATGGGTACGAACGATTAGATAAGTGTGAGGCAGGTGAGTTGAGACCTCGCAGCAAGATCACTTGGTTGTCTTGACGTTCAGGCATGAAAGTCATGAGCTCGGAACACACGCATCGAAAGATGAACAAGAGTCACATAGAGATGTGATTGGCAAGTTGGCCTACCAAATGAAATTCTCGTCACTTGAGATGGATGCATCCTTGGCGTTGAATTGAAATTTGGATCTTGAATCACTCATAATCAATTTTGAGAGATATTGATTTGAGTGGGAGCGCACTTTAGAATAAAATTGTTTATTCATTAGTGCCAAAATCATTATAAACAAAGTCTAAGTGAAACTTGTGTTTTCCGTTGTAGATCAAATGGCTCGCAACACCGCGTTCAACTTAGGCCCGATGTTAGAGAAAGAGAAGTTAGCTGCGACTGGAAACAACTATGTGAACTGGGTCCGTAACCTGAGGATTGTCCTCAGGAGCGCTAGGAAAATGTATGTGCTTGAAACTGCTCTTCCAGCTAAACCGGCGGCAGATGCCCCGGAAGTTGAGCAGAATGTCTGGGCCACTAAGGATGATGATCAAAACTTAGTGCAGTGCCTCATGTTAGCTTGCATGAGTGCAGGGCTTCAAAAACGTTTTGAATTCCATAAACCCCGCGATATGATCCAGGATTTGGATGCCCTGTACAAAGAAACCGCAAGGTCTGAACGATTTGATGTCATGAAGGCCTTGATGGATTGCAAGATGGCTGAGGGTAGTTCAGTTGGCGAACACGTAGTCAAAATGATTCGCTATGCTGAAAGGCTTAAAACCCTGGAGTTTCCACTTCCACCTAACCATATGATGGACATGCTGCTTTCTTCACTCCCCCTGTCTTACGATGGTTTTATCATGAACTACAACATGAGTGGGATGGAGAAGACACCGGAAGAGGTGCTCGCCATGCTGAAAACTATGGAAGGAGGACTGCGGAAAAATCGCAAGCAAGTGTTGCTTGTGAATAAAACCACCAGTTTCAAAAAGAAAGGCAAGCCAAAGAAGGGCAAGGGCGCCGGTAAGACCGGTTCCTAAAGCAATTCTAAGGGCGGAGCCAAGAATGAAACTGAGTGCTTCTACTGCAAGGGCACAGGACACTGGAAGAGAAACTGCAAGAAGTATCTGGAAGATAAGAAGTCCGGGAAAACCGGAAAAGGTATAATTGTTATACAAGTTAATGTCATTGACGTTTTGCTTGCTAGCGAAAATTCTAAGTCTTGGGTATTTGATACCAGATCGGTTGCTCACATTTGCAACTCAATACAGGGACTTCAAAAGGTGCATAAGCTAGCAAAGAATGAAGTCATGATGCGCGTTGGGAATGGCAATGGGATCGCCGCTCAAGCCGTCAGCATTACGCCTCTACGTCTCCCTTCAGGATTTATCTTAGAACTAAATAACTGTTATTTTGTTCCACTGTTGTGTAGAAACATTATCTCCGGATCATGTTTAGTACACGATGGGTATTCGTACAAGTCTGAGAACAATGGTTGTTCACTTTATTGTAAGGATATGTTTTATGGATTTGCACCCATTGTTGGGGGCCTTTTCATTCTAAATCTTGAATGTGGAAATGATGTCTTTAACGTGAATGCTAAACGCCTTAAGAAGGCTGATACCACCACCACTTTCTTGTGGCACTGTCGCCTTGGCCACATCGGAAAGAAACGCATGGAAAGACTCCATAAAGATGGAGTTTTACCGTCCTTTGATTTTGAATCATTTGACACATGTGAAGCTTGTCTGATGGGAAAAATGACCGAGACACCGTTCACGGGTCATCCTAAACGGGCGGGTGAATTATTGGAAATAATACATAGTGATGTATGTGGTCCAATGAACACAGCCGCACGGGGTGGGTATTTCTACTTCGTGACTTTTACTGATGATTTAAGTCGGTATGGCTATATCTACTTAATGAAGCATAAGTCGGAAACCTTTGAAAAGTTCAAAGAATTTCAGAATGAGGAAGAAAATCATCGTGACAAAAAGATTAAGTTTCTGCGGTCTGATTGCGGAGGCGAATACCTTAGTCATGAGTTTTGCCAACATCTGAGTGATCGTGGAATCGTTTCGCAGCTTACGCCTCCCGGAACTCCACAGCGAAACGGAGTGTCGGAACGACATAACCGAACCTTGTTATACATGGTAAGGTCGATGATGTCTCTTACAGATCTACCGATATCTTTTTGGGGTCACGCACTAGAAACTGCCGCTCACACACCAAACAGAGCACCGTCTAAGTCTGTTAAGACATGAGATGTGGAATGGGAAGAAACCCAGTTTGTCGCATCTTAAAATTTGGGGTTGTGAGGCATACGTAAAGCGTTTACAGCCAAGCAAACTCGATCCCAGATCAGACAAATGTTACTTTGTAGGTTATCCCAAAAACACCGTTGGGTATTCCTTCTACAACCACATGCACCGAGGGCAAAGTGTTTGTCGCAAAGGTTGGACACTTTCTCGAGAAAGAATTTCTCGCTAAAGAACCAAGTGGGAGGACAGTGCAACTTAATGAGATTAGTGAATCTTCGGCGACCGTTGATATGGCTAAGGAACCAGAAGAAATTCCGCTAATTATCCCTACAACCGAGCCGAAAGTTGTCGCATGTGATGCGGAAACTTCAGACAATGTTGTAACTGAACCGCGCAGATCAGGTAGGGCTATCCAGCCACCTGAGTGGTTTCATAACGAAATCTTCATTCTTGAAGACGATGAACCTGTGCACTACAAGGAAGCGATGGCGGGGCCCAGCTCAAAGGAATGGCACAAGGCCATGAAATCCAAAATGGAATCCATGTATGAAAACCAAGTTTGGAACTTGGAAGAACTTCCAGAGGGCGTAAAGCCCATTGGTTGTAAATGGATTTTCAAAAGAAAGACGGACGCGGATGGTAACATTACTATCCACAAAGCTAGACTTGTCGCGAAAGGGTTCACGCAAGTTCCAGGAGTGGACTACGACGAGACTTTCTCGCCCGTAGCTATGCTTAGGTCTGTTCGGATATTACAAGCAATTGCTGCTTATTTCGATTATGAAATATGGCAGATGGACATCAAAACGGCTTTCCTAAATGGAAACCTCAAAGAGGATGTATACATGATACAGCCAGAAGGTTTTGTCGTCCATAAGGATGCTGGAAAGGTATGCAAACTTCAGTCAGCCATTTATGGTCTGAAGCAAGCGTCAAGGAGCTGGAACATTCGTTTTGATGAAGTAGTCAAACAGTTTGGCTTCATCAGGAATGACGAAGAATCTTGTGTTTACAAGAAGTTTAGTGGGAGCACAAAAGCATTTCTAATCTTGTATGTGGATGACATATTATTGATTGGAAATGACGTGAATTTTCTTAACGAAATAAAAGACTCGTTGAAAAAGAGTTTTTCAATGAAAGACTTAGGCGAAGCGGCATATGTATTGGGCATCAGAATCTATAGACATAGATCAAGACGCCTAATAGCGCTTAGCCAAAGCACGTACATTGACAAGGTGTTGAAAAGGTTCAACATGGAGAACTCCAAGAAAGGCCTTCTCCCCATGTCACCTGGCACAGTACTTTGCAAGAATCAGTGTCCTCGGACTCTCGATGAGCGAGTACAAATGAATGATGTTCCATATGCCTCGGCAGTTGGTTCTATTATGTATGCCATGCTATGTACAAGACCGGACGTTTCCTATGCGCTAAGTGTTAGCAGCCGGTACCAAAGTGATCCAGGATTGGAACACTGGGCCGCAGTCAAGGGTATTCTTAAGTACCTCTGACGGACCAAGGATTTACTCCTTGTGTACGGAGGTGATGAAGAGCTCATTGTAAGTGGTTACACTGATGCAGGCTTCATGACTGACCCAGATGACTTCAAATCTCAATCAGGCTATGTTTTCATATTGAACGGTGGCGCAGTTGATTGGAAAAGTTCCAAACAAAAGACTGTGGCAGATTCTACGACGGAGGCAGAATATGTTGCTGCTTCAGAAGCCTCCAAGGAGGCGGTATGGATCAAGCAATTTCTTGAAGACCTTGGTGTGGTTCCAAGTGCTCTGGACCCGGTGGAGATCTATTGTGATAATAGTGGCGTCGTGGCTCAAGCAAGGGAGCCAAGTTCGCACCATAAGACAAGACATATTGAATGCAAATATAAACTCATTCGACATCATGTCGAAGCGGGTTTAGTGAAAGTACGCAAAGTTCACACGGATCTGAACGTGTCAGACCCGATGACAAAGCCTCTACCACGAGCAAAGCATGAGCAACACCGGATTGCCATTGGTGTTAGGGAAGCCATGTAACTAGATTATGACTCTAGTGCAAGTGGGAGTCTGTAGGAGATATGCCCTAGAGGCAGTAATATCAGTTACTTTGTATCTCCGAGTTTGTAATGAATGTTTATGTTCCATGCTATAACTGCAATGATTCTCGAGTCTGCAATAACCACGAGGCTCGGAGGGAAACTCATGTGCACGTGTGGTATAATAAACGGTAAAATGTATTCCTAGTCTTGCCTCTAAGACTGGCTCAAGTATTGCATGATGATCCTGTTTTCCTGATCATGGGCATGTCAATGCCGGCAATTTTGAGGGCACAATGTTAGTAGAACACTTGTGTTGAATCGACCCAAATTGATGTTATGCTATGAGATACATTCGTCATGATTTAATGGTTAATAACACAGAGATAGTTAATGTTTGCATAATTCCTTAGACCATGAGAGTGTCAAGTTTCTTCATGCTTGCTTCATGAACTTTGGGGTTTGTTAAACGTCATCCGTAAATGGGTGGCTATTACGGCGGCTTACGGGTTCATGGAAAAGTATGCCAAGTAACTTGATAGCTCAAGATTGGGATTTGCTCCTCCGACGATGGAGAGATATTCTCGGGCCCTCTCGGTGTTACAGTATCCATCATCGTCTGGCCAGACACATTGTGATTTGATCACTGGGATGCCGGAACACGGAAACGAGTAAAGAGAACAAAACCGGTAACGAGGTAACTTGCATAGTGGACAAGTTGTTGATCCACGGGGATGCAATAAATATCACCTTGGGTATTTGTAATATATCGTGAAGCAACAGGAATAGCACACGGCAACTGGAGGTTCACTCGAATATTCATTCGTGTGGGTATAGGGGTCAATATGGGTGTCCACGGCTCCGATGTTGATCATTGATCGGAAAGAGTTCCGGGTCATGTCTATACTTCACCGAACCTATAGGATCACATGCTTAAGGGTCATCTATCTGCTGAATACTAGACGGGGAGTCTGAGAGAAAATCACCGAAAAAGTTTCGGACGAAACGGAAACGTTCCGGAGAGAATACCGGAATAGTTCCGGTGAAACTGAAAAGTTGTTTCAGAGTATTCCATTGAGTCAAATTGGTTCCGGCACATGTCTGGAAATTCTTGGAGGGTGCCAGAATCGTTCTGGTAAATTCTGGAATTTTTCCGGAGAGAAAACCGAAAATGTTCCGGAGCAGCCCGAACCGCTATGATAGCTTTTCGCTGAAGAAAACATTGTTCCGAAATTGTTTCGGAACACGTTCAAAATTGTTTGTGTGGGTACTGGAATTGTTCTAGGCACACAGAAATAATTTGGGATTTATCGGACGTAGAAAAATGTCTTCGTGAATAGTGAAAGTGCTTTTTGGATATTTTTTGGAAAGCACCTTTTGGGATATTTCCAAAAGGCTTTCTAGAAGGACTTGGGAGCCAAGGCACCCCCATGTGGGGGGGGGGGGCTCAAGGTGGCCGGCCAAGCATGGTGGAGCTCCTTGGAGCTCCACATGGCACCCCTTTTATCTTTATTCTTTTATGAAAAGGAATAAAGTGGGGGTGCTTTGGGGTTTTTTGTATGACATCTTTACCCCTTGGCTATCCTATAAATAGAGGAGAGTGGGCTGCCCCAAAAATCATCCTTGCTCTCATACACATGCCATAGACTTGTCTGGCTTCTCTCTCCCTCCCAGCGAAATAGTTTCGTAGAGCCAAAAGGCTGTCTGGGTTCCGGCAGGAACTAGTTCTGGACGGCGAAGCCCTGCCGGATAGCTGACACCGTATGTGTGCAACCCCGTAGAGAGATTGTAGTTTCGATCTTTTGCCCGAGGGGCTATTTTCGAGTGTCCTCCCAAAGGGCTGTTCGAGTTACCATTCGAGTTTCCGGCGTCCTCCCAAAGGGCTGTCCGGGTTACTGTTCGGGTTCCGAGGGTCCTCCCGAAGGGCTGTCCGCGACATCGTCCGGGGAACTGTCCGACCGCCTCCCGAAGGGCTGTCCGGAGTGGGAGTACATCCTTGCGGTTGGGAGGTTGTAAATCCTAGCTGCAGGGATCTGCACCGACGATCTACACCGACTCTTCTTCCGCTGCGCTTCGAGTCGGTACGGATCAGATCAAACCTTGTATGCAGTCCCCATAGTGATCCTGGGCGTGCTCGCTGTACCGAAATTTTTTGTTTTCTGTCGCATTCCCCTACATCCTCTTCCTGGGGCGCTCGCCCTCAATATCATCACCAGGGTCATCGCGGCTGATCTTATAGCGCAATGCACCGCATACCGGGCATGCATTCAAATTCTCGTACTCCTCACCGCGGTAGAGGATGCAGTCATTAGGGCATGCATGTATCTTCTGCACCTCTAATCCTATAGGGCAGACAACCTTCTTTGCTTCGTACGTACTGTCAGGCAATTCGTTATCCTTTGGAAGCTTCTTCATTATTTTCAGCAACTTCTCAAATCCCTTGTCAGATATACGATTCTCTGCCTTCCATTGCAGCAATTCCAGTGTGGTACCGAGCTTTGTGTTGCCATCTTCGCAATTTGGGTACAACAATTTTTTGTGATCCTCTAACATGCACTGCAACTTCAACTTCTCCTTTTCACTTTCGCAGTTTCTCTTTGCATCAGCAATGGCCCGACCAAGATCATCAGCGGGCTCATCTGATGCCTCTTCTTCAGCTTCTTCTTCTTCATTCTCTTCCCCCATTGTAGTACCATCGTATTCAGGGAACCCAGGATAGTTGTCATCATCCTCTTCTTCTTCATTCTCTTCCATTAGAACCCCTCTTTCTTCGTGCTTGGTCCAACAGTTATAGCCGGGCATGAAACCGGACGTAAACAGGTGGATGTGAATGACTTTCGAGCTAGAGTAATTCCTATCATTCTTACAGACACCACATGGACAACACATAAAACCATTCCGCTTGTTTGCCTCAGCCGCACACAGAAAACTATGCACGCCATTAATGAACTGGGGAGAGCGTCGGTCATCGTACATCCATTGCCGACTCATCTTCATTACATAACACCGAAAAGATCAAATTAATACAAGTTCATACACACTTATTCTCATAAAACAACATAAAACTATCTAGCTAAAGCATTTAAATGCAACAACAAATGCGATCAAAATCGCAACTAAGGTAATAATTGATCCAATAGCATAATGATACCAAGCCTCTTTATTAACGGCATATGTTCTAATCTTTCTAATCTTCAAGCGCATTGCATCCATCTTGATCTTGTGATCATCGACGACATCGGCAACATACAACTCCAATTTCATCTTCTCTTCTTCAATTCTTTTCAATTTTTCTTTCAAATACTCGTTTTCTTTTTCAACTAAATTTAACTTCTCGACAAGAGGGTCGGTTGCAATTTCCGGTTCACATACCTCCTAGATAAAAATATCTATGTCAACTTGATGGGCATAATTGTCATAAACACGAAATGCAACAAATAGTTATAAAAGAGAATATACCACATCCAAATCATAAACCGGACGAGGGCCGACGGGGACGGATATCAAAACCATGGCACTATGTATAACAAACAATCATACAAGTAAGAAAAGTATACAAGTAACTATCTAAATCATACAAATAAGATTTTTTTTTATAAAAAGGATAAGAACAAGAGGCTCACCAAGGTGGTGCCGGCGACGGGACGGTGCGAGCGATCGACGGTGGTTAGGACGGGGACGGGAAGGCACTAAGTAAACCACACCTACACATATGCAAACTAAGAAGTTAATTTGAGCTCAAATTGCATATAAATCAAATAAACTCCCACATAATTACTCCCAAACTAAAACCCACAAATCACTATACTTATAGAGCATTGCACGAGCTAATCTAGCAATGAGAGATGAAAGGACAAAGTTGCTAACCTTTGTGAACACTTGGATAGATGGGGTGCCTCAAATCTTGACAAATCTTGGCAAAAATGGAGGATGAGCTCGAGCAAGGGGAAGAGAACAGAGGAGAGAAAGGAGAAAACAGAGAAAGGAGAGCTTGGGCTCGGGCTGGACGAAGCACTATATATAGTGATATCTTTAGTCCCGGTTGGTGATACCAACCGGGACTAAAGGTCCATCTCTAGTCCCGGTTGGTGATACCAACCGGGACTAAAGGGGCTCGCAAGGGCCCCAGCCTGATGCCAGCCTGCCACCACCCCTTTAGTCCCGGTTGGTAACACCAACCGGGACTAGAGGTCACAAATGAACCGGGACTAAAGCCTAGCCATTGGAACCGGGACTAGTGGTCACATTAGTCCCGGTCCAAAACCCGACCGGGACTAATGCTCCGGACGAAAGGCCTGTTTTCTACTAGTGCACGGATACACCCTCCTCCATCTTCGAAGGGGACTCCTTGCCCCCTCGCCTTGGAACGAAAGGTGCCGCTCCGTCGAAAGATGGATTGGAGACGCTTCCCCGAGAACTAAGGAATGAACCGGCGCCATAGCCACCCGGAAGACAAAACTAGAGACCAACACCATGCTATGAGGAGCACACCGAAGGGGCTTCGACACTGACATGGATCTGCACACGCGGAGAAGCAAATGCATGGCGGGACTGCTGAAGACCAAGCAACGAAGGAAGTAGGACGCCGCGTCGGAGCACAAAGGCGGCACCATGTCAAGGAAAGCACCGAGCTCCGCCATCCACAAATGGTCAAGGAGTAGCCAAAGGGGAACATGAGTGCCAACACACCAACAGCAGGCGAACTCCGACCATGCCACCAACACTGCCAAACAACCAGAGCATCACATCCACCCCAAGCTCACCAAGAACGGCACCCCAAGAGGGTGACGACGCCTGAAGCGCCGTTGCCGCTCGAACCAGAAAGGATTTGGGTTTTCACCTGGCAAATGAGCTGGGGGGGAGGGAGGGGAAAGGGGGCAACTTGGACGGCGCCTACAGGAAGGGTACGGCGCCCAAGGGCACAGCCGGCCTCGGATTTCTCCGGTGCCACCTCCCACCTCCAGCTTCCACGCAGGACCGACCACAGCGACCAGAGGCCACCCGAGGCAGGGCCAGAGGAGGCAGCCATGGTTGAACACAAAGGCCTCCAGATCTGGAAAGGGCGCCGCCGGGGCGCCCCACGCCACAGCCGCAACCCGCGGCCGCCTCGCCGCCCTCGCGGCCTAGGAAGATTAGCCAGCACCGACGAGCGCCGGTCACCGCAGACGCGACGATCCACCATGTGCGGCCGCCGCCATGGATCCAGAACCCCCCGAAGAAGCGCGTAGTGGCTAGATCCTCGCCGCCACCTTCACCGGCGGCCTCGCGGCGAGCCGGCAGCCACCTCCGGCGGCGGACTAGGGTTACGCCGCCTGAGTCGCCCCTGCTGGAGCGACGCGGGGGCCGAAGGGGGGATCCCACAGGGTACGTGTTGAACTTCAATAGTCATTTGTGAACTCGAAATTGGTATGAGCTAAGTCCGTTCAAAGATGCAGATAACAGATGAAGCATAATTTCAAACTAGAGCTGAACACAAACAAGTGTCTCAATGAAATATGTCAAAAGTAAAAAATGTACCCTTGACACATACAGCTGTTTTAACAATTTTTCAGAGCAACTTGGCCTTAGACATTGTGTTGGTGTTGCCCAATTTGAATAGGAAAATGTCAAATATTGATGGTAAACCACATAGCAGACAAGTAGCTGCATATGTACTTGGCCTCAGTCTTTTTTCTTTTTAGAATTGTTTTTACGGTAATTCTAACCTGACATATGGTCTCACTAAAAGTATTATATATTTGACAAACATCTCTATTTGTTTTTGCAGAGGGAGAGAGATAGAAACAAGTGAGTTGGGGGCATGTGGAAAGAAGATGAAGCTTTGAGGTTTGTTTGAAGATGTGCGCCCGTCGCCATTTGTTACTTGTATACATATGAGTAAGGAAATAGTACAAGTACGCATACAAGTACAGAAACCAGAGAAGGATATTGGCGATGACACTTGCATCCTAACAACATAGAAGCATTAAATTTGGACTCCACTTGGCAACATATCATGCGGAAATTTGGACTCCACTTGAGACATGTAATGTTAGTAGTAGTTAAACTGAATGGTGATTGGTGGGTAGTATGTATAGTCAGTAATGGCTTTATGTCTATTGAGTGGCTTCTTTTGGATTGTAACTGATCATGGTAGTTTCATGTGTATTTGTATCCATGTGTATTTAAACTTGGGGGATGTTGATACGTGCAAGTTATACGCTTTTTATCCATGTTTAACCGTATCTTTGTCATGAAAATGGCAAGATATCACTCTATACCTGCCACTAATCATTAATGTGCAATTTATTTTGCAAATCTCCTTGGAAATTATTTTCCTGCAGTTTTGGACGAATTAATGGCGAATATCAAGCATATATGGGAAAAATCACCTGATTGGGAGTTGCCCAAGTCGACGAGGCGCCAAAACCAATTACCATCAGACTTAATGAGCACTGGTATGATCGCACCCGACCATACTGGCCGCTCCCCGAAAACCTAATCCCGTCCACCTTCACTATATAAGGAGGAGGGGGACAACCACCAAGAGGAGCCGCCAACCATTGTTTCCTCCACGAAGTGCTGCCGCCGTCACCGCTCCATCACCATCTCCATTTCCCCTAGATGTCACCATCTACACTTCCCCTAGACATCTCCATTCCCTCTAGACATCTCCATAGCCATACTCTACTTGTAATCTAGATCTCTTCGTGATTGGCAATATTGTAAGAACTATCAATCATTTATATTCAAGTACAATTTATACAATGATTTCTATTGTTGATCTGATCGCGATGTGTGAGTAGTCCGCTCAGGCTAAGGACTGAGGCCTAGCGTCGTAACGTTTTGTGCATCTTTTGTGCATGGGATATTAGTTTAAGCATTTTTGTATGTGGTATGTGTATATTATCTTGTCTATGCCTCGCTCCTAGGACTTGTCAGGTCCCCAGGACACTGAAGAGTGATCAAAGTAGAGGCACGAGCAGAGGAGAATGGAAGGCCATGTGTGAAACCCGGTGAGAGGAAAGGGAGTACTATGGTTGGTTAGAGAAAAACAATGACGTCACTGAACTTAATGCCTTTGTCTATTTATTCTGAATAACCAAGGCAACCTCACGCGACGGAATAGGGCCAAGGTTGGATGAATTGACCCATAGTGCTGCGATTGTAAGACTATGGTGACACAAAGGATGCATTGCTCTCATATATCCCTACCATCATATGAATAATTTAGTACTAACAGTTCTTAATATTATCTTTATTATCCCATATTGTTTATGCACATCTGTAGGTGAAACCTTAAGCCCTGGCCTATTTTAATCCATTGTTACAATCCCATTTCAAGAACAAGATTGGTCCGGTAAACAAAAATTATTTAAGCTTTCTTAGACTTGTAGAAATCACCTTGCCAAGCACCTACTTCCCAGATTCAATAAACTTAGGCACTTTTAGGGAAAAAGCTACATACTACGTCCGAAATCCGGATCGAAGATATCACTAGGTTACCGCGAGCGCCGCCGCGGCGTAGCGTAAAGATGGGGAGATAGTGCATGGGAAAGAGTGAAGGGTTTCTCTGAGGGTTACATGACTATATATAAAGGACATGTACCATTAGCAACATACCGATTCAAATTTTGTTTGCACAAAGGCCCACATCCGAAACGGTGGACGATAAATCTCATTTGCAATATATTGGCAACGAGCATTTGGAAATGACTGTGGCCAAACAAATTCCCTTGGGGACGCCCATTTCTGGCATGCCTCATCGACCACACGCAATTACGTTTAACCATGGGCTCTCTCGCTGCTGTTGCCATAGCGAGGTGTCCTTAGTGTCGCTCTCTAATAGTGATGCTGAAATTAACAACTACAACTAAAATTAAGATACAACACAATGCTTCACAACATTACATGAAGGCCTTGTTTGTTTCAGCTTTGATTGGATTTGAATCACCTAGGGATTCGCTTTAGTGGCAAAGGTGATTCAAAGTGATATAAGACATATTTGTTTCAGCTTTGGTTGGATTTGAATCACCTACGGATTCGCTTCAGTGGCAAAGCTGGTTCTGCGAATCAGCTTCACCACCAAAGTACACTCTGAGGTGCTTCAGCAAATTGCACTAAAAATGGCCCGAATCCAGATCCAGCTTCTCTGGCAAAGTTGATTCAAAATAGCTGTTTGTTTCAGATTCCAGATATAGTTTCACTGGCAAAGTTGACTTCGCTGGCGAAGCTGATTCGAAATAGTTGTTTGCTTCAGATTCCAGATTAAGTTTCACTGGCAAAGCTGAATCTGGTCCCTGAAGCTCAAAATGAGGAGGAGCCGGCGGCAGAGTGAGCGAGGAGGCTCGGACATCCGATCTGGGAGGGGAAAAATGCCTTTTTATGCCCGGAATGCTGGGCTGGAACTTTTGTGATTGGGTGCATGTAAAAACTATGAAAATCCACCTATTTTTGGTTGTGATCGCGCGCTATGAACACCACACTTTAATTTGCTCATATTTCTATGAATTGTGCTATTTTATATAATTGTTTTGAGTTCTACGGAGGGTCTGGCGTTTAGAGGACATGATTGGATGGCCGGCTCCCGTATCAGTAGTCCGTGGACGAGTCTGGATCAGTCCTTGGACTGATGATGTGTTCATTTTAGTGGTCTGCGTGGAAGATTCTCTTATACTATGTGCATATGAACACATGTATATTTATTGACAATCATAATTCAATGTTCCATGGAAAAAGATTTATACAAACAAACTGATTTCATGGAAAAATCAGTCGGGTTAAGCGACTGCCACGACACCAATCACGTGTACGCATTTATGTCTGGTGTGTCCAATATTGGTGTCACGAGGGCGTCACTAGTGCAACATCTTTGAACCGCACAGTCACTGCGGTGTTGTTGCGACAATGGGCGGCGACAACAAATCATGGCATAAGCAGGACATGAGCTTGGGAGTGGCATTTGCGGTGTAAATTGGATGACCATCATGTCATGATCGGACGACTGGCGAGCCAACTAATTCTCCTCCCCTTTGAATTAGTAGGCCGCATTGGCCATATACATCTCCGATATATAACTTCCTTTTTTGACTTGCATTTCCATTATATAAGAGCATCTACAGCCGGGCGCCTCAAACCCGCCTCATACGCCCGGGCGGGCCGCCCGGTCACTGACCGGTCACGAAATTTCGACCCAGCCGGGCACCTCAAATGGGTCTCAAACGCCCGGGCTGACCGACACCCCTTATATCCAGCCCAAATATGGGGCGGATATAGGGGCGCCCGGGCGCGTCGGCCACGTCGGACCTGACTTCGGGGTCCCACGCGGAATTGCCCGGAAACCCGACGGTCCGAAGCTCGTCTCCTCCGTCGGACCGATGTCGCCGCGTGGCGCTGCTCTGGCGGGCCGCGTAGTGCCTAGCCCGGCTATTTAAGCCGCCCGCCGGCACCGAAACCCTACCCCTCCACATTTTCCTCCGCCCGTCCGCCGCCGCCGCCACTTTGCACTCCCCATCCACCACCACTAGTGGCCATGCCACCACGCAGCTGGGTACGGAGCTACCCATTTCTAACGTTGGAGCGCCGGCTGCAGCTCCTTGAGCAGATTCGGGCATGGCGCGAAGCCCGGATCGCCGCGGGGCTACCTCCGGATGCAGTCGATCCGGAGGAGGAGATTGAGGAGGAGGAGGACGACGAGGATGTGGGGGACGCTGGGACGCGAATCTGCAGGCAGAGCAGCAGGCCATCCCGGATTCCCTCCGCTCAAAGTCGGATGCGGAGGCCAGACGCCGTCGCCGGCAGGAGATGGAGGCGGAGCAGGCCGCAGAGAAGGAGGAGATGCTCGCCTACATGGATGTGACACCCCCATGTATTAACTACAGTAATCCCCTGTTAACAGTGCCAATTTAGCTCATTTAGTTCCTTTGTCATTTAAACAAAATTCAAAATGTAAATCAATTTAAAAGTGGAAGACAAAAGTTGCACAAGCGGTACTACCGCTTGGTGTGCGGCGGTACTACCGCTTATATGCGGTACTACCGCCCGGCATGCGGTAGTACCGTGTATTGCCCACTCGGGCGCCTTCTTCCTACTGCTCCTCTCTCGGTCGCCCGCGCCCGACGCCGCTCGTCGTCTCTGCCGCACCTGCTGCCCCGCGTCGCTACAGGCGAGGTGGGGTGGATAAGACCGCCACCGCGCACGCTCTAGCCAGCCCTGAGATCTTTTCCCCCCTCGCTCACCACTCTCTCCCTCTCCCTGCCTCGTTCCCCCCCTCTGCCACGCCTGCCCGAGCACCGTCGCCGTCGTTCGTCGCCGTCAAATCGTCCTTGCGCACGCTTTGCTCGGCTACACCTCGCTGTGAGCCTCTCCTCCCTTCCCTGCCCCTTCTCTTGCTCGTGCCGCTGCCTGCGCGCTGCTCGCGCTGCTGCGTACTGCTGCGCGTCGCCGCGCTCACCCCGCGCTGGCCGCGCCCCTGGCCGTGCTTGGCCGCGTCCGCCCGCGCGCGCTGCTCCTGTCCGCGCCCATGCGTGCACTCGCTGCCCGCGCCGCGCTGCTGTCCCCCCTGCTGCTCCTCTGCTGCGCATGCTTTGCTGCTGCTTTTGCTCCTGCTGCCGTTGCCGCCGCGTGCCTAGTCCCGATTCAGATCCATCCCGAGCGCGATACTACCGCTTGTTATAAACGGTACTACCGTGCATAAGCGGTACTACCGCTTGATGGGAGCTGTACTACCGCTTATGCCGCTCGATGTCCAGTAGCTTTTCGTTAAGCGGTAGTAGGGCGGTAGTCTAGGCCGGTACTGCCGCTCGTAAGCGAGCGGTACTACCGTTCGCAGGCGGTACTACCATGGTAGACCGCGGTACTACCGCTCTGGCCCCACATGTCAGTGCTAATGTTGAATTTAAATAATTAAAATAATCCCAAAATTAATAAAACTTTGTAAATTCATGTCTTTTAAACCGAACTCGGATATGCTGTCCACCTACCTGTCAGATGCCTCCAGCACTGCAAACATGCAACCGTCCCCCTCCGGTCATCTGTCCGACAATTGTCCGGAACCGGGAAAACTTTCCCGGATGGGTTCCCCCTTCATTGGTATCGTGTAGCACTGCGTTAGATCATCCCTAGCGTAGCTTTTTGCCGTGTCATGCTTTGTGATTGCATATGTGTGCTGTGTATTTATTTGTTTCCCCCTCCTCTTCTCTCCGATAGACTCCGAGAGCGCTGATGATCCGGTGATCGTCTGCTACGCTGAAGATTCGTTTCTGTCTGCAAAGCAATCCGGCAAGCAAACCCCCTTGACGCATGCCTATATCACCTAATCTCTCTCCCTCCTGCTTGCATTAGAATCTGCTGCTATTATTGTTTTATCCTATTCTGATGCATAGCCTGTTCTTGTAACCGTTATTGATACCTGCCTGTTATCCTAAACTGTTTAGTATAGGTTGGATGGTAAACCATCTGTGGCCCTCTCCTTTGTACTAGTTGCCCCGCTTAGTTACTAGTGCCCTGATCGATGTGATCGTCGGGCTGAGAACAGCACAACACCGCACACCCCCCCTAAATTGCTCGACACTGCAGAGTCGGCATCGAGTGCCGAGGGTGATACCTCTTAGCTCACTTCCGATGGTGCCTCTGTAGAATAGCTGTACGGTAGTGAGTTACCGAGGGTGATTCCTCTTCCATCACTTCCGATAGAGCTTCCGTCGTGCAACTCCTCGAGTGGAATCCATCGAGGGTGATTCCTCGGACTCCACCTCGATGCTTGGACACACGGTTACTTTGACCTTTGTTACAGGCGGGTCCACCTCAAGAGGTACCCGCGGGGAAATGTAAAGTCGGACTGGCCCGCGACGTGTCGATCAGCCGAGGCCGGACATCACCAGGAACAAGGGTGTGCGGCCGGAGTTAATCGAGCGTGTTGGGCGAGAGAACAATACTAAAGTCGAGTAAGTGCTAAGAATACCCGCGAGTGATAAATACGACTAACGGAACTGGGTATTTGATCTGAGTGGGTCGTCGTGCCCTTTACGCACTACCACCACGTGGGATAATGGTTTAATGGGGCCCTCTACATCGTAGTATCAACCGAAAGCTCTTCAGACGTCACAGCTCAGAGATGCGGGCTGGTTGGGGTGGGCTGGTTACGTCACTGGGTTGTTCAGTGTCGCGCCTGGGCCCCGGCTACCCTCGCAACGTGCAGGAGTGCGAAGGGCGATGGCCCAAGACCCCTTTGTGCTTAGGATTTAGACCGGCGTGTTGACCTCTCTGCTGAGCTCTAGGTCGGGCTGCGATGTGTCGATCAGCCGAGGCCGGACATCACCAGGAACAAGGGTGTGCGGCCAGAGTTAATCGAGCGTGTTGGGTAACAGTAGTGCACCCCTGCAGGGAAGTTATCTATTCGAATAGCCGCGTCCACGGTAACAGGACGCTCGGAGTTGTGCCTGGATCTATGACAGCTACAAATTGATGATGTATCATATTAAACTGTTGATAATGCTCTCGAGACCGCTTTCTTGCAGGGTGTCGAGAAAGGATCTCAGGGCATTGCTGTTGTATATCCACATGTATGCTACTATTATCTACTCTCTTCTTATGCTGCAAGACCCTGAAGATGCTAGTCTTCGTTAGGCTAGGCTTCTCCCCCTCTATTCTGGCATTTCTGTAGTACAGTCCACAGATACAGCCTTTTCATTTGATACCAATGCATATCTAGCATAGTTCTGATGTCAGTCTTGCGAGTACTTTGGATGAGTACTCACGGTTGCTTTGCTATTCTTTTCCCATTCTCAATTGATGATACATCAGACGATGGAGCCCAGGAGCCAGACGCCACCGCAGACTGCTACTACCAGGAGAGTCCCGGAGGCCACTTCTTCTACGTGGAGATCATCGATGACCAGGACTAGTTAGGAGGCTCCCAGGTAGGAGGCCTTGCCTCTTTCGATCAGAGTCGTTGTTTGTTTTCGCCTTCTTAAGGCATCTTTGTTTAACTTTGTGTCTGTACTCAGATACTGTTGCTTCCGCTGATGCTTGTATGACATCGAGCTTATGTATTCGAGCCCTCGAGGCCCCTGGCTTGTAATATAAAGCTTGAATTATTTTAATTTGTGTTTAGAGTTGTGTTGTGATATCTTCAAGTGAGTCCCTATGCTTGATTGTGTGCATTTGCGTGTATGATTAGTGCACGATTAAGTCGGGGGCGTCACAATGGATGAGGTCGAGCAGGAGGAGGATGAGCCGGAGCCCTCCTACGCGCCCGTCCACCCGGCGCCCGGCACCAACGTTGTGGACATCTCCAACGACGAAGATTAGCTAGGGTAGTACGTATGATTTCTTTTGCATGCTTTGTATGGATTTAGGGGTTCAAATATGAGAGACTCAGATGCAGAGAACCTAATTTAAGGCGTGTCCTATCACTGTCCGCGGACGCGCCCGGTTCGCAAGCGTTTGAGTAACCGGATTTGTCAAGTCCGGCCGTAGATGCTCTAACTTTTTTTTATTGAACTTAGATGCTCTAACTTTTGGTATGTGAATGATATTTTGAGTCCCCCATCGTGAGTGTGAAAAAGCGAAGCGCCGAACCGCAGCCCTCCTCGTGGGTTTGCTGGGATAACATATCCACCGTCCGCTGACCGATCGCACGGTCCGGGCGAGTCCACCTCCCCTGGACGCCCGTTTCCCTGGTATTTTAGATCCACCAGACAAACCCAGCTTCTCCTTCCTCGCTCGATCCCCAAATCAAATCGCTGCCTGCCTGCTTCCTCCACCCAACCCTAACCCTAACCCTAGCCGCACCGCCACCATCGATCCCCAAATCCCTTCTCCTCCCTCCACCCAACCATAATCCCTTCTCCCTCCACCCAACCCTAATCCCTAGCTGCTAGCCGCCATGGCCCGTCCCATGGTTCTGCTCAAGCGCGAGGTTGTTTTCTCCCACGACGAGGCGGTGTCCGGCGGAGAGTCAATCCGCTACCCGTGGCTAGAAAGAGAAGAACCAGGGTGCTTCGAAGACATGGATGATGCAGTCACCGAGTACCTGCGGACCTTCAAGGCCCACGCAGTCGTCGCAGATCCGCCGAAACTCTCCTTCCTCGACATACTGCGGCCGCCGGAATTCGTCCCGCTCCCGTCGCCATGTCAACTGCAGGACTCGGGGCGCCTCTCCAGCGCGGACAAGAACCTGGTCGCCCTGTACGCCGGCAGGTTCCGCCCTGGCGACCATATCATGTCGATGGGAGGCTACCTGATCTACGATGCCAGGAACAACTCCCTCTCCGCGATCCCCCGGCTTCCCGACGACAACCGCCATGTCGCCGTAGGGTCCAAATCGGCCGTCGTCATGTGCAGCGGCGATGACGGCCACTACGTTCTTGCCGAGCTCGTCAGGCTCAGGCCACGACTTAACCTAGCAGTGGTCTGGCTGTGGAAGTCGTCCGCCCCAGGATCAAGATGGGCCTTGCAGCCCGCGCGCCTGCCCCTTCCACGAGCCTTCCGCGCTCACCTGTGCTTCTCTTATCGCGGGTCTATCCTCTGCTGGGTGGATCTGCTCAATGGCGTGGTGGTATGTGATCTGGGCAATGACAGCGCGGAGCCGAAGCTCCGTTTCATTCCGTTGCCCCTAGATTGTCCATCCTACAATCCCTGGAGCGGAGACGACACGCCAAAAATATACCGGCACCTCTCGGTCGAGGAGTTCCGTTCCATGGCATGTGTTGGCGACACCATCAAGCTCGTCTCCATCGATGGCAATGTGTTCCAAGTGCCGGGCAAAAGCTTTGATCTGACCGTCTATACTCTGTCGCATGACCTGTCAGTGTGGACCATAGACAGGAAGTACAATGTTGGAAACATCTGGGCAAGCGAGGCCTACCGTTCTACTGGCATGCCAAATCTTGCTCCGTTGTTCCCTGTCCTGAGCATCAATGAAGATGGCGTCATCTACCTGGTTTTAACTCCTCTCAAGTTGGTGGATGATACGCGTCGAGTAGAGTGCACAAGTCAGTATTTGATTCATGTCGACATGAAGAATAACAAGGTCCAGCTCTATCCACAGAGTACAGAGTTGAGGATTCATTCCCAACCCTTGGCCACTGAGATCAGTGCGTACCAACAACGTTTACAGGATCACCCGGTACTACTATCACCACTGAGCACATTTCATTTGCATACTGCTATCACTGTATTTGTGTTCATTATCACTAAACATGCTTTCATTTGCATGCTATTGTAATATGCTTAGGTTTTAATAAAACCATTAACATGCAAATGCTTGTTTATTGAATCCAGTTTGCGTCGTGCTTTTCTAATAGAAATCAAGATATTTGGCCGCCTACCCATGTTGAACAGTACATGTCAGATATTTGATGGTCATCTGCAATCATGATTCTGAAATCAATTGTTACTACTCCCTCCGTTTCTAAATATAAGACTTTTTTGACATTTCAATAGGGACTACATACGGATGTATATAGACATATTTTAGAGCGTAGATTCACTCATTTTGCTCTATAGGTAGTCCATATTAGAATCTCTATAAAGGCTTATATTTAGGAACGGAGGGAGTACAAAGTTACTCTGCCCCCTCATCGTATTATGACCCAACTTCTTGCACATCGTGATGACTTCTTTTTTGCATGTCTTAGGGCTGTTATATCTTTTCCTTTTTTGCTTGATGGTCATACAGTGTTATCATTAGCTTCGCCTCTCCACTTTAAGATTTGATGACGTGGGCATTCAGTGTTATCGTACAGGGTACACGTAGTTTGCTTCTGAAGTCGGAATTGGTATGACACAAGTCCATTCAAAGATGCACATAGCAGATGAAGCATGATTTCATACTAGAGCTGAACACTGACAGTTGTCTGAATGAAGAAAAGTAAAAAATGTATCCTTGACACCTAGTTGTTCTAACAATTTTAATTGAGAGCATCTTGGACTGATCTTAGACATTGTGTTAGTGGTGCCCAGTTAATTAATATCGCCGCTGCATATGTACTCTGCCATGCACTTTTTTCCTCCTTCAAAATTGTTTTTATGGTAATTATAACCTGACATATGGTCACATTAAAAGTATTATATTTGACAGACATCTCTATTTGTTTTTGCAGAGAGAGATAGAAGCAACTGAGTTGGGGGCAAGCTGAAAGAGGATAAGGCTTTGAGATGTTGGCAACAGATGTTTGCAGCAAGTCCAGTGGAGACATTTTTTACTTTTCCCCCATTCCCCTGCAAACCCCTCGCAACCGAACAAGCCCTAAGGAAGTCCAGTGGTTTGGAGGGGATTGAGGGGGGATTTGACTTGTAGGGGATTTAATCCTCTCCATTCCCCTGCAAACCCCTCGCAACCGAACAAGCCCTAAGGAAGGGCATGTTTTCTCCTATTGTAGTGTGGCGTGGCTTTAAAGCAATCTGGTACTTATTAGATAATTTCAAACTATTTGATGTCTGCTTTGCTTGACCCTATCATTTGACTAATGTTGAAAGGAGAAACAAAATACGTCTCCCATGTTCTTTTATGGTTTTAAGTGTGTGAGCCTTCTTGCGTACCTTGATCTCTGCTCCATGGTGTTTATATTAGTTCGTTTTTTTCCTTTTAGTCGAAAGTACTAAGCGTCCAATGAATTTGAATACTCCCTCCGCCTGGCATGGAATTTAAGTCCTAAATTTAACTAGCAGAGTATATGTATAATGTCCCACATACTATATGTTTAGAAACTTGGTTCGACAACAAATCTAAAGATATAATTTTGATGGCATAAAACACATATTCCACTAGTGAAATTGAAGACCTAAAAATACTTATATTCCGCCCGTCAGGATGACACACAGATCATACATACATAAACCATCGCAAGCAAAACAATATCAATTTTTTTTATTAGGTGTGCACTGCAGTCTGTATGCATGCATGCATGCTCTCAATAGGATTGATGTTCACGGATATGCTTTGCTCGAGAGACACATGAGTTAACAGAAAAAACAATGAGAAAGGAAACAAATTGATCCCAGCAAAATTATGTTGGCGCACAGCCCGGCTACTTCAAGGTTAAGTAGAGATCAAAAGGACAAGTATGGCCACACAATTGTTTGCACAAGACACACTCCTTTCCCAAAGTTCGTTAGCCATCCATGGTGGTGCATCATGCTAGAAGGATCACTCATCATCCTAGAAGGATCACTGTGTCTACACGCCTTGCAAAATTCCTACAGCAGAACAACCAAAAACGAGTCAAAATCATTGTTATGTCAAACGACATAAAAAAATGGTAATCTTTTGCCTGGAATCTGCAAGCAAATATTAGATTGGAACTACCACAGATTTTAACAAAGAATGTAATACTCAGTTACTCACTAACTCAAGGGCCAATTTGCTATACCAACTACAAGGCAAATAGTTGTCAATCTGCTATACTAACTCTTTTTGGAAGACAATGGCAAATATGGTGCACAGTGGAACAATAGCAGCATGCTTTAAATGATGGTATGTAGTACACTTACATGGTCAAGTACACCGTTCTTATGGTATCAGCTTGTGGATGGCTCATCCCTCCTCTTGCAACAAAGAGTGTTCTTACCCAACCTGGAAATGAATAGTTGATGATGAATCAGTTAACTTCAAAATAAAGTGTCAAACTATCAAATAAATTTGTCAGCTCACATAGAAATCACTTCATTTATAAACTCTTGTACATCCTCTGAAATATGTTCTACCACGTTCTGGAACGTTATCACGCTGTCAAATAGAAGGTTGGGCATAAAATTGTCATCTTTCATCGCGAGTGAAAAGGCTGCTTCACGCTGCTGCATAGGCTGTTCCAAATTAAAATTTCTTGTCAAAAAAACATAAAAACATTGTATCATAGTCCACATACGGGATACAATAAGATAGAAGCATGTTTGAAGAAATAGGAGCATGTTTGAAGAATGAAAGTTCACTTACAAATTTAGCGTGCTTGAAGAAATTGTTTGAAAAGTGCAGGAGACTGAGATTATCACCGTCAAAATACGGGACATCAATAACATAGCCGTTGTCGTCAAACGTGGCGTCATATAAATATACTGGTTTCATTCCTGTGATCGCTTTCACTGTATCTGTCCAAGAAATTCCGCCGCATATCCCAATGGCAAACTTGAAGTCTAAGAAACCATCTATACCCAACATTTCACGCAAGCTATCAAGAAGTTGACTCATTTTGATCCTCTCTGAGTGAGACAGCAGGCTATAATGATTTGTAACATAGGCTATGACAGCCTCGCTTTGTGGGTCAACTATTTCAGGAGGACGTGCCAGAAAGTTAATCAAATGACCAGCATGCATTGGATAAGAATTGTCGGCTGCACGAAATGCTTTGTCAAAATTTTTAGAAATCCGATCATAGTCTTGGAGAGCTGATGTGACACTATATTCATCAATGGGAACACAATCATCAAATCTGAAGTTTCCATTATCAAACAGCAATTGCTCTGAAGTAAAATTACCGCCAAAACTTATCCCACTGAAATGCTTTCTGCACATCCCAATCAAGACCTGCTTGCACAAATACTGTAAACTTTCTGACAAATATGTCACGGCATTCACATTCTTTTTTATGTTGTCCGGGCCAATTAGGTCGGGATCCAAAGTCAGAGTCTGGTAGCGACGATAAACCTTCATTTTGTCATCCCAAGTTTCAACATCAATTGTCAGTGACCTGCATAAGCCAACACAATTAGTGCTGCATACACTACTCTGCATCATTCGTTATTTGAAACTACACCAAAATGCTATCAAGTGCTCCTGGACTCAAGACATTGTACATGGCGTTGTGAAAACTAATCTACAACAGGCATAGTCCAGCTTGTTAAGTCTAGGCCTATACTCATCAGACTATGGTCTGTCCGCTAACTTCTACATACTCGGGGTACGCCCTCATAGCAGCACCTATGCTCGTCAGCCTAGTCTGTCCGCTACCTTCGACAGACTTGGAGTAAGTCCTCATAACAGCGCTTATACTCATCAGTACTAATTATTTACAGTTCAGCAGCATTCGAATTATTGACACTTTACCTTAGCTTGTTTACACAAAACATTCAGGTAGATCTAACATGAGTCTTAAAAAAACAGTTCTTGCATTAACTATGTGCTTTACTGTCAAGCCTCCTCCCAGGTCATATAAATCATCTTATAAGAGTTGAAAGCAAGGGAATGCATACAAATTATTACTACCTATAAAGAAAAGTCATCCTTGTTGTCAAGCAAAAAACTATAGCATCAAACTACAAGATAGAGTAATAATAAGATTTATAATTTAAAACCTACCTACCACCTCGAAGTCTAGGATTAATGCAAACTGTAGAATCCTTCTGGAGTTGATAATAGGACAACACTTGATTCGGCTCCAACATTTTCCCACAAAAAGTTGAATACAGGTCACTGTGCTTAACCCCCACTCTAAGACAAACGTGCTCGATCAGCATGTTTGTACTTAGCTTGTTTAGGTTCTTCCGAACAGGGATCGTTGATCCACAGAATTTTACTAGTATCTGAGAATCAAAACATGTCAAACATGAACATAAAGGGAGAACTACGGTAGTACAAATCAGGTACCCAAATGGAGACAGAACAGAGGGAGCACCTGAGTAGTGTTACCAGCAGATCTGTTAGTGCTTGAACTAGTAGAAGAGATGCTGCTTGCTTCTCCAGCCCTCAAATAATAGTTCATCTACAAGATATAATCATCGAAAATGTAAAATAAATGAATTTCAGCACATTGATGCAAGCTTTCACATGATTAGTGTGTCAAAAATACCTTCGAGATATAATTCCATTTTCCCTTAGACCCAGGACAACCTCCCATATCACTGCAGACAAAATCTGGCACCCCACTGAATGCCTGCAATGAACAGAAAGTTCTTATAATATTCTCAATAAACTAATATGATCAATGCAAAACAATGCATTTATTCCATCTAAAAAGGGAACATTATTTGGACAAGCCAGGAATATCTGATCAGCATGATTTCATACTTATCATCTACTATGCAACACATACCTCGTAATCTTGTGGTTTTAAGCTGTTATCACTTGCTCTTTGAGCCAACTTCTTCACCTCCTCACCGATTGTACCAAGTCCCTTCTTGTCTGCATCCTGCGACACAAATAAAGAGTTAGAAAAGAGAAATAAAAAATGCACAATAACTCTGAAAAACTAAATTAGAATCTCAGCTGAATCACAATTTACAACATTAATATGATGATATTTAAGTTGACAGAGATTTGTGTATTAATCAATTTGTAACGAGTAATACAAAGCCAAAACTATACAAATACACAAAAGAAGACAATGTCCGTACATCAGATCAGTAGAGATCCGCCCACAAACACATTTAGAAACAATAGAATAAAGCACACAGCCTAAAATTGATTGCCAAACTTTGCTGTGCAATATAGGAAAATCTAAAGAAAGTTACCAACAATATGCAACTTGCAGATGAAGAATCTTACCATTTCCACCTGGCACAAAACTTTACCAGGGGAGACTTTATCTCCTTCCTTCTTCAGCCACTTGGCAATGTTTCCCTGCAGACAATACAAGTATTGTAAGATGTAAAATCTTAAGGAATGGAGACAAAAAGAAATTCTGGGTTCAATCTAAACATCATTATAATTATAACTTTGGATGACAAGTACCTCAGTCATTGTAGGTGACAGTGATGGCATCCCAATATCTTGATTTGGTGGCAGGTCTGGAATAAGCAGTATGTTAAGACATCTGACATGGATCTGGCTTATGCAATACTAATTGGGGTTCTCAGAGAATTGCGACACAAGAACAAAAATGAGGGTGGAGATGTGGGACCCAGAATTCAAGATACGATAACTTTTGAACAAAGCAAACACAATGCTAGATACGGCACAACAGAGAACTACCCTGAAATTTTACATGGAAATAGATGTGGACAAAAATCCTAATATGTTGTAATGCTTAGATATGAATGGAAGGAACCATTCTTGCATAGGAGTAATTCCCAAAAAAAAAAGACCAATCTCTGTTACAACATTCTCAATTCCTGGTTATAGAATAAATCATTTGATTCAAGGGCATACACAAACATTGAAGAGCAGGTGCGGGGGTACCTGCACAACTTGAGAAAGAGCTTGCTGAAGCTACCCGCCCACTGAAAAAGGACAACAAAAAAGACAAACACCTTCAAAATGGTATTCTTATAAATACAGGAAAGAGTACAGCCACCGCGCATTTCTGGTAAGAACTACTCTAAATGGACAACGAGAACTCCAATCATAAACTTAGTTAGCTATTATGGTATAGAAAGGTAAATCGCCATTCATGTATATGACTGAAAAGTGGTGAGGAATGGTTCAAGGACTTTTTGCAAGACGCGGTTGGTATTTTCATGGTTTATATTAATCAAATATCAAATATTTCGAGTCAAGTTCACCCTCATTTGAAGGTGATTATCCTTTGAAACATTGGCACACAGAAATATAAAGGCAGCAACGGTATAATAAGAAAAGCACACTATACCATGACAATGAACCATTGAGGCCAGTAACGGCACTTGGGACACGGTTGATGAGTGTTCTTCTACAAGTGGAGCTTCCGTTTACTCCTCCTAGGGACACCTGAAAAATAAAACAAGAAATTAGAACCACGGCATATGAAAAGCAAATAGTAACTCCAGCGGGCACACACATGACATGAGCTAGCACCGAAGAAGGTGCATATAGTAACTCCAGCAGAATTTCAAGCACGTGCACACAAGAACAAGGAGGAGAAGGCGAGCCCCGTACCTTTGCGGGCAGATCCGACGTGGGGGCATGGAGCTCGGCAGCGCGTACCTGATATATGCAACAGCTATAATCAGCTTTCATTTTAACTACCAATAGAATACCAAATATCGTAAATATTCTCTTTGACAAATTGACAAGATGTGGCAAATGAACTGAAGCATTTACAGACCTCCAAATTTGAGACATTGCCTTTTAGATCAGCTTTTCTTGCAGCTGGGATAGCAGCTGCATCCAGTGTATTATTGATGGACCCAATTTTCTGATGAAGAAACAACATTCTGAGTTACAATCTAATACAAAGCAGATGGCTACAAAGTACAATTGACATCATCTTTCATATAAAGCAGATCAACAGAAATGAACCGATATGCAGGACATAGCGAGCAAACACTTGGACATTGTTCACAGTGAAAGATCCAGATGGCCCCTCGATACTCCCAGTGTCATAGATCTAATCCAGAAATAACATATGGCATGTCAAAAGAATTCATGCAATGCATGGCGCAACTCTCAAACATGCAGAAGAGAGGTGCGTACATTTGAAATAGAACTAGAGAAAGTTTATATATACAACCCGAAACCCCACACAAGATAGAGGTTACATGCACGCATTTGAATAGAACAAGAAACGACCATGACAGCACGGTGACTTCAAATAAAGGAGAAAACATACATGGTTGCTGAATGCAAATTGCAATGTTTCTTGTGCAATGTACGAGTATTAACTTGTCAAATTGTGAGGAGAAGGCTACCTCTGCGGGCAGATCCGCGGTGGGGGCGTGGAGCACGGCAGCGCGTGGCCTCGAGGTGCCGGCGTAGTCGTGGGTGTCCCTGTGGCCGCGACCCCCTCCGTCTCCTCGCGCTCCAGTTGCCACCGGGATGCAGGACGCGGCGGCCCCCATCTGCGCGCACAGCGTCGCGTCCCTCCCTGGCAGCGTGGGGCACCGCCGCACCAGCCTCGGATTGCGGAAGCCGCACCTCGCGAGTCGCGACTGACTCTTCGAAGCCGTCCGTGGGCACTCCGCCGCGGCTCACCTCCACGCGCATCTCGTCGCACTTGTTCTTGAGACCCCGCCCTCCGCGACCGCCCTTGATGCCGAGGGCCGTCGACGCGCTGACCGGTGTAGGGCGTCGGGGGATGGTCTCGGCGTAGCTCCCGCACGTCGGCACGGCCTCCTCGGTGCCGGCTGCGGACGTGACCTCGCCGACCGATACAGGGCGTCGGGGAACCGTGTCGTGGTAGCATAGTTTTAAATAGGGCTATAGCTATAGCCTTGCTATAGCCTTTTCAGCAGGATGCCGCTAAATGATGTCATGTACAAATTGGCCGCTATAGCCCGCTATAGCCCGCAATAGCTCCGCTATAGCTTATTTGGAGGTCCGCCGCTATTTGGCATAGCCCGCTATTTAAAACATTGCGTGGTAGCCGTAGCGCTCGATGTGGCACCCGCACGTCGGCACCGCCTCCTGGACGCCATCGGCGGGCGCGCTCTTGCCGCGCATCTCCCCCGGCACCACGCGCCTGTCAAGCCTCCGGCTCCCGCCCTCGCCCGCCGTCCTCGCCGCCGGTGTATGAGCGGCTGACCTGGCCTCGTCGTCCGGGTGGCGCCGGGTCGGGCAGATGCCGTCGGATCTGGCGCAGCGGCTGACGCTGGCCGACTCCTCCCCCTCGGCCGGGTCGCCGCCCCACCCCTTGGACGGCGCCATGCCGCCGCCGAGACCTCTCTCAGCCACCGACCTCTAAACCCTACCCAGCAGAAAGGGAGGGGAGAAGGGAAGAGACAGGGAGGCGAGGAGGCCGCGGGGGTGAATGATTGCTCTTTCCTTCCGTTCCGTTGGCTGGCTGGGTTTTGGGTTTGGGGGCCGCCGTGGGACGCGGGTGGGGCCGGGGTGTCAGTCTTATTCAGTTAACACCGTTGTTCATTCAGAGAAGGGGTCTAGCGGATCCGGCAATACCGATTCAGAGGAATGGACGGCTGCGATGGCTCCTTACTCGGACGAGTAGTCGCCACCGCAGGATTTACTTTACCGTTGTCACTGTAGCATTTTCTACCTTTCACTGTTTTACGCTCGCTGTTGTTTTCGAGCCTATAAGCAGCCGGGATGTGGCTGGAGAGGTTCATTGTTGAATCCCCGATTGCTGCCTACCATGGCTAACACATGAACCCTACACTCTTCACCCTACAGAAATAATAGTTCAGACCTGATCGATAGTTTCCAAATTCTTCGTCGATTTACAATTCATCTCCTCAAATACTGTTCGGGTCCTGACAGATTGGTATCCTGAGCCATCGATCCTTGGCAGAGGCGTTTCCTGGTGGGAATTTTTTTTTCTCGGATCGACGATTCCCACCCCTTCTTCGTGAGCGGCGGCGGCGGTGCTGTATCTGGCGGCGTCGATGGCGGGGTTGATGTTCGTGGTGGCGGTGTGGAGGCGTTGGAGTCGGTCAGAGTTCAGGCAGAGATCCGTAGAGCAGAGGTGGTTGTTCGAGTACTCTGCTTGAGTGGTAAAATCCCATGTTCGAGCGCTGATCCATGTGCCAGGGCGGCGTAGACCACGGCGGCGGCAGGATCAGAGGTTTAGGGAAGGTTGCTAGGTGATTCCTAGTGGTAAAATTCCCAACCTATACCTCAGATCAAGGAGATGGGACGCGCAAAAGCAATCGATGAGGTGGATCTTCAAGAGGTTCTATCCTTGCGCGATGATTTTAGTGTTCTGCAAAAAGACAGTGCTCAAATGCAAACTCATGTGTCTAAATTACAAGAGGAGGTACGGTCAATAAGTTCCAAGCAGGGGGGAATTTCAGTACAAGTTGGGTCTGTAGTGCAAGTAGTTTTGGACTTGAGTAAGCAACTTTCAGCTATCAGTTCTGTTCTTCAGACACTGGTGAAACCAATGCAGAACATCAAACTGATAACCCTTCCAGTTTGACTCAAGTGGTCAGATCTCCTACCTTGCATCAGGAGCAAACACATGAACAAGTTGAAAGAGTTGAGCAGTTGAGGAAGCAATTAGCAGGAGAGAAGGAAAAGTCTAAGCAATAAGAGCACTTACAAGTGCAGAATTTGCCACATATTAGAACTAACAAAGCAACAACACCTCCTGAGTTTGCCAACCAGGTGAGACAGGACACTAATAGTGTGGTAGGAACCCAGTTACTACAAGCAACAATGTACACACTCCTGCATTCAATCCATTTTATCAATAGAATAGAGACAGGCAGCTATGGCAAGGGTACTACAAAACATATGAACAAGCGGTGCAAGCACAGTTCATGGAATCCTTAACTAAAGGTCCCAAACTAGATTTTCCTAGATTTTCTGGAGAAGATCCAGTAGGATGGATAAGGCAGTGTAATAAATATTTTTAGATGTCTGTTGCACCTGAGGAGTACAAAGTATCTCTTGCTCAAATGTATGTCATTGATGAAGCTGATATATGGTTGAGAAGATCTAGGCTATTGAAGAAACAACTCTCTTGGAAACAATTTGGAGTTGAGAGGGTGAAGAGATTTTCAGAGCAAGGCTCTTATGACTTAACTGAAAATTCAATTCCCTTAAATAATTCAACAGTTCAGTATCTAAGTACACTAAAAACTTTTAAGATCTAATGGCAGATGTGTTGGAAGAAAATCATGAGCTGGGAGAATTGTGGTTTGTCAGGTATTATGTGAATGGTTTAAGGAAAGGAATTAAATTCCAGATAAGACCATTAAGGACACAATCACTCACTGATGCTTATTGTCTAGCCAAGGAAGTGGAACCTAACTATCCTCCAGTTAGTGCAATTCCTAAGAAGCAAATCAGTCCTTATGTCAATTATTACGAGAAGAACATTGGATGTTTCCAGAACAAAAACAGTAACACAACAATACATACACAACAGAGTATACCTGTCAAACAAACAGAAAGCACCACTAGCACATTTTAGAAACTCGGGAAAGTAGGAGAATGTTGGAGGTGTGGAGACAAGTGGATGCATGGTCATAAATGCAAGCTCATTCCTAATGTTCACTTAATGTAACAAGAATTGGGAGAGCAAACTTCTAATGCAGAAGAAACTATTCCACAAGAACAAGAGGAAATTCCTGAAGAAGGGGAACATGCTATGTTCATTACTGCTCGTGCAATGGGCCATCAGCTAGCAGTCCCCACACCAACAGTGATAATTCACATCAATGGCAAGAGAGCTAGCTATAACATTGTTGCACTCTGGAAGCACTTCTTCCTTTAAGAATCAAGAATTTCCTGTCAAAGCAAACTACCACTTTTTACTAGTGAAATCAAGAGTGATTGCAGTAGCAGCAGGAGGCAAATTAATATCCAATGATGTAGTGCCAAATTGTGATTTCCAATTGGCAAAAATTACATTGTCACACAGTTTCAGAGTCTTACCACTGCCTAGTCTTGATGTGATCCTTGGCTATGACTGGTGTACACCAATGAGTCATGTATTTTTCAACATACCAGAGAACACTTTCATTTTTACTATGAATGGCAAGCAAACCATTACTACTGCTATTTTTAATACACCTGAGACAGTGAAGGAAATTCCCGCTGAAGGGATGAGCAAATTGCTGGATAAAGGAGCTGAGGGTTTTCTGTTGCAAATATATAATATTATTTTGGAAGCTCCTGCAGGTTTTCAAACCCCACACCAATTGCAGAAACTGTTATTGGATTATGCAGACCTTTTTGAGGAGCCTAGTAAACTCCCTCCCCATAGGGAATTTGATCACACAAATCCTCGGCAACCTGGGGCTGAGCCACCTCATACAAGGTCATATAGGGTTCCACAACATCAAAAGCAGGAAATGGAAGATCAGATCAAGAATTTGTTGTCAGCTCATTTCTTTGTGGACAACATTATCAGATTGCATGGCCCTCCTAAGCTCATTATTTCAGACAGAGATAGAATTTTCACTAGTAAATTGTGGAAGGATATTTTTGCTGCTTTGAAATGTGAATTGAGGTACAGTACTGCCTACCATCCTCAAACTGATGGTCAAACTGAGAGGGTAAACCAATGTGTGGAAACTTATCTTAGGTGCATGACAACCAATGAAGCCAAGAAATGGTGTTCTTGGCTTCCTCTGGCAGAGTTTTAGTATAATCTACATATCATACTGCCCTGAAAATGTCTCCCTTTCAAGCTCTTTATTGTTTTCCTCTACCCTTGATCTCTGAGCTAGCTATTCCGGACCCGAGGATGAAGAAGCTCACACCTTCTTGTCTGTTAAACAACACATGTTGGAACAACTGAAAGAGAACTTACAGCAAGCCCATAACAGAATGAAAAGATATGTAGATCTCAAGAGAAGTGAAAGAGTGTTTGAGGTTGGAGACATGGTGTATCTTAAAATGGCACCATATAGGCTAGCGGCTTTCGGATTTAGAGGAGCTCTGAAATTACAAAACAAATATTATGGACCATTCTTGATCATCCAGAAGATTGGCAAGATGGCTTACAAACTTCAATCTCCTGACCATGTGAAAATTCACCCTGTTTTTCATGTGAGTCAACTGAAGAAGCACATTGGCAGTAAATTCATACCTAGCCCATATTTACCCATGGTTACTTCTGATGGAACTATCAAAACAGGTCCTGCTTCAGTCTTACAAGTGAGGGAAGTTCCTAGAAATAACTTGCCTGTTGTGCAGTGGTACATCCATTGGGAGAATTTGTCACCTGAAGAGGCAACATGGGAGGACGCGGAATTTATCAAGTACACATTTCCAGAGTTCTTCAAGACAACAACTCAAATGTTGCGTGCAAATCAACAAGCGCTGTGAGGACACGTCGTTTCTCAAGGGAGGGGCAATGTCAGGCTTAGCCTGTCGCACGTTCAGTTAACACCGTTGTTCATTCAAAGAAGGGGTGTAGCAGATCCGACAATACCGATTCAGAGGAATGGACGGCTGCGATGGCTCCTTACTCAGACGACTAGTCGCCACCGCAGGATTTACTTCACCGTTGTCACTGTAGCATTTCTACCTTTCACCGTTTTACACTCACTGTTGTTTTCTAGCCTATAACCAACCGAGATGTGGCTGGAGAGGTTCATTGTTGAATTCCCCAATTGGTGCCTACCATGGCTAATACATGAACCCTACACTCTTTGCCCTATAGAAATAATAGTTCAGATCTGATCGATAGTTCCCAAATTCTTTGTCAATTTACAATTCATCTCCTCAAATATTGTTCGGGTCCTGACAAATTGGTATCATGAGCCGTCGATCCTTGGTGGAGGCGTTTCTTGGTGGGAAATTTTTTCTTAGATCGGCGATTCCCACCACTTTTCCCACCCTTCTTCGTGAGTGGCGGCGGTGGCAGTGCTGTATCGGGCGGCGTCGACGGCGGGGTTGAGGTTAGTGTCCCTTTAAACAAAAACAATGTCCAATTAATGTAATGGAAAAACTAATGTAGTGCAAAAAAGAATAATGTACCCTTTCTAAAACTGTAGTAAGTACTCCAGATTAGACACCTTTGAAGGCTTAATGAAAAAGCAAAATATGGTAGGTTAGTTTTCAAAATACAAAGCCAAGAAGATGAACAACCCAAAACCTATAATAAGCTACTAAGGGCATCTCCAACGGCAACCCGCAAATTTCCTCCCGCATCTGTCCGCCGACAGGGGAGGAACAGTCTGCGCACACGGATGCGGGAGGCCGCCATCGAACGCTAGCCGCATACATCTGGCCAACAATTCGAACCAACCGGATGAAATTCGATCAAACCGGACGATAGAGTTCGGATAGAAAATATTACAAATCATCCATACATAGCATGCAAATTAAGTCTAGTACAACAATGTCTCAAATTCGACTAGATTAACCGTATGTCCAACAAGTTTTTCATCAACGGATCAGGGCATCCCACACATACTCCCCCTTCAGCTTCATCCAACAGTGTGTTGATACGTCTCCAACGTATCTATAATTTTTGATTATTCCATGCTATTATAGTATCAATCTTGGATGTTTTTATATGCATTTATATGCATTTATATGCAATTATATATTATTTTTTGGGACTAACCTATTAACCTAGTGCCCAGTGCCAGTTGCTATTTTCTGCTTGTTTTTGGTTTTTCAGGAAATCAGTACCAAACGAAGTCCAAATGCCACAAAACTTTTTAGAGATTTTTCTGGACAAAAGAGACCCTGGAGACTTGGAGAGGGGGTCAGAAGCTTCATGAAGCCTCCACAAGGCAACAGGGCGCGGCCCCAGGGGGGGGGGGGGCGCTGATGCCTCGTGGGGCCCTCGTGGCTCCTTCTGGGGGCCGCGTCCTAATGCCTTGCGGGGCCCTCGTGGCTCCTTTTGACCTAATTCCACTTCTATAAATTTTCAAATATTCGGAAACCAACAGAGAGCCACCCCGAATAACTTTTACGCCGCTGCAAGCCTCTGTTCTTCCGCGATCCCATCTGGAGGCCTTTTCCGGTACTCTGCCGGAGGGGGAGTCGATCACGGAGGGCTTCTACATCAACCTTGCTGCCCTTCCGATGATGTGTGAGTAGTTTACCACAGACCTACGGGTCCATAGTTAGTATCTAGATGGCTTCTTCTCTCTCTTTGATCTTCAATACCATGTTCTCCTCAATGTTCTTGGAGTTCTATCCGATGTAATCTTGTTTTGCGGTGTGTTTGTTGGGATCCGATGAATTGTGAGTTTATGATCAGATTATTCATGAGAAATATTTGAGACTTCTCTGAACTCTTTTATGCATGATTGTTATAGCTTTGTATTTCTCTCCGATCTATCGATTTGGTTTGGCCAACTAGATTGGTTTATCTTGCAATGGGAGAGGTGCTTTGTGATGGGTTTAATCTTGCGGTGTTCAATCCCAGTGACAGAACGGGACATGACACGTATTTGTATTGTTGCCATTAAGGATAAAAAGATGCGGTTTAATCATATTGCTTGAGTTTACTTTGTCTACATCATGTCATCTTGCTTAAGGTGTTACTCTGTTTCAAACTTAATACCCTAGATGCATGCTGGATAACAGTTGATGGGTGGAGTAATAGTAGTAGATGCAAGCAGGAGTCGGTCTACTTGTCTCGGACGTGGTGCCTATATACATGATCATTGTCATGAATCCATCATAATTATTTGTTTTTCTATCAATTGCCCAACAGTAATTTGTTTACCCACCGTACGTTCTGCGCTCGAGAGAGAAGCCTCTAGTGAAAACTATGGCCCCCGGGTCTACTTTATCATATATTAAAAACCAAAAATACCTTGCTGTAATTTATTTACTTTTATTTTATTTAGTATTTTAGTTTATCTATCTATCACTATCAGAATTAATCCTTGCAAATAACCGCTAAGAGGATTGACGACCCTCTTATTTGCGTTGGGTGCAAGTGTTTGCTTTTGTGTGTGCAGGTGTTGCTAAAGGGATTTTGCGTGGTTCTCCTACTGGATTGATAACCTTGGTGCTTAACCGAGGGAAATACTTATCTCTACTATACTGCATCATCCTCTCCTCTTCGGGGAAATACCAACGCAGTCTACAAGTAGCAGTAAGAATTTCTGGCGCCGTTGCCGGGGAGACATCACCAAAATTTATCAAGTACCTTCGCACAAACTATCATCCACTTGCATTTATTTTATTTGCCTTTTATTTGCATTTGCCTCTCGTTTTCATCTCCCCCACTTCTAATTTTTTTTATAAAAAAATACATTTTTTTTGTTTGCTCGCTTGTTTGCTCAAAGTTGCTATCATGACTAAGTTTGGAAAAATTGGTAATTCTCCCACCACTAGAGTGGAGTCTTTAGACAACCCTTCCGTACTTTTGAAGCTTATAAATGAAAAGAGAGGATTTCCTAAAGTTGCTAAAGAAAAATTAGATAATCTAGCCAATGATGATCCTGATAAAGAACAACCCACTATCATGCATACTAAAAAACTCCATATAGGTAGTGGTAATATTATTGGAAAAGGTGTTATTCAGGATTTCTTTACTTGTGCTGGCACGTTACCTATGTTAGGAGGGTCAATCTTCTATCTATTATATTAAAACGATAGAAAACGAACAGCTAAGATTAACCATTATAAATTCTAGAGATTGAACGGTTGAGATTTGTCAAATATTAGCTTAGGACACGGCTGAGTCCCATGTACCCGGGTAGGAGTCCTAACTAAACCAACTACTCCACTTAACTAATGGTTAGAAGAAGACCTAGGCAGACACGTCTCCGCACAATAAAAAAGGAAAAAGACACGAACTAGATGGCATATACGTATGGAGTACATACTCTTTTCTTTCTATACACTAGTAAGCATGCACGTGCAACGCACGTCTCGACTAATATTATAATTTTGTGGCAAGTGTCTATTCAATTTTGTTCTCACAAGGTGGTTATACGCATCCTTATGCGTGAAAACATAAAACGAAAGCTTATGCTTAAACACACAAACAAAAGCACATATCACTGCTTGTTTCATTCTCGTTGAAAAAGGGGGTGTATATTCACACTAAATTGCTCCAATCTCTCCACCCGAGCAACACACCAGATTATTTTATTCAAAGCCTTGGGCATAGCTACGATATTAGCCTCAGCCTTGGATTTGAATATCTTTAGCGATTCAATCATATCTTGTCCAACTTCGGCGTGCAAGGTTTCAGCTATAAATCAACACATGTTCTCTTTATTTTACAAGGCTACAAGTTACACTCAAAGTGAACAAGGCTCAATTGTATGAGAAAGGGGGCACCTGACCGACCCAAAGAGTTGTATGTGTTTTAGTAGAAACTTCTAAACACAAACATTATCTGCATAGTTTGCACTCCATAGTACAAAACAAGATTGACCTGTTGAAGGCTGGAGCAGAGCACCTGAATCTGGCTTAGAATGCACGTTCCCTCTGAGCACTGGTGGGGTAATCCTTCCACAAGTGCTATCACCAGAACATATATTTGTGAGAATATCTGTAAATTGTAGAAGAAAAAGGTACAACTATCAAAATAAAACAGAGCTTGAATCTTGGTTCATTAAAAAGTAACTTATCCTACAGTCTAATCACAGAACACCACATAAGTAAACAAGTTGTTGTTTTCTATAGAGGATGATTTTCATTGGCAGCATGTCTGAACTATCATAAGAAAATTAGTCAGAACTCCTAAAATTTGTTACTCAAGCCCCTGAAATTTTGCTATGCATTTTTGGAAGAGAAGAGCACCATTTCAAATCCGCAGTACTGTGCGCTAGTTTGTTTCTTGAGCCTAAACAAAAGCAAAACTTCCTCTAGACACTTGCCTGATGTAAGAGCGGAAGAAATTTTCATAATTTCAAAATGGAGGACAATTCACACTTGCCTAAATTAGTTTGCCTCCAAATCCAATAGCAAACAACAAAAATACACCTCAAAAATGGCATTTAATAGTACACACAACATGGAATGGATAATGATACTAAAATGTGTTTACAAAGGTAACAGAATACAAATACTTCCAAACGAACAAAGATGTGATGAACTATGAAGTGGCTACTATTATGACCTCGGTTTTCTGTTGAAGCTATCCATTTTCTATTTTGGACAGTTGAACTGCTAAAATATCCACCTACGGAAAGTATCAAAATATGAAAGTGTTTATATTATACAAACAAAGGGATCGTCTATGTAGGCGGACTGGTGGAGACTTCTTTGAAGAAAAACTCACCTCTATTTTTTACACAATGAAACTGACCGTGCCCCTTAAATATGTGCAAGTTAGTTGTGTATTTTATCGATTGTTCAAGGAGAAGGCATACTTGGACGTGATGATAATACAACCTAGTCAATCAGAAGATAATTTTTTTTTTTGATTTGGACAAGGCCGCACTCACTGACAATTTCTCTGGTCACTGTCTAATACACGGAGTACGTGTATTAAAGAAAGAAAAACATCACATTCATCCTCCCCCTCCCCACCACCCTTCACAGTTCACATTTATCTGGTCACTTCCCCACCGCCCTTTCACATCTCCTTGCCGTTCCCCATTCTCCCATGGTCGCCCCTGCTCTTCCTCCCCTTAATGTCGAATCCGGCCGCGGAAGTGGCCGTCGGAGGCGGACGCGGAGGCGTGGGACTCGCACACCCCCGCTCTTCCCTGCTCTTCCTCCCCTTAATGTCGAATCCAGCCGCGGAAGTGGCCGTCGGAGGCGGACGCGGAGGCGTGGGACTCGCACACCCCCGCTCTTCCCTGCTCCTTCATCGAATCCGGTCGCCGAAGTGCCCGAGGCGGTGCTCGAGCTCCGCATGCTCGCCGCGGACGCCGGGCTCCTCCCTCCTCCTGATGCCGTCGTCGTCGCCGACATGAGCCTCTCCACCCTCTCCCGCGCTCGTCCCAGTCCAGGTTAGTCTATCTCTCCGTCTCCGACCCCGCCGTCTGCTCCTCCCCGTCAATTCGGTTCGTCAACAGGTGCATCACCTCACTGCGTGCAATGTTCGAACCCCTAGGGTTATCTGCTTGGGGGCCATGGCGTGTTCCGCGCGACGCTGCCTTCGCCGCCGCCGCCCGGCGGTGAGGGCGCTGGGTTGTGTCTCGTGTGTCGCTATCTGACGTCCGCTCTAGGGAGACGGGCTTTGCTGGCCAATAGGGATGGGAAGGTCCGAAACTGGAGGTCCCTGCTCGCGAACTCGCAATCCCGGCGGCTATTCTACTACCAGTCGAAAAAGAGTAAGCTTTCTTCCTGGTTTGGGTTTCCTTTAATCCGCTTAGTTGGTGGCTGTGTTGACGATGCGACCTGGTTCAGTTTCCCGAAGGAGAAGGAGGTGCCGAAAGGGGATGGAAGCAACAAGTCTGAATCGACGGGTCTGTTTTATTTTGAGTTGCATTGCACAGTATTTTTATAGTTTGGGAAATCCTTGGGGTTGCCTATGGAACTTTTCCTTGATGTGATGGTCTGGCATATTTGTTTACTAAATCAAAGTTCCAGATTACCTTCATCGGCAACTCTAAATATTTCTTAGATGTCTTACCAGAAGCATTATACTTGAAAAACATATATTGTAAACCGGTTCATGATAGATCAACAAAATCTCGTTGATGCTATCACCTAATAGGATATCTACATGAAAGAAGGATATCGCATAACTGCGTAGTTCCAACAAGCAGAAAATCATTCAAGTCTATCATGTGTATTTAGGAAAACAGCAAATATTGCAGTAACATTTTGTGATGAAGTAATATAAAAGAGGTTCTGGAACATACTCCTTGGCTTCTTGTAAGCCTCGGTAGAAGCATGCTTGCTTGCATTTGGGATGCAAGGAAGAAAAAATGGCATTCAGAAAGGGCACCGCATGCTTCAACTGATTGAGAAAATCAGAAGCACCTCAACTAACATCTGGAAAAGGTGTCCTGAAATAGAATCCCACAGATAAAGCTATAAGCATAAATAACAAGCAAGGCAAAATCAAAACAAATAAAAATCTGTGCAGCACATAATACTTTTACATTAGAATTCCTGTATATATTGCAAAGACATGATAAATGGTCAACATGGCAATATTGTTCAGTGGTCAAACAGTCCCAAAATGATACATTGAGAAATCTAAAGTAGAAAAGGTTTCTTATTTCGAGTAAGGCATTACAACAAACATGTGGTGGGCAAACCTGGGCATAGGTGTTGTCTTAGTAGGAAAATTTCTAACCGTTAAGAAAAGATGCTTCTAAACGTTATTTGCATATCAACCTTCCACTCAAATCCTTTTAACCAGAAGGGGGGTTACAGCCCCAAATGAGCAGTAACCAACAGTTTTCTGTTGGGAAATTTTTCACCCTGAAATAGCAATCATTTTCATAGCAGAACTTTGTGTTCTAGTTTGATGAGGGATGCATTAGTTAAATTTTCAAAACAAGCTATTGCAATTACACCAGTGTTCCATATTTTACTGAACTACTATTTTCTGCTACGTACTTTATTAAAACAGTTGCCTTCACATGCTTCCAGTTTGCAAATTCGGTATACTAATGTATGAAATTACACACACAAACAAATAAAATACTTGGTTGTACTTGAATTTTGTGTTGTTGCCCCTCCTTTTTCATTTATCTAAACTGCAATAGACTCCATTATAAACACTGAAGCAGTGTACAAAGCTATCACTGAAGCACTATATAAAGCTATCACATTGCTATTCCATTTTTGCTGAAGTGTATTTTCAACCACAACTTAGTTCTGTACTTTTTGTCAAAATATCCACCCGGTGATTTTTCTTTATATCTGCATAATAATACCTATCCTCTAACTGCTGGTGCGCTGTAGTGGGATTCAAATTTGGAGCAATACATCTTGCCCAGTTTCGCCGTGTGGAAGCCCTCTTTTAAGGTCAAGATCCCTACAAGATCAAAATGGTAGAAGGACCGGCGTGGATATTTTTTAATGCAGAGTGTGGCGCAGATGGGCTGGGTCCTCGTCCCCATCGCCCTCATCGCCTGCGCCTACATCACCTACTACACCGCCGTCCTCATCTCCGACCACTACCGCTCACCAGAACCCATCCACGGCAAACGAAACTACACCTGTACATGGACGCCGTCCGCTCCTGCCTCGGTAACAAATAATCCTCAAATTAACTTGGCAGCAAGCATGCATGTCTGTTGTTAGGCAGAATAGATGGGTCTCAGTCTTTGATCATGTCCATGCAGGGCCTAGAGATGTAGCCATGTGTGGCACTGCACAGTACACGATTGTCTATGCATCACAGTTTCCATGGGCATCATGTAAGCACAAGCAGTTTAACTATTTAAGCCTCTTTGGCTTCTGAAGATCTGTAAATATTTTGTTCAGAAAAGTTATGGACTGAAAGAAGTTCCTTGCCTTGATAGTGCAGGTGGTGGACAACAACTGCCGCTATTAAAAGGGCCACGGCGCGAACTGCAGCCAGGATGGGACGATGTACCTGGTGATGTTCGGCCTCGCCGAGGTCGTCCTCTTGTAGTTGTGGGGCCTGGAGATCGGCGCGTAAGGATAGGCCGGTGGCGGCGTACGGCCACGTGCGTCGGTCGGCGGCCAAACGAAGGAGCGGCGGGCGGTGACCTGTGCGTAAGGCCAGCGGCGGCGGGGGCGGAGGCCAACGCAGATCGATGGCGACGACGGAAAAAGAGGCAAGGCTAGCGGCGGCGGGGGCGGAGGCCAACGCAGATCGATGGCGACGACGGAAAAAGAGGCAAGGCAAGCGGCGGCGGTGGCAGAGGAGGAGGGTCAGGCGGCCGCCCGTGTGGCGTGGGGCGGCTACCCTCTAGGGCGTAGGAGCGTCCGGCGGGCAGAGGCAGGCGGCATGGGTCGCGGGGTAGTTGTTTTGAGCGAGCAAGAGCAACGCAGCGCACAAATTAAGGGGATCTGATTGCGATCAGTTTCCTATTTTCATGGCTTGCGTGCTTGTAGGGATTGCGGACGTGGGACGGCAGAGTTTTCGTCCGCCCAGGAAAATTGCTAAACGCAGTTTTGGCTGAGGGTTAGTGTATTCTTAACGGTTAGATTAAATTAAGTGATTCTGATCATGAGGCTGTAATTGGTCCGTGGTGTTAAGTGTAGCTTAGGCTGGGTGCACTTAGTGATGAATATGTTTGCTTGTTTAATAGTATAAGTAGAGATGTACGACTTGAGGGAAGAATCTAGGAGGAATACTTATTCTCTCACACCAGCCGAATCCATGCATGATATGTTAAGCACCATGCTTGAATCGCATGCATGCATGCATGACGTTACAAAATTATGTGAGCAATTACTAAACGTGCTCCTGCTTCTTCCTTTGTACTATGACAATTTCTTGCGCATTGGCTTCACATAGCTTGCGGAAATAGGGAAAATTATATAGTACGTATCAATTTTTTTTGAGAAACTGTACGTATCAATCTTGGAGTGTGAATTTATTTGGTGTGAGTTGTATATTAAAAAATTGATTTTTTATACAACTCACGCGGAAAAATATATTACATCGATAAAATACCATTTGGTGTGAGTTGTATAAAAAATCAATTTTTTAATAGTGAATAGTACATGTGCTAGAAAGACAAGATTTTGTTTTTTGTGTGTAGCTTGAACCACAGCGTATTTCATCATGAAAATTTCAGGAGGATAGTATACGTTCCTAGGTTCATGTGTAAGTTGTTTCAGATTCTTTTCAAACTTAAAAATACTATATCTGTATTCTTCAAAAAACCGGGCTCCATGGACCCGGGATCCAAAAGCAATTTCCTATATTCTCACATGCAATATACGCTAAATACAATATTTTTTGTTAATTAAGTAGATTAAATGAAAATTATTAATCTATTTTAATAAAGAAAATATAGCAAACTGACTTTTAAACGCACACACTGTCAAATATAAGAATAACTTTTGTACGCAAAGTTATTTGATTTACATATACCAGTCAACCTTTACTGAAATGTGGAATGAAAATTAAAATGATAATTTTGAAGTACATAGTGATGGAAGTCTGGTGTCGACTGCCAGCAGTGGATAAGTATTAAATTCAGAAGAATCAAATAGTGTATGAATCTATAAGAGTCCCATACGAGATTGACCCTTAAAAAGAGTATCACGCCATGCAAAAATAAAAGAGTATCACTTAGGATGGCCAACTACAAGCGATGGATAAGTATTAGATTCAGAAGAATTAAATAGCGTATGAACGTATCATAATCCCATACAAGACATTCACAATTTTAAAGAGTAATAGTGATATATAAGTGTTTAGCGTGTTTTATGAACAAAAAGAAAATGATGTTGTGACTTCAACAATATGGTATGAAGCAACAAGTCATTTAAATGTGGAGAAAGATATAAGTTAATGGAAAAATTGGAAATAAGAGAACAGATTATGATGAGAGTGGCTTAGTGACCAAGAGGTAGATGCTTGGTGACCTCGTGGACAAGCGAACTATATGTGATAGACCGGATGAATGGCTTTGCAAAAATAAAAGAAATTATATTACCACCAACAATGACACGGATGATAAAACGAGAAGTTATTTGCAAAACTGGTGAAATCTAAACAACACAGAGTGAAAGAATGCAAGGGAGACAACAATATATCAGTTCAAAAGCTATAATTCTGTATGGCGGCCCACGAAGCTATAATTCGTAATCCTTCCGCTAAACGTGTAGTCACTTTATTCCTAGCGTATGAATTTGGCCACATCATGAAAGAGGCCCGTGAAATATTTGCTCATTACAATATAAATAGTAGATGTCCTCCTATAGAAGAAATCCTTTACAACCAGGAGGCAATGAGGAGATTACAATCTCCAGATTATGTTGCTTACAATGAGAATCAAAGGTTCCCCCATCCACTTTACTTGATAAAATTTCTGAACTCAATGATAATTTTGCTATACAAAATAATGGATTGGGACTTGTGCTTGAGAAAAAAACTAAAGGAACATATTCAAAGAAACATGTATAATGAAGAGATAGTCATCACTTACAAAGGGCCAAAGGAGGAATCCCCTCCTCCTAAACTTGATCTTACGGATCCTTATCCTATTAAAATTAGCCCTTTTGAGTACTTTTGCTTCCACTTAGAAAACTTGCTGCTGAAAGAAGGGAGTATGAGATGAGCATGGATGATCTCCCTTACCTTGATAACAACACTTTAAACTATGCATTATGCCTAGCTAGGGGCATAAAACAATAGCGCTTGTTGGGAGGCAACCCAATGAATAAAATAAATTTTTTGTTTTACCTTCTGTTTTTGTGCGTTTACATAATTATAGCCTCTGTTATGATTGTATTTTTATCTTTTAATTAGTGTTTGTGCCAAGTAATGGCTTTGGGATGATTTGGATGATAGTATAATTGATGCTGTTTGAAAAACAGAAAGTTTTGCGTCCAATATTTGATTTTTGATTCCGTACTGGAGCATCAGAAAAATCTGAAATTTTTACACAGTATTGGTATATGAATTGTTTACGTTGTCCTAAGTTTTCAGAATTTTTGGAGTTACATAAGTATATCTTCTAAATAGATCTTTACAGACTGTTCTGTTTTAGACAGATTCTGTTTTTGTTGCATAGTTTGCTTATTTTGATGAATCTATAGATCGTATCGGGGGGTATGAGTCATGGAGAAGTTGGAGTACAGTAGCATTATGTCAATATCAAATATGAATCAATTTACAACAGTACCTAAAGTTTAAAATTTATTTGTTATACTAACGGATCTCACGAGGTTTCTGTTGAGTTTTGTGTGCTGAAGTTTTCAAGTTTTGGGTGAGACTACGATGGATAAAGGAATAAGGAGCGGCAAGAGCCTAAGCTTGAGGATGCCCAAGGCACCCCAAGATAATATTCAAGGAAGACTCAAGTGTCTAAACTTGGGGATGCCCCGGAAGGCATTGATGTCTACTACGCAATTTTATTCTTGTAGACTCGTGGTGGGCCTCCAAGCGCAGAGTTTTGTAGGACAGTAGCAAATTTCCCTCAAGTGGATGACCTAAGGTTTATCAATCCGTGGGAGGTGTAGGATGAAGATGGTCTCTCTCTAACAACCCTGCAACCAAATAACAAAGAGTCTCTTGTGTCCCCAACACACCCAATACAATGATAAATTGTATAGGTGCACTAGTTCGGCGAAGAGATGGTGATACGAGTGTAGTATGGATAGTAGATATATGTTTTTGTAGTGCGAACCATAAAAAACAGCAAGGTAACATTTAATAAAAGTGAGCACAAACGGTATTGCAATGCTTAGAAACAAGGCCTAGGGTTCATTCTTTCGCTAGTGCAATCTCTCAACAATACTAACATAATTGGATCATATAACAATCCCTCAACGTGCGACAAAGAATCATTCCAAAGTTCCTATTAGCGGAGAACATAAGATAGAAATTGTTGTAGGGTACGAAAGCACCTCAAAGTTATTTAATAAATCCATATCTTGTTGTGATGAAAATAACATCATATGATACACATCAACCAACTCAAATGTCACCTAGATACTCCAATGTCACCACAAGTATCTGTGAGTTGATTATTCGATATGCATCAAACAACATCAGATTCATAATATTCAATCCAACACAACGAACTTCAAAGAGTGCCCCAAGATTTCTACCGGAGAAAGTAGGACGAAAACGTGCATCAACCCCTATGCATAGATTACCCCAATGTCACCTCGGGAATCCGTGCGTTGAGTGCCAAAACATACATCAAGTGAATAAATATAATACCCCATTGTCACCACGGGTATTCATATGCAAGACATACATCAAGTGTTCTCAAATCCATAAAAGTATTCAATCCGATAATATTGAAACCTCCAAGGTAAAAAATTTCATCACAACAAGATAGAGAGGGAGAAACACCATATGATCCAACTATATTAACAAAGCTCGCGGTACATCAAGATCGTGCCAAATCAAGAACACGAGAGAGAGAGATCAAACACATAGCTACTAGTACATACCCTCAGCCCCGAGGGTGAACTACTCCCTCCTCGTCATGGAGACCGCCGGGATGATGAAGATGGCCTCCGTTGTTGATTTTCCCCTCTGGCAGGGTGCCGGAAAAGGCCTCTAGATGAGATCGTGGAGGTACAGAGGCTTGCGGCGGCGTAAAAACTCATCTAGGTTAACTTTCGGGGGTTTATGAATATATAGGATTTTTCAGCGTTGGAATCACGCAAAGAGGTACCACAGGGGGCCCACGAGGCACCAAGGCGTGCCTGGGGGGGGGGGGGGGCAGGCGCGACCAGGTGGCTCGTGGGGCCCCTGTGGGTCTTCTGCTGCTTCCCCGAAGCTTCCTGGGTCTATTTCCTTCCAGAAAAAATCATCAAAAAGTTTTGCTGCATTTGGACTTCATTTGATATGGATTTTCTAGAAAACCAAAAACAAGCAGAAAACAACAACTGGCACTGGGCACTAGGTCAATATGTTAGTCCATAAAAATCATATAAAATCCATATAAAAGTACACCAAAACCATGCAAAACTATAATAAACATGGCATGAATACTTCATAAATTATAGATACGTTGGAGACGTATCAGGCATCCCCTCTTTCGTTTACAATCTATCGATGACTTACTTGGAGCTATATTTTTATTCATCACATGATATGTGTTTTACTTGGAGCGTCTTGTGATATAGTTTGTTTGTTTTTATTTGCTTTTTAGTTTGTCACAATCATCTTGTTGAACACACCTTTTTGAGAGGGACACACATTATTCGTGATTTGTTAGAATACTCTATGTGCTTCACTTATATCTTTTGAGCTAGGTAGTTGCTCTAGTGCTTCACTTATATCTTAGAGAACGGAGGTGGTTATATTTTAAAGAAATAGTTGCACTCTCATGCTTCACTTATATCTTTTTGAGAGTCTAATGAATAGCAATGGTAATATGCACGGGTTATGAATTTGGTCCTAATATGATAGGTATTCAAGAGGGATATAATAAAAACTTTCATGTAGATCACTGAATATGATAAGTTTGATTCCTTGCAATAGTTTTGCGATATTAAGATGGTAATATGTGGGAGGTGCTAGTAGATAATTGTGGTTTAGTAAGAATATTGGTGTTAAGGTTTGTGATTCCCGATGCATGCACGTATGATCTGTCATTATGCTAAGAATTTGGAGCATGATTTATTCTTGATTGTCTACCTTATGAGTGGCGGTCGGGGATGAGCGATGGTCTTTTCCTACCAATCTATCCCCCTAGGGGCATGCATAGTAGTACTTTGCTTCGAGGACTAATAAACTTTCTCAATAAGTATGTGAGTTCTTTATGACTAATGTGAGTCCATGGATTATACACACTCTCACCTTTTCGCAATTTGCTAGCATCTTCGGAACCGTGCATTGGCCTTTCTCACATCGAGAGTTAGTGCAAAGACACAATGTGATTTGATCACAGGAATGCCGGAACACGGGAACGAGAAAAGAGAACAAAACCGGTAACGAGGTAACTGGCATAGTGGACAAGTTGTTGATCCACGGGGATGCCGATAAATCTCACCTCGGGTTTTTGTAACATATCGCGAAGCAACAGGAATAGCACACGGCAACTGGAGGTTCACTCAAATATTTATTCGTGTGGGTATAGGGGTCAATATGGGTGTCCACGGCTCCGATGTTGATCATTGATCGGAAAGTGTTCCGGTCATGTCTATACTTCACCGAACCTATAGGGTCACACACTTAAGGGTCATCTATCTGCTGAATACTAGACAGGGACTCTGAGAGAAAGTCACCGAAAAGGTTTCGGAGACAACGGAAGAGTTCCGGAGAGAGAACACCGGAAGAGTTTCGGTAAAACTGAAAAGTTGTTTTGGAGTGTACCATTAAGTCAAATTGGTTTCGGCACACGCCTGGAAATTCTTGGAGGGTGTCAGAATTGTTCTGGGAACTTCTGGGATTTTTCCGGGGGAAAAAAACCGGAAATGTTCCGGAGCTGCCGGAACCGCTTTGGTTGCTTTTCGCTGATGAAAATCATTGATCTGAAAATGTTTCGGAACGTGTCCAGAATTATTTTAGTGGGTACTGGAATTATTCTAAGACCCACAGAAATATTTTTGGATTAAACGGTCGCGGAAAAATGTTTCATGAATAGCGGAAACACTATTCTGAATAGTGGAAACACTATATGTATATAGTGGAAACACTATTGTAAATAGTGGAAACACTATTAGGGGATGATGCAGGCATGGTGATGCAGGCAACACTATTTGGAAGCCTCCCCATTATGCCCTTGTGAACGACACCTTTCATGGGCATTTTGGTATTTTTGGGACTACCCTACCCCTTGGGTTTTCCTATAAATTGAGGTGGAAAGGCACTCTCCACACTCACTCTTTCTCATATACAAGTGCCATGCCATGATCTGGCATCTCTCTCCCTCCCCGCAAAATAGTTTCGTAGAGCCGAAAGGCTGTCTGGGTTCCGGTGGGAACTAGTTCTGGACGGCGAAGCCCTACCGGATAGATGACACCGTATGTGTGCAACCCCGTAGAGAGGTCGTAGGTTCGATCATTTTACCCGAGGGGCTGTTCGAGAGTGCCTCCCGAAGGGCTGTCCGAGTGACCGTCCGAGTTTTGAGGGTCCTCCCGAAGGGCTGTCCATGACACCGTCCGAGGGACTGTCCGACCACCTCCCGGAGGGCTGTCCGGGGAGCAGACGAGGGAGAACATCCTCACGGTTGGGAGGTTGTAAATCCTAGCTGCGGGGATCTGCACCGACGATCTACATCGACTCTACTTCCGCTGTGCTACAAGTCGGTAACGATCGGATCGAAACCTTGTATGCAGACTTCATAGTGGTCCTGGGCTGGTGCGTAGGTCGGCATTTTTTTGTTTTCTGCTGCGTTACCTTACAGTGGCATCATGAGCCGTGCTATGCGTAGATGCTGGTTATGATCTAGAGATGTATGGGTGTTGCACAATATAATTTGTAGTAGATGAGTTCTATTACTGAAAATTATTTGTGCGGGTAGCAGATGAAATCTGTTACCTGATGTTCTTGTTGCTTCCCCGAAATTTGCGTATTTCTGATCTTGATAATGGCATGGTGGAGTTTCAAAGTTCTGGCAATCCGCGATTCTGATTGATCAACGAAGTGCTAACAGTTCGTTGAATTCCACCATAGTTAAAAGAAAGATGAAATTTCGCAGACAAAAGGGCAATGCAGATATGATCTGCACAGGGGTCATGCGTATGATGAAGTTCAGTATGGGGCTTGAGATTTTATTATCTCATGTTTCATACACCCCACAAAGTTAATCTAGCGACTTGAATAATCATACTTGATGATGGACGTTGGTAGCTTCGGTTTGTTTCGAAACCTTAGAAGCCACGAAAAATAACTTTTTGCATAAACCGATTAGAGGCGTCTAACTTGGTTTTGCAGGATGTGCATGTGATGTGGTATAGCAGTGCTCATATTAATTTGATTATGTATGAGATGACTATATGATGTAAAATTAACATGACCTGCGTGTCATGATTCGGCATGATGGCTGGAGCCATATGATTGTCACTTTAATAACCTGCGTGTCAGCCTTATGTATTGCACTTATTTTATTCGCTATAGAGATAGCAATATTATCTGGTGCATCGACAATGTGGTGGCAATCTTCGCGAAGGTGAACACCGACGTAAATGCCGAAGACGAAGAAAATAAAGACTTCTCCGTCAGAAAGGGCTATACCATATCATGCTATTATGAATTGCCTGAGATGTTTATCCCTTTGATGCTCCCTTCTTGATTGCGCGGTAGTCGCTTTTATTAGGGTGATCTCTCACTTAAAATATCAAGTAGTTAGTGTTCTCCCAAGTGTAGCACCGTCACGGCACCTATATCTTCGGGGCATCACATGATCTCCATGGGTGCGAACGATTAGAGAAGTGTGAGGCGGGTGAGTTGAGACCTCACAGCAAGATCACTTGGTTGACTTGACGTTCAGGCAAGACAATCCTGAGCTCGGAACACACGCATCGAAAGATGAACAAGAATCACATAGAGATATGATCGGGAAGTTTGCCTACCGATTGAAGTTCGCGCCATTTGTGTTCATCTCGAACTATGGCGTTGAGTGGAAATGCGGGTCTTGAATCACTCACAATCAATTATGAGAGATATTGATTTGAGTGGGAGCGCACTGTAGAATTGACTTGTTTAATTCTTAGTGCAATTAATTATGAACACTGTCTAAGTGTGATTTGCATAATAGTTGTAGAGTAATGGCTCGCGTTTCCACCTTCCCTTAAAATTCAATAGCTGTTAAATATCTGGTTAAAACTTTACGGTTGGTAACGTAATGTGAGGATTGTCCTCAAGAGTACCGAGAAGCTATGGATGATTTGACTCTCGTCCATCGATCCAAAAGCTAGAATTCCGTTATGGTCAAGTGCAATATGTTTGCCTCCATGAGACCCGAACTTCAAAAGTTTGGGATAGTTATATGATATTCATGGAACTGAAAATTGTTTTCAGATGCAGACAAAGGCTAAAAGATATGAGATATCCGAAGCAATGTTTGTTTGCAAAATATTAGTAAAGTGTTTACTGGGCATTTGACTGATGAGAGAGGGATCCAGAAGAACGCCTGTCATATGATGAAGGTGAATAAAACAACAACTTAAAGAGAAAGGAAATGTCCGAAAGGTGTTAGTGAAACTTTCATGCCTAGGGAGTCCGGGGCTGATGCCACTCTTAAGTTGGGTGCTTCTTCTGAGAGTAGGAGAAATATTGGAAGTAAAACTGTTAGAAGTATAAAGGCAAAAAGAGTGAAGACTGGAATATCCAGCTCATGTATGAATGTCATACGAGTTATTAATGTATAGAAGGCGGGTTAAAGAAATAGTTCTTGAGAATTATGATTAAACATGTTAATCACTGATTCTTGGGTATTGTGAGTTAATCACAGAGATACCCGCTCGATTGCATTCTGTTGCGACTCGATGCAAGAACTACTACAACCTAAAAGACTTGCCGGGAATGAGGTTTAGATACGCGCTGGGAACATAGTAAATGTTACTATACCTTCCATCGGTGTATTACCATATGTATTTATTTTCATAATTCATTTAGAGTTTTATACACTCTAGCCCATTGCATAAAGTATGTTGCAAGAAGGTTGTTCATAAGAGAACTTTTCATGTTCGGTGTTATGAATAACATAAGGGCTATACTTTCATTATGAATGAGATGTATGTTATGAATATTGATAATAATATATTACCTATGTGTTTACTTTCATAATTCATTTTAGAGTTTTACCCACTCTAGCCCATTGCATAATGTTTGTTGCAAAAGGGTTGTTCATAAAAGAACAATTGTTGTTCAGTATTATGAATAACATAAAGGGACATGCTTCCATCATGGATGGGATGTATGTTATGAATATTGATAGTAATATGATACATCCATAACACTGACGCTAAATGTCACAAGACTAAAAGAATACCACATATGTGTGGCACTGCATTTGGTCACATTGGAGAAACCCGCATGGAAAATTCCATCATGATGGTTTTTGAAGTCATTTGATTATGAATCATCTGACACTTGCAACTTTTGTCCGAAAAGTGAAGTGACTGAAATACCGTTCACAGGCCATGAGGAACGAGCAACAAACTTATTGGTGATCATACATTATGATGTGTGTAGTCCAATAAATGTTGTTGCTAGCAGTGGCTTTATCTATCTTCTGAAATGACTCAAGTAGATATATGGATATTTACTTGATGAGACGTAAGTCTGGATCTTTTGAAATCTTTCAAAAGGTTTTAAAAAATGAAGTAGAAATTATTGTAACAAGAAAAATTATGTTTCTGCAAACTAGATTGCAGAAAGGAATATTTGAGTTACAAGTTTAGCGAATGTCTGATGAGTTGTGGAAAGAGTTTCATAACTTACACCTCCCGGAACACCACTGTGAGTGGAATGTCCGTGAAGATGTAATCAAACCATTTATGACATGGTAAGATCAAAGATGACATAAATCAATTTGCCATTATCCTTTTTAAAGTAATGCTTTAGAGACTACGGCTTTTACACTGAATAGAGCGCCATCAGATAAAGGGAATACTTTCTTCTTGACCCCATCTACGGATAAACCTGCAAGCTTAAACAATCCACAAATTTCATCCACATAGATCAAGTGCATATCAGGATGTACCGTTCCATCTCCTGCATAAGGATTAGCTAGCAGTTTCTCTATCATACCCGAAGGAATCTCGTAATAAATATTTTCAGTAGGTGCAGTAGGTTGAGGAGCAACTATTTGTGCTTCTGGTCGAGGTGAAGATACCCCGAACAAACCACTCAAAGGATTACTTTCCATAGTGACAAGTGACAATAAATTTCAGCACGTTATATAAATATTTCCTTACCAAATTCCACTCACCAAAGGCGCTTCACTCCCCGGCAACGGTGCCAGAAAAGAGTCTTGATGACCCACAAGTATAGGGGATCAATCGTAGTCCTTTCGATAAGTAAGAGTGTCAAACCCAACGAGGAGCAGAAGGAAATGACAAGCGGTTTTCAGCAAGTTAGTTTCTCCAAGCACTGAAATTATCGGTAACGAGTAGTTTGATAGCAAGATAATTTGTAACAAGTGACAAGTAGTGATGACCCACAAGTATAGGGGATCAATCGTAGTCCTTTCGATAAGTAAGAGTGTCGAACCCAACGAGGAGCAGAAGGAAATGACAAGCGGTTTTCAGCAAGGTGTTTTCTGCAAGCACTGAAATTATCGGTAACAGGTAGTTTGATAGCAAGATAATTTGTAACAAGTGACAAGTAACATAAGTAACAAAGTGTGAAGCAATATAGCCCAATCCTTTTGTAGCAAAGGACAGGCCGGAACGATCTCTTATAATAAGTAAAGCGTTCTCGAGGACACATGGGAATTTCATCTAGTCACTTTCATCATGTTTGTTTGATTCGCGTTCGCTACTTTGATAATTTGATATGTGGGTGGACCGGTGCTTGGGTGCTGCCCTTACTTGGACAAACCTACCACTTATGATTACCCCCTCTCACAAGCATCCGCAACTACGAAAGAAGAATTAAGATTACTCTAACCATAGCATTAAACGTGTGGATCCAAATCAGCCCCTTACGGAATAGCGCATAAACTAGGGTTTAAGCTTCTGTCACTCTAGCAACCCATCATCTAATTACTACTCCACAATGCATTCCCTTAGGCCCAAAGATGGTGAAGTGTCATGTAGTCGACGTTCACATGACACCACTAAGAGAATCACAACATACACATCATCAAAATATCGAACGAATACCAAATTCATATGATTACTTATGACAAGACTTCTCCCATGTCCTCAAGAACAAAAGTAACTACTCACACATCATCAACATGCTCATGACCAGTAGGGTATTGAATTGCATAATAGATCTGAACATATAATCTTCCACCAAGTAAACCAACAAGCATCAACTACAAGATGTAATCAACACTACTAGCAACCCACGGGTACCAATCTGAGGTTTTGAGACAAAGATTGAATACAAGAGATGAACTAGGGTTTGAGATGAGATGGTGCTGGTGAAGATGTTGATGAAGATTAGCCCTCCCACGATGAGAGGGTTGCTGGTGGTGTCGATGGCGACGATTTCCCCCTCCCGGAGGGAAGTATTCCCGGCAGAATCTCTCCGCCGGAGAGCAAAAGTGCTCTTGCCCAAGTTCCGCCTCGAGACGGCGGCGCACCGTCCCGAAAGTCTTCTCTATAATTTTTTTAGGTCAAATGCACTTATATAACAGAAAATGGGGGCCAGAAGTGGGCCAGGGGCCCCACGAGGTACCAGGGCGCGCCTGGGGGGGGGGAGGTGGCGCGCCCTGGTGCCTCGTGGGCACCTGGGTGGCCCCCTCTGGTACTTTTTGCTTCCAATTTTTTTTTATATTCCAAAATAATTCTCCAGAAAATTTCAGCTCATTTGGAGTTGTGCAGAATAGGTATCTTGACAGAGCTTTTTCAGGTCCAGAATTCCAGCTGCCGGTATTCTCCCTCCTTGTGTGAATCTTGCATATTTAGAGAGAAAAGGCATTAGAATAGCTCCACAAAGTGTTATATTGATTAAAAACACTATAAATAACAGTAGTAAAACATGATGCAAAATGGACGTATCAACTCCCCCAAGCTTAGACCTCGCTTGTCCTCAAGCGAAAGCCGATATCGATAACCATGTCCACATGTTTAGAGAGAGGTGTCGATAAAAACAAAATACGGACGTAGAAGCATCATGATCATTATTATAACAACAATATTTATTATCATAGCAGCAATATTTATTATCATAAACTTCTTATAAGCAAGTAACAATTCACCACAACAATGGAGTATAAGGCATAAACTTTCTTGAAAGCTAACAAACTGTGTTCTCAGTCAACAATGCAATTACAACTCATCCGATTTTCAAGAAGGGTCACATGTAGGAGCTATTTAGCAAGTCCACATACTCAACCATCATTTAGTCTTCCATGATTGCTAACACTCATGACATATATATGGAGCAAAAGTTTCAGCCAGACACATAGAAAGATAGGGGCTTATAGTTCTGCCTCCAAACTTATTCACCTCAAGGTTGATGTCAACAATAATAACTCATGATCACTCATATCCAACTGGATATATGTGCTTAGATCTTTCCCCACCACATGATGCTTGCAAAAGAGAAAAATAAAAAGGAAATAGAGGAGAACACTATTGACTCTTGCATAAAAAATAAATACATAAAAGTAAAAGATAGGCCCTTCGTAGAGGGAAGCAGAGGTTGTCATGCGCTTTTTATTTTTGGATGCACAAGTCCTTAATGCAAGGGAACGTCACGTTATATTGCCCCTTGTGATAGCAACCTTTATTATGCGGTCCGTCGCTTTTATTTCTTTACCATCACAAGTTCGTACAACGCTTATTTTCCTTACAATAAAAGATCATACATATTTTAGGAGCAATTTTTATTGCTTTTTGCACCGATGACAACTTACTTGATGGATCTTATTCAATCCATAGGTAGATATAGTGGACTCTCATGACATGAAACTGGGTTTAAGGGTTTTGGATGCACAAGTAGTATCTCTACTTAGTGCGAATTTTTGGCTAGCAAAGATATTGGGCAAGCACCACATGTTAGAGGATCTATAACAATATAACTTCTATGTGAATATGAACAAACATAACTCATTACGTTGTCTTCCTTGTCCAACGTCAACAATTTGACATAAAATACTTAATGGGGGCTCACAATCATAAAAGATGTCCAAGATAGTATATTTGCATGTGAATCTTCTCTTCCCTTATTAATTCTTTCATGAATTGCATCATTGACTAATACTGTGTTTGTTAACCTCCAATAAATTTTACCACTTATACTTTTCTTTATGTAATGTCATTACTTTCCATTAGATTAGCATATGATCTCTTTCGTTATTTTCATTGCTATGATTGAAACATGAAAGTAAAGAAACACAAGCACAAACTACTCTTTATTATATAGCTCTCAACTCGATTACATAGATGGATAGATCACGAAACTAACACTCGAAAACAGATGGATAGATTACTCGTTTACATAGTTAAACTTTTATTCAACTAGATCACGAAATAACTAAGGATCGAACTAAAAGTAGGTAAAGATAATAAAAGTGATGGTGATACGATACCGGGGCACCTCCCCCAAGCTTGGCACAAGCCAAGGGGAGTGCCCATACCCATGTGCTCAAATATCCTTCTTCGGTGATGATGGTGATGGTGATGGAGTGGCAAGCTTGGCTAGTTTACGTTTGAGGATGAAATTTTCCTCCCTCAAATCATCGACTTCTTGTTCAAGCTTCAATACCCTTTTACATAATGCCTCCTTACTCTCCTGCAGAAAACGGGATGGAATAAACTGAATCTTAGATTTCTTTACTATGTTTGGGAGACTCGACTTCTTGAACTCCACATGCATATCTCCAGGTTGAGGTAGAGGAGCATCATCTTCGTCTGAATCGCGTCTTCCATCCCCTTTATGTTGGCATCTTGCTCCTCCTCGAATAATCCATAGGGGTCTAAATCCCCATAGGCCTTCGGATTTGCAAGATAGTGTGATATGAAACTCTCCCCATCTGAGTCTTGAGACGACATATTTTCAGATCTGCCAGGAAATCAGCACGAAACAAGAACAGAGGACATTTCTGCGATACGGTGGTCAAAACATCTGGAAGTCTATATATAGATTTTTTATCTTGCAAAACAAGTAATCCAGAAGAAAAATGGAGTCGGGAAGGCACACGTGGGGCCCACAAGCCACCAGGGCGTGCCTGGGGGGTGGCGCGCCCTGGTGCCTCGTGGGCATCAGGTGTGTCCCCCCGGCTGTTTCTTATTTTTTTATTTTTTTAAATATTCCAAAACTGACAGAAAATATTTTTATGGAATTTTTGGAGTCGGTTTACTTACCGTATCACATACCTCTTCCTTTTCAGGGTTCTGGAGTGTTCCGGAAGGTCTCCCTTATGTATTCTTCCGGTGTAATTGTTTCAATAATATTAGTTTCAACATTAATAGGGGTACCTGAAATATAATGCTTAATTCTTTGCCCATTCACCACTCTCGGATTAGTACCTTCGGAGTTATTTATTTTGATGGCTCCGGAGCGATAAACTTCTTCGATAATATACGGTCCTTCCCATTTAGAGAGAAGTTTTCCTGCAAAGAATCTTAAACGAGAATTGTACAATAGAATTTGCTCACCTACTTTAAATTCCCATTTCTGAATTCTTCTATCATGCCATCTTTTAACTTTTTCTTTAAACAATTTAGCATTTTCATAAGCTTGGGTTCTCCATTCATCTAATGAGCTAATGTCAAATAACCTCTTCTCACCGGCAAGATTGAAATCATAATTTAATTCTTTAATTTCCCAATATGCTTTATGTTCTAACTCAAGAGGTAAATGACATGCTTTTCCATAAACCATCTTATAAGGAGACATACCCATAGGATTTTTATAAGCAGTTCTATAAGCCCACAGTGCATCGTCAAGTTTCTTAGACCAATTCTTTCTAGATCTATTGACGGTTTTCTGAAAAATTATTTTTATTTCTCTATTGCTTAACTCAACTTGACCACTAGTTTGAGGATGATAGGGGGATGCAATTCTGTGGTTGACATCATATTTAGCAAGTAATTTACGGAAAGCACCATGAATAAAATGTGAACCACCATTAGTTATTAAATATCTAGGGACTCCAAACCTTGGGAAAATAACATCTTTAAGCATCTTAGGGGCTAATCATGTTTAATTACACTAAATAGATACTGACTAGTGGGCCCTGAGTTTAATAACCCTTCAATTAAAATCATGTCTATGACATGTCGGTCCAATTGCACTGTAGCAATTAGATTACCCTAACAGTACTCTGTGACACTGACAGTGGGCCCCTCTCCTAATTAATCTAATTCAATTAAACTTAATTGACTCTAGTCACTCACATGAGGGCCCCACCTGTAAGTTTGACCAGTCAATAGCCAACCCAGTTGACTGCTGACTAGGCAGTTGACAGGGCCCACTTGTCAGCCTCTGCTGACTGGGCAGTTGACCCAGTCAACTAGGCCCACCATTTAGCCACATAAGCAACACTCTGGGTACACCCACTGGGTACCCATAGCAATTTAATAATTAATATTTTCGAAATGTAATAATTCCAGAAATTCAGAAAATCATTTTAAACTTCAGAAAATCATAGAAAAATAACCGTAGCTCAGATGAAAATAATTTATATATGAAAAACGATCAGAAAAATATGAAGAATATGAATATGCCACCCACATACCTGCCACACCTCTCTAACATGATGAACATGAAACTTTCCCCTCTGATTCATCTGTCCGATAATTGCCCGGAGCTGGTAAAACACCTCCAGATGTTTCCCGCTCCGACTAACTTGCGTAGTACTGCATTTGGGCACCCCTCGAATAACGTGCTGCCATGCCATACATCTCTGTTGCATTTGTCTGCTTTTTATTTATTTTTTCTCCTCCCTCTTCTCTCCGGTAGACCCTGAGACCGACGCTGCTGCCGAGTACGACTACGCCCTTGACGACCCGCCTCTTTCAGCAGAGCTTCCAGGCAAGCAAACCCCCTTGATCAGTCCTATATCGCCTATTCCTTCTCCCTTCTGCTTGGATTAGATTTTGCTACTGTAATTGTTTGCTCCTATTCTGATGCATAGCCTGCTTTTTGTAACCTGCTATTGTTACTTTACCTGTTATCCTAACTTCCTTAGACTAGGTTGTTTAGTGACCCATCTATGACCCCTCAACCTTGTCCCTGTTGCCCTGCTTTATTACCAGTGCCTCGATGATTGTGATCGACGTGTAGATACCGTCACATCACCGCACACCCCCCCTTAGTTGTACGACCCTGCAGGGTTACTATCAAGTGCCGAGGGTGATACCTCGTACTGCACTCCTGATGATATCTCTGTAGTATAGCACATCGGTGGTGATTGCAGAGGGTGATTCCTCGCTCTTCCCTTCCCGATGATGACTCTGTCGTGCAACCCCTCAAGTGTGGACCATCGAGGTTGATTCCTCCTGGTTCTCCTTGACGGATTACATCGAGTAGGAATCCATCGAGGGTGATTCCTCGGATTCCCGTTTGATGTGATGAACACACGGATACCCTACTTGTACTTCAGTCCCCGGGTAAAGATGGGTCGACCCCGAGGGGTACCCGCGAGAGATGTGAAGTCCGGTTAACCAGGATGGTACCCGCGAGATAATTACAAGGCGCGTCCGGGTAGGCAGAGACCGCCCTAGAGAGGGATGGGCCTGGCCCTTGTTGCACTTCCTCAAGACGGGGCGACAGGAGTACTGATCGTCATCGCGAGCTCCTAATAATTCGCTAACGGATTTCGGTATTTGATCTGAGTTGGCCGCTGGCCATATACGCACTACCATCACGCATGATAATGGTTTATGGGGCCCTCGACGCCATATGTATCAGCCGAAAGCTCTGTTAGAGGTCCAGTTCAGCATTGCGGCACGGCTGGGCCGGCGCCATCCAGGACAGAGGTGGTGCCTGGACCCGCCATGTGCGCAACGACCCGGAGTGCAAAGGACGATGGGCCCAAGACCCCTGAGCGCTTAGAATGTAGACCAGTGGGGACCTCTCTGCTGAGCTTAGGTAGGACTACGTCGTGTCGATTACCCGAGGCTGGGCATGACCGAGAAAAGTGTGTCTGGCCAGATGTAATTGAGCGTGTTGGGTAATAGTAGTGCACCCCTGCAGGGAAGTTATCTATTCGAATAGCCATGTCTACGGCAACAGGACGCTTAGTATTGTATCCCGATCTATTACAACTTGAACTGGATACATGTTAATTAACTGTAAGCTCCGGGATCGCTTTCTCGCAGGGAGTCGAGGAAGGATCTCTAGGCTTTGCTACTACATGCTTGTTACCTTATATATTATGCTAATCTGCACTCTTCTAATGCTCCAAGACGCTGAAGATGCTAGTGTCGTGGGAACGTGCCTGACAGTAGATGGTAGGGGTACGAAAGGAGAGGGCAGAGTCCTAGCTACGGCGAGGGTGTACACACAGATGTATGAGTTCAGGCCTCACTCGGAAGTGATAACAGCCCTACGTCTCAGGTGCTCCGGGGAGCTTACTCTGTCGAGTGATACGTGCGTTGTGTTTACAAAGGATTGCGAACCCCTGTGCCAGTGGGGAGGGGTGGCTTATATAGAGTGCGCTGCCCCTCATAAACGTCCGGCCTTTAGGGGTTTGATTGTAGGTAATAAAAAGGGGGGGACGTTACTGGTAACGTATACAATAAATGCCAGTTAAGGCGGCGAGCGTAACGCCTGCCCGTTGGCCTCCCTGGGGAGACTCTTGGTCTCCTGCGGTCGAGTGATTGGCGGCCCCTCCGAGTGAGAGCTGACCGTCGAGTGGAGGGGGGGTCTTCCGAGTGACTCATACGCCATGGCTAGTTCAGTCGGAATCTCTCTCGTAGTCTTGTAGTCCTCCAATGTGGTGTCCTTAGGTGGGGTATGTAGGACGGGCCTAGCACCCTACCCTAAGTACATATCCTCGTCATTAGCCCCCGAATGGATCAGGGCTCGAGTGGAGAAGGTGCAGTGCAGGTTCTGTCGAACTCAGCGTTCTGAATGAGCTTCGAGATCTTTCCGATACCTGTGACGACTGGGCCTTCCAACGTCTGCCTTGATCTATTCAGCTTGTCATTTCTTCCGAGTGAATTTAGATGCAGGTTCGAGTCCGAATGGTCAACGGGATCTTCAGATGTGACAGGACGCTCTGTCCAGCCCGGATTTCGCGGGATTCGAAATTTTGGGGAACGCGCGCCGAGCAGGGATGACGCAACCGACGGGGAAGCGGCTCCTCGATCCTCGCGCCACCTTTATCGCCACATATCGCGGCTCCTCTGTTAATGGGATACACAGGGATTTGGCGGGCCCACGAGTCAGTGACTCGGGTCGTCGGACATAAAAAACGAGAGGGGAGAGGAATTTGCGACAGTGCACTCATTTTCCCCTCATCTCCTCCGCTTCTTCTGCTCCGCCGCCGCGTTGCTCAGATCGAATCCGCTCGCCGCTGCGAGAATGGCGCCCAAGAAGACGACGAAGGGGAAGAAGCCCTCGAGCGCCCGGGCCGCAGCGCCACCCGGATGGATGCAGGGCGATTTCCTGCCGTCAACCGTGACGGCGTTGGACGTGGAGAAGCTCGTCGCTGACGGCCTGGTTGCGGCCGGGTCGTGGAGGTTGCCGGGGACAGAAACGGAGGCGGAGCCGTGCGAGGGCGAGCGGGTCCTCCTGACCACCCATTTGGAGAGAGGTTTTGCTCTGCCGCCGCATCCCTTCTTCCGCGGTTTTCTGAATTTCTTCGGGGCTCAGTTGCATCATTTTCCTCCCAACGCAATTGCGTATCTCGCTGCGTTCGTGACGATGTGTGAGTGTTTCTTGGGTTGTCCCGCCCACTGGGGTCTGTTCAAGCACATCTTTACCATCCGTTCTCAGTCGGTAAAGAAGGTCCACGCTAGTGATAATAGGACCAACGTCATCCAGCTATGCAGGGGTTTGGGTCTTCAGAAGAGGACGGGGAGTGCATTCCCAGCGCTCACCCTTCCGGAGTCGGTGCGGGGCTGGCAGTCGACCTGGTTCTACTGCCACGACGTCGCGTCCCCAAACATGTCGACCGGCCTTCCTCCCTTCACGCTGGATCGACCCACTGCGCCCCCATCTCTGACCGTGGCCGAGGAAGAGAAGGCCAATGTGGGGATCTTGATGAACAGTGTTGTGAATCTGATTCATGATGGAGTGACCGGCTTGGATCTGTTGGAGGTGTTCCTGGGTCGACGGATCCAGCCGCTCCAAGCGCGGGACCATCCGATGTGGCATTACTCAGGAGTCGACGATACCACTTGTACCCACCCGGAAGATGTCTCAGAGGAAACCATCATGCTATGGCTGCGCGGCATCACTGGTGCGCGAGACAACCCCCGGGGTTCCAAAAGAGTATCGCCTTTCTCAGCTGCGAACCCGCCGAATGTGGTGAGTCATGCCATTGTCGATTGCTTTTGTATCTTGTCGAGTGAATATGTCTTCAGCTGACTGACTTGAATCTTTGTAGGAGCTCACGAACATGTATTCACCCGTGCCGAATGGCGGTCAGAACCTTGAAGGAGCGGGGAGCGAGAGCGACAGCGACAGCATCAGCTACGCCGAGGACAGCAAAGGCAACGGTGACGATTCGTCGGGGAGCGATGAAGTTGAAGTCGTGTCTCCTCCGCGTACTGAAGGGCATTCCAAGCAGCGTCACGACCCAACACTCGACCCGGGTCGGGCCGGCGGGTCGACCACCAGGAGCTCCAAGCGCAGTCGGACGTCAACGCCAGAGCTGATTGAAAAGGTTGCCAAGCAACCCAAGGTCACCACCACCAAGCCCTGGAAGGCTCTCCCCAGAATCAAGGTTGACGTGCCGATTGCTTCAACGTAAGTATCCTTGCTCTTCGCTTAACTTGTTGCTGAACTTCATATTTTTGCTGACCGAGTGGATCTTGATCGTCAGGGCCGCTACCTCGATGACATCGCCGGGGCGAGGAGAGGAAAGCGCGGAGAAGGACACGCCGGACGCAGCTACTTCTCGCCAAGGTATGGCATATTGTCATTTGACATTCTTCTCAAACCATTCGACCGTCATGTGATATGTCGACTGGTGACATGCAGAGCCAATGGATACCGACCCCGCAGCCCCGTCTCCGACTGAACCGATTACAGCACCGACCCAGATGGCCGTGGAGCTCGCCAGTCCGCCACAAGCGCCAGCCTCGCAAGCGCCAGTCCTTCCGACTACATCGCCGCTCCCTTCACAGACCATCTTCTCTCTGCACCGTGTTCCAGAAGATCAGACTGGAGCTGCTAAGGAGGCGATGATGCAGGCCGAACATATGATGCAGCGTACGAAGGAGGCGTACGAGGCCAGCAAGCTGGCTTACGACGCTAGCTCAGCGCTTCGGGCGAACGTCCAAGTAAGTGCACTTGTAAGTGCGCTTTTTGATTGTGTCGCTTTCCGTCTATCATGACTTGACTTCTGCACCCGCTGGGAGTTTTCTGTCTGTCGACTGGTAATCGCTTGTCACGCACTCGGCTAGGGCTGACCTGGTCGAGTGGACAATATTTTTTTTTGTTCGGCCGTCACTCGGATCGGGCGGACCGTTCCGAGTGGATACCGTTCCGGTGGGGGCACGCTGAGTGCACCCACTGGGTGTAGTCCCCGAGACTGCCGTCGACTGCGGGCAGTCGGCGGGAGTCTTAGAACTTTTGCCTTGTTTTTTTTATGTTTGGACGTCACTCGGATGGGGCGGACCGTTCCGAGTGGATACCGTTCCAGTGGGGGCACGCTGAGTGCACCCACTGGGTGTAGTCCCCGAGACTGCCGTCGACTGCGGGCAGTCGGCGGGAGTCTTAGAACTTTGACTCGAAGCCCATATTTCTGTCCACTGAATTGTTTTTGTCGTTGATCTCAGAAGGCCTGCGAGCTCGGTACTCGATACGCTGATTTGGAGAAGGAGAAGACTCAGCTTCAGCTCGACTTGGAACTGGCGAGGAGAGACCTGGAGCGTGCGCAAGCTGATCTGAAGGCTTCAGGAGGTAAACTTTGTTGATCGAGTACTTCATTATTTGTTTCTTCTATCTTTGAACCGAGTGACTCCACTCGAGCAGACGTGCGTGCTGAAAACCGTCGACTCCGAGCGCGACTCAACAATGCTATTTCTTTAGATATCATGAAGAAGGCGCTGGAGGACAAAGACAGATCACTCGCCGATGCTCAGAAGATGGCGAGGGAGAAGACTGAAGCTGCCGAGAAGAAGCTCGCCGCGGCCAGCAAGCTTGAGGAAGAGAACACGAAGCTGAAGCAGGAGCGAGCTGACTGGAGCGAAAGGCTTGACCATGCAACCAAGAGAGCAAAGGGCTTGGAGACCTATCTGGGGGATTACGCCCAGAAGATGTATGTTTTGCTTGAAGGTAATTTTCTCCAGTCGAGTGAATTCCGTTAATCCCAACTTCATCCAGTCGAGTGAATTCCGTTGATTTTCAGGGAACAGTATCATGACTAATTCTTTCCATCTTCTTCATGTAGAATTCTGCAAGGACTTCGAGAAGGAGACCGAGGCGGTCGAGCCCAATCTGGACCCTTCCAAGTCACCTGTCGGAGATGCCGTGGCTATGAACATGTTCCGGCTTGAAGCTCGAGTCGCAGGCGTCCGGGAGTACGTCGCTCGACTGCGAGGTGCAATGGAGAAGGTCGACAAGGAGCTGTGGCCGGAAGACTCACTTCAGGCTGAGCTCGAGTCAATGATGACTCGGCTTGATGAGCTCCCTGGTCGAGTGCAGGCATGGAAGAAATCTGCTGCACGCTGCGGAGCTGACATAGCGCTCTCACTCGTCAGGGTCCATTGCAAGGAGGGCAAGGAGGACAAACTGAAAGCACTTCAGGTGGCCAACACAAAGAAGCTCCAGTTCCAGGACTTCATGGAGACCTTCATCGAAGCGGCCACTCGGATCGCTGACGGGATCGACCTGGACACCTTCGTCGAGCCTGCAAGTCCCACTGGAGCTTGAAAAAACTTTGCTGGTGATCAAAAACTTTAATTTGCCTCGGTATGCCGAGTGGTGGTGTATCGTTTAAACTTCTTTCGGGTCTTGGGCCCGAGTACTTTTGTCATTTGCATGGGCAACTTTTATCCATGCTGAATACTCTGGATTTATCTGAATTTGCTTTTCAGTCCTTTGCTTGATTTCCTCTCGAGTAGATCAGGTCTTGTCGAGTGGTTTCTGGTCCAGTGGGGGCACGCGGAGTGCACCCACTGGGTGTAGTCCCCGAGACCGCTGTCGAGTGGCGGCAACATCGGCAGGGGTCTTAAATTTGTTTGATTGATTTCGGACTTAGGCGAGGACTGACTCGCAGCTAAGCCCCCCGAGTGAGAGGACCGCTCGTCATTCGGGAGTGAGTATCAAAACTTAGGCGAAGACTGGTTCGCAGATAGCCTCCGAGTGAGAGGATTGCTCGTCACTCGGAGTAGTTTATAACTTAGGTGATGCGGAATCACGGCTAAGACCCCGAGGGTGAGGATCGCTCATCACTCGGAGTAGCGTTTTAACTTGGGCGAAGCGGATTCGCAACCAAGCCCCCGAGTGAGAGGATCGCTCATCACTCGGAGTAGCGTTTTAACTTGGGCGAAGCGGAACCGCGGCTAAGCTTTCGAGTGATGCTATTCACTCGACGAGGTTCTGAACTTAGGCGACACGGAGTCGCAGCTAAGCCCCCGAGTGTGAGGATCACCCATCACTCAGAGTAGATTTAAACTTAGGCGATGCGGAATCGCGGCTAAGCTTTCGAGTGAATGCGATGCTGTTCACTCGACGAGGTTCTGAACTTAGGCGACACGGAGTCGCAACTAAGCCCCCGAGTGTGAGGATCGCCCATCACTCGGAGTAGATTTAAACTTAGGCGATGCGGAACCGCGGCTAAGCTTTCGAGTGATGCTATTCACTCGATGAGGTTCTGAACTTAGGCGACACGGAGTCGCAGCTAAGCCCCCGAGTGTGAGGATCGCCCATCACTCGGAGTAGATTTAAACTTAGGCGATGCGGAATCGCGGCTAAGCTTTCGAGTGAATGCGATGCTGTTCACTCGACGAGGTTCTGAACTTAGGCGACACGGAGTCGCAGCTAAGCCCCCGAGTGTGAGGATCGCCCATCACTCGGAGTAGATTTAAACTTAGGCGATGCGGAACCGCGGCTAAGCTTTCGAGTGATGCTATTCACTCGACGAGGTTCTGAACTTAGGCGACACGGAGTCGCAGCTAAGCCCCCGAGTGTGAGGATCGCCCATCACTCGGAGTAGATTTAAACTTAGGCGATGCGGAATCGCGGCTAAGCTTTCGAGTGAATGCGATGCTGTTCACTCGACGAGGTTCTGAACTTAGGCGACACGGAGTCGCAGCTAAGCCCCCGAGTGTGAGGATCGCCCATCACTCGGAGTAGATTTAAACTTAGGCGATGCGGAATCGTGGCTAAGCTTTCGAGTGAATGCGATGTTGTTCACTCGACGAGGTTCTGAACTTAGGCGACACGGAGTCGCAGCTAAGCCCCCGAGTGAGAGGATCGCCCATCACTCGGAGTAGATTTAAACTTAGGCGATGCGGAATCGCGGCTAAGCCTCCTGAGTGGAAAATCGCTCGCACTCGGAGTATTCTTGAACTCAGAATTGTGCGATCGGAATCGACAAAAGACTGCAGGAGTCGTATCCTTGATAATCAAAACAGTTTACTCTTATTACATCAGACAGATCAACCTTCAGGTGTAGAACCGACGAAGCAGATCTGCGTTCCAGGCCCGTGGCTCGTCAGCGTTCTTCTTGAGATTGAAGAGGTGGTAGGCTCCATTGTTCAGCACCTTGGTGACGACGAAATGGCCTTCCCACGCGGGGGCTAGCTTGTGAGGCCGCTGCTGATCCACTCGGAGCACGAGGTCACCTTCGTGGAAGGTCCGACTCCTGACGTGCCTTGCATGAAAGCGACGCAGATCTTGCTGGTATGCAGTCGACCGGATCAAAGCCATTTCCCGCTCTTCTTGAAGGAGATCCACAGCATCCTGGCGTGCTTGCTCAGCTTCAACCTCCGAGTAAAGGTCCACCCGAGGAGAATTGTGAAGAACATCACTCGGCAGGACAGCTTCAGCCCCATACACCATGAAGAAAGGAGTGCGATCAGTTGACCGATTTGGAGTTGTCCTCAAGCCCCATAGAACAGACGGTAATTCTGTAACCCAAGCTCCAGCTGCGTGATCGAGTTGGCGCATGAGTCGAGGCTTCAACCCTTGAAGGATAAGGCCATTTGCTCGCTCGGCCTGACCGTTTGACTGGGGGTGCGCAACGGATGCGTAATCCACCCGAGTGCCTTGAGAGGAGCAAAAGGCTCTGAACTCTTCCGAATCAAAATTAGAACCATTGTCCGTGATGATACTATGGGGAACTCCGTATCTGAATATTATTTCCCTCATGAATTTGATGGCTGTGCGAGAATTCAGCTTCCTGATAGGCTTGGCCTCAATCCATTTAGTGAACTTGTCGACTGCTACCAGAAGGTGCGTGAAACCACTCTGGCCCGTGCGGAGAGGTCCGATCATATCCAATCCCCATACAGCGAACGGCCAGACGAGTGGGATGGTCTTTAAGGCAGGCGCAGGCTTGTGCGACAAGTTTGCATAGAATTGGCATCCTTCATAGTGCTGCACAATATCCTTAGCCATCTCATTGGCGCGCGGCCAGAAGAAACCAGCTCGGTAGGCCTTGGCAACAATCGTCCGAGAGGACGCATGATGGCCGCAAGTTCCCGAGTGAATTTCCTCCAGAATCAGTCGACCTTCTTCGGGAGAAATGCATCGCTGAGCCACGCCGGTTACGCTCTCTCTGTAGAGCTGCCCATTCATAACAGTGAAAGCTTTGGATCTGCGGACAATCTGTCGAGCTTCAACTTCGTCTTCTTTAAGTTCTCGCCTGAGGATGTACGCGATGTAGGGCACCGTCCACTCGGGAGTTATCACCAGAATCTCACTGACCAGATCTATGACTGCTGGGACATCAACTTCAGTCGGATTGGAGGCGCTTATAGGCTGCGGGGGCTCTTCGGTGAAGGGGTCCTCTTGTACCGAAGGAGAGTGCAAATGCTCCAGGAACACATTGCTGGGCACAGGCTTCCGAGTGGAACCAATTTTTGCCAGTTCGTCAGCTGCCTGATTCTTCACTCGGGGAACGTGATGGAGTTCCAAACCCTCAAACTTCTTCTCAAGCTTTCTTACTGCATTGCAATATCCGGTCATGGCGGGGTTTCTGACATCCCACTCCTTCATCACTTGATTGACCACCAAATCCGAGTCACCGTATACCATCAGGCGACGGACGCCGAGCGAGATGGCCATACGCAACCCGTAAAGGAGTGCTTCGTACTCAGCTTCATTATTGGAGGAATCAAAGTGAATCTGGAGGACATAGCTGAGTTTGTCGCCCTTGGGAGACACCAATACCACACCAGCACCAGAACCGTTCAGCATCTTCGAGCCGTCAAAGAACATGGTCCAGTGTTCCGAGTGGATTTGGACTGGCTGCTGCTGTTCTATCCACTCGGCCATGAAGTCAGCAAGTGCTTGAGATTTAATGGCTTTCTTCGCTTTAAACTTGATATCAAAATAAAGAAGTTCAATGGCCCATTTGGCCACTCGACCAGTCGCGTCTCGATTGTTGAGGATTTCATTCAAAGGCGCATCACTGACGACTGAGACTGAGTGATCTTGAAAATAGTGCGCCACTTTCTTCGCTGATAGATATATACCATAGACAAGCTTCTGGTAATGTGGGTACCTTTGCTTAGAAGGAGTCAACACTTCAGAGATGTAATAAACTGGGCGCTGGACTTTGTAGGCCTTGCCCTCTTCTTCTCGCTCGACAGTAAGAACTGTACTGACGACCTGATTGGTGGCTGCAATGTACAGGAGCAGGGGTTCTTTGCTGTGTGGAGCGGCAAGCACCGGCTGGGTGGAGAGCAGGGCTTTGAGCTGGACAAACGCTGCTTCTGCCTCTGAATTCCACTCGAACGTATCGGATTTCTTCATCAGTCGGTACAAAGGGAGTGCCTTCTCTCCGAGACGAGAAATGAATCTGCTCAGCGCTGCCAGGCAACCAGTAAGCTTCTGGACATCGTGAATACGCTCGGGGCATTTCATTCGGATGATGGCACCGATCTTCTCGGGGTTGATGTCGATTCCTCGTTCGGAAACGAGATAACCGAGTAACTTTCCACCCGGAAGTCCAAAAGTACACTTGGTTGGATTCAGCTTGAGGTCATATCTTCTTAAGTTGGCGAATGTTTCCGCCAAGTCAGTCAGCAGGTCGGAACCTTTGCGAGACTTGACTACGATATCATCCATGTAGGCCTCGACATTCCGACTGATCTGGTCGAGGAGACACTTCTGAATCATGCGCATGAAAGTAGCGCCAGCATTCTTCAGACCAAAAGGCATGGTGATGTAACAGAAACACCTGAAAGGGGTGATGAAGGCCGTTTTTATTTCATCTGGACCAAACAGACGGATCTGATGGTAGCCAGAGTATGCATCGAGAAACGACAAACGCTCGCACCCCGCAGTCGAGTCCACAACCTGGTCGATGCGGGGGAGCGGGAAATGATCTTTCGGGCAGGCCCGATTGATATGCTTGAAGTCTATACACATTCGAAGCGACTTGTCCTTCTTGGGGACCATGACGACATTCGCAAGCCACTTGGAGTGGTAGACCTCGCGAATGAACTTGGCCTCCAAGAGTCGAGCCACCTCCTCGCCGATTGCCTTCCGCTTCTCTGTTGCCGACCGGCGCAAGTGTTCTTTTACAGGCTTGGCCTTCGGATCAACTCTCAGACGGTGCTCAGCCAGTCCCCTGGGTACACCAGGCATGTCAGCGGGCTTCCATGCAAAGATGTCCCAGTTCTCATGGAGGAACTGGATGAGCTCGGCTTCCTATTTGCTGTCGAGTGTGATTGAGATGTTGGTCGGAGCAGCAGTAGGATCTGTCGGGTGAATGTGCACTTGCTTCAAGTCTCCTGCCGACTGAAAAGCTGACTCGGTGGTGGGCTTCTTGGAACGCAACAGATCAGCGGGATCAGCAGTCTTCTTGTACTCTTCTAACTCGACTACAGCCATCTGCATGTCGGCGATCTTGGAGCCCTGTTGGAGGCACTCCTCATCCCTCTGTCGATTTCCTGTGACTGTGATCACACCCTTGGGCCCGGGCATCTTCATCTTGAGATACACGTAACACGGGCGGGCCATGAAACGTGCATACGCTGGACGGCCAAGGATGGCATGATATGCACTCTTGAAGTCTACAACCTCAAATGTCAGCTTCTCTTTGCGAAAGTTCTTGTCAGTGCCGAACACCACATCCAGCGCAATCTGTCTGAGTGACTTGGCCTTCTTCCCAGGGATGACCCCATGGAATTGCATATTGCTTTCGCTGAGCCTGGACATCGGAATGCCCATCCCTTTGAGGGTATCAGCGTACAGAATATTCAGGCCACTTCCTCCATCCATGAGAACTTTGCGGAGCCGAGTGCCTCCTACCACCGGATCCACCACCAGCGCCTGTCAACCTGGGGTAGGGACATGAGCGGGATGGTCCGACTGATCGAAGGTGATAGCTGTCTGGGACCACTTGAGGTACTCGGGGGTAGCTGGAGCAGCCATGTTGACCTCCCTGTTGATGACCTTCAATCGACTCTTGCTTTCTACATCGGCAAAAATCACCAATGTGGCATTGATCTCAGGAAAGTCTTCTTTATCTTCGTCCTCTTCTTTCTCAGGATCTTTGTCACTCGACTGCTCTCCCTTGAACCCTTGGATCAGCAATCGGCACTGTCGAGTGGTATGCTTTGACAGGATCAAGTTGCCTTCTTCATCCTTCCGTGAGTGAATGGGACATGGCATATACAGGACATCTGTCGACTGGTTCTTGGACTTCTTCTGAACAAACTGCCCCTTTGGCTTCACTTTCCCTTTCGCCGCCAGAGCGGCTACTTCTGCCTGGACAGAGCCGTCAGCTTTACGCTTTTGCTTCCGACTGGAATTTCCGCCGCCGGGGTTACTGTCGACTGCTTTACCCTTGCCACTGCGGAGGCGATCCTCCTCCTCGCCATTGGCGTATCGGGTGGCAATCTCCATCATCTTGCTCAGGGACATATCTCCTGTCCGACCAAACTTCAAATAGAGCTCTCTGTATCTGACTCCGGCCTTGAAGGCGCAAACAGCCTGGTGCTCGGAAACACCTTCCACCGTGTGATGAAGAGTGGTCCACCACTGAATGTAATCCCTCAAGGTCTCATTCGGCTTCTGGACACAGTGCTGCAACTCGAGCAAACCGGCAGGGCGCTTGCAGGTGCCTTCGAAGGTCTTGACAAACACTCGGGCAAGATCCTCCCAGCAATAGATGCTAGAAGGAGCCAACTGATTAAGCCACGCCCGGGCCGGACCATCCAACATCAGGGGCAGATGCTTCATAGCCACGTTGTCGTTGCCTCCGCCGATCTGAACAGCCACTCGGTAATCGTCTAGCCATGTTTCCGGCTTCGACTCGCCAGTGAATTTGCTAATCCCAGCCGCCAACCTGAAGTTGGGGGGGATCTCAGCAGATCGGATGGCTCTGCTGAAACACTCTGGACCAGAAACAGCTGTACCGCTGCCACTCGGAAAATCTCTGTCATAGCCACCTCTGTTGTATCTGCCTCTGTCGACCCGGTTCTGAACGAGAACAGATCTCGCGTCAAACCCAGGGTCCCGCTCATCACTGTACGGGCGCCTGTCATCATAGTGCCGGGGCACGTATGGACCACTCCGCGGAGGAGTAGGCACTCGACGGTGGTCATCACGGTGATGCCGAGGAGCAAACTGATCTCGCCTCTGATCTTTGTACTGATCGTTGTGGTAATCTCTGCCTCTGCGACGCTGAGGTGACCCTAGACTGTGGGCCGATTGGACTGTGTCTGCTCTAACTGATTTGCTGTGAATCCTGTTGCGCGAATGAGAGACAGCGGAGCTCTGCTGTCGAGCCGCCCCAAGCAGGGTTCGGATCTGCTCGAGTCCTCTGCCGGCCTCTGAATCGGACGGCTGTATAGAATCTGCAATCCTAGCCGCCGCTGCAACATTCTGGATGGGGGTACGGTATATCAGACGATTGTCGTCGACTGGAGGGAACAACTGACGCTCGCGGCGCTGTCGAGTGCGCTCGTCGAGTGACCTCTGCATCTCCTCGAGGCGCGTGCGCTCTGCCAAGGTGGCGAGACGCGCAGCCTCCAGAGCCTGGGCTTCTGCAGTCGTGCAGACGATGGGGGTTTGGAGGACCTCCTCATCCCTGCGCTGCTGATCATTCGACGGGCCGCCACGCTCGCGGCCGCCACGGCCATAGCCGGGTGGGCTCTGATGAGAACCCGCCATGAAAACTTCTGCTGCAGGATCGCAGCTCTCGCACTCAGAAGGGAGCTCGGATGAATCTGATGCCGAGTCGAACGCGCCGTGAAGTGGCTCGGCGGGCTCGATAGCCGCGATCTGCGGAGTCGACGCCTGGCGCGCCGCCGCGTGCCTCACCCATCGCTGGAGCCGCGAACGACCGGATCGCTTGCGACGTCGAACAGCGGGGAGAGTGGACGACGCTAGAGCCGACATGTACGGGGTCGACGGCTGACGAAGGAGAACGCCGCATGAACTCGCGCTGAAGTGCGTCGCCCCGCGGACGGGGAGAGCCTCAACGTCGAGAGGGGCTTCCTGGAGCCATGCGGAGTCGTCGGCGATGAAGGTGAACGCACCGAGACGGATCTCGCAGCCCAGGATCAAATCGCCGTCGGGAGACATGGTGAAGATGAAAAACTGCAACCTCGCCGGAAGTCGCTTAGACGCCTGCCCCACGGTGGGCGCCAACTGTCGTGGGAACGTGCCTGACAGTAGATGGTAGGGGTACGAAAGGAGAGGGCAGAGTCCTAGCTACGGCGAGGGTGTACACACAGATGTATGAGTTCAGGCCTCACTTGGAAGTGATAACAGCCCTATGTCTCAGGTGCTCCGGGGAGCTTACTCTGTCGAGTGATACGTGCGTTGTGTTTACAAAGGATTGCGAACCCCTGTGCCAGTGGGGAGGGGTGGCTTATATAGAGTGCGCTACCCCTCATAAACGTCTGGCCTTTAGGGGTTTGATTGTAGGTAATAAAAAGGGGGGGACGTTACTGGTAACGTATACAATAAATGCCAGTTAAGGCAGCGAGCGTAACGCCTGCCCGTTGGCCTCCCTGGGGAGACTCTTAGTCTCCTGCGGTCGAGTGATTGGCGGCCCCTCCGAGTGAGAGCTGACCGTCGAGTGGAGGGGGGGTCTTCCGAGTGACTCATACGCCATGGCTAGTTCAGTCGGAATCTCTCTCGTAGTCTTGTAGTCCTCCAATGTGGTGTCCTTAGGTGGGGTATGTAGGACGGGCCTAGCACCCTACCCTAAGTACATATCCTCATCAGCTAGTCTTCGATAGGCTAGGCCTTTCCAACTCTGTTCCGGCATTTCTGCAGTTTAGTCCAAAGATATAGCCCAATTCCTTCGATATCGGTGCATACTTAGCATAGTTCTGATGTCAGTCTTGCGAGTACTTTGGATGAGTACTCACGGTTGCTTTGCTACTCTTTTTCCCCCATACCCGATTGCTGCGACCAGATGATGGATCCTAGGAGTCATCTGCTACTGCCGACGACTGCTACTACACTTCCGGTGGAGCCTACTACTACGTGGAGACCGACGACCAGGAGTAAATTCGGAGGCTCCCAGGCAGGAGGCTTGCGCCTTTTCGATCAGTGTCGTTGTTATGCTAGCCTTCTTAAGGCAAACTTGTTTCCCTCTAAAGTTTGTACACAGATACTATTGTTGTTTCCACTGACGCTTGATCGTGAGCTTATCTATTCGAGCCCTCGAGGCCCCTAGCTTGTATTATAAAACTTGCATGACTTTAATTTGTTTAGAGTTGTGTTGTGATATCTTCAAGTGAGTCCCTAGGCTTGATTGTGTGCATTTGCGTGTATGGTTAGAGCACCATTAAGTCGGGGACGTCACAAGCTGGTATCAGAGCCGACTGCCTATAGGAAGCCCCTTTCCAACTCCTTGGCCGAAGTTGAGTCTAGTCTTTGAAAAACGAATTTACTAACATGGCTGTGTGGCTTACGGCTCCACGTCGCCGATGGGTGGTATTAGGATCTTTTATTCCTCTTCCTTACTCTGGGATTCTACTCTCTCTTCTATTTGGGTTAAAGTTTTGCTAACACTAACATTAGGATCTCGTGATCGCATCCAACCGGATAGCTGGATTGTCTACAAATATTCCTTTCCATTGGTCTGTTTAATCTGATCACCACATTTTCCTTTCCATTGGTCTATTTAACCTTTCTGGTAATCTGGCTTTATCTGAGCAGAGATAATTCCCTGCGTAAGTCAACACCCTCTAATAAAACCTTGTCACTATTGTTGATGACATTCCGGTAACCACCGATGGACGAGAACCTTGCCTATTGGTCCGCCTCGTTTTAACGAGCGGGAAAATGGTTCTCTTCATTCCCGCCTATGGTACCGATGTGTTGCCGACATAGCTGACAGGCTTTCCTCTGACGTGACTTGCTATCATGGCCGTGCAAGATGTCACCGCCCTTCCTATTTCTAACCCACACTAACCATAGTTCCACAGGATCGAAACCTAACTCTCTTGTACATCCTTGATCCCGAAGATACCCCTTACTCCACCCCTTAAATCTCGGGACGAGATTTCTTGTAGTGAGGGAGATTTGTAACATCCCTAAATCTTAAGCATGTCATTAAGCTAATTAACATGCCATGTCATCATGATCATCATAATTAAATTGCATTTAGAGAATAATCCAACTTCAAAGTCAAATTTAAAATAAAGCCAAAATTAAAAGTTATCCAAACAGTAAAACAAAAATATTCATAATATTGCAAATAATCTCAAAGCAATTATAAAAATAACATCAACATTAATTGGATAATTTAGATGAATCTAACATCATCAAACAGTACCAAAGCAGCACCCTTTAATCCATTTCATTTAATCCAAAAATTCAAATGAAATCCATTTACCTCCAATCCTTTTTCTGGCAGTGAGATATATTGCCTAGTATTTAAATGGACAAGACTCATATTTTACAAAATTGAATTAGTGCTAAAAGAATTTGCACAACGGAAAGAAATAAAGAAATCAGAAAAAGAAAAAGAAAAGGGCTAAGTGCTACTGTGATAGTGGGCTTAAGCCACACAGTGCGCGGAGGCCCAGCCCATGTCGGCCTTTCCCCTACCTCCCGTTGCGCCAGGAGAAGGCCGACGCTCGCCGGCCACCGACGCCGCGCTTGCACGGCCATCGAGGGCTGCGGCTGGATAAGAGCTAGCCTCGGCGCTCTCCCTCTCCCCCCGAAACCGTAAGCCCCTTCCTCCTCCCGCGCGAGCTCGAGCGCGCCCATGGCCGCGCCGCCATCGTTCTCATGGCCACGGCCATCCCCTCGCCACGCCGTCGTGCCCAGGAGGACCGCCGTCCCCCACTGCGATCCCTGCGCCATCGGATTGGAACCGGGAGCCCTCAACGCCGCCGCCTGCTTCGATCCCCTCCGCCACGGCCGCCGTTCTCCACCGTGCATCGCCGACGACCTCGACCTCCCCCAGCTCCCCCGAGCCTTCTGTTTGCTCTGCGGTGAGCCACCGCACCGAATGCGCCCTTTCCCTCTTCCTCTAGCCGCCTCTGTCGCCGTTTCCGCCATGCCCTAGCTCCTGCCGCCGCGCGCCGTCGTTGCTGCCGCTAGCTCAGGCCGTCCCCAGCTCCCGCCGAGGTCTTCATCAAGCGTGCAACGTTGCGCGCGATCGAACGCGCCTATCCCTGCAACTGGGCGACGTCCGTAGTGCCCTCCGGCGTGCCTCCGCCGCGCCTATAGCCGCTGTCGTTTAATCGCCGGCGAGCACTGCTCCCCTGGGCCCGCGCGTCAATCACTTAGCATAGGGGCTAATCACGTTTAATTACACTAAATAGACACATACTAGTGGTCCCTGAGTTTAATAACCCTTCAATTAAAATCATGTCTATGACATGTGGGTCCAATTGCACTGTAGCAATTAGATTAGCCTAACAGTACTCTGTGACACTGACAGTGGGCCCCTCTCCTAATTAATCTAATTCAATTAAACTTAATTGACTCTAGTCACTAACATCAAGGCCCCACCAGTAAGTTTGACCAGTCATCAATAGCCAACCCAGTTGATTACTGACTGGGCAGTTGACAGGGCCCACTTGTCAGCCTCTGCTGACTGGGCAGTTGACCCAGTCACCTAGGCCCACCATTCAGCCACATAAGCAACACTCTGGGTACACCCACTGGGTACCCATAGCAATTTAATAATTAATATTTTCGAAATGTAATAATTCCAGAAATTCAGAAAATCATTTTAAACTTGAGAAAATCATAGAAAAATAACCGTAGCTCAGATGAAAATAATTTATATATGAAAAATGATCAGAAAAATATGACAAATCCGAATATGCCACCCACATACCTGCCACGCCTCTCTAACATGATGAACATGGAACTTTCCCCTCCGATTCATCTATTCAAAAATTGCCCGGAGCTGGTAAAACACCTCCAGATGTTTCCCGCTCTGACTAACTTGCGTAGCACTGCATTTGGGCACCCCTCGAATAACGTGCTGCCATGCCATACATCTGTGTTCCATTTGTCTGCTTTTTATTTATTGTTTCTCCCCCCTCTTCTCTCCGGTAGACCCTGAGACCGACGCTGCTGCCGAGTACGACTACGCCCCTGACGACCCACCCCTTTCAGCAGAGCTTCTAGGCAAGCAAACCCCCTTGATCATTCCTATATCGCCTATTCCTTCTCCCTCCTGCTTGCATTAGATTTTGCTACTATAATTATTTGCTCCTATTCTGATGCATAGCCAGCTTTTTGTAACCTGCTATTGTTACTTTACCTGTTATCCTAACTTTCTTAGACTAGGTTGTTTAGTGACCCATCTGTGACCCCTCAACCTTGTCCCTGTAGCCCTGCTTTATTACCAGTGCCTCGATCATTGTGATCGACGTGTAGATACCGTCACATCACCGCACACCCCCTTAGTTGTATGACTCTGCAGGGTTACTATCAAGTGTCGAGGGTGATACCTCGTACTGCACTCCTGATGATATCTCTGTAGTATAGCACATCGGTGGTGATTGCAGAGGGTTATTCCTCGCTCTCCCCTTCCCGATGATGACTCTGTCGTGCAACCCCTCAAGTGTGGACAATCGAGGTTGATTCCTCCTAGTTCTCCTTGACGGATTACATCGAGTAGGAATCCATCGAGGGTGATTCCTCGGATTCACCCTTGATGTGATGAACACACGGATACCCTACTTGCACTTCAGTTACCGGGTAAAGACGGGTCGACCCCGAGGGGTACCCGCGAGAGATGTGAAGTCGGGTTGACCAGGATGGTACCCGAGAGATAATTACATGGTGCGTCCGGGCAGGCAGAGACCGCCCTAGAGAGGGATGGGCCTGGCCCTTGTTGCACTTCCTCGAGACGGGGCGACAGGAGTACTGATCGTCATTGCGAGCTCCTAATAATTCGCTAACGGATTTGGGTATTTGATCTGAGTTGGCCGCTGGCCATATACGCACTACCACCTCGCAGGATAATGCTTTATGGGGCCCTCGACGCCATATGTATCGGCCGATAGCTCTGTCAGAGGTCCAGTTCAGCATTGCGGCATGGCTGGGTCGGCGCCATCCAGGACAGAGGTGGTGCCTGGACCCGCCATGTGCGCAACGACCCGGAGTGCAAAGGGCGATGGACCCAAGACCCCTGAGCGCTTAAGATGTAGACCGGTGGGGACCTCTCTACTGAGCTTAGGTAGGACTACGTCGTGTCGATTACCCGAGGCCGGGCATGACCGAGAAAAGTGTGTCTGGCCAGACGTAATCGAGCGTGTTGGGTAACAGTAGTGCACCCCTGCAGGGAAGTTATCTATTTGAATAGCCGTGTCCACGGCAACAGGACGCTTAGTGTTGTGTCCCGATCTATTACAACTTGAACTGGATACATGTTAATTAACTGTAAGCGCCGGGATCGCTTTCTCGCAGGGAGTCGAGGAAGGATCTCTAGGCTTTGCTAGTACATGCTTGTTACCTTATATATTATGCTAATCTGCACTCTTCTAATGCTGCAAGACGCTGAAGATGCTAGTCTTTAATAGGCTAGGCCTTTCCCCCTCTGTTCCGGCATTTCTGCAGTTTAGTCCAAAGATATAGCCCCATTCCTTTGATACTGGTGCATACTTAGCATAGTTCTGATGTCATTCTTGCGAGTACTTTGGATGAGTACTCACGGTTGCTTTCCTACTCTTTTTCCCCCATACCCGATTGCTGCGACCAGATGATGGATCCCAGGAGTTAGCTACTACCGCCGACGACGGCTACTACACTTCTGGTGGAGCCTACTACTACGTGGAGACCGACGACCAGGAGTAGATTCGGAGGCTCCCAGGCAGGAGGCCCGTGCCTTTTCGATCAGTGTCGTTGTTATGCTAGCCTTCTTAAGGCAAACTAGTTTCCCTCTTAAGTTTGTACTCAGATACTGTTGTTGTTTCCGCTGACGCTTGATCGTGAGCTTATGTATTCGAGCCCTCGAGGCCCCTAGCTTGTATTATAAAACTTGTATGACTTTCATTTGTTTAGAGTTGTGTCGTGATATCTTCAAGTGACTCCCTTGGCTTGATCGTGTGCATTTGCGTGTATGGTTAGAGCACGATTAAGTCAGGGGCGTCACAAGCTGGTATCAGAGCCGACTGCCTATAGGAAGCCCCTTTCCAACTCCTTGGCCGAAGTTGAGTCTAGTCTTTGAAAAATGAATTTACTAACATGGCTGTGTGGCTTACGGGCCCACGTCGCCAATGGGTGGTATTAGGATCTTTTATTCCTCTTCCTTACTGTGGGATTCTACTCTCTCTTCTATTCGGGTTAAAGTTTTGCTAACACTAACATTAGGATCTCGTGATCGCATCCAACCGGAGAGCTGGATTGTCTGCAAATATTCCTTTCCATTGGTCTGTTTAATCTGATCACCACATTTTCCTTTCCATTGGTCTGTTTAACCTTTCTGGTAATCTGGATTTATCTGAGAAGAGATAATTCCCTGCGTAAGTCAACACCCCCTAATAAAACCTTGTCACTATTGTTGATGACATTCCGGTAACCACCGATGGACGAGAACCTTGCCTATTGGTCCACCTCGTTTTAACGAGCAGGAAACTGGTTCTCTTCGTTCCCGCCTATGGTACCGATGTGTTGCCGACATAGCTGACAGGCTTTCCTCTGACGTGACTTGCTATCATGGCCGTGCAAGATGTCACTGCCCTTCCTATTTCTAACCCACACTAACCACAGTTCCACAGGATCGAAAACTAACTCTCCTATACATCCTTGATCCAGAAGATACCCCTTACTCCACCCCTTAAATCTCGGGACGAGATTTCTTGTAGTGGGGGAGATTTGTAACATCCCTAAATCTTAAGCATGTCATTAAGCTAATTAACATGCCATGTCATCATGATCATCATAATTAAATTGCATTTAGAGAATAATCCAACTTCAAAGTCAAATTTAAAATAAAGTCAAAATTAAAAGTTATCCAAACAGTAAAACAAAAATGTTCATAATATTGCAAATAATCCCAAAGCAATTATAAAAATAAGATTAACATTAATTGGATAATTTAGATGACTCTAACATCATCAAACAGTACCAAAGCAGCACCCTTTAATCCATTTCATTTGATCCAAAAATTCAAATGAAATCCATTTACCTCCAAACCTTTTTCTGGCAGTGAGATATATTGCCTAGTATTTAAATGGACAAGACTCATATTTTACAAAATTGAATTAGTGCTAAAAGAATTTGCAAAACAGAAAGAAATAAAGAAATCAGAAAAAGAAAAAGGAAAGGGCTAAGCGCTACTGTGCTAGTGGGCTTAAGCCACACAGTGCGCGGAGGCCCTGCCTATGCCGGCCATTCCCCTACCTCCCACTGCGCCAAGAGAAGGCCGACGCTTGCCGGCCACCGACGCCGCGCTTGCACGGCCATCGAGGGCTGCGGCTGGATAAGAGCTAGCCTCGGTGCTCTCCCTCTCCCCCCGAAACCGTAAGCCCCCCTCAGATTACCCTCTCGCTCGCCCCTTCCTCCTCCTGCGCGAGCTCGAGCGCGCCCATGGCTGCGCCGCCATCGTTCTCATGGCCACGGCCATCCCCTCGTCACACCGTCGTACCCAGGAGGACCGCCGTCCCCCACTGCGACCCCTGCGCCATCGGATTGGAACCGGGATCCCTCAACGCCGCCGCCTGCTTCGATCCCCTCCGCCACGGCCGTCGTTCTCCACCGCGCATAGCCGACGACCTCGACCTCCCCCAGCTCCCCAGAGCCTTCTGTTTGCTCCGCGGTGAGCCGCCGCGCCGAATGCGCCCTTTTCCTCTTCCTCTAGCCGCCTCTGTTGCCGTTTCCGCCACGCCCTAGCTCCTGCCGCCGCGCGTCGTCGTTGCTGCCGCTAGCTCAGGCCGTCCCCAACTCCCGCCGAGGTCTTCATCGAGTGCGCGACGTCACGCACGATCAAACGCGCCTAGCCCTGCAATTGGGCGACGTCCATAGCGCCTCCGGTTTGCCTCCACCGCGCCTGTAGCCGCCGTCGTTTAATCGCCGGCGAGCACTACTCCCCTGGGCCCGCGCGTCAGTCACTAAGCTTAGGGGCTAATCACGTTTAATTACACTAAATAGACACTGACTAGTGGTCCCTGAGTTTAATAACCCTTCAATTAAAATCGTGTCTATGACATGTGGGTCCAATTGCACTGTAGCAATTAGATTAGCCTAACAGTACTCTGTGACACTGACAGTGGGCCCCCTGTCCTAATTAATCTAATTCAATTAAACTTAATTGACTCTAGTCACTGACATCAGGGCCCCACCTGTAAGTTTGACCAGTCAACAGCGAACCCAGTTGACTACTGACTGGGCAGTTGACAGGGCCCACTTGTCAGCCTTGCTGACTGGGCAGTTGACCCGGTCAACTAGGCCCACCATTCAGCCACATAAGCAACACTCTGGGTACACCCACTGGGTACCCATAGCAATATAATAATTAATATTTTCGAAATGTAATAATTCCAGAAATTCAGAAAATCATTTTAAACTTCAGAAAATCATAGAAAATAACCGTAGCTCAGATGAAAATAATTTATATATGAAAAACGATCAAAAAAATATGAAGAATCCGAATATGCCACCCACATACCTGCCACACCTCTCTAACATGATAAACATGGAACTTTCCCCACCGATTCATCTGTCCGATAATTGCCCGGAGCTGGTAAAACACCTCCAGATGTTTCCCGCTTCGACTAACTTGCGTAGTACTGCATTTGGGCACCCCTCGAATAACGTGCTACCACGCCATATATTTGTGTTGCATTTGTCTGCTTTTTATTTATTGTTTCTCCCCCTCTTCTCTCTGGTAGACCCCGAGACCGACGCTGCTGCCGAGTACGACTACGCCCCTGACGAACCGCCCCTTTCAACAGAGCTTCCAGGCAAGCAAACCCCCTTGATCATTCCTATATCGCCTATTCCTTCTCCCTCCTGCTTGCATTAGATTTTGCTACTGTAATTGTTTGCTCCTATTCTGATGCATAGCCTGCTTTTTGTAACCTGCTATTGTTACTTTACCTGTTATCCTAACTTGCTTAGACTAGGTTGTTTAGTGACCCATCTGTGACCCCTCAACCTTGTCCCTGTTGCCCTGCTTTATTACCAGTGCCTCGATCAGTATTCGACATGTAGATACCGTCACATCACCGCACACCCCCATTAGTTGTACAACTCTGCAGGGTTACTATCAAGTGCCGAGGGTGATACCTCGTACTGCACTCCTGATGATATCTCTGTAGTATAGCACATCGGTGGTGATTGCTGAGGGTGATTCCTCGCTCTCCCCGTCCTGATGATGACTCTGTCATGCAACCCCTCAAGTGTGGACCATCGAGGTTGATTCCTCCTGGTTCTCCTTGACGGATTACATCGAGTAGGAATCCATCGAGGGTGATTCCTCGGATTCCCCTTTGATGTGATGAACACACAAATACCCAACTTGTACTTCAGTCCCCGGGTAAAGACGGGTCGACCCCGAGGGGTACCCGCGAGAGATGTGAAGTTGGGTTGACCAGGATGGTACCCGCGAGATAATTACAAGGCGCGGCCGGGCAGGCAGAGACCGCCCTAGAGAGGGATGGGCATGGCCCTTGTTGCACTTCCTCAAGACGGGGCGACAGGAGTACTGATCGTCACCGCGAGCTCCTAATAATTCGCTAACGGATTTGGGTATTTGATCTGAGTTGGCCGCTGGCCATATACGCACTACCACCATGCAGGAAAATGGTTTATGGGGCCCTCGACGCCGTATGTATCATTCGAAAGCTCTGTCAGATGTCCAGTTCAGCATTGCGGCATGGCTGGGCCGGCACCATCTAGGACAGAGGTGGTGCCTGGACCCGCCATGTGCGCAACGACCCGAAGTGCAAAGGGCGATGGGCCCAAGACCCCTGAGCGCTTAGGATGTAGACCGGCGAGGACCTCTCTGCTGAGCTTAGGTAGGACTACGTCGTGTCGATTAACCGAGGCCGGGCATGACCGAGAGAAGTGTGTCCGGCCAGATGTAATCGAGCGTGTTGGGTAACAGTAGTGCACCCCTGCAGGGAAGTTATCTATTCGAATAGCCGTGTCCACAGTAACAGGATGCTCAGTGTTGTATCCCGATCTATTACAACTTGAACTGGATACATGTTAATTAACTGTAAGCTCCGGGATCGCTTACTCGCGGGGAGTCGAGGAAGGATCTCTAGGCCTTGCTACTACATGCTTGTTACCTTATATATTATGCTAATCTGCACTCTTCTAATGCTGCAAGACGCTGAAGAGGCTAGTCTTTGATAGGCTAGGCCTTTCCCCCTCTGTTCCAGCATTTTTGTAGTTTAGTCCAAAGATATAGCCCCATTCCTTCGATACCTATGCATACTTAGCATAGTTCTGATGTCAGTCTTGCGAGTACTTTGGATCAGTACTCACAGTTGCTTTGCTACTCTTTTTCCCCCATACCCAATTGCTGCGACCAGATGATGGATCCCAGGAGTCAGCTGCTACCGCCGATGACTGCCACTACACTTCCGGTGGATCCTACTACTACGTGGAGACCGACGACAGGAGTAGATTCGGAGGCTCCCAGGCAGGAGGCCTGCGCCTTTTCGATCAGTGTCGTTGTTATGCTAGCCTTCTTAAGGCAAACTTGTTTCCCTTTTAAGTTTGTACTCAGATACTATTGTTGTTTCCGCTGACGCTTGATATGTATTCGAGACCTCGAGGCCCCTGGCTTGTATTATAAACCTTGTATGACTTTTATTTGTTTAGAGTTGTGTTGTGATATCTTCAAGTGAGTCCCTAGGCTTGATCAGTGCATTTGCGTGTATGTTTAGCGCACGATTAAGTTGGGGGCGTCACACTCCCACCTTAGGTTTATGGTATCCTAAGGGAGCACAGTTTGACCTCGTTGGATATTCCGACTCAGATTATGCAGGTGACCGGGTTGACAGGAAATCTACTTCGGGGACATGCCATTTCCTCGGTAGATCCTTGGTATGTTGTTCGTCAAGGAAGCAGAATTGTGTCTCACTCTCTACGGCTGAGGCCAAATATATTGTTGCCAGCGCGTGTTGCACTTAGTTATTAGGGATGAAGCAGACCCTGAAGGACTATGGCATCAAGGTCAAGAAGATCCCTCTACTATGCGATAATGAGAGTGCTATCAAAATTGCACACAATCTAGTGCAGCACTCTCGCACCAAGCAAATTGAGATCAGACATCATTTCTTACGCGATCATGTTGCTCGAGAGGATATTGTTACCAGTCACATCAATACCGAAGAGAATCTCGCCGATATCTTCACCAAGCCTCTCGATGAGAAAAGATTCTGTGCGTTACGGTGTGAGCTAAATATCCTAGATTCCGCAAATGTGTAGTAAGATGGACTCGGCACCCATACCATCACTTCCACATCTTAGAAGGAATGGGTGCACAACACTCAAAGAGTTTGAAAATTTCGACAAAGTGAAATTTTCTTTCTGAGAGTGAATACATTAACGAAGAACTAGACTAACCGGGTGCCACGATAATTGTGCGATGCTCGGGGTCATACAGTTCTTATACGATGGGGAATGCCACCACAATTTCTCTTTGTTGAGTTGTCTTTCGGTTTAAGTTTTTTTCGTGTTAGTCCGAATGTATTTCACTCATAGCTTCTCTCTCGGGTGTTTGTGTTTCTTCGTCTGAGTGAAATACCTAGGACCCTGTTTTTCTCTCTATTATATCTCTTCCAGTCTATGTTGTTCCGTTATGAATGCAAAAAATTCATCTGGTAACGAAACTTTATCTTGTGTCCTGGACCACGTTAAAGTTTCGGTCCGAACTTAATCTGTTTTGGCCAAAGCCATCCAAAATTTGGGGTTTCCCGCCCAAGTCAGGACCATGTTCTTTGATGACGGTTGCCACGTGCTCTTCATCAACTGCCAGTTCATCTGGTCCGTTGAATCTCAATGGTCCTCCGACTATGGCCGTCCGATCAGATTCACCAGGTGCGATTATTTCCCCCTCGCATATATATTCTGTGCCAACCTCCCTCAATTCACTTCGCACCTCCGCCATCATCACCTTCCGAAGCCCGACCACACTGCTCCACCTTGAGCTTGACGACGTCGATCATCTTTGCCGCTTTGCTGCCGGAAAGAGGTTGCCAGAGTCATTCCTCGCCGCCGCGGATCATCTCTATCCCTGCGCCGCTGTAGTTGTTGCACATCACCGAGTTAGGGTATGTGTAGTGCGAACTCGTTCTTCCATTCATCCTGTTCGAGTTCGTCCGCGGTAGTAAATGTCTATTTTTACCGCATTTCCCAGATCTTTACTGATAGGTAACTTGTGGGGATGTGGTTTGTAGTAGTCCCTCGCATCCAAAAATTTCAGATCTAGGGTTTGTGTTGTGCCTCGTATGAACGGAATGCTTAGCACGTTAACTTGTATATTCTTTGAACCTACTAGTTCGTTCTACAACATTTCTTTCATCCGAAACATTTCTCAAAGTCTGCATCTACTTCTTCATCAAAACAATTTCTTTTTCAAAATCTTCGCTGTGTGCATTCGTAACCCTGTCCCAATTTTCCCTCGCATCTATCTTTATTAACAAGAAAATGCAGTCAGTTGAGGATTCGGCTCAACGAGTGAGCCTGACTGACAGGGAGGATGTTGTTCTAGGTATAGCTGATGAATCCAAAGCTCTGAATGCCAAGGGCCCAATGATAGGCCCATCAACCAGCAAGCGAAAAAGGACCAAACATAATGCTAAAGAGCAAGAGGAGAATGCTCCGAAGAAGAAGAAGAAGGGTGGCAGACAGGCATACACAAACACAGCTAAGTATATCTCACATGATCGGTACGATACTGTTCCAGGCAAAACCAAACAGCAGAGAGATAATCGTCAACAATGGATTCGATGTCATTGGGTGCGCAAATGGTTCAACTATGAATTTGTTCATCCTTGGTTTGCTCAAATCTTTGCATTTCATCCACCATGGGGTGACTACCGGGAAATTTCTCTCATTAAACCAACTGGTCCCAAAGAGAGGCCACCTCCTCCACCGAATGCTCATGAGTCCTCGCTTCGTACACCCAAATCTTATCTTGATGAGCTTGCTAAGCGACAGCGAAATGCCATCAAGTGAGCCAAGAATGCTGAAAAGCAAAAGGTTCGTGAAGAGGAAAACCTTCGCCTTCTCAAAGATGATGTTGAGAAGAAAAAGGCCGAAGGAAAATCTGAAGGACGCACTAAAGGCAAGCACGATCCCAGCGCTGCTGCATCAAAGAGAAAGAGTGCACCAAAGAAGAAAAAGGCTGAACCAGCTGATGAATCTAAGATGAGTGATTCTTCGGATGATGACCCTCCGCTCACCAAGGAAGAAGTTGCTGCTACTCTCAGCGAGGAAGTGAATATTACCACTTCGACTGTCCTGCCTGATCTTTGGGTTAATACAGTTCCAGAAGCACCACCGAAGAAGATCACTGCCAGAAAAACTCCTGCTACCACTGTCATGATGAAGCATCATGTAAACACAATACATCATCCAGATGCTATAAATTTGCCAGATTTGGTAATTGACCCTTCTGTGAGTACTGCAACGCCTGGCGAAGTATTCCCAAGCCTAAATTGAAGAAAATCCAGGCGCCTACTGAGAAAAATGCTTCACAAGCTACTGCTCCGACGGAAAAGGCTGCTAAGTTTGCGCCTACCTTGACTCAGCCGTTGGCTTCTAAACCTCCTTCCGAGCAATTTCCTGTGCAGACTGCTCCTATTGCCAAGTCTGATGCTCCTCACTACTATGATCACGTGTTCATCATGGAACAGCTTGATAAATTTGTGTACAATCCATTCGATGGTGAAGTGGCTTCTCTGCCTATTCCTGCTGAACTAATTACACAGGCCACTTCCCTAGTTAAAGAAATGAGAGAAGATGCAGTTGAGATCAACTCTCTCTCTGCCGAGCTAATTGACCTTGATGGTCGAATGAAAACTGCTTCTTCGAAATTTGTCATCAAAGCTCTCAAAGATTCTTACAAGGATGTCAGTCATGCCATGACTCTCCTCCGTCACCGAAGGTTGCACTTTCACACGGATCTCGATGAAATTGTTCGCAAGATCTGTGACAAACACCAAGCCAGTCACTGGCTACAATGATCTGGTCAAATGCCACATTGATCAAGTTGCTCAGCTCAAGAAGAAGGAACAAAAGAAAATTGCAAAGAAAAATGTACCTCCTGCTCCAAAGGAACCATCTCCTGCACGCCCAGTTGCTCAATCTGAGAAAGAAAAATCTCCTGAGCCTGTTATTCTTTCGAACCCCCCAGTAAAAGACTCGGATGCTCCTCCCTCGCCAAGGCCAACTGAATCAGTGCCTGTGGCATCACCTGCTCAAGCTGATATTCCCTCGCAGCAATCTGTTTCTAAGGAGGGTGAAATTCCTTGCTCCGAGCCCCAAGCTTCTCCAGCTCATGATGCTCCAACAATCTCGGCTTCTCCTATTATCGAGCAACAACAGACTCAAGTGGAACAACCTCAACCACCTCTAGTACATGATTCGGCCTCAGTGCCTAAGGTGGATGAACCTGCCCTGCTGCCTAATGCCTCTGCAGCACCCTCTATTGCAACACCTGCTCCGTCTTCACTCAAGTTATCTATCGACACCGCTACCCGAATCCTAGAGGCTGGTCCTTCTGAACGGAAATCTGTCTCTGCTCGCCGGGCTGACTCAGTTGTATTTGGTGATGAATTTCTCTCTCCTAAAGAAGAACTTAAATACCCATTCCCTTGTGAAGAACTGCCTTTGTTCTCGTCGGGAGCAGGCGCGAAAGGTCCTCTTTTCAATCGGAATGCGCACCCCAAATTCTTTCTAGAAAGTCCGTATGATGGGCCACGCACTTCGGAATCGCCTCGCTTCTGGACTAAGGACCAGGCCATATATTACTCTCGCGTCCTATATGAGAGAATAAAGATATTTCCTCATGAATATCTGAACATTCCTGCAATGCACAATATTGGCTGTTTCCATCAATTGCTTCAAGATCTGGATGATTTCTGCCTCACCAAGTATTTGAATTCGAGCATCCGTGGAACAGAGAGATCATACTTCAGTTCTATGCTACACTGTATATCTCTGGCAATGAATCTGATAGCTCAAAATGGATTATGGAGTGGATGACCGAAGGAAAATGCATAAAATGCACTTCAACAGATTTTGTCTCGCACTTCCATTTCCCTCGCTTTGAGCATGGTGACACTGAAATTCGGGTTCACAACATTGATGTCATATCGGATGAAACCTTTCGGTGCACAATGGATCAAGATAAGATTCGTGAGTAAACTGTTCCTCCTCGTCCTGAGCACTTAACCTTAGAGAATCGGATGCTATTTTGCATGCTCTCCTACACAATTTTCCCTCTGGCGGGTATGAATCTGGACAAATCCTTCTCAGATGTTCTTCGAAATGCTATATATGCCATCTCTGAGCGATACATCTTTGACATGGAAGACATGTTTCTGCATATTCTGAAGGATTCTGCTCAATATCCCTTCTGCATCAAAGTTTTTGTGCCCTGGATCCAGAAAGTTATTGATCCTGCTATGCGCACAGTGTATCTTGCGAAGGAAAACCATAACAGCTTTATCCCTCCTGTTCGTGATACCTTGCAAGTCATGGAAGATATTTCTTCGGGTAAATCGCCTACATCAAGCCCCCAAGACTATCACAAGCAATTCGACGGGCCACATCTACCTCAGCGCGACCAAAAGATTTTGCCTCAACCTACATCGCAACTCGAAGTTAGTTTGCGTACACAACAACTGCTGCTGCAGCATATCGCTGAGGATCGATGCGAAAAATAACATCTTGCCTCTAAGCTAAATGTGCTTAACAATCGCACCAGAATCATGCATCTCATAGCTAATGAAAACAAGAAGAGACTCTGGAAATTGCTTCGCAAGTTCCTCACCGAGAAACAACTCCTGAATGTCAATCTCCAAGAGCTCTATGATTATATTGACAAAGGCATCACTGTTAAAGATTTTCAAGATCGGAGTACCCCTCCTTTTCCTGTTCGTGAGCTAACAACTGATCTTCTGCATCTGAAGCTTCGCAAAATGCTTGACGAGTCTGAAGCCACCTCACTGACCAAGAAACATACCGAAGGCAATGTGCTATCCCGTGTTCCTCCTGTGGCTCCTCCAGATATACCCTCGTCTAGTCAGCCCCATATTATTATCCCTGGCGGAAAATCTGCTTCTGCTGAAGACGAAGACAATCCCATCACTTCTGAAGAAGAAGTCACCTCGGACAGTTCTTTTGTAGATGCCACCGATTGAACCAAGTTCTGCGTCTTTGCACTCATGTTATTCGTCACCTTTTTGACACTAGTTGACAAAAAGGGGGAGAATTACATTGAGTCTCGATAGAGTTGCTTTCTGTGTTTCGTTGGTTTTGGTTTCGTGCGAGTTTGCAACTTCTGGTTTAAGATTATCTGTACTACATTGTAAAACTCGATAACTTCTGTGTTGTAATGTTAATAACCCCTCCTGCTGCACTATTTCTCTTGAAGCACTTGTTTTGCAGGTGGAATTATTATCAGAAGTTATAAATGATTGCACTACGATCTCGATGGATTATATCTAATCAGTGCGAATCACTATCTCGAATGATTGAAATTTCCTCACTATGCTTCAATACATGCAGGAGAATTTATCTCATATTCTTCTTCCCTGCATACATTTAGGGGGAGTCTATTTCATCATCGAGCAAAGTAACACTTACTCACTCTTGTTGGAATTACTTTATACCTATCTATCTCCACTTCGATGATTCTCTGTTTTGTCAACAATGATCCAAAAAGGGGGAGATTGTTGGTGCAATAATTTGCCTCCTTATGTTTTGGAGATTGTTGACATAAACAGTAAGGGACTGATTTGTTTGATAGTGCACACAGAGTAACAGGTCCCTGGAGTCAAGAGGAGTTTGGTTCAAACTCCGAGGATAATCCCCTACGTGGCAGTGAAGGTTATCATCGAAGATTATGATGACAAGAGTGACCCCTCAAAAATTGCTGATGCAAAGCAATTGATTCGGTGCTCGTCCGAAGAAAGTGACTGCGGCCGAGAAGATTGAAGACGAAGTGAAGACGTAGCATTTATTTCGTTGTTTCTCTTTTCTTTATTGAGTCATAGGACCACCGTACTACTAAGAGGGGTGTAGCGTTCGAAGCTTTGATTCTCTGATGCTAAACCCAAATCCTATGAAAGTTGCGAGAGAAATCTCTTTGTGGTCTGGGCAAATACTTGCCAGCAAGAGACTGTGATCTTCTTCGCTGCAAGAGATTTGTCTCTGACCGTGGAGTTAGCATTACTTGTTCCTCAAGTAATGTTACCGTTGCTCTTGAAATCCGACTGTTGTGAACGTGTCGGTTGGCCTTTGGCTGGACCGCGTGTCCAAATTGGTCATTTCCCATCAGGGAAGGCTGCGGCTATAAATAGCCACCCCGCACCGGCGTTGTCCGGTGGCTGCTCCGTGTGATTGTGAAAAGATTGTTGAGCAACCCCCTCTCCTGAGTGATTTGAGTTTAAAATCCACCGAGAGAAAACCCCAGAGCCAAAAAATTAGATAGTGGTTCAGCATCACTCGAATCTAAGTCCAGCACGCTCTGTCTATTACTCTTGAGAGCTGCGAACTCTCTAGACGGTTAGGTGTCAATTTCTTCAGAGACCAAGAGTAATTGTGGTTCTCGAAGAAGAAGTCTGTAAAGGTTTGGAGATCGCCTCAAGTATCTACCACGAGTGATCGACATTGGTTGACGAACCAATTGTCGAGGAGAATAGGGTGAAGAGAGTTTATCTTCTGTGTTAAATCACAACCCCTCCAACCAGACGTAGTCCTTTTGCAGAAGGGCGAACTGATCTACCAAATTCCTTGTCGCCATCGAGCATCACTGGTCACCTTTGATTCCCCCTTTACATTCGAATTGTGTTGTATGATATATTTCTATCATGTGATTTGTCTCGATGCATGCTTTTAGTTTCCATTCGTTAGTTTGTATTCGCTCACTGTACACTATTTTCATTCGCTCCGCTGCTGGGTTCCGAGAGTTTTCATATTTTCGAAGAAAATTTAAAACTTCCATTCACCCCCCCTCTGGTAGACATACTTCATTCCTACATAACTCGATTACAAGATAAATCTCATCCAACTCATCACCGTCCAGCGAGCCTACGAAGGAATTACTCACTCCCGGCGATGAGCATCATGAAATTGGTGATGAAAGATGGTTGATGATGACGATGCCGGAAGATCCCCCTCTCCGGAGCCCCAAACGGACTCCACATCTGGCCTCCTGATGAAGAACAGGAGGTGGCGGCGGCTCCGTATCGTGAACCGCAATAAAACTTCTTCTCCTATTTTTTTCTCTGGAAATAGGAATTTATAGTGTTGGAATTTGGTCAGACGGAGCCACGTGGGCCCCATGAGGTACCAGGGCGCGCTTGGGGGGTGGCGCGCCCTGGTGCCTCATGGGCACTGGGTGACCCCCCTTCTGTTGATTCTTGCGCCAATAATTTTTATATATTCCATAAAAAATTTCCAAAAAGTTTCATCCAATTCCAAGAACTTTGATCTTTGCACAAAAACAACACCATGGCAATTCTGCTGTAAACAGCGTCCGTCCGGGTTAGTTTCATTCAAATCATGCAAATTAGGTGCCAAAACAAGAGCAAAAGTGTTTAGAAAAGTAGAAACGACGGAGACGTATCAAGGCCTCCTTTTAATAGAGAATCGGAACAAAGCAAAAACACTTAGTGAATACATGAAGTCCTCAAACTACGGCAATCACCGAAAAGAATCCCAATTATTGTCACCTTGGGGTATGCGGATCATAACACGTAGCAGGTGCATATAACTTGGAAGATCGGATGAAGAACACAAATATATTCATGAAAAGATAAAGCGGTCAGATCTGAAATCATGGCACTCGGGCCCTAGTGACAAGCATTAAGCATAGCAAAGTCATAGCAACATCAATCTCAGAACATAGTGGATACTAGGGATCAAGCCCTAACAAAACTAACTCGATTACATGAAAAATCTCATCCAACTCATCACCGTCCAGCGAGCCTACGAAGGAATTAATCACTCCCGACGGTGAGCATCATGAAATTGGTGATGAAGGATGGTTGATGATGACGATGCCGGAATATCCCCCTCTCCGGAGCCCCAAACGGACTCCAGATCTGGCCTCCCGATGAAGAACATGATGTGGCAGCGGCTCCATATCGTGAAACGCAATAAAACTTCTTCTCCTATTTTTTTCTCTGGAAATAGGATTTTATAGCATTGGAATTAGGTCAGACGAAGCCACGTGGGCCCCACGAGGTACCAGGGCGCGCCTGGGGGGTGGCGCGCCCTGGTGCCTCGTGGGCACTGGGTAGCCCCCCTTCTGCCAATAATTTTTATATACTCCATAAAAATTCTCCAAAAAGTTTCATCCAATTCCACGAACTTTGATTTCTGCACAAAAACAACACCATGGCAATTCTGCTGAAAACATCGTCAGTCCGGGTTAGTTTCATTCAAATGATGCAAATTAGGGGCCAAAACAACAGCAAAAGTGTTTGGAAAAGTAGATACGACGGAGACGTATCAGGAAGCAGAGATTTACTAATGTGCCAGAGCTCAAACCTTAAATTAGAGAGATAAAATTATTTTGAGAGGCATGCTTTTCCTGTCAGCGAAAACGACGGAGACTTCCCAATATTTTCCATGCTAGACACATCATAGGCGGTTTCCAAACAGAAAGTAAAGTTTACTTCCTTTCCACCATTCTTCCACAATCCATGGCTAGCCGTATCCACAGGTGCCCTCCATACCAACACTTTCCAAGGAATTTTGTTGTTATTAATTTTTGATTTATTGTGGGACTAGGCATCCCTATTACCAACCACTCTCTCGTGCAATGACAAGTGAATAAACACTCATCGTAAGAATAACACACCTAGCATGGAAAATATTGGCCACCCCCTGCCGCTTCATGAGCGGTATGGGCACACAAAATGGAAAATTGTTTTGAAAATTAGAGTTGGCACATGCAAATTTACTTGGAACGGCATGGAAATACCGCATATAGGTAGATATGGTGGAGTCATTTGGCACAACTTGGGTTTAAGGAGTTTGGATGCACAAGCAGTATTCCCGCTTAGTACAAATGAAGGCTAGCAAATAGATTGAGAAGCAACTAACCAAAAAGCGAAAACAGTCATAAACATGCATTGAACATAACTAACACCGAAAAATGCACCATAAGTAGGATATAATTTCATTGCATAACTATTGACTTAATGTACGTGCATAGGGAATCACAAACCTTAACACTAATATTCTTACTAAATCACAATTACTCACTAACATGACTCACATATCATCATCTCCATATCGCCAAACTATTGCAAGGAAGCACACTTATCATATCCAATGATCTATATGAAAGTTTTTATTATATCCCTCTTGAATATTCATCACTTTGGGAGCAAGTTCATATATTGTGGAAATTACCATTACTATTATCAACTCTCAAAAAGATATAAGTGAAGCATGAGAGCGCAAATATTTCTTCAAAATATGGCCACCGCCGTGTGCGACTTGTAGCTTGCGTTGGTATTATCCCCGAAGAGGAAGGGATGATGCAGCACAGTAGAGGTAAGTATTTCCCTTAGTTATGAAACCAAGGTTATCGAACCAGTAGGAGAATCATGCAACACCTCGTTAGTAGTACCTGCACACAAACAACAAACCCTTGCACCCAACGCAAACAAGGGGTTGTCAATCCCTCGGCGGTAATTGCAAGATTAAATTGTATGTGATAGATAGATAGATTGAAACAAAAATACAACATAAAATAAATAAGATAAAAGTGTAGCAAGTATTTTTAGGGTTTTAGTAAATGATTTAGATAGACCCGAGGGCCATAGTTTTCACTAGAGGCTTCTCTCAAGAAAACAACATACGGCGGGTAGACAAATTACTGTTGGGCAATTGATAGAAAAGAAAATAATCATGACGATATCCAAGGCAATGATCATGTATATAGGCATCATGTCCGAGACAAGTAGACCGACTCCTGCCTGCATCTACTACTATTACTCCACACATCGACCGCTATCCAGCATGCATCTAGTGTATTAAGTCCATAAAAGAACGGAGTAACGCCTTAAGAACGATGACATGATGTAGACAAGATAAACTCATGTATGAATAAACCCCATATTTTTATCCTTAATAGCAACGATACATACGTGTCATGTCCCTTTCTGTCACTGGGATTGAGCACCGCAAGATCGAACCCATTACAAAGCACCTCTTCCCATGGCAAGATAAATCAACTCAGTTGGCCAAACCAAATTAATAGATCGGAGAAGAAATACGAGGCTATAATAATCATGCATAAAAGAGTGCAGCAAAGACTCAAATAATATTCATGGATAATCTGATCATAAACTCACAATTCATCGGATCCCAACAAACACACCGCAAAAAGTGATTACATCGGATAGAACTCCAAGAACATCGAGGAGAACATTGTATTGAAGATCAAAAGAGAGAAGAAGCCATCTAGCTACTAACAATGGACCCGTAGGTCTGTGGTAAACTACTCACGCATCATCAGAAGGGCAGCAAGGTTGATGTAGAGCCCCTCCGTGATCGATTCCCCCTCCGGCAGATTACCGGAGAAGGCCTCCAGATGGGATCTCTCGAGAACAGAGGCTTGCGGTGGCGGAAAAAATATTTCGTGGACTCTCCTGAGGGTTTCTGATTTTTTGGGAATTTATAGTGGAGGAATTAGGTCAAACGGAGCTCTGTGGGCCCCACGAGGTACCAGGGCGCGCCTGCCCCCCCAGGCGTGCCCTGGTGCCTCGTGGGCACCGCTGGGGCTTCTGGACTCCTCCCGAAGCTTCTAGTGTTTATCTTGGAAAATAAAAAATCTCCAAAAAGTTTCATGGCATTTGGACTTCGTTTGGTATTGATTTCCTATAAAACAAAAACAGGGCAGAAAACAGCAATTGGCACTGGGCACTAAATTAATAGGTTAGTCTCCAAAAATGATATATAATTGTTGTAAATGCATATAAAAACATCCAAGATTGATAATATAACGACATGGAATAATAAAAAATTATAGATACGTTGGAGACATATCAGCATCCCCAAGCTTAATTCCTGCTCGTCCTCGACTAGGTAAATGATAAAAAAAATTGATGTGGAATGTTGCCTATCATATTCATCACATCTTCTTTTCTTTAATAGCATGGACATTTGGACTTGAATGATTCAAAGCAATAGTCTATAGTTTGACATGAAGATATAGATACTCAAGCATACTAACAAGCAACCATGTCTTTCAAAATATCAACGCTAAAGAAAGTTATCCCTAGCCCATTATGCTCAATCATTGATCCATTCATGAAACACACTCAAATATTAGCTACATCCAATGCACAAGTATGACAATAGTGCTCTCTAGTTGGCGCTTTATAAGAGAAGATGGAGACTCAAATAAAAATAAAAAATTGCATAAAAGTAAATAGATAGGCCCTTCGCAGAGGGAAGCAGAGATTTCAAAGGTGCCAGAGCTCAAAGCTTAAATTAGAGAGATAAAAATATTTTGAGAGGCATGCTTTTCCTGTCAACGAAAACGACCGAGAATTCCCAATATCTTCCATGCTAGACACATCATAGGCGGTTCCCAAACAGAAAGTAAAGTTTATTTCCTTTCCACCATTTCTTTCGCAATCCACGGCCAGCTGTATCCACCGGTGCCCTCCATACCATCACTTTCCAAGGAATTTTGTTGTTATTAATTTTTGATTTCATTGTGGGACTGGGCATCCCTGTTACCAACCATTCTCTCGTGCAATGACAAGTGAATAAACACTCATCGTGAGAATAACACGCCTAGCATGGAAAATATTGGCCAGCCCCTGCCGCTTCATGAGCGGTACGGGCACACAAAACGGAAAAATTATTTTGAAAATTAGAGTTGGCACACGCAAATTTACTTGGAAAGGCATGGAAATACCGCATATAGGTAGATATATTGGACTCATTTAGCACAACTTGGGTTTAAGGATTTTGGATGCACAAGCAGTATTTCCGCTTAGTACAAATGAAGGCTAGCAAATAGATTGAGAAGCAACCAACCAAAAAACGAAAACGGTCATAAACATGCATTGAACATAACTAACACCGAATAATGCACCATAAGTAGGATATAATTTCTTTGCATAACTATATTGACTTAACGTGCATGCATAGGGAATCACAAACCTTAACACAACTATTTTTACTAAATCACAATTACTCACTAACATGTCTCACATATCATCATCTCCATATCGCAAAACTATTGCAAGGAATCACACTTATCATATCCAATGATCTATATGAAAGTTTTTATTATATCCCTCTTGAATATTCATCACTTTGGGACCAAATTCATATCTTGTGCAAATTACCGTTACTTTCATCAACTCTCAAAAAGATATAAGTGAAGCATGAGAGTGCAATTTCTTCAAAATTTTATCAACTCTCAAAATAATATAAGTGAAGCATGAGAGTTTATTTCTTCAAAATTTTATCAACTCTCAAAATAATATAAGTGAAGCATGGGAGTTTATTTCTTCAAAATTTTATCAACTCTCCAAATAATATAAGTGAAGCATGAGAGTTTATTTCTTCAAAATATAGCCGCCGCTGTGCTCAAAAAGATTTAACCGAAGCACTAGAGCAACTGCCTAGCTCAAAAAAATTAAGTGAAGCACATAGAGTATTATAACAAATTATGATAACGTGTGGCTATCTCAAAATAGGTGTGTTCAGCAAGGATGATTGTGACAAACTAAAAACCAAACAAAGCAAAAACTTATATAATACACGACGCTCCAAGGAAAACACATATCAAGTGAAGAATAAAAATATAGCTCCAAGTAAAATTACCCATGGTTGGTAGAAGAAAGAGGGGATGCCTTCCGGGGCATCCCCAAGCTTAGACGCTTGAGTCTTCCTTGAATATTACCTTGGGGTGCCTTGGGAATCCCCAAGCTTAGGCTCTTGCTACTCATTATTCCTTCATCCATCGTGATCTCACCCAAAACTTGAAAACTTCAATCACACAAAACTCAACAATGAGATCCGTTAGTATAACAAAATAAATCACTACTTTAGGTACTGTTGCAAACCCATTCATATTTTATTTTTGCATTATACCTACTGTATTCTAACTTCTCCATGGCTTATACCCCCCGATACAATCCATAGTTCCATCAAAATAAGCAACAAGTGCATCAAAAACAGAATCTGTCAAAAACAGAACAGTCTGTAGAGATCTATTTAAAAGCCATACTTATGTAACTCCAAAAATTCTGAACAATTAGGACAAGATGGGCAATCCAAATACCAATACTGTGTAAAAATTTCATATTTTTTTGACGCTCCAGTACGGAACCAAAATTCCAGCACTGAACACGAAACTTTCTATTTTCCAAACAGCATCAATTATACTATCTTCCAAATAGTCCAAAAGGTTTTACTTAGCACAAACACTAATTAAAAACACAAAAACACAATTATAACAGTAGCATAATTGTGAAAACACACCATGACAGAAACAAACTCTAAAAAATTATTTTTTTCATTGGGTTGTCTCCCAACAAGCTCTTTCTTTATAGCCATTAAGATAGGCTTGAGATTTCAATGATGCTCTCATGAAAGATAGTAATTGAATGTAACACCCCATGTATTAAGCTACAGTGAACACCTTTTTTGTTAATGCCAAGTCACCATGGTTAACAGTGCGTAATCATCATTTGGATCATATCTCATTTCAAATTCCAATTCAAATTGAAATTCAAATTTAAAGTGAAAATAAAAGTTGTTCAAATTGGAAACTAAAATGTTCATTAAATAGAAAATATTCCATAACTAATTGTGTTAAGAAAAACAACCTGACTAAAAATCACTAGAGGACTCTATCATCCAAAAACAGCACCAAACAGCAATATTTAATCCCATTTTATTTAATTAAAATTAAAATGAAATCATTAGTCCCCCAAACCTTTTTCGAGCAGGATTCATATTTTACAAAATTGGGTTAGAGCTAAAAGAAAATAGAAAACCAAAATTGAAAACAGAAAACAAAATAAAATAAAAAGAAAAGCCCCCCCCAACTGGGCCTCGGCCCAGCTGGCCACCAGGCCGACCAGGCCGGCCTAGCCACGGCCTATATGGCCTACACCCCAACCCCAAAACCCAAACCCCGATCCCCACTCTCCCTCGCGCCCCCCTTTCTCCCTCTGCGCTCGCCGCGCACGCCGCCCGTCGCCGTCGCCGGCGCCCGTCCCCGACGCCACCTCGCCGCCCCGTCCTCGTCCCCTCCCCGAGCCTCGCCACCCCCCCGTGCATCTACATCGGGGGTGAGGAACCCGTCTCCCTCCTCCCTCCCTCCGTCGCCGCCGCCTGCCGCCCGCGCCCGCTCGCGCATGCCCCTGCCGAAGCTCTGGCCTCGCCCCGCCTCGCCTCTCGCCCGCGGCCCCCGCACGCACCCTGCGCCGCCGCGCCCGAGCCGCGCCTCGCCTGCTCGCGGCCTCGCCGCTGCCAGTCGTGCTCGCTCGCCTCTACCCGCCTGAGCGTGCTGCTGCTGCTTCGCCTGCTGTCGCCGCCGTCCGCCCGCTGACCTGCTCTGCCGCTCGCCTGCGCTCGCCCGCGCGCGGCCGCTCCCTCGCCGCATCCGCCCCTGGCCGACCGACCCTCTCTGTGGCGCGCGCGAGCACGCGTTGACCCTCCAGTGGCCGCGCGGACATGTCCGGCCCTGGAAGGGCACAACCGTGGACATGTCCGGCTGGTGCCACTGACTAGTGGGGCCGGCCCAGATTAAAGAAAAAAAGGATTTAAAAAAAGAAATAAAAAAATAAATAATAAATAATAATTAAAATGATTAATTAATTAATTAGTTAATTAAATAGTAAATTAATTAACTTAATTAATCTGGTTTAGTTAAACTAATTAAGCTTAATTAAACTAACCACCTAATTAAACTAATTAATTCTGTTTAATTAACCCGTGTCAATGAAAGACGGGACCCGCATGTCAGTTTGACCAGTCAACGGTCAGTGTTGACCGGTGACATCATGATGATGCAATAAACGATTTTAGAATTAAATTAAATCTATTAGTTCCAGAAATTGAATTAAAACCTTGAAAATTAATATAAAACAATCCGTAACTCGGATGAAAATAATTTATATATGAAAAACGATCAGAAAAATATGACGATTCCGAATATGCACTCCGTTCATCTGTCACGTGCCTCTATCATAGCAAACATGGAACCGTCCCCTCCGTTTCATCTGACCGAAAAATGCCAAACTTCGGGAAAACATTCCCGGATGTTTTCCCCCTTCACCTGTATCGCGTAGTACTTCGTTAGGTCACACCTAGCACCGCATATTGCCTTGTCATTCATAGTGATAGCATTTGTTTGCTATATATTTATCTGTTTCCTCCCCCTCTTCTCTCCAGTAGACCCCGAGACCGACGTTGCCCCCGAGGACTGCTACGTCACCAACGACCCTTCTTCCCCCTTCCGCAGAGCTTCCAGGCAAGCAAAACCCCCTTGATCATCCAGATATCGCCTACTCTCTCTCTCTCTCTATTTCTTGCATTAGAATTGCCCCTGCTGTTATTCCGATAGCTCCTATTCTAATGCATAGCCTGATTTCGTCGCCTGCTATTGATGCCTTATCTGCTATCCTATGATGCTTAGTTATGTATGTTGTGTTTCATCAGCTGACCCTTCACCCTTGTCCGTATGCCATGCTTGTTATCGGGTCGTGATCACTCTGGTAATGATCACGGAAATGCTTACATTACTACATTCATTTACTGTTACGGGGCTAAAGGGCTGGTGGTACCATCCAGTAGAGATTGACCTGAGACCCGACAGCTCTCGGTGTTAAAGACGAGCCGGCTCCAAGAGTGCCCGCGAGATAATGAAACAAGACGGGTTGAACCCAAGGGTGCCCGCGAGTGATATCGTGGCGGAATGATAGGGCAGGCAGAGACCACCTAGGAGAGAGGTGGGCCCGGTCCCTGGTCGTATTCCGTGTGTTACCAAGTCGGAGCGACAGGAACCCTGTTCATCTATGCGAGTTACTATACACGCCTAATGGATTTGGGTATTTGATCTGAGTAGGCTACGTGCCTATACGAAATACCACCACGCGGGATAATGGTTTAATGGTCACAAGTTGGTATCAGAGCCAACTGCCTGTAGGAACCCCCCTTTCCAACTCCTTGGCCGAAGTTGAGTCTAGTCTTTCAACAACTGTTTTACTAACATGGCTGTCTGGCTTACGGGCCCACGTTGCCAATGGATGGGATTAGGATCTTTTATTCCTCTTCCTTACTCTGGGACTCTGATCTCTCTTCTATTTGGGTTAAAGATTTTACTGACACCAACATTAGGTTCTCGTGATCACATCCATCCGGAGTTCTGAATTTACCCCCCCTTCTTCAAGATGAGGGCCAGGTTCTGCTGCACAATGCCCACGGACCGCAGGATCCTTTTATCGAGGACACCCTGCGTTGTCATTTGCAGATTCCTCGCCCCAATAGTTTTCTCCGACGTTGATGTAGCCTTTGCTATGTCCCATTGTTGTATTCCTCACCGCGTGCCTGCGCGCCGCCTAGTTTGTCTAACTGTGAGTGTTTCCGAACTCGTGTTGTCCGTTTGTATCCAACTTCGTGCATGGGTTTGTATGTCTTTAACGACTACTATTATGTATCTAATCCACTTCTTGTTCATTGCCCTTGTTACGTTATGAATGACTCCATACACATGCAGTTGTTCTTGCTAAAATGCCCCTGTTGTTTTGGCAGGATGGCTGACGATCCTCCACCTCCACCCTATATTGCCGCAATGATGCAGCAGTTTGAATTGAACCGTCAGCTCAACGAGAGTCTGGTGAACCGTTTGGAATGCAACGATGCTTGTCTGGAGCCTAGGCCGATCTCACTGCAAGATTTCGTGCGTCTCAATCCATCCGTTTTCCACAACTCCACCAATCCTATGGATGCTGATGATTGGCTTCGTGACATTCTGTTTGAGATGGAGTCAGCTAATGTTGCCCCTGACAGTTACGTCACCTTTGCGGCATTTCACTTGAAGGGTCCAGCTGCTCAATGGTGGGAAAGCCACAGGCGTATGCTCCCTGCTGGAAATGTAACCACTTGGCAGGAATTTCAGTCAGCCTTTCGTGCACGGCAGATTCCTCAAGGTCTGATGGACCAGAAGAAGAAGGAATTCCGCAAACTCACACAGGACAAAATGACTGTGGATGCATATCAGAGGAAATTCCTTGAATTATCCCGCTATGATGAAGATGACGTCAGCACCGACACACGCAAGCAGGAGAAATTCCATGAAGGACTGCATCCTGATCTGAAGCTCGCTCTTGTTGTTCATGAAGCTGCAGACTTTGCAACGCTTGTCAGTCAAGCTTTCCGGGTTGAAATGGGTCTGATTGAGTACCAGGAGTCGCTCAAGCGCACTCGTGACGATAGCTCGTCTTTGGGTCAGCCTGCTCCGAAACGTCAAGTCTAGATTCCGCACAATGTACATCATCGACCAGCTCCAACACCAAGGCCATCTTATGTTGCACCTCGTCTGCCTCCGCCGCCGAGACAGCTCAGAATTCTAGATGACAAACCAACTGTTATGGTTCCTTTGCCCAATGATGGCTTATGCCACAAGTGTGGGCAGCCAGGACACCTTGCTCTCAACTATCTCCAGGATCATCCTCAGAACCCATCACGTCTTTCTATTGGTCGCAGGAAGGGCCGTCGAAAACATCCTTCTAGGAACACTGATGCCAGACCACCTGCTAGTCAACTTATTCGTGTCAACCATGTCAAGATAGAAGAAGCTCGACAGGACACCAAAATTGTGATGGGTGCCCTTCTAGTGAATTCAATCCCAGCTTCTGTCCTCTTTGATTCTGGAGCACCGCACTCCTTCATGTCCGAAAGTTTTGCGCGAAGCCATGATATACCTTTTGAGGAGATGTCCACCCCTTTAGTGATCCAGTCACCCGGGGCTAGATGGCAAACTACCATGGTAAGCCACGGTAACCACATTGTGATTGGAGGATTGGGGTTCCCCGTTTCTCTCATTGCCCTCAAGACTGCCGACATAGACATCATTCTGGGTATGGACTGGTTAAAACCTCATAAAGCTTTGATTGGCTATGCCACTGAGACAGTCTAGCTCACACACCCTTCTGGCCAGACAATCAAATACTCAGCCCGAACAGTTCAGAATGCCGACAGCCAGATATATGCTCTGAATGCTTTGAATGCTTCACCTCTCGAAGGGATTGAGAACGTTCCGGTCGTCCGTGACTTCCAGGATGTTTTCCCAGAAGAACTTCCAGGAGTACCCCCTGTTAGAGCAGTCGAGTTCGTCATCGACTTGAAACCAGGCACTACCCCGATTGCTAAGCGCCCCTATAAGATGCCGTTGCATGAACTCCTTGAACTTAAGGAGGAAATCAACAAGTCACTTAAAAAGGGTTTCATCCGCCCCAGTTCTTCTGCTTGGGGAGCACCTTTGCTCTTTGTTAAGAAGAAGGATAGAACAAATCGGTTGGTCCAAGATTACCGACCTATCAACCAGGCAACCATTCAGAACAAGTATCCGCTTCCCAGAATCAACGATCTGTATGATCAACTTGTTGGTTCCTCAGTATTCTCTAAACTTGATTTGAGGTTGGGATACCACCAGATCCGAGTTCGTAAAGAGGATATTCCGAAGACTGCTTTCGTTACCCGTTATGGGTCATACGAGTACACCGTCATGTCCTTCGGATGAACTAATGCTCCAGCAACCTTCTCTCGATTGATGAACTATATCTTCATGGACTACCTCGACAAATTCGTCGTGGTTTATTTGGATGATATCCTTATATATTCCAAGAGTGAAGAACAACACGCCGAACATCTTCGGCTTGTATTGGAGAAACTTCGAGAACATCAACTGTACACCAAGTTTTCCAAGTGTGAATTCTGGTTATCTGAGGTAACCTATCTAGGTCATGTGATTTCCAAAGATGGCATTGCTGTTAACCCAGAACGAGTTCAGGCTATTCTTGACTGGACTCCCCCAAAGAATGTCAAGCAAGTCAGAAGTTTTCTCGGTCTGGCTAGCTATTGCCGCCGCTTCGTTGAGAACTTCTCCAAGATTGCTAAGCCGCTGACTGATTTGCTCCACAAAGGCAAGAAGTTTGAGTGCACGGAAAAGTGCCGAGAAAGTTTTCAGACGCTTAAAGACAAGTTGACCTCTGCCCCAGTGCTAGCACCCCCAGATTCCCTAAAGGACTTTGTGATTTACTGTGACGCATCTCGTCAAGGATTAGGATGTGTCCTAATGCAAGAGCGCAAGGTGATTGCTTATGGATCTCGTCAGTTCCATCCTCATGAAGATAAGTATCCAACTCATGATCTCGAGTTAGCAGCAGTTATCTATGCTCTGAAACTGTGGCGACATTACCTTCTCGGTAATCGTTGCAAGATATACACGGACCTTCAAAGTCTGAAGTATCTGTATACTCAACCAGATTTGAACCTCTGTCAACAAAGATGGCTCGAGAAACAACTTTCTACTTCGATTCAAATAGAGGAGCATGTCCTTTCCTTTCTTTTTTTGTGACCGTGAATTGGTCAGGTGATCAATCTTTGGTCGGGGCAGGTTCTTTAAAAAGAAAAGAAGAAAACGTGAGACCGGTTGACTTCTCCGTCCTCAGCCGAAATCCCAGTAAAAGGGTGTTCAGTCGAAGATAGGAGGATTCCTTTGATCCATACCGTCATCTGACGGGCTTCCTGCTGACTTCGTCAATTGCCCTTTATCGCTTAATAGAAGGGAAATTTCATGAGATACGTGAAAAAATGAATATCAATCGAGACTGATTCTCCAAGGTTGCTCACTTTCTGCCAGTCAAGGAGACAATCATTGCTAGTCAGTTAGCAGACTTGTATGTTTCCAGAATTGTGTCACTCCACGGTGTTCCGTTGGAGGTCAGTTCAGATCGTGGCAGCCTCTTTACCTCAAGATTTTGGAACAGTTTCCAAGAAGCTATGGGAACTCATCTGTCCTTCAGCACCGCATTTCACCCCCAGTCCTAGGGACAAGTTGAACGAGTCAATGAAGTGCTTGAAGATATGCTTCGAGCTTGTGTCATCTCATTCGGTAAGAAATGGGAGGAATCTCTCCCTTATGCTGAATTCTCATACAACAATAGCTATCAAGCTAGCTTGAAGATGGCACCCTTTGAAGTTCTCTATGGACGTAAGTGCCGGAATCCTCTGAATTGGTCAGAAACAGGGGAATGGTCACTCGTTGGTCCGGACATTATTCAACAAGCTGAAGAACAAGTCCGCATTGTCCGTGAACATTTGAAAGCTGCTCAGTCCCATCAGAAGAGCAATTATGACCGGAAACACTAGGTAATGGTTTATCAACCTGGCGAACAAGCTTACCTCCGTGTCACTCCGATGAAGGGCACTCATCGATTTGGAATCAAGGGCAAGTTATCTCCTCGCTACATTTGCCCTTTTCGCATTCTCGCAAGACGTGGAGAAGTGGCATATCAATTGGAATTGTCGCCGAATCTCTCTCAAGTTCATGATGTCTTCCATGTGTCGCAACTCCGTCGCTGCTTCAACGATCCTATCCGAGCAGTGGATCATGAAAAACTTGAGCTGCAAGAGAATCTTTCTTATCAAGAGTATCCGATCCGCATTCTTGATCAAGCTGAACGTCGAACCCGTCAGAAGGCAATCAAGTTCCTTAAAGTTCAGTGGTCGAATCATTCTGAAGATGAAACCACTTGGGAACGCCAAGATCGTCTTCGTGAAGAATACCCCGCTCTCTTTCAGCCTACCTCTTAATTCTCGGGACGAGAATTTCTTTTAGAGGAGGAGAATTGTAACACCCCATGTAATAAGCTACAGTGAACACCCTTTTTGTTAATGCCAAGTCACCATGGTTAACAGTGCTTAATCATCATTTGGATCATATCTCATTTCAAATTCCAATTCAAATTGAAATTCAAATTTAAAGTGAAAATAAAAGTTGTTCAAATTGGAAACTAAAATGTTCATTAAATAGCAAATATTCCATAACTAATTGTGTTAAGAAAAACAACATCACTAAAAATCACTAGAGGACTCTATCATCCAAAAAAACAGCACCAAACAGCAATATTTAATCCCATTTTATTTAATTAGAATTAAAATGAAATCATTAGTCCCCCAAACCTTTTTCTAGCAGTGAGATAAGTTGCACTGTATTTATTCGGGCAGGATTCATATTTTACAAAATTGGGTTAGAGCTAAAAGAAAATAGAAAACCGAAACTGAAAACGGAAAACCAATAAAATAAAAAGAAAAGCCCCCCCCCCCAACTGGGCCTCGGCCCAGCTGGCCACCAGGCCGACCAAGCCGGCCCAGCCGCGGCCTATATGGCCTACACCCCAACCCCTGAAACCCTAACCCCGATCCCCACTCTCCCTCGCGCCCCCCTTTCTCCCTCTGCGCTCGCCGCGCACGCCGCCCGTCGCCATCGCCGGCGCCCGTCCCCCACGCCACCTCGCCGCCCCGTCCTCGTCCCCTCCCCGATGGCCTCCCGGAGCCTCGCCGCCCCCCGTGCATCTACATCGAGGGTGAGGAACCCTGTCTCCCCCCTCCCTCTCTCCGTCGCCGCTGCCCGCCGCTCGCGCCCGCTTGCGCGTGCCCCTGCCGAAGCTCTGGCCTCGCCCCGCCTCGCCTCTCGCCCGTGGCCCCTGCATGCACCCCGCGCCGCCATGCACGAGCCGCGCCTCGCCCGCTCGCGGCCTTGTCGCTGTCAGTCGTGCTCGCCCGCCTCTGCCCGCCTGCGCGTGCTGCTGCTGCTCCGCCTGCTGTCGCCGCCGTCCGCCCGCTGACCCGCTCCGCCGCTCGCGTGCGCATGCCCACGCGCGGCCGCTCCCTCGCCGCATCCGCCCCTGGCCAGCCGACCCTCTCTGTCGCGCGCGCGCGTTGACCATCAAGTGGCCGCGCGGACATGTCCGGCCCTAGAAGGGCACAACTGTGGACATGTCCGGCTGGTGCCACTGACTAGTGGGGCCGGCCCAGATTAAAGAAAAAAAGGATTAAAAAAAAACAAATAAATAATAATAATTAATAATTAAAATGATTTATTAATTATTTAGTTAATTAAATAGTAAATTAATTAACTTAATTAATCTGGTTTAGTTAAACTAATTAAGCTTAATTAAACTAACCACCTAATTAAACTAATTAATTCTGTTTAATTAACCTGTGTTAATGGCAGACGGGACCCGCATGTCAGTTTGACCGGTCAACGGTCAGTGTTGACCGCTGACGTCATTATGACACAATAAATGATTTTAGAATTAAATTAAATCTATTAATTCCAGAAATTGAATTAAAACTTTGAAAAATAATATAAAATAATCCGTAACTCGGATGAAAATAATTTATATATGAAAAACGATCAGAAAAATATGACGATTCCGAATATGCAGTCCATTCATCTGTCATGTGCCTCTATCATAGTGAACATGGAACCGTCCCCTCCGTTTCATCTGACCGAAAAACGCCAAACTTCAGGAAAACATTCCCGGATGTTTTCCCCCTTCACCTGTATCGCGTAGTACTGCGTTAGGTCACACCTAGCACCGCATATTGCCATGTCATTCATAGTGATAGCATTTGTTTGCTATATATTTATCTGTTTCCTCCCCCTCTTCTCTCCGGTGGACCCCGAGACCGACGTTGCCCCCGAGGACTGCTACGTCACCAACGACCCTTCTTCCCCCTTCTACAGAGCTTCCAGGCAAGCAAAACCCCCTTGATCATCGAGATATTGCCTACTCTCTCTCTCTATTGCTTGCATTAGAATTGCCCCTGCTGTTATTCCGATAGCTCCTATTCTGATGCATAGCCTGATTTCGTCGCCTGCTATTGATACCTTATCTGCTATCCTATGATGCTTAGTTGTGTATGTTGTGTTTCATCAGCTGACACTTCACCCTTGTCCGTATGCCATGCTTGTTATCGGGCCGTGATCACTCTGGGTGATGATCATGGAAATACTTACATTACTACATTCATTTACTGTTACGGAGCTGAAGGGCTTGTGGTACCATCCAGTAGAGATTGACCTGAGACCCGACAGCTCTCGGTGGTAAAGACGGGCCAGCTCCAAGAGTGCCCACGAGATAATGAAACAAGACGTGTTGAACCCAAGGGTGCCCGCGAGTGATATCGTGGTGGAACGACAGGGCAGGCGGAGACCACCTAGGAGAGAGGTGGGCCCGGTCCCTGGTCGTATTCCGCGTGTTACCAAGTCAGAGCGACAGGAACCCTGTTCGTCTCTGCGAGTTACTAAACACGCCTAATGGATTTGGGTATTTGATCTGAGTTGGCTACGTGCCTATACGCACTACCACCACGCGGGATAATGGTTTAATGGGGCCCTCTACGTCGTATGTATCAGCCGCAAGCTCTGTCAGACGTCCAGTTCAGCATTGCGGCACGGCAGGATCGGCGCCATCCAGGATAGAGGTGGTGCCTGGATCTAACCATGTGCGCAACGACCCGGAGTGCAAAGGGCGATGGGCCCAAGACCCCTGAGCGCTTAGGATGTAGACCGGCGGGGACCTCTCTGCTAAGCCTAGGTAGGACGGCGTCATGTCGATTACCCAAGGCCGGGCATTACCCGAGAAAAATGTGTCCGGCCAGAGTTAATGGAGCGTGTTGGGTAACAGTAGTGCACCCCTGCAGGGAAGTTATCTATTCGAATAGCCGTGTCCACGGTAACAGGACGCTCGGAGTTGTATCCTGATCTGCTACAACTACAAATGGATACTGATACAATGATAAACTGATACTACTGCTCTCGGGATCACTTTCTCACAGGGCTATAATAATTGCTATCATATGTTACTGTTCTCTACTCTCTTCTGATGCTGCAAGAATTGCTTCAAGATGCTAGTCTTCGATAGGCTAGGCCTCTCCCCCTCTATTCCGGCATTTCTGCAATTTAGTACAAAGATATAGCACCATTCTTTTGATACCGATGCATAATTAGTATAGTTCTGATGTCAGTCTTGTGAGTACTTTGGATGAGTACTCACGGTTGCTTTGCTATCTCTTTTTCCCCATACCCAGTTGCTACGATCAGACGATGGAGCCCAGGAGCAGGAGATCCCCGGAGGCATATACTACTACTTTGAGCCCGCCGACCAGGAGTAGTTCGGAGGCCCTAGGCAGGAGGCCTTCGCCTTTTCGATCAGTGTCGCTGTTATGCTAGCCTTCTTAAGGCAAACTTGATTAACTTTGTCTCTGTACTCAGATACTTTTGCTTCCGTTGATGCTTGTGTAACTCGAGCTTCTGTATTCGAGCCCTCGAGGCCCATGGCTTGTAATATAAAGCTTGTATTATTTTATTTTTGTGTCTATAGTTGTGTTGTGATATCTTCCCGTGAGTCCTTAGGCTTGATCGTGTACATTTGCGTGTACGATTAGTGCACGGTTGAGTTGAGGGCGTCACATTGAAACACGAAGGGAGCATCATGAAACATGTGAAAAACACATTTAAGTTTAACATACTTCCTATGCATAGGCATTTTATAAGCAAACAAATTATCAAGGCAAGCAATTTCTAGCATATGCAAAGGAGAAGAATAAAACATTGATGATTTCAACATAACGAGAGGTAATTTAGTAACATGAAAATTTCTACAACCATATTTTCCTCTCTCATAATAATTACATGTAGGATCATACTCAAATTCAATACTATAGCTATCATAAACAATAGTCTCTTTATGATCCACATGCATAAAGTTTTTATAAGCTTCCGAAATAGTGGGATTAGCATTAACTAAGGTTATGACCACTCCAAACCCACTCTCATAAAAAATTTCATAAGATTGAACACTCTCCAAATATGTGGGATTATTTTTAGCCAAAGTTGACACTCTTCCAAATCAACTTTCAATATTATCGCAAGCATATTCATCGTGAGGTTTAAATAAATTTTCAAGATCATAAGAATCATTATCACCCCAATCATGATCATTGCAATAAGTAGTGGACATAACAAAATCATCATCCCCAAGCTTGGGGTATTGCATATCACTAACACAATTGATATTAATAGAATTTACAATAATATCATTGCAATCATGCTTTTCATTGAAGGAGCTATTATGAATCACTTTATAAATTTCTTCTTTCAGCACTTCATCACAATTTTCTGATTCAAGATTTTCAAGCAAAATTTCATAGAGTAAATCAAGTGCACTCAACTCACTAGCAATTGGTTCATCATAATTGGGTCTTTTGAAAAGATTAGCAAGTGGATGAGGATCCATATTAATAGATTTTTAGCAAGCAAAGAAGCAAGCAAATAGAAGGCAGATGGCAACACAAGCAAAGATAGCAAACAAGCAAAAAGGCAAACGGAAAATATTTTTGTATTTTTGTAAAAACTTTTTAGAAGTAGGGAAGATGAAAATGAGAGGCAAATAAAATAAATGTAAGGATATGAGAGTTTATGCAAAGGTACTTGATAGACATTGATGATGTCTCCCCGGCAACGGCGCCAGAAATTCTTCCTGCTACATGTAGCTTGTGTTGGTATTATCCCCGAAGAGAAAGGGATGATGCAGCATAGTAGAGATAAGTATTTACCTTAGTTATGAAACCAAGGTTATCGAACCAGTAGGAGAATCATGCAACACCTCGCTAGCAGTACCTGCACACAAACAAAAAACACTTGCACCCGAGGTTGTCAATCCCTCGGTGGTAATTGCAAGATTAAATTGTATGTGATAGTTAGATAGATTGAAACAAAAATACAAAATAAAATAAATAAGATAAAAGTGCAGCAAGTATTTTTAGGGTTTTAGTAAATGATTTAGATAGACCCGGGGGCCATAGTTTTCACTAGAGGCTTCTCTCAAGAAAACAGCATACGGTGGGTAGACAAATTACTGTTGGGCAATTGATAGAAAAGCAAATAATCATGACGATATCCAAGGCAATGATCATGTATATAGGCATCATGTTCGAGACAAGTAGACCGACTCCTGCCTGCATCTACTACTATTACTCCACACATCGACCGCTATCCAGCATGCATCTAGTGTATTAAGTCCATAAAAGAACAGAGTAACGCCTTAAGAACGATGACATGATGTAGACAAGATAAACTCACGTATGAATAAACCCCATCTTTTTACCCTTAATAGCAAGGATACATACGTGTCATGTCCCTTTCTGTCACTGGGATTGAGCATCGCAAGATCGAACCCATTACAAAGCACCTCTTCCCATGGCAAGATAAATCAACTCAGTTGGCCAAACCAAATCAATAGATCAGAGAAGAAATATGAGGCTATAATAATCATGCATAAAAGAGTGCAGCAAAGACTCAAATAATATTCATTTATAATCTGATCATAAACTCACAATTCATCGGATCCCAACAAACACACCGCGAAAAGTGATTACATCGGATAGAACTCCAAGAACATCGAGTGGAACATTGTATTAAAGATCAAAAAGAGAGAAGAAGCCATCTAGCTACTAACTATGGACCCGTAGATCTATGGTAAACTACTCACGCATCATCGGAAGGGCAGCAAGGTTGATGTAGAGCCCCTCCGTGATCGATTCCCCCTCCGGCAGATTACCGAAGAAGGCCTCCAGATGGGATCTCTCAAGAACAGAGGCCTGCGGCGGCGGAAAAAATATTTCGTGGACTCTCCTGAGGGTTTATGATTTTTTGGGAATTTATAATGGAGGAATTAGGTCAAACAGAGCTCTGTGGGCCCCACGAGGTACCAGGGCGCGCCTGCCCCCCCCCCCCCCCAGGCGTGCTCTGGTGCCTCGTGGGCACCCCCTGGGGCTTTTAGCCTCCTCCCGAAGCTTCTAGTGTTTATCTTGGCCAATAAAAAATCTCCAAAAAGTTTCGTGGCATTTGGACTTCGTTTGGTATTGATTTTATGTAAAACAAAAACAGGGCAGAAAACAGCAACTGGCACTGGCACTAAGTTAATAGGTTAGTCTCCAAAAATGATATATAATTGCTGTAAATGCATATAAAAACATCCAAGTTGATAATATAACAGCATGGAACAATCAAAAATTATAGATACATTGGAGACGTATCAGCATCCCCAAGCTTAATTCCTACTCGTCCTCGAGTAGGTAAATGATGAAAAAAGAATTTTTGATGTGGAATGCTGCCTATCGTATTCATCACATCTTGTTTTCTTTAATAGCATGGACATTTGGACTTGAATGATTCAAAGTAATAGTTTATAGGTTGACATGAAAATATAGATACTCAAGCATACTAACAAGCAACCATGTCTTTCAAAATATCAACGCTAAAGAAAGTTATCCCTAGCCCATTATGCTCAATCATTGATCCATTCATGAAACACACTCAAATATTAGCTACATCCAATGCACAAGTATGACAATAGTGCTCTCTAGTTGGCGCTTTATAAGAGAAGATGGAGACTCAAATACAAATAAAAAATTGCATAAAAGTAAATAGATAGGCCCTTCGCAGAGGGAAGTAGAGATTTGTCAAATGTGCCAGAGCTCAAAGCTTAAATTAGAGAGATAAAAATATTTTGAGAGGCATGCTTTTCTTGTCAATGAAAATGACCGAGAATTCCCAATATCTTCCATGCTAGACACATCATAGGCGGTTCCCAAACAGAAAGTAAAGTTTATTTCCTTTACACCATTTCTTTCACAATCCATGGCTAGCCGTATCCACGAGTGCCCTCCATACCATCACTTTTCAAGGAATTTTGTTGTTATTAATTTTTGATTTCATTGTGGGACTGGGCATCCCTATTACCAACCATTCTCTCGTGCAATGACAAGTGAATAAACACTCATCGTGAGAATAACACGCCTAGCATGGAAAATATTGGCCACCCCCTGCCACTTCATGAGCGGTACGGGCACACAAAATGGAAAAATTATTTTGAAAATTAGAGTTAGCACATGCAAATATACTTGGAACGGCATGGAAATACCGCATATAGGTAGATATAGTGGACTCATTTGGCACAACTTGGGTTTAAGGATTTTGGATGCACAAGTAGTATTTCCTCTTAGTATAAATGAAGGCTAGCAAATAGATTGAGAAGCAACCGACCAAAAAATGAAAACGGTCATAAACATGCATTGAACATAACTAACACCGAATAATGCACCATAAGTAGGATATAATTTCTTTGCATAACTATATTGACTTAACGTGCATGCATAGGGAATCACAAACCTTAACACGAATATTTTTACTAAATCACAATTACTCACTAACATGTCTCACATATCATCATCTCCATATCGCAAAACTATTGCAAGGAATCACACTTATCATATCCAATGATCTATATGAAAGTTTTTATTATGTCCCTCTTGAATATTCATCACTTTGGGACCAAATTCATATCTTGTGCAAATTACCGTTACTTTCATCAACTCTCAAAAAGATATAAGTGAAGCATGAGAGTGCAATTTCTTCAAAATTTTATCAACTCTCAAAATAATATAAGTGAAGCATGAGAGTTTATTTCTTCAAAATTTTATCAACTCTCAAAATAATATAAGTGAAGCATGAGAGTTTATTTTTCAAAATATACCTGCCGCCGTGCTCAAAAAGATTTAAGTGAAGCACTAGAGCAACTGCCTAGCTCAAAAAATTTAACTGAAGCACATAGAGTATTCTAAGAAATCATGATAACGTGTGGCTCTCTAAAAATAGGTGTGTTCAGCAAGGATGATTGTGACAAACTAAAAACCAAACAAAGCAAAAATTCATATAATACATGACGCTCGAAGCAAAACACATATTATGTGACGAATAAAAATATAGCTCCAAGTAAAATTACCGATGGTTGGTAGAAGAAAGAGGGGATGCCTTCCGGGGCATCCCCAAGCTTAGACGCTTGAGTCTTCTTTGAATATTACCTTGGGGTGCCTCGGGCATCCCCAAGCTTAGGCTCTTGCTACTCCTTATTCCTTCATCCATCATGATCTCACCCAAAACTTGAAAACTTCAATCACACAAAACTCAACAAAACCTTCGTGAGATCCGTTAGTATAACAAAATAAATCACTACTTTAGGTACTGTTGCAAACCCATTCATATTTTATTTTTTCATTATACCTACTGTATTCTAACTTCTCCATGGCTTATACCCCCCGATACAATCCATAGTTCCATCAAAACAAGCAAGAAGTGCATCAAAAACAGAATCTGTCAAAAACAGAACAGTCTGTAGAGATCTATTTAAAACCCATACTTCTGTAACTCTAAAAATTATGAAAAATTACGAAAACGTGGGAAATTCATATACCAATACTGTGTAAAAATTTCATATTTTTCTGACCCACCAGTATGGAACCAAAATTCCAGCACTGATAGCAAAACTTTCTGTTTTCCAAACAACATAAATTATACTATCTTCCAAATCATCCAAAAGGTTTTACGTGGCACAAACACGAATTAAAAACACAAAAACACAATCATAACAGTAGAATAATTGTGAAAACACACCATGACTGAAACAAAATATAAAAAATTATTTTATTCATTGGGTTGTCTCCCAACAAGCTCTTTCTTTATAGCCATTAAGATAGGCTTGAGCTTTGAATGATGCTCACATGAAAGATAGTAATTGAAACACGAAGGGAGCATCATGAAACATGTGAAAAACACATTTAAGTCTAACATACTTCCTATGCATAGGCATTTTATAAGCAAACAAATTATCAAGGCAAGCAATTTCTAGCATATGCAAAGGAGAAGAATGAAACATTGATGATTTGAACATAATGAGAGGTAATTTGGTAACATGAAAATTTCTACAACCATATTTTCCTCTCTCATAATAATTACATGTAGGATCATACTCAAATTCAACAATATAGCTATCATAAACAATACTCTCTTTATGATCCACATGCATAAAGTTTTTATAACCTTCCGAAATAGGGGGATTAGCATTAACTAAGGTTATGGCCACTCCAAACCCACTCTCATCAAAAATTTCATAAGATTGAACACTCTCCAAATATGTGGGATTATTTTTAGCCAAAGTTGACACTCTTCCGAACCCACTTTCAATATTATCGCAAGCATATTCATCGTGAGGTTTAAATAAATTTTCAAGATCATAAGAATCATTATCACCCCAATCATGATCATTGCAATAAGTAGTGGACATAAAAAAATCATCATCCCCAAGCTTGGGGTATTGCATATCACTAACACAACTGACATTAATAGAATTAACAATAATATCATTGCAATCATGCTTTTCATTGAATGAGCTATTATGAATCACTTTATAAATTTCTTCTTTCAGCACTTCATCACAATTTTCAGATTCATGATTTTCAAGCAAAATTTCATAGAGTAAATCAAGTGCACTCAACTCACTAGCAATTGGTTCATCATAATTGGGTCTTTTGAAAAGATAGGTAAGTGGATAAGGATCCATATTAATAGATTTTTAGCAAGCGAAGATGCAAGCAAATAGATGGCACATGGCAAAACAAGCAAAGATAGCAAACAAGCAAAAAGGTAAACGGAAAATATTTTTGTATTTTTGTAAAAACTTTTTAGAAGTAGGGGAGATGAAAATGAGAGGAAAATAAAATAAATGCAAGGAGATGAGAGTTTATGCAAAGGTACTTGATAGATGTTGATGATGTCTCCCCGGCAACGGCGCCAGAAATTCTTCCTGCTACTTGTAGCTTGCGTTGGTATTATCCCCGAAGAGGAAGGGATAATGCATCACAGTAGAGATAAGTATTTCCCTCAGTTATGAAACCAAGGTTATCGAACCAGTAGGAGAATCACGCAACACCTCGTTAGCAGTACCTACACACAAACAACAAACCCTTGCACCCAACGCAAACGAGGGGTTGTCAATCCCTCGGCGGTAATTGCAAGATTAAATTGTATGTGATAGATAGATAGATTGAAACAAAAATACAAAATAAAATAAATAAGATAAAAGTGCAGCAAGTATTTTTAGGGTTTTAGTAAATGATTTAGATAGACCCGGGGGCCATAGTTTTCACTAGAGGCTTCTCTCAAGAAAACAACATACGGTGGGTAGACAAATTACTGTTGGGCAATTGATAGAAAAGCAAATAATCATGACGATATCCAAGGCAATGATCATGTATATAGGCATCATGTCCGAGATAAGTAGACCGACTCCTGCGGGCATCTACTACTATTACTACAAACATCGACCGCTATCCAGCATGCATCTAGTGTATTAAGTCCATAAAAGAACGGAGTAACGCCTTAAGAACGATGACATGATGTAGACAAGATAAACTCATGTATGAATAAACCCCATCTTTTTACCCTTAACAGCAATGATACATACGTGTCATGTCCCTTTCTGTCATTGGGATTGAGCACCACAAGATCGAACCCATTACAAAGCACCTCTTCCCACGGCAAGATAAATCAACTCAGTTGGCCAAACCAAATCAATAGATCGGAGAAGAAATACGAGGCTATAATAATCATGCATAAAAGAGTGCAGCAAAGACTCAAATAATATTCATGGATAATTGATCATAAACTCACAACTCATCGGATCCCAACAAACACACCGCGAAAAGTGATTACATCGGATAGAACTCCAAGAACATCGAGGAGAACATTGTATTGAAGATCAAAAAGAGAGAAGAAGCCATCTAGCTACTAGCTATGGACCCGTAGGTCTGTGGTAAACTACTCACGCATCATCGGAAGGGCAGCAAGGTTGATGTAGAGCTCCTCCGTGATCGATTCCCCCTCCGGCAGATTACTGGAGAAGGCCTCCAGATGGGATGTCTTGAGAACAGAGGCTTGCGGTGGCGGAAAAAATATTTTGTGGACTCTCTTGAGGGTTTTTTATTTTTTGGCAATTTATAGAGGAGGTCAAACGGAGCTCTGTGGGCCACACGAGGTACCAGGGCGCGCCTGCCCCCCAGGCGCCCCCTGGTGCCTCGTGGGCACCCCCTAGGGCTTCTGGCCTCCTCCTGAAGCTTCTAGTGTTTATCTTGGCCAATAAAAAATCTCCAAAAAGTTTCGTGGCATTTGGACTTCGTTTGGTATTGATTTTCTGTAAAACAAAAACAGGGCAGTAAACAGCAACTGGCACTAGGCACTAAGTTAATAGGTTAGTCTCAAAAAATGATATATAATTATAGTAAATGCATATAAAAACATCCAAGATTGATAATATAACTGCATGGAACAATCAAAAATTATAGATACGTTGGAGACGTATCACTGTGCTCAAAAAGATTTAAGTGAACCACTAGAGCAACTGCCTAGCTCAAAAAATTTAAGTGAAGCACATAGAGTATTCTAACAAATCATGATAAACGTGTGGCTCTCTCAAATAGGTGTGTCCAGCAAAGATGATTGTGATAAACTAAAAAGCAAACAAAGCAAAGACTCATAGAATACACGACGCTCGAAGCAAAACACATATCATGTGACGAATAAAAATATAGCTCCAAGTAAAATTACCGATGGTTGGTAGAAGAAAGAGGGGATGCCTTCCGGGGCATCCCCAAGCTTAGACGCTTGAGTCTTCCTTGAATATTACCTTGGGGTGCCTATGGCATACCCAAGCTTAGGCTCTTGCCACTCCTTATTCCTTCATCCATCGTGATCTCACCCAAAACATGAAAACTTCAATCACACAAAACTCAACAAAACCTTCGTGAGATCCGTTAGTATAACAAAATAAATCTCTACTTTAAGTACTGTTGCAAACCCATTCATATTTTATTTTTGCATTATACCTACTGTATTCTAACTTATCCATGGCTTATACCCCCCGATACAATCCATAGTTTCATCAAAACAAGCAAGTAGTGCATCAGAAATAGAATCTGTCAAAAACAGAACAGTCTGTAGAGATCTATTTAAAAGCCATACTTCTGTAACTCCAAAAATTCTAAAAAATTAGGATAACTTGGGAAATTCATATACCAATAAATTGTAAAAATTTAAGATTTTTCTGACGCACCAGTACAGAACCAAAATTCAAGCACTGGACGCAAAACTTTTTGTTTTCCAAACAGCATCAATTATACCATCTTTGAAATCATCCTAAAGGCTTTACTTGGCACAAACACTAATTAAAAACACGCAAATACAATCATAACAGTAGCATAAATGTGAAAATACACAATAACATAAACAAAAGGTAAAAATTTATTTTATTCATTGGGTTGCCTCCCAACAAGCGCTATTGTTTTATGCCCCTAGCTAGGCATAATGCATAGTTTCAAGTATTGTCATCTTTGGTTTCCAACTCCTCAATTACACATCCATTTTTTCTAATAGATTTAGCATAGGTGTTTCTCATCATCACACTTGTAGGCACAAAATCAAGAATTTTACTTTTTTGGATAGGTTCCTTAATTATATCAATGAAAGTGGGGTGCACGCTAATCATTTTAAGATCCTCATTTCCCTTGCAAGAAGTAGCACCATTGGTCTTAGGAACATACATAAACGTGTAGTTCTTGCTAGGAGTAGTCTTTTCAATAGTTTTAATGGAGGAAAAAGCGGAACCCAAATTATTAATAATTTCTTCCAACTTATCAATCCTGGCGGGACTTTGTTCCATTCTTTCATTAATTATTGGTTCTTTCTCTTTTAGATTCTTAAGAGTAATCCCTACCTTCGCTCCGAACTGAGTAACATGGTTATGAATCTTTTTATCTAAATTTTCAATATGCTCTATGGTAGGCATTTTATTTTCAATAGCATCTAACCTTTGTGTAACATGTTCCAAGGTTAAGATAGTTTCATTGATAGTGATAGTTGGTGATCCCACTAAATTTCCCATAGCATTGAAAGCATCCATAGAGGGACACATCAAGAAATTCCCTCCGGTAATAGTATCAAGTATGAATCTATACCAAGTAGTAATACCCACATAAAAATTGCGAAGAAGGATTGTGGTGGATTGCTTACGAGTTGATCTATTATGAGCATCACAAATCCTATACCAAGCATCTTTTAAATTCTCTCCTCCCCTTTGTTTCAAATTAAGTACTTCATTTTCAGGGGTAATAGTAATGAGCGAAGAACTAGCCATAATGGTAAAGCAAATAAGAAAAAGGCAAACAGAAAATATTTTTGTATTTTTGTAAAAACTTTTTAGAAGTGGGGGAGATGAAAATAGGAGGCAAAGGCAAATAAAATAAATGCAAGGAGATGAAAGTTTATGCGTAGGTACTTGATAGATGTTGATGATGTCTCCCCGGCAACGGCGCTAGAAATTCTTCCTGCTACTTGTGATCTGCGTTGGTTTTTACCTGAAGAGGAAGGGATGATGCAGTACAGTAGAGATAAGTATTTTCCTCAGTTATGAAACCAAGGTTATCAATCCAGTAGGAGAATCACGCAACACCTCGTTAGCAGGACCTGCACACAAAACAACAAATCCTTGCACCCAACGCTTACAAGGGGTTGTCAATCCCTTGGCGGTTAATTGCAAGATTAATTTGTATGGTGATAGATAAATAGATTGAACAAAAATACAAAATAAAATAAATAAAGAAAAAGTGCAGCAAGGTACTTTTAGGATTTTTAATATATGATTTAGATAGACCCGAGGGCCATAGTTTTCACTAGAGGCTTCTCTCATAAAAATAGCATACGGTGGGTAAACAAATTACTGTTGGGCAATTGATAGGAAAGCTAATAATCATGACGATATCCAAGGCATTGATCATGTATATAGGCATCACATCTGAGACAAGTAGACCGACTCCTGCCTGCATCTACTACTATTACTCCACACATCGATCGCTATCCAGCATGCATCTAGTGTATTAAGTCCATAAAGAACGGAGTAACGCCTTAAGCAAGATGACATGATGTAGACAAAGTAAAGTCACGCATGAATAAACCCCATCTTTTTACCCTTAATAGCAACGATACATACGTGTCATGTCCCTTTCTGTCACTTGGATTGAGCACCGCAAGATCGAACCCATTACAAAGCACCTCTTCCCATGGCAAGATAAATCAATCTAGTTGGCCAAACCAAATCAATAGATCGGAGAAGAAATATGAAGCTATAATAATCATGCATAAAAGAGTTCAGAGAAGTCTCAAATAATATTCATGGATAATCTGATCATAGACTCACAATTCATCGGATCCCAACAAACACACCGCAAAAAGTGATTACATCGGATAGAACTCCAAGAACATCGAGGAGAACATTGTATTGAAGATCAAAAAGAGAGAAGAAACCATCTAGCTACTAACTATGGACCCGAAGGTCCGTGGTAAACTACTCACGCATCATCGGAAGGGCAGCAAGGTTGATGGAGAGCCCCTCCGAGATCGATTCCCCCTCCGCTGGAGTGCCGGAAAAGGCCTCCAGATGGGATCTCTCGAGAACAGAAGCTTGCGGCGGCGGAAAAAGTATTTCGTGGACTCCTCTATTGGTTTCCCGATTTTTGAGAATTTAGAGAGGAGGAATTAGGTCAAACAGAGCAGAGGTGGGCCCACAAGACACCAGGGTGCGCCACCCCCCCTGGGGCACGCCCTGGTGGCTCGTGGCCACCTCCTCTGTCTTCTGGCCCTCTCCCGAAGCTTCTAGTGTCTCTTATGTCTAGAAAAAAATCACCAAAAAGTTTCGTGGCATTTGGACTTCGTTTGGTACTGATATTCTGGAAAACCAAAAACAGGCAAAAAACAGCAACTGGCACTGGGCACTAAGTTAATAGGTTAGTCCCAAAAAATAATATATAATTGCTGTAAATGTATATAAAAACATCCAAGATTGATAATATAATATTATGGAACAATCAAAAACTATAGATACGTTGGAGACGTATCATGCAGCAAGGTGGCCCAATCCTTTTTATAGCAAAGGACAAGCCAGAACGTTCTCTTATAATAAACAAAGCGTTCTTGAGGACACATGGGAATTATCGTCTAGTCACTTTCATCATGTTTATTTGATTCGTGTTTGCTACTTTGATAATTTGATATGTTGGCGGATGATAACCCACAAGTATAGGGGATCGCAACAGTTTTCGAGGGTAGAGTATTCAACCCAAATTTATTGATTCGACACAAGGGGAGCCAAAGAATATTTGCAAGTATTAGCAGTTGAGTTGTCAATTCAACCACACCTGGAAACTAAATATCTACAGCAGCGTGATCAGTAGCACAGTAGTTTGATAGTTTGATAGCAGTAGCAATAATAGTAACAGTAGCAGTAACGGTAGCAGCAGTAGTTTGGTAGCAATTGTGACAGTAGTAAGTTAGCAAAGAAGAATATGTGAAAAACTCATAGACATTGGATCGATGATATTGTTGCATAACATTCATCATGTAACAGTCATAACCTAGGGCGACATAGAACTAGCTCCAATTCATCAATGTAATGTAGGCATGTATTCCGTATATAGTCATATGTGCTTGCGATAAGAACTTGCATGACATCTTTTGTCCTACCCTCCCGTGGCAGCGGGGTCCATAAGGAAACTAAGGGATATTAAGGCCTCCTTTTAATAGAGAACCCAAACAAAGCATTAACACTTAGTGAATACATGAACTCCTCAAACAATGGCAATCACCAAAAAGAATCCCAATTATTGTCACCTTGGGGTATGCGGATCATAACACATAGTAGGTGCGTATAACTTGCAAGATCGGATCAAGAACACAAATATATTTATGAAAACATAAAGGGTTCAGATCTGGAATCATGGCACTCAGGCCCTAGTGTCAGGACCAGTTTTCCAGGATATTAATTTCCCAGTAAATGGTCCTTGTGCTCACCAGCCCCAGGATTATTGTTAGCTGATGAGTCACAATCTTGATACAGAAATTCCAAGAAAAATACAAAATACGTAGTACAAGACCATTCTGGTCTATGAGTACAACAAAAGGTTTCTAGTGGTTGATAGCGGAAGTGGTCTGCGGATCCTCAGCGTCTATGGGACTCCATTTCCCACAGGAACAGCTGACCTGGATAATTCCTATCTTCGCGCGGCTGCTATCTCCATGCCTAGGTTCCGGGCTGTCGTCGTTGCACTCTTCTCCAAACAAGAAATCTGGCCAAGACAATAGCAAGGGACGAGCCAGTGAGTACTTTGAATGTACTCGCAAACATCATGAAAACAGGTATAATATAGCAGGTGAAAATCATGCACTGAAACAATCCACGATCACTTAGTCAGTCACAAAAATAAAAATTCATGACGCACGCAAGCAGGTTTAAACGTGAATAAGTAGTCAGAGAATAAAATAAACTGATCGGGTGTCTGAAGCGACGCCTCGAAAGGATAAAAATATAAAACATGCCACAGTCGGGCGTCTGAGCGACGCCACATAAAGGGCTTATAAGAAAAATAAATAACAAGCATACCACAGTCGGGCGTCTGAGCGACACCACATAAAGGGCTTCTAAGAAAAAAAAAAAACAAGCATGCCACAGTCGGCCGTCTGAGCGACACCACATAAAGGGCTTATATAAGAATAATCACAATGAGTATCCAGGAGGTAGAACCGTCCCAAGGATACTCAATAAACATACAATTATAATTGGTTAGTCCACAATAATAATCATCATCATTTGTCATATGTCATGATCCGGTTTAGAAGTTTAACCTCCGAAGACCGACACTAAGACCGACACTTGACCCATCCCAGACTGTACTCCTTAACCGTGGACACGGCTATTCCAATAGATATAAACTCTGCAGAGGGTGTACTCTTTACCCACAAGTAACAGATTCCTTTAGTCCACCGGGACTAATTCCGCTTATGGTCTTTTAATTGAAAACACACCTGACCTGCACAAACCAGCTTAACTTACCGGTGCCTGGAATCACCCACGACACTCGTTAAGCAAAACTCTAAGTGGGGAGGCTACAACCTCGATTAGCATGGGATCAAATTTATATCGCGCGCTCTAAGGGGTGCCCCCCTCTCGGTCCCAACCGGAAACACCCATGCCCCCGGACCAGGTGGCATGCCTACCGGATGCACTCGGTATCTTCCACCATGGCCTCTCTGTATGGTGTGTGCCACGAAAGGGGTTGACAACTTACTGAACCGTACCCTACCTGCGGCAGGGACAAGTGGTGGTACGAAACAAGAATGGGGGTTACTGGAACAAGACTCGATCTATGGTCGACTCAGGAGGCTTATGTGTTCCCTGCATGGTTAGCACAACAAATATTTTTCAGAGTTTCCAAGCAGAATCACCACTCATCACACCCCTTCATGCCTCGCTGACCATTCTCGCTCCTACGAGATGTCAGCACCAAGTTCATGTCTACCCGAGACAGAGACTTATCCCGGATTCCTTCCGGTAGGCAGGGGTGGCACAAGGTGGTGACTACTGCCACAAGCATCATAAGTTTAATAGCAAGAATTTCTCATCATGCACTTGCAAGCGTGATCACACCTTCACATGAAATAACGCGCATTTTCATGTGTGTATAGTTTCATTTGTCACACCAAACATTTCACCACAAATACTATACCAGGGTTCAGGATGCTTCCCTTGGGGTTGCAGAAGGGTGGGGTGCACTCCATAAATTTTGAAAGTATCCTCCCCTCCAAATTTTTCTGGGACGCGGCGGCGCGAGGGTCACTGACTGCGGGTCCCGCTTGTCGGGTTCTTCTTCCTCCTCTCGCGCGCGGGGACAGAGCCAGAGGCGGGGCTCCGGCGATGATTGCCGGCCATACGAGGCACCATCCCCGACGCCCGGCCTATCCACGTGCTCAGGAGGACGACCCGTATCGGATGGAGGGGAAAGAAGCGGTTGGAGGACTCCCGGTTGATCAAAGCTTCATCAATGGCGCTCCGGGTGGTAGTACCGCGCTCTGGGCGGTAGTACCGCTCTGGGGTCCAGAAGCGTTTTTTAAGCGGTAGTGGAGCGGCAGAAAAAACACGGTACTACCGCTTTCGCGGTACTACCGCTCCGTAGGGCGGTACTACCGCTCTGTAGGGTGGTTCTACCGCTTTGGCTGCGTCGAAATCGACATGGCAGCGACGACGAGATCATGGCCAGGGGCGGGAGGGAAGGCTGCTCTGGTTGCTCTGGACGCTATGGGGGCTTCACTACGGGACTAGGGAGGGTGATGGAATGGCTAGTCATGTTCGGGGCTCCTTTTATAGGCGAGCAACGTCGGTTCCGTGGTGGCCATGGATAAGAACGGAGGCTCGCCGCCACTGTAGTTTGCAGGGCGATATGATGAGGCTAGCAGTGGCTCGGCGTGGCTGCGGAAGAGCTTGGGGATGAGACCGCACTGCTCTAAGGGCAGCTGTTGAGCGGGAGTGGCTCGGGCGGCGCTGTCATGGCAGGCGGCGGCAGTGGCGGCTTGCGGGCGACGCTGTAGTACTCGTTGGGGAGGCTGGTCGGGTTTGGCGCAGCGCGGGAAGCAGCAACCGGATGAGGACGGGCTCGGGAAGGTTATCCAGGGACGCGACGGCTCGGGCGCGAGCACGAGCAAAACGTGCGCTCTGCTTGCGCTCCGGGCATGCCTGCTGCCTGCTCGACGAAATGCCCACGTGAGCTAGGGGCAGTGGACGGGTATAAAACTTCACAGGAATATGTAAGGGGGCATAACCAAGCTAGGGGACAAGGTGGTTTGGCAAATAGGACATGTTCCCAATGCAGTAACAAAACCATGCCAAAACTGTTCCTGCTCTCCAGGTGTTCGACAAAATTCTATGGGCATCTAGGGTTCTGTTCTGGCCACCAAAATTACCAGATCATGGTCTCTTTAGATGCACACTAGGATGGTAAACTTAGTTTGGTAAAAGCAGAAAGTTGTTAGTGCAAGTTTTTGAGAAAACCATTTCTGGACAGAAACTAGAGTGCATCATTGCATGGCCTTAAAACACTACAATGGTCCCAAACTCTTGGACTTAAGAGTTTGGTAGGGTTGACTACAAGTAGGAAAAATCCCAAGGCAACTAGAGCAAAATAAAATAGGGTTGCAGTACAAATCGCCAAACTGGACCAGAATACAAATGTGGATGTTTTGCTCAAATTTTTCAAAGAACCCAAATGGATTTTTGCATAAACATGAGTTATATACCTCTACTGATATCCCCAAATTTTTATGGAATTTTTAAAGAAATATTTAAATAGGTTGCGGTGCAAACTACAAACTGAACCAGATTTGAAAACCTGAAGTGGAGCTCAAAATTTACAAAACACAAGGCTGGGTTTTTGCATAAAAGTGAATCCTATACATCTGCTGACATCTCCAAATTTTTGTGGAATTTTTACATAAATATTTAAATATGTTGTAGTGCAACAGGGATATTATCACAATTGAAACTACTATTAAAAGAATTAGTTGTGGGCAAGTTTTATAAAAAATTGTTCCAAATAAAATTGTAGATGAAAATAATAATATTGAAGGAAAATATTCAAGACCAAATTTACTTTCCAAAAACCTAGACTTGGAGGGAAGAATTATTGAAAATAAGATTCTGAAATCAGCAGGAGGGCAAAATAATATAAAGAAAAATTCCACGAGTTTTACTAAATGAAATAAAATACTTGAATAAAGTATTCAAGTCCCACAATATTATTCGAAAGTTCCAGAAAAGAGGGAGAAATATTGAAATCCACAGAAAAGAAGTTGCTCTGAAATCCATAGAAAAATTCCAGAAAATAGAAAATAAGTATTCCTGGCAGAATTTTAATTAATAAACATGATTAATTTTTTGGGGTGTTACAACACTACCCCCCTTAAGAAAAATCTCGTCCTCGAGATATGCTAAAGGACGAATTTTGCAAAAATATTATCCGTACTATGCGGCAATCGTAATATGAAAAACAAATATTCCACAAACACACATGATAGGATGGGGTCACAGGAAAATCGCTGACTAATGTGCGGTGGTGGTATAATAGCGAGATAATCGATTAGGTAATAAATGAACGCGCGGTCTTGTATTTAGTGTACGCGTCCTGTGAGTCGTATAACGCGAGTGCATGCAAATTAATTTTTTGTTGGAAAAACATTTTTCATCCCAGTGGTCTTTTGAGAAAAACCTTACTATTAAATTTTCTATAATGAAAACAATCGATTTTTAAATCACAGCAAACAACTTCAACCAACACAATAAACTTTGATAGAAAATTTTGAAACATAGCAGAGATATCACAACAAGCAGTCAAAAGATACACAAACTAATACAACTAAGGCGCTGACTGTCCAGGTAATAAACTATAGTTCATGAGTAACTATTCCCTGCAGTGGAATACATCCTTCGTCTACTGGGTAGTGGATGGAGGACTCCAAAATGCATCTCTCCTAGTCTGGCCTCAGGGGTCTGCTAATGGTAATTAGGATTTTATACAGCAAGGGTGTGGAGAAAATCCTAGCTCTTGCTCGGTCAAGCGCTCTCGAGCGACGACATAGTGCACCAGCTTAATTAGCGCCGGATCTTTCTCTGCTGAGGTGTAGGGAAAGGATGCGGCCTCTCTGGCTGCTGCACTATTCGGGGAAATAATACTACCCACGTTCACTGGCATAGGGTACCATGAGTTGAAGACAGGTAACCGCTCCATAAGCAGTAACCTCTATGGCCATTACTGGGGTGGGCATATTTTTCCAGATGAAGGAAACTCCCGCAAGGTCTTGGTTTGGGTCTACCTGCGGGTGTGCCTGACTGTCCAACATTTCGAGGAGATGAAAGTGACCCTCGATTTGAACAGCTTGCACCGGGATGGGTGGGGAGAACCCATGGTACTGTGGTTAAAATCCCACAATTATAAAAAAACCTCGGGGTTACATCTGGGGTCTTTATATGAATCCCAAAGTGCGACCTGAAAAAGAATAAAAACAATGGCTGTGAAGGCAGTGCACAAGGTGAGGGATGCTTGGTAAGGTCACGGAGTGGCCTCAAGTATAGCATCTGGGTTGGGTGACATATTGCGGTGTGTGAGCAATATTAATTGTCGGTTCTGCTATATGGTGGTCGGTGTCAATGTCACAGCTATATATATCGCAAAATGCGACGTATTACTGTGGTTGTCGGTTGGGGCAAACGTCCCCTTTATATAAAGAAAACAAAGTCTTCCTTCGCAGGCTTGCGAATGGGACAACTCAGGTGTTGATCACGGGCGTGTGATCAAAGGGCTAGGCTAATAGGTTGGGCACCGACTGCCAAAAGCTGTCGGGGTCACTGTGTGGGCTATGGGGTAGGATAGGCTTGGCTGTGGTGGGGTTAAGGTCTGGTGGGTGGTTTAACCTAGGTTTTCTTGACCCGGCTAAGATAGGGTTAGCCAATGGTTAGCCTGGCTCTGATACCAAGGTTGTCAGGACCGGTTTTCCAGGATATTAATTTCCCAGTAAATGGTCCTTGTGCTCCCCAGCCCCAGGATTACTGTTAGCTGATGAGTCACAATCTTGATACAGAAATTCCAAACAAAATACAAAATATGTAGTACAAGACCATTCTGGTCTATGAGTACAACAAAAGGTTTCTAGTGGTTGATGGCGAAAGCGGTCTCCGGATCCTCAGCGTCTATGGGACTCCATTTCCCACAGGAACAGCTGACCTGGATAATTCCTATCTTCGCGCGGCTGCTATCTCCATGCCTAGGTTCCGGGCTGTCGTCGTTGCACTCTTCTCCAAACAAGAAATCTGGCCAAGACAATAGCCAGGGACAAGCCAGTGAGTAATTTGAATGTACTCGCAAACATCATGAAAATAGGTATAATATAGCAGGTGAAAAATCTTGCACTGAAACAATCCACGATCACTTAGTCAGTCACAAAAATAAAAATTCATGACGCACGCAAGCAGGTTTAAACGTGAATAAGTAGTCAGAGAATAAAATAAACTCATCGGGTGTCTAAAGCGACGCCTCGAAAGGATCAAAAATATAAAACATACCACAGTCGGGCGTCTGAGCGATGCCACATAAAGGGCTTATAAGAAAAATAAATAACAGGCATGCCACAGTCGGGCGTCTGAGCGACACCACATAAAGGGCTTATAAGAAAAATAAATAACAAGCATGCCACAGTCGGGCGTCTGAGCGACACCACATAAAGGGCTTATATAAGAATAATCACAACGAGTATCCAGGAGGTAGAACCGTCCCAAGGATACTCAATAAACAGACGATTATAATCGGTTAGTCCACAATAATAATCATCATCATTTGTCATATGTCATGATCCGGTTTAGAAGTTTATCCTCCGAAGACCGACACTAAGACCGACACTTGACCCATCCCAGACTGTAGTCCTTAACCGCGGACACGGCTATTCGAATAGATATAAACTCTGCAGAGGGTGTACTCTTTACCAACAAGTAACAGATTCCTTTAGTCCACCGGGACTAATTCCGCTTATGGTCTTTTAATTGAAAACACACCTGACCTGCACACACCAGCTTAACTTACCGGTGCCTGGAATCACCCACAACACTCGTTAAGCAAAACTCTAAGTGGGGAGGCTATAACCTCGATTAGCATGGGATCAAATTTATACCGCGCGCTCTAAGGGGTGCCCCCCTCTCGGTCCCAACCGGAAACACCCATGCCCCCGGACCTGGTGGCATGCCTACCGGATGCACCCGGTTTCTTCCACCATGGCCTCTCTGTATGGTGTGTGCCAAGAAAGGGGTTGACAACATACTGAACCGTACCCTACCTGCGGCAGGGACGAGTGGTAGTACGAAACAAGAATGGGGGTTACTGGAACAAGACTCGATCTATGGTCGACTCAGGAGGCTTATGTGTTCCCTGCATGGTTAGCACAACAAATATTTTTCACAGTTTCCAAACAGAATCACCACTCATCACACCCCTTCATGCCTCACTGACCATTCTCGCTCCTACGAGATGTCAGCACCAAGTTCATATCTACCCGATACAGAGACTTATCCCGGATTCCTTCCGGTAGGCAGGGGTGGCACAAGGTGGTGACTACTGCCACAAGCATCATAAGTTTAATAGCAAGAATTTCTCATCATGCACTTGCAAGCATGATCACAACTTCACATGAAATAACGCCCATTTTCATGTGTGTATAGTTTCATTTGTCACACCAAACATTTCACCACAAATACTATACCAGGGTTCAGGATGCTTGCCTTGGGGTTGCAGAAGGGTGGGGTGCACTCCATAAATTTTGAAAGTATCCTCCCCTCCAAATTTTTCTGGCGGCGGCGCGAGGGTCATAGACTGCGGGTCCCACTTGTCGGGTTCTTCTTCCTCCTCTCGCGTGCGGGGACAGAGCCAGAGGCGGGGCTTCGGCGATGATTGCCGGCGATACGAGGCACCATCCCCGACGCCCGGCCTATCCAAGTGCTCAGGAGGACGACCCGTATCGGATGGAGGGTAAAGAAGCGGTTGGAGGACTCCCGGTTGATCAAAGCTTCATCAATGGCGCTCCGGGCGGTAGTACCACGCTCTGGGCGGTAGTACCGCTCTGGGGTCCAGAAGCATTTTTAAGCGGTAGTGGACCGGCAGAAAAAACACGGTAGTACCGCTTTCGCGGTACTACCGCTCTATAGGGTGGTACTACCACTTTGGCTGCGTCGAAATCGACATGGCAACGACAACGAGATCACGGCCAGGGGCGGGAGGGAAGGCTGCTCCAGTTGCTCTGGCCGCTATGGGGGCTTCACTACGGGACTAGGGAGGGTGATGGAATGGCTAGTCGTGCTCGGGGCTCCTTTTATAGGCGAGCGACGTCGGTTCCTCGGCGGCCATGGATAAGAACGGAGGCTCGCCGCCACTATAGTTTGCAGGGCGATGTGATGAGGCTAGCAGTGGCTCGGCGTGGCTGCGGAAGAGCTTGGGGATGAGACCGCACTGCTCTAGGGGCAGCTGTCGAGCGGGAGTGGCTCGGGCGGCGCTGTCATGGCAGGCGGCAGCGGTGGTGGCTTGCGGGCGACGATGTAGTACTCGTGGGGGAGGCTGGTCGGGTTTGGCGCAGCGCGGGAAGCAGCAACCGGATGAGGACGGGCTCGGGAAGGTTATCCAGGAACGCGACGGCTCGGGCGCGAGCACGAGCAAAACGTGCGCTCTGCTCACGCTCCGGGCATGCCTGCTGCCTGCTCGACGAAATGCCCGTGTGAGCTAGGGGCGGTGGATGGGGATAAAACTTCACAGGAATATGTAAGGGGGCATAACCAAGCTAGGGGACATGGTGGTTTGGCAAATAGGACAAGTTCACAATGCAGTAACAAAACCATGCCAAAACTATTCCTGCTCTCCAGGTGTTCGACAAAATCCTATGGGCATCTAGGGTTCTATTCTGGCCACCAAAATTACCAAATCATGGTTTCTTTAGATGCACACTAGGATGGTAAACTTAGTTTGGCAAAAGCAAAAAGTTGTTAGTGCAAGTTTTTGAGAAAACCATTTTTGGACAGAAACTAGAGTGCATCATTTCATGGACTTAAAACACTGCAATGGTCCCAAACTCTTGGACTTAAGAGTTTGGTAGGGTTGACTACAAGTAGGAAAAATCCCAAGGCAACTAGAGCAAAATAAAATAGGGTTGCAGTACAAATCACCAAACTGAACCAGAATACAAATGTGGATGTTTTGCTCAAATTTTTCAAAGAACCCAAATGGTTTTTTGCATAAACATGAGTTATATACCTCTACTGATATCCCCAAATTTTTATGGAATTTTAAAAAAATATTTAAATAGGTTGCAGTGCAAACTACAAACTGAACCAGATTTGAAAACCTGAAGTGGAGCTCAAAATTTACAAAACACAAGGCTGGGTTTTTGCATAAAAGTGAATCCTATATATCTGCTGACATCTCCAAATTTTTGTGGAATTTTTACATAAATATTTAATAGGTTTTAGTGCAACAGGGATATTATCACAATTGAAACTACTATTAAAAGAATTAGTTGTGGGCAAGATTTATAAAAAAATTGTTCCAAATAAAATTGTAAATGAAAATAATAATATTGAAGGAAAATATTCAAGACCAAATTTACTTTGCAAAAACCTATACTTGGAGGGAAGAATTATTGAAAATAAGATTCTGAAACCAGCAGGAGGGCAAAATAATATAAAGAAAAATTCCACGAGTTTTACTAATGAAATAAAATACTTGAATAAACTATTCAAGTCCCACAATATTATTCGATAGTTCCAGAAAAGAGGGAGATATTTTGAAATCCACAAAAAAGAAGTGGCTCTGAAATCCATAGAAAAATTCCAGAAAATAGAAAATTACTATTCCTGGCAGAATTTTAATTAATAAACATGATTAAATTTTTGGGGTGTTACACCTAGTGACAAGCATTAAGCATAGCAAAGTCATAGCAACATCAATCTCAGAACATAGTGGATACTAGGGATCAAGCCCTAACAAAACTAACTCGATTACATGATAAATCTCATCCAACTCATCACCGTCTAGTAGGCCTACGAAGGAATTACTCACTCCCTCAGTGAGCATCATGAAATTGGTGATGAAGGATGGTTGATGATGACTATGCCGGAAGATCCCCCTCTCCGGAGTCCCAAACGGACTCCAGATTTGGCCTCCCGATGAAGAACAGGAGGTGGAGGCAGCTCCGTATCGTGAAACACAATAAAACTTCCTCTCCTATTTTTTTCTCCGAAATTGTGAATTTATAGCATTGGAATTAGGTCAGACGGAGCCACGTGGGCCCCACGAGGTACCAGGGCGCGCTTGGGGGAGTGGCGCGCCCGGGTGCCTCGTGGGCACTGGGTGGCCCCCCCTCCAGTGGGTCTTGGTTCCTGTATTTTTCATTTATTCCATAAAAATCTCCAAAAAGTTTCATTCAATTCCAAGAATTTTTATTTCTGCCCAAAAAACAACACCATGGCAATTCTGCAGAAAACAGCGTCAGTCCGGGTTAGTTCCATTCAAATCATGCAAATTAGGGGCCAAAACAAGAGGAAAAGTGTTTGGAAAAGTAGATACGATGGAGACGTATCAACTCCCCCAAGCTTAACTCATTGCTTGTCCTCAAGCAATTCAGTTGACAAACTGAAAGTGATAAAGAAAAACTTTTACAAACTCTTTTGTTCTTGTATCTATATATATGCTTAAAAGTACCCAAGTTTTCAGCAAAGATTATAACTAACCATGCAAATGATAGCTCTTAGAAATTATATTCACTCATATAAATGGCATAATCAACTAGCGAGCAATAATAAGATATATCAAATGCCAACACTTTGTCAAAATGATCATGATATAATATGATAACATGGTATCTCGCTAGCCCTTTCTGAGACCGCAAAACATAAATGTAGCGCACCTCCAAAGTTCAAGCAGCGACTAAACATTGTAATTCATGGTAGAAGAGATCCAATCATGATGCACACAACACTAATTATTCACAATGCATGAGAATGACAATAGTGCTCTCAGGACTGGTGCTTAATTGAGAAGGTGATGACTCAACAATAAAAGTAAAATAACATAAAAGTAAATAGATAGGCCCTTCGCAGAGGGAAGCATGGATTTGCATAGGTGCCAGAGCTCGAAGCTTAAATCAGAGATAAATAAAATTTTGGGAGGTATGCCTTTCCTGTCAACGTCACGACCGAGAGTTTTCAATATCTTCCATGCTAAACACATTAGCGGCAGTTCCCAAGCAGTAAAGTAAAGTCTACTCCCCCTCCACCAACAATCACAAGCCATGGCTAGCCGAATCCTCGGGTGCCCTCCATACCAACAACTTTCCGGAGGAGTTTGTTTTATTATTTTACAATTTTAATAATGGGACTGCGCATCCCGATTACCAGCCCCTCTCATGCAAGGACAAGTGAATCAACACTCATCATGAGAATAACCCGCTTAGCATGGAAGATACTGACCACCCCCTGTCGCTCCATGAGCGGTACGGGTACACAAAACAGATGTTCATTTGAATATTTGGAGGTGGCACATGCAAATTTACTTAGAACGGCAGAGTAATACTGCATATAGGTAGATATAGTGGACTCATCTGGAATAACTTTGGTTTAGGGGTTTTGATGCACAAGCAGCATTCCCGCTTAGTACAGGCAAAGGCTAGTAAATAGATTGAGAAGCGACCATCTAGAGAGCGAAAACGGTCATAATTATGCATTATGAATAATCAACATTGAATACTAGCATGAGTAGGATATAAGCACAATGAACATAAATATCGTGAAGGCTATGTTGGTTTTGAATCAACTACATGCGTGAACATGTGCCAAGTCAAGCCACTTGAAACATTCAGAGGAGCATACCATATCATCATACTACATCACAATAATTTTAATGCATGTTAACACTCAAGATAAATATTTATCCACTCCTAGCTACTTAAGCATGGCATGAGCAACTATAATCTCTAATTGTCATTATAAACATGTTAAATCATAACATGCTGAATCATGGATACTGAGTTAAACATATTTACAAAAACAAAGAACAAGTTGAGTTCATACCTGCTTTTCCTTGCCACGGTCACTTCATCAAATCATCGTCATTATTGCCTTTCACTTGCACGACCGAATGATATGAAAATAATAATAGTGCAAGCGTGCCGTGGACTAAGCTGGAATCTGCAAGCATTTTATTCAAAGGAGAAGAGAAGGTTAAATGGGCTCTTTGTTAGATCAACAATAATGCATATGAGAGCCACTCAACATTTTCATCGTGGTCTTCTCCTTACAATGACTCAACAAAAGAAAAGAATTTTGGAGAAACACACAGAAATATTTTTGGAGTTTTTGGTTTTTCTGAAAGAAGCGGAATAAAGAAGAAAACGAAAAACGAGAAAAACTATTTACACGGGAAAGCTCCCAACAAGTAAAAGAAGAAATGAGAAATCTTTTTGGGTTTTCTTTTACTACTATGAAACTACAACTAATTAAACTAGAAATAAAAACCAAAAAGAAGTGAGAAATGTTTTTGGATTTTCTCAAAGTTTTTCAAACACACAAGAAGAAAGAGGGAAAAATAAAATTAACATGGGTTATACAATGAAAAAGTATGAACACAGACAACTGGAATGAAATGTGTAAGCATGAATGTAATGTCGGTGAGAGATACGTACTCCCCCAAGCTTAGGCTTTTGCCTAGCTTGGTCTACGGCCAAGGCTATCCTGGATAATAATCGAAATGGTAGCTCATAGAGGCGTTCTGAGCCGCCTCCTCAGCCAGACGAGTAGCCTCGACAGCCGCGTTGTACTCGTGCACCTCACTCTCATGAAGAAAATATCTCCATTTGTCCTGAAAATCAAAGAGGGCAGGAGCAGGCGAAGCAACATACAAAGAGTAATATTTATTAAAAACTAAGTTATATTCATAACCCTGTGCGTTGCGTTTTAAGAACCTATGTTCTTGCATTGCTTCGAAATTTAAATATTTATAAGGCAAGAGGGGGTCATTGAACTTGGGAGACAGCCCTAACTTTGCAGCTAAACGAGAGGCATAAATTCTTCCATACAAATCACCATTACCCGCATTACGCTGTAGCCTACGTGCAACAATAGCCCCAAGATTATAAAGCTTGCTACCAGTCAAAGCTGTATGAATAAGACTCGGATCAGGGGCACAAAGCGCACTACAGTCTTGCTTACCAACAACGCATTTACCATTAAAAGGCGCAAAATACCGAATAGCAGGAAAGTGAATGCTAATTATTCCAGCCTGCGTGATTCCCCTATCCTCACCATTGCAAAGGCTATTAAGAAACAACTCATAGTAAGATCTTGGTGGTTCATCTAACAAACCCCAATATGGAATCTTGCATGCATCACAGAATTCTTCTAGACACATATTATAGGATTTTTCATAGAGGTGAAATAAAACTCTAGAAGTGCGCGGGTGATAATCAAAGTTTTGCGTGAAGGAATGAGTGAGGATGTAATGTTGTGGTGGCTTATCTGCAATAAAGGCAGAGAGCTCGGCATTGTGAATATATTGGTCAAATTCTTCCTTGATGTCTGCCCCTAGCATGAACTCGTTGCACGGCCATCGACACGATTTTGCTTTGGCACCTCGCACTGAACTTGCCCTTGGTTCCTGATATGATTGGCATGCCAAGATTTCACTTGATGACGCTTCCGAGGGCCTCCTCCTCGAAGAACTTCTCCGGAAAATATTCATTTTCCTAAGGACAAATTTTTGAAAAAATTTGGGCCACAAAATGATATCAATAAAACTTCACAAGATTGATAGCAACTACTCATATGGATGTCTAGAGGCTATATCAAGGATTCAAACTACTTGGAACTCAAAGAATTCAACATGCAAGCTCATTTTCAGTAGCACCAAGAGCAGCTAATTATGCAAAATATAGTCCACTAGAGCAAAAACTAATTGGAGCAATGGAGGAGTCACATACCAAGGAGCAATCTCCCAAAACAGTTTCGGAAACGGAGCTTCGAGCAAAGAGATCGAAAATTTCAGGTTTGTGAGCAAGAACACGAGAGAGAGAGAGCTACCAAGAATTTTTGCAAGAGCTAAGAGACGAAGTGAGCTGAAGGAATAAGTGAGGGGGTCCCTGTGGGGCCCATGAGGTACCTGGGCGCGCCAGGGGGAGTGACGCGCCCTAGTGCCTCGTGGGCACCTGGGGCACCCACCTGGTATGCGTCCAGTGCCAAAAATTCTTAAATATTACATAAAAATTCATATCAAAATTTTATTGCATTCTGAGCACTTTTATTTCTGGACACTTTTATATTGCACGGATAATTCAGAAAACAGGATAATCATGGCATTTTATTGCATTTAACTAAAAATAACAGAAAACAAAAAGTGGGTACAAAAGGTTGTGCTTACTAAATTCATCGACCCCATGCCTCTCAAAAAGAATCCATTAATAAGGTTGATCAAGTCTTATTAACAAACCATTTTCGAGTAACATGAAACTGAAGAACTTTCGTAAGACACTAGGTTACCTCAACGGGGATATGCATCTCCCTGATAATAATAGTTTCATATTACTTTTTAACAGTAGGAAGAGGGAGTTGAAAACTTCCAATAGTAATTGGCGGAGTCTTTTCAATAATATGAATACCATTCACTTGAAATTGTTTCTTCGGAAAGTGCACCGTATGTTCATTACCATTGATATGAAAAGTGACCTTGCTTTTGTTGCAATCAATAATAGCCCCTGCAATATTCAAGAAGGGTCTACCAAGGATAATCGACATGTTGTCATCCTCGGGCATATCAAGTATAACAAAGTCTGTTAGAACAGTAACGTTTGCAACTACAACGGGCACATCCTCACAAACACCGATAGGTATGGTAGTTGATTTGTCAGACATTTGGAATGATATTTCAGTGGTAGTGAGTTTATACAAATCAAGTCTTTTATATAAAGAGAAAGGCATAACACTAACACCGGCTCCTAAATCACACAAAGCAGTTTTGACATAATTTCTTTTAATGGAGCATGGTATAGTTGGTATTCCTGGATCTCCTAGTTTCTTAGGTACTCCATCCTTAAAAGAATAATTTGCAAGCATGGTGTAAATTTTAGCTTCAGGTATCTTTCTTTTATTTGTGACAATGTCTTTCATGTATTTAGCATAGGGAGGCATCTTTATAATATCAGTCAAACGAGTACGCAAAAAGACTGGCCTAAGCATTTCAGCAAAGCATTCAAATGCTTCCTCATCTTTTTTCTTAGATGGTTTAGGAGGAAAGGGAGTGGGTTTTTGAACCCACGGTTCTCTTTCTTTACCATGTTTTCTAGCAACGAAGTCTCTTTTATCATAACGTTTATTTTTAGACGGTGGGTTATCAAGATCAACAGCAGGTTCTATCTCAACATCATTATCAGGTGCTATATCATTATCTGGTTGGGTATCCATATGAGCATCATCATTATTATTATCATCGAGTGGTTGTTCGTTACTAGATTGTGTTTCAGCATCAGAAATAGAAATATCATTACTATCCTTCAAGGGTTTTTCTACCTCGGGTTCACTAGAAGTATGCAAAGTCCTATCATTTTTCTTTTTCTTTTTCTTTTTAGAAGGACTAGGTGCATCAACATTAATTCTTTGAGAGTCTTGTTCAATTCTTTTTGGGTGACCTTCAGGATAAAGTGGCTCCTGAGTCATTCTACCTCCTCTAGTCATTACTCTAACAGCATGATCATTCATATTGTTATTCATTTCATTGAGCAATTCACTTTGAGATTTAGCAAATTGTTCTAATTGAGTCTGAACCATAGATGCATGTTCACTCACACCTTTAACATCATTAGCAATTCTAAATAACAAGTCACTCAAGCGATCAATCATGTAGGCATTTCATTTCAATTGTTTCATAACATTTGCATTGAAGTGATCTTGCTTAATAATATAATTGTCAAATTCATACAAGCATTGACTAGGAGGTTTGTTATAAGGAATATCACTTTCATCAAACTTCATAAGAGAATTGACCTCTACTACCTGTGACGGTGTGTCAAGACCATGTATTTCTTCAATAGGTGGTAGATTCTTAACATCTTCAGCTTTAATACCTTTTTCCTTCATACATTTCTTTGCTTCTTGCATATCTTCAGGACTGAGATATAAAATACCTCTCTTCTTCGGAGTGGGCTTGCGCAGTAATTCAGGAAGTGTCCAATCATTATCATCTTCAATATATTATTCAATAATTCCTCAGCTTGTTCAATAGTCCATTACACGAAAACACAACTCGCACAACTATGTAGGTAGTCCCTAGAAGCATCGGTTAGTCCATTATAGAAGATAGCAAGTATTTCATTTTTCTTAAGAGGATGAACAGGCAAAGCATTAAGTAATTGGAGAAGCCTCCCCCAAGCTTGAGGGAGATTCTCTTCTTCAATTTGCACAAAGTTAAATATTTCCTGTAAGGCAGCTTGTTTCATATGAGCAGGAAAATATTTTTCAGAGAAGTAATAAATCATATCCTGGGGACTACGCACACATCCAAGATGTCAGGACCGGTTTTCCACGATATTAATTTCCCAGTAAATGGCCCTTGTGCTCATCAGTCCCAGGATTACTGTTAACTGATGAGACACAATCTTGATACATAAATTCCAAGCAAAATACAAAATATGAAGTACAAGACCATTCTGGTCTATGAGTACAGCAAAAGCTTTCTAGTGGTTGATGGAGGAAGCGGTTTGCGGATCATCAGCGTCTATGGGACTCCATTTCCCACAGGAACAGATGACCTGGATAATTCCTATCTTTGCGAAGCTGCTATCATCGATGGTTAGGTTCCGAGGCTGCCGTCGATGCGCTCCTCTCCAGGCAAGAAATCTGGCCAAGACAATAGCCAGGGACAAGCCAGTGAGTACTTTGAATGTACTCGCAAACATTATGAACACAAGTATAATATAACAGATGATCATCATGCAATGAAATATTCCAAGATCACTTGGTTCATCACCAAACAAAATTCATGACGCATGCAAGCAGGTTATTCAAATAAAACATGAATAAACAATCAAAGAATAAAAATCAAATGCACCGATCGGGTGTCTGAAGCGACGCCTCGAAAGGATAATAATATGAAGCATGCCTCAGTCGGGCATCTGAGCGACACCTCATAAAGGGCTTATAAGGAAAATAAATAACAAGCATGCCACAGTCGAGCGTCTGAGCGACACCACATAAAGGGCTTATAAAGAAAATAAATAACAACCATGCCACAGTCGGGCGTCTGAGCGACACCACATAAAGGGCTTATAAAGAAAATAAATAACAAGCATGCCACAGTCGGGCGTCTGAGCGACACCACATAAAGGGCTTATAAGGAAAATAAATAACAAGCATGCCACAGTTGGGCGTGTGAGCGACACCACATAAAGGGCTTATAAGGAAAATAAATAACAGGCATGCCACAGTCGGGCGTCTGAGCGACACCACATAAAGGGCTTATAAAGAAAATAAATAACAAGCATGCCACAGTCGGGCGTCTGAGCGACACCGCATAAAGGGCTTATAACGAAAAAAAAACATGAGTATCCAGGAGGTAGAACCGTCCCAAGGATACTCAATAAACAGACAATATAATTGGTTAGTCCACAATAATAATAATCACCATTTGTCATAGGTCATGATCAATATTCTGGTTTAGAAGTTTATCCTCCGAAGACCGACACTAAGACCGACACTTGACCCATCCCAGACTGTAGTCCTTCACCGCGGACACGGCTATTCGAATAGATATAAAATCTACAGAGGGTGTACTCTTTACCCACGAGTAACGAATTTCGTTAGTCCAACGGGACTAATTCCGCGTATGGTCTTTTAATTGAAAACACACCTGACCCGCACACACCAGCTTAACTTACCGGAGTCTGGAATCACCCACGACATCCGTTAAGCAAAACTCTAAGTGGGGAGGCTACAACCTCGACTAGCATGGGATCACAAAAATTTATAACGCGCGCAAACTAGGGGGAGCTACCCCCTTCGGCTCCAACCGAAAACACCCATGCCCCCTGATCGGATGACTGGCTTCAATCCAAGGCCTTGGAACCCTCATCACGGCCTCTCTGTACGGTGTGTGCTAAGAAAGGGGTTGACAACTTACTGAACCATACCCTACCTACGGTAGGGACGAGTGGTAGCACGAGACAAGTATGGGGGTTACTGGCACAAGACTCGATCTATGGTCGACTCTGGAGGTTTAAGTGTTCCCTGCATGATTAGCATAACAAATAAATTCCATACCAACAGACAGAGTCATCACTCATCATACCCCTTCATGCCTCACCGACCATTCTCGCTTCAACGAGATGTCAAGACTAAGCTCGTGTCTACCCGAGACAGAGACTGCTCCGGATCCCTTCCGGTAGGCATAAGAGGCATAAGAGGATGAACACTGTCACAAGCATTTTAATTCCAATAGCAAGGAATTTCCATCATGCACTCACGAGCATGATCACAACATCACATAGAGTAATGCATGCTTCGAATTAACTTGGTGTTGTAGTCACACAACAAATATTATGCCTGGGTTCAGAATGCTTGCCTAAAGTTGTGGAGAGGTAGAGTGCATCTCAAAACTTTCGAAGGTTTTCTCCTCTCTTTAATTCCTATTTCGAGAAATATTCGAATTAACACACAAATTGAAAACAGTACAAAGAGTTGTCTTGGAAAATTTTCAAATAAATATGAAAATAAACTAGATGAAATTTGAGAGAGGTAGGACAAAGAATCAAAACAATCGGAGTTCTATTTTAAAAGATATAGCCAGTCAAAGTTCAGGTCAAAACTGTTTTTATAAAATCAGAAAAAAAAGAAAACGGTTCGCCTGGAATACGCCTTCTGCACTAGGTCGCGTACTTACGGGAAATACGTCTTCTTCAGAGGGAAGCGCCTCGGCGGAACCGCGCCACTGGCAGCAAAAGCTGGCTCACCGACAGGTGGCGACCACCTGTCGGGTTCGTCCTCGACCTCTAGCACGCGCCTTGACAAGGACAGAGGCCGCTTTTGATGGCGATTCCGGGCGGCACAGTCCACCGTTTCGCGCGCTCTGGGTATGGAGATGGTCAGGAGGGAAGGCCGCATCTCATGGGGGTGGGGAAGGTCGCTGGAGAGCTCAGAATCGAGCAGGGCTTCGCCCATGGCGGGTGGAAGCTTTGGCTGAGAGAAGTTTTCGACCATGGCTTGATCCAGGATGCAATGGAGGGGGGAATGGGTTCACTGGGGCTTGAGAGGTTTACTCAGGTCGAGAGGGAAGCCTCGGGCAACCTATTTATAGTGCGGCGGCGTCGGTTCCGTAGCGGCTGTGGATAAGCTCGGCGGCCTGTTGCTAGGGGGCGACGTGGCGATGGCCGGTGGGGTCCGGCAGGGCGAGCAGATGAGAACGCATTGCTCAAGGGGCAGCTGGCGAGTGTGAGTGGCTCGGGCGGTGCCGTCCATGGTAGAGCCTGGCGGCAGCAGTGGCGGCCTGCGGGGGCGGCGATGAGCTACAGAGGGGAAAGGCTGGTTCGGTCTTGTCCCATCGCGGCAGAAGCAGGAGACAGGGGGGAAGGACTGGAACGAGCGGGGTTGGCAGCATCTTGTCGCGGCGGCTCGAGCGTAGCACGAGCAAAACATGCGCTCTGGGCATGCCCAGAGCACACACGCCAGGTGCTCGACACAATGCCAGCGCTAGCTTGGAGGCTTGGGTGGCGCTGCAAATTAACAGGATGATTAGAGAGAAAGCAATAGGCCTAATGGACAAGATTATAGGGTCTGGGGATCAAGTTCACAAAGTAAACACAAAACTATGTCAAAACTGGTCAGACACACAAGGTGTTCGATGAAATGCCATGGCTACCTAGGGCATCTTGCTGGCCACCAAAATTCCCAGACTTAGGTCTCTTTAGATGCATAAGATGATGGCAAGGATGGTTTGGCCAAAGCAGAAACTTGTTAGTGCAAGTTTTTGAGTGGTACTAGCAGCGGCACTACCGCTTACAAGCGGTACTAGCACCAGCACTACCACTTACAAGCGGTACTAGCAGCGGCACTACCGCTTACAAGCGGTACTAGCAGCGGCACTACTGCTTACAAGCGGTACTTCCGCTCTAGAGGGCGGTACTACCGTTCTGGAGGCTGTTTTCTCCAAATCAAAATAAAGAATTTTGGCAAAAACCAATTAAAAACTTTGGGATGCTACAACACTCTAAAAATGGTTAAAATGCTACTAAATGCATTAAAACTAGGCCAATTTTATTATAAAAAATATTCTACTGATTTTAATAAGTATAATAAAAGGATTAAATAAAACACTCGAGCCACACAATAATATTCAAATTTTTCAGATAGGACAGAAGAATTTTTGAAATTCAGACAAAAGGAGTGGCTCTGAAATCACCAGAAAGTCCAGAAAGAAAAAAAATTAACCTCCTGGCAAAATTTTAATTAACAAAACATGGTTAAATTTGTGTGGTGTTACAACACTACCCCCCTTAAGAAAAATCTCGTCCTCGAGATTTGCTAAGGGTGGTAAAAAAAATTACTCCTACTATCATGCAGTAATATCCCGAAATGTGTGTGTGGTCTTGCAATTTTGTGCATGTGGTCGAGTGGTTGTGGCTGTGAGCCTGTTGTCGAGGTGCTATGTGAATTAATATTTTATGCCATGGTGAAATGTTGTTGCAATAGCTCAAGGAAAAACCCACCTCGGGATTTACTGCGAGCGAAAACAGTTGCTCGAAAATCATAGCAGTAGAATTTTCTCACACATACAATAGAAATTAAACAATTTATTTATGGCACAAACTTAGGATATAACGCATAAGCTGCAACACACAAATAAATGCTAGGCTAACAAACACAGTAGGAGTGTCTACGGCGCAAACGGAAAATATGCCGCGTCCTGAGAAAATGTCCCTGCCACTGGGGCACATTCTTCTTCTATCGGAGGAAGCGGATTGACTAGTCGAAGAATGCGCCCTTCCTGGTCTGGCCTCAGGGGTCCGCCAATGGCGATCTGAGGATTTAAATCAGTGAGCCTCTGGAGGTAACTCATTACTCCCTGGGTCAAATGCTCTTGCGCGATGACGTACTGGGCAAGATTGGCCAGTACTGGGTCCCTCTCTATTCTCCCACCGGGAAAAGATGCTACTTCTCCGGGTGTTGCACGACTCGGGAAGTAAATATACCCCCTTTCGCTAGCAGTGGGTACAGCGAAGTGAAGACGAGTAATCGCTTCATACGCAGCAGCTTCTATGGCAATTTGCGGAGTCGGCATAGATCTCCCCACGAAAGAGACTTCTGTTAGGTCTTGGTTTGGGTTTGTGGGAGGGATGTGTACTACTGCCCAGTATTTTGAGGCGACTGGGGTGATCCTTGTTTTGAGTAGCTCGTACTAGGGTGGATGGGTAGAACTCATGGTACTACAAGTAAAATCCCACAATATCTTAACAAAACTACCTGGGGTTGCATCTGCTCAAGGGGCAGCTGGCGAGCGTGAGTGGCTCGGGCGGTGCCGTCCATGGCAGAGCCTCGCGGCGGCAGTGGCGGCTTGCGGGGGCGACGATGAGCTACAGAGGGAAAAGGTTGGTTGGGTCTTGGCGCGTCGCGGCAGAACCAGGAGACAGGGGGGAAGGACTGGAACGAGCGGGGACGGCAAGCATCTGGTCGCGGCGGCTCGGGCGCAGCACGAGCAAAACGTGCGCTCTGGGCGCGCCCAGAGCACGCACGCCAGGTGCTCGACACAATGCCAGCGCTAGCTTGGAGGCTTGGGTGGCGCTGCAAATTAACAGGATGATTAGAGAGAAAGCAATAGGCCTAATGGACAAGATTATAGGGTCAGGGGATCAAGTTCACAAAGTAAACACAAAACTATGTCAAAACTGGCCAGACACACAAGGTGTTCGATGAAATGCCATGGCTACCTAGGGCATCTTGCTGGCCACCAAAATTCCTAGACTTAGGTCTCTTTAGATGCATAAGATGATGGCAAGGTTGGTTTGGCCAAAGCAGAAACTTGTTAGTGCAAGTTTTTGAGCGGTACTAGCAGCGGCACTACCGCTTACAAGAGGTACTAGCAGCGGCACTACCACTTACAAGCGGTACTAGCAGCGGCACTACCGCTTACAAGCAGTACTAGCAGCGGCACTACCGCTTACAAGCGGTACTTCCGCTCTGGAGGGCGGTACTACCGTTCTGGAGGCTGTTTTCTCCAAATCAAAATAAAGAATTTTGGCAAAAACCAATTAAAAACTTTGGGATGCTACAACACTCTAAAAATGGTTAAAATGCTACTAAATGCATTAAAACTAGGCCAATTTTATTATAAAAAAATATTCTACTGATTTTAATAAGTATAATAAAAGGATTAAATAAAACACTCGAGCCACACAACAATATTCAAAATTTTCAGATAGGACAGAAGAATTTTTGAAATTCAGACAAAAGGAGTGGCTATGAAATCACCAGAAAGTCCAGAAAGAAAAAAAATTAACCTCCTGGCAAAATTTTAATTAACAAAACATGGTTAAATTTTTGGGGTGTTACAACACTACCCCCCTTAAGAAAAATCTCGTCCTCGAGATTTGCTAAGAGTGGTAAAAAAATTACTCCTACTATCATGCATTAATATCCCAAAATGTGTGTGTGGTCTTGCAATTTTGTGCATGTGGTCGAGTGGTTGTGGCTGTGAGCCTGTTGTCGAGGTGCTGTGTGAATTAATATTTTATGCCATGCTGAAATGTTGTTGCAATAGCTCAGGGAAAAACCCACCTCGGAATTTACTGCGAGCGAAAACAGTTGCTCGAAAATCATAGCAGTAGAATTTTCTCACACATACAATAGAAATTAAACAATTTATTTATGGCACAAACTTAGGATACAACGCATAAGCTACAACACACAAATAAATGCTAGGCTAACAAACACAGTAGGAGCGTCTACGGTGCAAACGGAAAATATGCCGGGTCATGAGAAAATGTCCCTGCCACTGGGGCACATGCTTCTTCTATCGAAGGAAGCGGATTGACTTGTCGAAGAATGCGCCCTTCCTGGTCTGGCCTCAGGGGTCCGCCAATGGCGATCTGAGGATTTAAATCAGTGAGCCTCTGGAGGTAACTCATTACTCGCTGGGTCAAATGCTCTTGCGCGATGACGTACTGGGCAAGATTGGCCAGTACTGGGTCCCTCTCTATTCTCCCATCGGGAAAAGATGCTACTTCTCCGGGTGCTGCATGACTCGGGAAGTAAATATACCCCCTTTTGCTAGCATAGGGTACAGCGAAGTGAAGACGAGTAATCGCTTCATACGCAGCAGCTTCTATGGCAATTTGCGAAGTCGGCATAGATCTCCCCACGAAAGAGACTTCCGTTAGGTCTTGGTTTGGGTTTGCGGGAGGGATGTGTACTACTGCCCAGTATTTTGAGGCGACCGGGGTGATCCTTGTTTTGAGCAGCTCGTACTAGGGTGGATGGGTAGAACTCATGGTACTACAAGTAAAATCCCACAATATCTTAACAAAACTACCTGGGGTTGCATCTGGAGTTCTCAGATGAATGCTAGGGCTCGACATGGCAACAATTGCTATGAGGGTTGTGCACAAGGTGAGGGATGCCTGGTAAGGTCACGGAGGGGCTTCTTATATAGCAGTAGGGCTGGGTTGCCGATTGCGGTGTGGGGGCAAACTAGTTTTGTCGGATTTGCTCTATGGGAGGCCAGGGTCAATGCCACAGATACACATATCTCACAAGAGTGACGTATTACTGTGGTTGACGTCTGGGGTGGTTTTTGGTAGCTATGCCTGAAATATAATATGCAACCGAACGCCAATATCCATATGTGTGGATACTATTAAAATAATGGCACACAAGCAAACTGCATTTTATTCAAGGCGATCACAAGGTCACACTATTACAAGGCGTAGAATAATAAGACTCGGTACTACTCGAGTGACTTAGTCTACCTCGTTGATATCTAGACGCGTGTGCCTTGTGGATGTCGAGGCTTCTCCATGGGCTTCTCCGTCGGGGTTGGCTGGCTGGGGCTAAGGAGCTGCAAGGTCTGGGTAGCGATGATGGCCATCGCGGGGGTTGGTGGTCATAATCCCGTTGGAGCGTGTCCCCAAAATGCGACGGAGCTCCTCCGAGGATGCAAATGCATTACGGTCGGATGCAGGGGCAGACCTCAAGGACTTAATCGGCTGTCTGAACAGCACGACTGGGTTGTCGGCGGCGGCCGCATCTTCTCCTCTTGCCAGGGCTCGACGGGCAAGTTCTCCACGAGCTGCGAGCAGATCAAGAGTGACCCTGTCGAACAATGCCTCTAGTGTGCCTACATAGCGCACCAGATGCAGCAAGGCAGGGTCCGTCTCGTGGTCTCTGTTGGCAACCTGGGGTGGCCTACTATACCCGTCACGGCTGGGATAGTAGTAGAACGAGCGGCAGTTAACTCTCGGCGACAGTTGCCAGAGTTGAACTATAGTCTCTCGAGCGGCCAGCTGGATGGCTTGGGGTTCAAAGGAAGTTGTTCTTCCGGCGAACCTGTAGGGGCGTTCTGGCGCCATACCCCTACCATAGATGTGCACCGTGGCCTAGAATTGACGGCTCTCACTGCTCCTGAGCCCTTGGTACACCACATACTCTGGGGGCTCTTCTATTGCAAAGGCACGACGGGTGAGGTTTGCTAGCACGGTCACAAAACCTCCAAGGTTGGTTGCTGTGGTCTCATTGTGAACGATGGGACCAGGCATCTTGGCTTAGTTTTTGGGGTAGAGGCTGTGCTGTGCTGGTTTGGGGCTAATGTTCCTCTTTATAGAAAAAGAGAACGGAGTCTTCCGTCGCACGCTTGCGAATGGGACAATTTAGGTGTGGGTCACGGGCGCGTGATCGACGGGTTAGGCTGATAGGTTGGGCACCGAATGCCAGAAGGTGCTGGGGTCACCGTGTGGCTATCGTACACGAGAAGCTTGGCTGTGGTTAGGATAGGGCCTAATGGGTGGTTTAACCTAGGTTTATCGACCTGGCTAAGATAGGATTAGCCAATGGTCAGCCTGGCTCTGATACGAAGGTTGTCAGGACCGGTTTTCCAGGATATTAATTTCCCAGTAAATGGCCCTTGTGCTCATCAGTCCCAGGATTACTGTTAACTGATGAGACACAATCTTGATACAGAAATTCCAAGCAAAATACAAAATATGAAGTACAAGACCATTCTGGTCTATGAGTACAGCAAAAGCTTTCTAGTGGTTGATGGAGGAAGCGGTTTGCGGATCATCAGCGTCTATGGGACTCCATTTCCCACAGGAACAGCTGACCAGGATAATTCCTATCTTTGTGAAGCTGCTATCATCGATGGTTAGGTTCCGAGGCTGCCGTCAATGCGCTCCTCTCCAGGCAAGAAATCTGGCCAAGACAATAGCCAGGGACAAGCCAGTGAGTACTTTGAATGTACTCGCAAACATTATGAACACAAGTATAATATAACAGATGATCATCATGCAATGAAATATTCCAAGATCACTTCGTTCATCACCAAACAAAATTCATGACGCATGCAAGCAGGTTATTCAAATAAAACATGAATAAACAATCAAAGAATAAAAATCAAATGCACCGATCGGGTGTCTGAAGCGACGCCTCGAAAGGATAATAATATGAAGCATGCCTCAGTCGGGCGTCTGAGCGACACCTCACAAAGGGCTTATAAGGAAAATAAATAACAAGCATGCCACAGTCGGGCGTCTGAGCGACACCATATAAAGGGCTTATAAAGAAAATAAATAACAAGCATGCCACAGTCGGGCGTCTGAGCGACACCACATAAAGGGCTTATAAAGAAAATAAATAACAAGCATGCCACAGTCGGGCGTCTGAGCGACACCACATAAAGGACTTATAAGGAAAATAAATAACAAGCATGCCACAGTCGGGCGTCTGAGCGACACCACATAAAGGGCTTATGAGGAAAATAAATAACAGGCATGCCACAGTCGGGCGTCTGAGCGACACCACATAAAGGGTTTATAAAGAAAATAAATAACAAGCATGCCACAGTCGGGCGTCTGAGCGACACCACATAAAGGGCTTATAAGGAAAATAAAAACATGAGTATCCAGGAGGTAGAACCGTCCCAAGGATACTCAATAAACAGATAATATAATTGGTTAGTCCACAATAATAATAATCATCATTTGTCATAGGTCATGATCAATATTCCGGTTTAGAAGTTTATCGTCCGAAGACCGACACTAAGACCGACACTTGACCCATCCCAGACTGTAGTTCTTAACCGCGGACATGGCTATTCGAATAGATATAAAATCTACAGAGGGTGTACTCTTTACCCACGAGTAACAGATTCCGTTAGTCCATCGGAACTAATTCTGCTTATGGTCTTTTAATTGAAAACACACCTGACCCGCACACACCAGCTTAACTTACCGGAGTCTGGAATCACCCACGACATCCGTTAAGCAAAACTCTAAGTGGGGAGGCTACAACCTCGACTAGCATGGGATCACAAAAATTTATAACGCGCGCAAACTAGGGGGAGCTACCCCCTTCGGCTCCAACCGAAAACACTCATGCCCCCTGACCGGATGACTGGCTTTAATCCAAGGCCTTGGAACCCTCATCACCGCCTCTCTATACGGTCTGTGCTAAGAAAGGTGTTGACAACTTACTGAACCATACCCTACCTGCGGCAGGGACGAGTGGTAGCACGAGACAAGTATGGGGGTTACTGGCACAAGACTCGATCTTTGGTCGACTCTGGAGGTTTAAGTGTTCCCTGCATGATTAGCATAACAAATAAATTCCATACCAACAGACAGAGTCATCACTCATCATACCCCTTCATGCCTCACCGACCATTCTCGCTTCAACGAGATGTCAAGACTAAGCTCGTGTCTACCCGAGACAGAGACTGCTCCGGATCCCTTCTGGTAGGCATAAGAGGCATAAGAGGATGAACACTGTCACAAGCATTTTAATTCCAATAGCAAGGAATTTCCATCATGCACTGACGAGCATGATCACAACATCACATAGAGTAATGCATGCTTCGAATTAACTTGGTGTTGTAGTCACACAACAAATATTATGCCTGGGTTCAGAATGCTTGCTTCAAGTTGTGGAGAGGTAGAGTACATCTCAAAACTTTCGAAGGTTTTCTCCTCTCTTTAATTCCTATTTCAAGAAATATTCGAATTAACACACAAAATGAAAACAGTACAAAGAGTTGTCTCAGAAAATTTTCAAATAAATATGAAAATAAACTAGATGAAATTTGGGAGAGGTAGGAAAAAGAGTCAAAACAATCAGAGTTCTATTTTAAAAGATATAGCCAGTCAAAGTTCAGGTCAAAACGGTTTTTGTAAAATCAGAAAAAAAAAACGGTTCGCCTAGAATACGCCTTCTGCACTAGGTCGCGTACTTACGGGAAATACGTCTTCTTCAGAGGGAAGTGCCTTGGCGGAACCGCGCACTGGCGGCAAAATCTGGCTCACCGACAGGTGAGGACCACCTGTCGGGTTCGTCCTTGACCTCCAGCGCGCTCCTTGACAGGGACAGAGGCCGCTTCCGACGACAATTCCGGGCGGCACAGTCCACCGTTTCGTGGGTATGGAGATGGTCACGAGGGAAGGCCGCATCTCATGGGGGTGGGGAAGGTCGCTGGAGGGCTCAGAATCGAGCAGGGCTTCGCCCATGGCGGGTGGAAGCTTCGGGTGAGAGGGGTTTCCGACCATGGCTTGATCCAGGATGCAATGGAGGGGGGGAATGGGTTCGCTACGGCCTGAGAGGTTTACTGAGGTCGAGAGGGAAGCCTCGGGCAACCTATTTATAGTGCGGCGGCGTCGGTTCCGTAGCGGCTGTGGATAAGCTCGACGGCCTGTTGCTAGGGGGCGACGTGGCGATGGCCGGCGGGGTCCGGCAGGGCGAGCGGATGAGAACGCACTGCTCAAGGGGCAGCTGGCGAGCGTGAGTGGCTCAGGCGGTGCCGTCCATGGTAGAGCCTGGCGGCGGCAGTGGCAGCTTGCGGCGGTGGTGATGAGCTACAGAGGGGAAAGGCTGGTTGGGTCTTAGCGCGTCGTGGTAGAACCAGGAGACAAGGGGAAGGACTGGAACGAGCGGGGATGGCAGCACCTTGTCGCGGCGGCTCGGGCGTAGCACGAGCAAAACATGCGCTCTGGGCATGCCCAGAGCACGCACGCCAGGTGCTCGACACAATGCCAGCGCTAGCTTGGAGGCTTGGGTGGCGCTGCAAATTAACAGGATGATTAGAGAGAAAGCAATAGGCCTAATGGACAAGATTATATGGTCAGGGGATCAAGTTCACAAAGTAAACACAAAACTATGTCAAAACTGGCCAGACACACAAGGTGTTCGATGAAATTCCATGGCTACCTAGGGCATCTTGCTGGCCACCAAAATTCCCAGACTTAGGTCTCTTTAGATGCATAAGATGATGGCAAGGTTGGTTTGGCCAAAGCAGAAACTTGTTAGTGCAAGTTTTTGAGCGGTACTAGCAGCGGCACTACCGCTTACAAGCGGTACTAGCAGCGGCACTACCGCTTACAAGCGGTACTAGCAGCGGCACTACCGCTTACAAGTGGTACTAGCAGCGGCACTACCGCTTACAAGCGGTACTAGCAGCGGCACTACCGATTACAAGCGGTATTTCCGCTCTGGAGGGCGGTACTACTGTTCTGGAGGTTGTTTGCTCCAAATCAAAATAAAGAATTTTGGCAAAAACCAATTAAAAACTTTGGGATGCTACAACACTCTAAAAATGGTTAAAATGCTACTAAATGCATTAAAACTAGGCCAATTTTATTATAAAAAAATATTCTACTGATTTTAATAAGTATAATAAAAGGATTAAATAAAACACTCGAGCCACACAACAATATTCAAAATTTTCAGATAGGACAGAAGAATTTTTGAAATTCAGACAAAAGGAGTGGCTCTGAAATCACCAGAAAGTCCAGAAAGAAAAAAATTTAACCTCCTGGAAAAAATTTAATTAACAAAACATGGTTAAATTTTTGGGGTGTTACACAGGAGCAAGAGTATTATACCATTCTTTAGCATCACCTTTTAATGAGAAAGGAAACAACTTAAGAATATAGTAATAGCGAGTTTTTTCCTCATGAGCAAATATGGTGGCTATATCATTTAATTTAGTAAGATGTGCCACAATTGTTTCAGTTTCATAACCAAGGAAAGGATCAGATTCAACCAAAGTAATCAACTCAGGAACGACAGAGAATTCATAATCCTTATCAGTAACAAATATGGGAGAGGTAGCAAACTTAGGATCATATTTCATTCTCTCCCTCATAGATTTTTCTTTCATTTCAGCAAGCAATTTTATAACTTCATGTCTATCATTACAAGCAAGAATGGCTCTAGTCGTCTCCCTATCAAAGCAATGTTCATCAGGTGTTTCAACTCTAGTAGGGGAGCTAGGCATAATAGGTGAATCATAATTCTCAAGAGTTTCAACATTTTCAATTTCTTTAGCTTTAGCAATTTGTTCAGTAAGAAATTCACCAAGTGGCACAACATTATCAAGCATAGTACTAGCATCATCATGAGTATCATCCATAGCAGAAGTGGCATCATCAATAACTTGCGACATATCAGAATTAATAGCATGTGGTGGTGTTGCAAGTTTACTCAAAACAGAAGGTGAATCAAGTGCAGAGCTAGATGGCAGTTCCTTAACTTCCCTCGTCTTAGAGGGAACGATCTTGGTCTTAGCGTCTTTCCGATTCTCCATAGTGATCAACAAATATAAATCCCAAGTGACTCAGCAAATAAAGCTATGCTCCCCGGCAACGGCGCCAGAAAAAGGTCTTGATAACCCACAAGTATAGGGGATCGCAACAGTTTTCGAGGGTAGAGTATTCAACCCAAATTTATTGATTCGACACAAGGGGAGCCAAAGAATATTTGCAAGTATTAGCAGTTGAGTTGTCAATTCAACCACACCTGGAAACTAAATATCTGCAGCAGAGTGATCAGTAGCACAGTAGTTTGATAGTTTGATAGCAATAGCAATAATAGTAACAGTAGTAGTAACGGTAGCAGCAGTAGTTTGGTAGCAATTGTGACAGTAGTAACTTAGCAATGAACAATATGTGAAAAAATCGTAGGCATTGGATCGGTGATATTGTTGGATAACATTCATCATGTAACAGTCATAACCTAGGGCGACACAGAACTAGCTCCAATTCATCAATGTAATGTAGGCATGTATTCCGTATATAGTGATACGTGCTTGCGATAAGAACTTGAATGACATCTTTTGTCCTACCCTCCCGTGGCAGTGGGGTCCATAAGGAAACTAAGGGATATTAAGGCCTCCTTTTAATAGAGAACCAGAACAAAGCATTAACACTTAGTGAATACATGAACTCCTCAAACTATGGCATTCGCCGAAAAGAATCCCAATTATTGTCACCTTGGGGTATGCGGATCATAACACATAGTAGGTGTGTATAACTTGCAAGATTGGATCAAGAACACAAATATATTCATGAAAACATAAAGGGTTCAGATCTGGAATCATGGCACTCGGGCCCTAGTGACAAGCATTAAGCATAGCAAAGTCATAGCAACATCAATCTCTGAACATAGTGGATACTAGGAATCAAGCACTAACAAAACTAACTCGATTACATGATAAATCTCGTCCAACTCATCACTGTCCAGCATGCCTACGAAGGAATTACTCACTCCCGGCGGTGAGCATCATGAAATTGGTGATGAAGGATGGTTGATAATGACGATGCCGGAAGATCCCCCTCTCCGGAGCCCCAAACAGACTCCAGATCTGGCCTCCCGATGAAGAACAGGAGGTGGCGGCGGCTTCGTATTGTGAAACGCAATAAAACTTCCTCTCCTATTTTTTTCTCTGAAATTGTGAATTTATAGCGTTGGAATTAGGTCAGACGGAGCCATGTGGGCCCCACTAGGTACAAGGGCGCGCTTGGGGGGGTGGCACGCCCTGGTGCCTCGTGGGCACTGGGTGGCCCCCCTCCAGTGGGTCTTGGTTCCAGTATTTTTCATTTATTCCATAAAAAACTGCAAAAAGTTTCATCCAATTCAAAGAACTTTTATTTCTGCACAAAAAACAACACCATGGCAATTCTGCTGAAAACAGCGTTAGTCCGGGTTAGTTCCATTCAAATCATGCAAATTAGGGGCCAAAACAAGAGCATAAGTGTTTGGAAAAGTAGATATGATGGAGACGTATCACCGCCTGTCACTCCATGAGCGGTACGAGCACACAAAACAGATGTTCATTTGAATATTTAGAGGTGGCACATGCAAATTTACTTAGAACGGCTAAGTAATACCGCATATAGGTAGATATAGTGGACTCATCTGGAATAACTTTGGTTTAGGGGTTTTGATGCACAAGCAGCATTCCCGCTTAGTACAGGCGAAGGCTAGCAAATAGATTGAGAAGCGACCAGCTAGAGAGCGAAAACGGTCATAATTATGCATTATGAATAATCAACATTGAATAATAGCATGAGTAGGATATAAGCACCATGAACATAAATATCGTGAAGGCTATGTTGGTTTTGAATCAACTACATGCATGAACATGTGCCAAGTCAAGCCACTTGAAACATTCAGAGGAGCATACCATATCATCATACTACATCACAATAATTTTAATGCATGTTAACACTCCAGATAAATCATTATCCACTCCTAGCTACTTAAGCATGGCATGAGCAACTATAATCTCTAATTGTCATTATAAACATGTTTAATCATAACATGCTGAATCATGGATACTGAGTTAAACATATTTACAAAAACAAAGAACAAGTTGAGTTCATACCCGCTTTTCCTTGCCACAGTCACTTCATCAAATCATCGTCATTATTGCCTTTCACTTGCACGACCGAATGATATGAAAATAATAATAGTGCAAGAGTGTCGTGGACTAAGCTGGAATCTGCAAGCATTTTATTCAAAGGAGAAGACAAGGTAAAATGGGCTCTTTGTTAGATCAACAATAATGCATATGAGAGCCACTCAACATTTTCATCGTGGTCTTCTCCTTACAATGACTCAACAAAAGAAAAGAATTTTGGAGAAACACACAGAAATATTTTTGGAGTTTTTGGTTTTTCTAAAGGAAGCGGAATAAAGAAGAAAACGAAAAACGAGAAAAACTATTTACACGGGAAAGCTCCCAACAAGCAAAAGAAGAAATGAGAAATCTTTTTGGGTTTTCTTTTACTACTATGAAACTACAACTAATTAAACTAGAAAGAAAAACCGAAAAGAAGCGAGAAATGTTTTTGGATTTTATCAAAGTTTTTCAAACGCACAAGAAGAAAGCGGGAAAAATAAAATTAACATGGGTTATACAATGAAAAAGTATGAACACCGACAACTGGAATGAAATGTGTAAGCATGAATGTAATGTCGGTGAAAGATATGTACTCCCCGAAGCTTAGGTTTTTGCCTAGCTTGGTCTACGGCCATCCGTAGTAGCCATCCGGTCCCATATGAAACTCCTGAGGAGGCGACACCCGAGCGTCCCAATCCTGGGCCTCCTCCTCTGCTGCTGCCAGTGCGTTCTGGTAAGCAACTATGTCCGGTGGCATAATAGTATATCCATTCCTGGCATGAGAATCAAACAAAGTAGGTGCAGGCAACAGAATAATATCATGAGTATCCTCACTAAAAACCAAGTTATAACGAATGTTATGAGGAGGCTCAGGAGCATCAAGAAAGTGGTGGTCCCTCATGGACTGGTGATCTAAGTAAACTCTGGGCAACAAGTAATCATGAAGGCGTATGTTAACAGTGAAACGTCTCGCTAAGCGAGTAGATAAATACCACCATGAATTTTACCCCTAGTCCTATTAGTGTGCAGGCGGCGTGCAATGATAGCTCCCAGGTTATAAGTGTTGTCGTTATGCAGAGCGCGGCGTAAAATGGCAAAGTCAGGTGCAGCTAGCGCACTACCTTGCTCCCGAGCAATCAAGCATTTCCCTAAGAATAAAGCAAAGTAATGAACTGAGGGAAATTGCAAGCGAGTAGCTCGGGCTTTCGACACGCCCCTTGTCTCTCCCATAGTTAAAGTTTGGAGGAAGCCCTAAAACTCCTCCTAGTGAGGCTCTTTAATTTCCCCATCAAAGGGAATCAAACATATCTCACAAAATTCAGCCAGAGGTATCTGATAATGTTCAGCATATAAATCAAAGCGCACCTCAGGGGGTTCGAGCCTACTCAGAAAATGAAATTTTTGCACAAAGGAATTTGTAACGATGTGGTGCTAGTCACACTCATCTGCGAGGAAGTCGGTCAGTCCGGCATTTGCAATGAATTGCGCGAACTCTTGGTAGAATCCGGCTTCATTCATGAAGGCATTGTGCGGCCATTCGCACGGCTGGACCTCCGTCCTATGCGGAATGTTGAGGTCACTATCCGAGGACTCCCCAAGGACTCCCTTGGCGTTCCGCTTCGAGGAACTGCACCGGAAGAAATTCATTTTCCTAAGAAAAAATTTATGAAAAAATTTGGGCCACAAAATGATATCAATAAAACTTCACAAGATTGATAGCAACTACTCATATGGATGTCTAGAGGCTATATCAAGCATTCAAACTACTTGGAACTCAAAGAATTTAACATGCAAGCTCATTTTCAGTAGCACCAAGAGCAGCTAATTATGCAAAATATAGTCCACTAGAGCAAAAACTAATTGGAGCAATGGAGGAGTCACATACCAAGGAGCAATCTCCCAAAACAGTTTCGGAAACGGAGCTTCGAGCAAAGAGATCGAAAATTTCAGGTTTGTGAGCAAGAACATGAGAGAGAGAGCTACCAAGAATTTTTGCTAGAGGTAAGAGATGAAGTGAGCTGAAGAAATAAGTGAGGGGGTCCCTGTGGGGCCCAAGAGGTACCTGGGTGCGCCAGAGGGTGGTGCGCCCAGGTGCCTCGTGGGCACCTGGGGCACCCCCCTGGTATGTGTCCAGTGCCAAAAATTCTTAAATATTACATAAAAATTCATATCAAAATTTTATAGCATTCTGAGCACTTTTATTTCTGGGCAATTTTTTTATTGCACGGATAAATCAGAAAACAGGATAATCATGGCATTTTATTGCATTTAACTAAAAATAACAGAAAATAAAAAGTGGGTACAGAAGGTTGTGCTTACTAAATTCATCGACCACATGCCCCTCAAAAAGAATCCATTAATAAGGTTGATCATGTCTTATTAACAAACCATTTCCGAGTAACATGAAGCCAAAGAACTTTCGTATAACACTAAGTTACCACAACGGGGATATGCATCGCCCCGATAATAAGAGTTTCATATTTCTTTTTAACAGTAGGAAGAGGGAGTTGAAAACTTCCAATAGTAATTGTCTAAGTCTTTTCAATAATATGAATACCATTCACTTGAAATTGTTTCTTCGGAAAGTGCACCGTATGTTCATTACCATTGACATGAAAAGTGACCTTGCTTTTGTTGCAATCAATAACAGCCCCTGCAGTATTCAAGAAGGGTCTACCAAGGATAATCGACATGTTGTCATCCTCGGGCATATCAAGTATAACAAAGTCTGTTAGAATAGTAACGTTTGCAACTACAATGCGCACATCCTCACAAACACCGATAGGTATGGCAGTTGATTTGTCATCCATTTTCTATGATATTTCAGTGGGAGTGAGTTTATTCAAATCAAGTCTTTTATATAAAGAGAAAGGCATAACACTAACACCGGCTCCTAAATCACACAAAGCAGTTTTGACATAATTTCTTTTAATGGAGCATGGTATTGTTGGTATTCCTGGATCTCCTAGTTTCTTAGGTACTCCATCCTTAAAAGAATAATTTGCAAGCATGGTGGAAATTTCAGCTTCAGGTATCTTTCTTTTATTTGTGACAATGTCTTTCATGTATTTAGCATAGGGAGGCATCTTTATAATACCAGTCAAACGAGTACGCAAAAAGACTGGCCTAAGCATTTCAGCAAAGCATTCAAATTCTTCCTCATCTTTTTTCTTATATGGTTTAGGAGGAAAGGGCATGGGTTTTTGAACCCACGGTTCTCTTTCTTTACCATGTTTTCTAGCAACGAAGTCTCTTTTATCAAAACATTTATTTTTAGACGGTGGGTTATCAAGATCAATAGCATGTTCTATTTCAACATCATTATCAGGTTCTTTATCATTATCTGGTTGGGTATCCATATGAGCATCATCATTATTATTATCATCGAGTGGTTGTTCGTTACCAGATTGTGTTTCAGCATCAGAAATAGAAATATCATTGCTATCCTCCAAGGGTTTTTCTACCTCGGGTTCACTAGAAGTATGCAAAGTCCTATCATTTTTCTTTTTCTTTTTCTTTTTCTTTTTAGAATTACTAGGTGCATCAACATTAATTCTTTGAGAGTCATGTTCAATTCTTTTTGGGTGACCTTCAGGATAAAGTGGCTCCTGAGTCATTCTACCTCCTCTAGTCATTACTCTAACAGCATGATCATTCATATTGTTATTCATTTCATTGAGCAATTCACTTTGAGATTTAGTAACTTGTTCTAATTGAGTCTGAACCATAGATGCATGTTTACTCACAGCTTTAACATCATTAGCGATTCTAAATAACAAGTCAGTCAAGCGATCAATCATGTAGGCATTAAGTGATCTTGCTTAATAATACAATTGTCAAATTCATACAAGCATTGACTAGGAGGTTTGTTATAAGGAATATAACTTTCATCAAACTTTATAAGAGAATTTACTTCTACTACCTGTGATGGTGTGTCAAGACCATGTATTTCTTCAATAGGTGGTAGATTCTTAACATCTTCAGCTTTAATACCTTTTTCCTTCATACATTTCTTTGCTTCTTGCATATCTTCAGGACTGAGATATAAAATACCCCTCTTCTTCGGAGTGGGTTTGGGCAGTGATTCAGGAAGTGTCCAATCATTATCATTCTTCAATATATTATTACATAATTCCTCAGCTTGTTCAATAGTCTGTTCAGAGAAGTAATAAATCATATCCTGGGAACTACGCACACATCCAGGAGCAAGAGTATTATACCATTCTTTAGCATCACCCTTTAATGAGAAAGAAAACAACTTAAGAATATAGTAATAGCGAGTTTTTTCCTCATTAGCAAATAGGGTGGCTATATCATTTAATTTAGTAAGATGTGCCACAATTGTTTCAATTTCATAACCATGGAAAGGATCAGATTCAACCAAAGTAATCAACTCAGGATCGACAGAGAATTCATAATCCTTATCAGTAACAAATATGGGAGAGGTAGCAAACCTAGGATCATATTTCATGCTCTCCCTCATAGATTTTTCTTTCATTTCAGCAAGCAATTTTATAACTTCATGTCTATCATTACAAGCAAGAATGGCTCTAGCCGTCTCCCTATCAAAGCAATGTTCATCAGGTGCTTCAACTTGAGTAGGGGAGCTAGGCATAATAGGTGAATCATAATTCTCAAGAGTTTCAACATTTTCAATTTCTTTAGCATTAGCAATTTGTTCAGTAAGAAATTCACCAAGTGGCACAACATTATCATGCATAGTACTAGCATCATCATGAGTATCATTAGCAGAAGTGGTATCATCAATAACTTGCGACATATCAGAATTAATAGCATATGGTGGTGTTGCAAGTTTACTGAAAACAGAAGGTGAATCAAGTGCAGAGCTAGATGGCAGTTCCTTACCTCCCCTCATCTTAGAGGGAACGATCTTGGTCTTAGCGTCTTTCAAATTCTTCATAGTGATTAACAAATATAAATCCCAAGTGACTCAGCAAATAAAGCTATGCCCCCCGACAACGGCGCCAGAAAAAGGTCTTGATAACCCACAAGTATAGGGGATCGCAACAGTTTTCGAGGGTAGAGTATTCAACCCAAATTTATTGATTCAACACAAGGGGAGCCAAAGAATATTTGCAAGTATTAGCAGTTGAGTTGTCAATTCAACTACACCTGGAAACTAAATATGTGTAGCAGAGTGATCAGTAGCACAGTAGTTTGATAGTTTGATAGCAGTAGCAATAATAGTGACAGTAGCAGTAACGGCAGTAGTTTGGTAGCAGTTGTGACAGTAGTAACTTAGCAAAGAATAATATGTGAAAAACTCGTAGGCATTGGATCGGTGATATTTGATAACATTCATCATGTAACAGTCATAACCTAGGGCGACACAGAACTAGCTCCAATTCATCAATGTAATGTAGGCATGTATTCCGTATATAGTCATACGTGCTTGCGATAAGAACTTGCATGACATCTTTTATCCTACCCTCCCGTGGCAGCGGGGTCCATAAGGAAACTAAGGGAAATTAAGGCCTCCTTTTAATAGAGAACCGGAACAAAGCATTAACACTTAGTGAATACATGAACTCCTCAAACTATGGCAATCACCGGAAAGAATCCCAATTATTATCACCTTGGGGTATGCGGATCATAACACATAGCAGGTGCGTATAGCTTGCAAGATCGGATCATGAACACAAATATATTCATGAAAACATAAAGGGTTCAGATCTAGAATCATGGCACTCGGGCCCTAGTGACAAGCATTAAGCATAGCAAAGTCATAGCAACATCAATCTCAAAACATAGTGGATACTAGGGATCATGCCCTAACAAAACTAACTCGATTACATGATAAATCTCATCCAACTCATCACCGTACAGCAGGCCTACGAAGGAATTACTCACTCCTGGCGGTGAGCATCATGAAATTGGTGATGAAGGATGGTTGATGATGACGATGTCGGAAGATCCCCCTCTCCGGAGCCCCAAACGAACTCCAGATATGGCCTCCCGATGAAGAACAGGAGGTGGCGGCGGCTCCGTATCGTGAAACGCAATCAAACTTCCTCTCCTATTTTTTTCTCTTAAATTGTGAATTTATAGCATTGGAATTAGGTCAGACGGAGCCACGTGGGCCCCATGAGGTACCAGGGCGCGCCTGGGGAGGGGTGGCGCGCCCTGGTGCCTCGTGGGCACTGGGTGGCCCCCCTCCAGTGGGTCTTGGTTCCAGTATTTTTCATTTATTCCATAAAAAATCTCCAAAAAGTTTCATCCAATTCCAAGAACTTTATTTCTGCACAAAAACCAACAACATGGCAATTCTGCTAAAAACAGCGTCAGTTCGGGTTAGTTCCATTCAAATCTTGCAAATTAGGGGCCAAAACAAGAGAAAAAGTGTTTGGAAAAGTAGATACGACGGAGACGTATCAGCGGATCGGTGCTTGGGTGCTGTTCTTACTTGAACAGGCATCCCACTTATGATTACCCCCTCTCGCAAGCATCAGCAACTACGAAAGAAGAATTAAGATAAATCTAACCATAGCATGAAACATATGGATCCAAATCAGCCCCTTACGGAATAACGCATAAACTAGGGTTTAAGCTTCTATCAGTCTAGCAACCCTTCATCTACTTATTACTCTACAATGCCTTCCCTTAGGCCCAAGTATGGTGAAGTGTCATGTAGTCGACGTTCACATGACATCACTAAAGGAAGCAACAACATACATATCATCAAAATATCAAACGAATACCAAATTCACATGATTACTTATAACAAGACTTCTCCCATGTCCTCAAGAACAAAAGTAACTACTCCCATGTCATGTAATCTTCCACCAAATAAACCTACTAGCATCAACTACAAGATGTAATCAACTTAACACTACTAGCAACCCACAGGTACCAATCTGAGGTTTTGAGAGAAAGATTGAATACAAGAGATGAACTGAGGTTTGAGATGAGATGGTGCTAGTGAAGATGTTGATGAAGATTGGTCCTACCACGATGAGAGGATCGTTGGTGATGTCGATGGCTTTGATTTCCCTCTCCCGGAGGGAAGTTTCCCCCGCGGAATCGCTCCACCGGAGAGCAAAAGTGCTCCTTCCCAGGTTCCGCCTCGAGATGGCAGTGCTTCGTCCCGAAAGTCTTCTTCTGATTATTTTGCTAGGGCAAATGGCTTCATATAGCAGAACATGGGCACCGGAGGCCTGCCAGGGGGCCCACAAGCTCATAGGCGCGCCCCCTGAGCTTGTTGCTACCGGGTGGCCCCCCTCCTAGTTTTTCTTCCACCAATATTTTTAATATATTCAAAACAATTCTCCGTAAATTTTCAGGTCATTTGGAGTTGTGCAGAATAGCTATCTTTGCTGTAGCCTTTTCCGGTCCAGAATTCCAGCTGTCGGCAATCTTCCTCTTCATGTGAAACTTGCAAAATAAAAGAGAAAAGGCATAAGAATTGTATCATAAAGTGAAAAAATGACCCAAAACATAATAAATAACCGTAGGAAAACATGATGCAAAATGGACGTATCAACTCCCCCAAGCTTAGACCTCGCTTGTCCTCAAGCGAAAGCCGAAATCAATAATCAAGACCACATGTTTAGAGAGAGAGGTGTCGATAAAACAAAATACGGACATGAAAGCATCATGGTCATTATCATAGCAGCAATATATCATCATAAATTTCTCATGAACAAGTGACAATTCATCCACAAGATAAAGTATGAACCATAAACTTCATTAAAAACTAACAAACTATGATCTCAGTCATTGAAGCAATTGCAATTTATCATATTATCGGAAAGAGTCTATGCAAGAGCTTTGTGTAGCAAGTTAACATACTCAACTATCATTTAGCCTTCTATGATTGCTGACACTCACGGCATACTTATGGAGCAAAAGTTTCAGTTAGACACATAGGAAGATGGGGGCTTATAGTTACGCCTCCCAACTTATTTATCTCGAGGATAATGTCAACTATAATAACTCATGATTACCTACATCCAACTGGATATATATGCCTGGATCTTTCCCCACCACATTATGCTTGCCAAAATAAAATAAAAATGGAATAGGGAAGAATACTATTGACTCTTGCATAAAAGTAAATACGTAAAGTAAAAGATAGGCCCTTCGCAAAGGGAAGCAGAGGTTATCATGAGCTTTTATATTGGGATGTGCAAGCTCTTAATGCAAAGGAACGTCACATTATATTGCCCCTTGTGATAGCGACCTTTATTATGCACTCAGTCGCTTTTATTTCTTCACCATCACAAGTTCGTACAAAGCTTATTTTCCCTTACAATAAAAGATCATACATATTTAGGAGCAATTTTTATTGCTTTTGCACCGATGACAACTTACTCGAAGGATATTATTCAATCCATAGGTAGATATGGTGGACTCTCATGACATGAAACTAGGTTCAAGGGTTTTGGATGCACAAGTAGTATCTCTACTTAGTACGAATTTGGGCTAGCAAAGGATTATGAGCAAGAACCACATGTTAGAGGATCCATGACAATATAACTTCTATGTGAAAATAAGCAAACATAACTCATTACGTTGTCTTCCTTGTCCAAAGTCAACTATTTAGCATAGAATATTTAATGGGGGCTCACAATCATAAAAGATGTCCAAGATAGTATATTTATATGTGAGACCTCTCTTTCTTTATTACTTTTCATGAAATTGCATCAATGACCAATGCTATGTTTGTTCTCTTCCAACAAATTACATCAATTATACTTCTTTTATGTGAAGTCAGCACTCCCCATGGGATTAGCATATGATCTTTTTCTTCTTTATATTTCTAAGATTGAAACAAGAAAGTAAAACAACTCAACTCAAACTACTCTTTATTATATAACTCGCATACTCAATTACATAGATAGATAGATCATGAAACAAGCACTTGAAAATAGATCATACTAAAACTTTATTCTTCTAAATCATGAAATAACTAAGGATCAAACTAAGATAGGTAAAGATGATAAAAGTGATGGTGATACGATACCGGGGCACCTCCCCCAAGATCGGAACAAGCCAAGGGTGGTGCCCATACCCGTGTACTCAAGTGTCTTTCTTCGGAGATGGTGGTGATGTAGTGGTAGGCTTGTTTTCCATAATGTTCAGGAGTATCTCCTTCAAACTCTGAATCTCACGGAGCACGTGACGAATAATCTCGGCATTCTTTTGCACTTCAGCCATAATGTGCTTATTCTCCGGACCCCAAGCATTCTTTCCTGCATCACTTTCACTTGGACAAGAGATGTCCCAATTGGAAGGTATGTGCACACGGGGAGTGTTTTCAATCCCATAATTGTGAACCAAATTATGAAAATTGTTTCGATGTAACCTGTGTAGGGGCAAGCCCTTCTTCTACCTCTTGGCTTCCTTGGTTACTTGTCATTCCCATGGCTTGATGTGGGTTTGGAGTAGTGAAGATGCCAGCTAGAGTGCCCCTCTCCGAAGCCGGAGGGTGGACTCCCAATGAATCTCCTTCATCTTCTTCCATGGTGACCTTCTCTCTCCTCAGTTCCATCTGCAACACCCAAGCATCGTCTCCCACGTAGTTGGAGGAAGAAGAAGACATGATGCCTGGCATTGAAAATCTGGCATAAAATAGCACGAAACAAGGACAGAAGTGCAGCTTGCGATACGGTGGTCAAAGAATCCGAGAGTATATATAATGTTTTTTCCCATGCGGGACAAGTAATAAGGAAAGAAAATGGAGTCAGGAAAGTCCACAGGGGAGCCACAAGCTTACACGGCGCGCCCTGGGCGGTAGGGCGCGCCCCCCAAGCGTGTCGCTCCCTTGTGCACTTTCCGAATTGTTTATTATTTTCCTAATTTTTTATATATGCCGAAACAAACAAAAAGTACTTTTATGGAACTTTTGGAGTCGGTTTACTTACTGTACCACGTACCTACTCCTTTTCAGGGTTCTAGAGCGTTCCGGAAGATTTCTTCTATGCGCTCCTCCGGTGTCATTGTTTGAATAATATTAGTTTCAACATTAATGGGCGTACCTGAAATGTAATGCTTATTTCTTTGCCCATTAACCACTCTCAGATTAGTGCCCACGGCACTATTAATCTTAATAGCATAGAGCGGTAAACTTCTTCGACGATGTATGGCCCTTCCCATTTGGAGAGAAGTTTTCCTGCAAAGAATCTGAAACGAGAATTGTATAATAGAACTTGATCACCTACTTTAAACTCCCGTTTTTGGATTCTTTTTTCATGCCATCTCTTAACTTTTTCTTTAAACAACTTGGCATTCTCATAAGCTTGTGTCCTCCTTTCATCTAGAGAGCTAATATCAAATAACCTCTTTTCACCGGCAAGTTTAAAATCATAATTAAGTTCTTTAATTGCCCAATAAGTTTTATGTTCTAGTTCGAGAGGTAAATGACATGCTTTTCCATAGACCATTTTATATGGAGACATACCCATAGGATTTTTATAAGCAGTTCTATATGCCCATAATGCATCATCAAGTTTCTTACACCAATTATTTCTAGATCTATTAACAGTCTTTTGCAAAATTAATTTTATTTCTCTATTACTCAATTCAACTTGACCACTAGACTGAGGATGATAAGGTAATGCAATTCTATGGTTAACAAGAAGTTTACGGAAAGCACCATGAATAAAATGTGAACCACTATTAGTCATTATATATCTAGGGACTCCAAACCTCGGGAATATAATTTCCTTAAGCATTTTAATAGAAGTGTTATGATCAGCACTACTAGTTGGAATAGCTTCTACCCACTTAGTAACATAATCAACAACAACTAAAATATGTTTATACCCATTAGAGGAAGGAAAAGGTCCCATAGAATCAAATCCCCAAACATCAAATGGTTCAATAACAACTGAATAATTCATAGGCATTTCCTGACATATACCAATATTACCAATTCTTTGACATTCATCACAAGAAAGGACAAACTTACGTGCATCTTTGAAAAGAGTAGGCCAATAAAAACCAGACTGTAGTACCTTATGTGCAGTTCTGTCTCCAGCATGGTGTCCTCCGTATGCCTCGGAATGACACTTCCACAGGATTTGTTCCTGTTCATGCCCAGGTACACAACGTCTAATAACACCATCAACTCCTTCTTTATATAAATGTGGGTCATCCCAGAAGTAATGTCTTAAATCAAAGAAGAACTTTTTCCTTTGTGGTATGTGTAACTAGGTGGTATATATTTAGCAACAATGTAATTAGCATAGTCTGCATACCAAGGATTATTATGATAGGAAGCATTTATAATAGCTAGTTGTTCACCAGGAAAACTATCATCAATAGGCATTGGGTCATCAAGAACATTTTCCATTCTAAACAAATTATCTGCTACAAGGTTTTCAGCTCCCTTCCTACAACAATATGCAAATCAAAGTCTTGTAGTAACAGAACCCACCTAATTAATCTAGGTTTAGCACCTTTCTTTTCCATAAGATATTTAATAGCAGCATGATCGATATGAATAGTAACTTTAGAATCAACAATATAAGATCTAAATTTATCGCATGCAAACAAAACTGCTAAAATTTCTTTCTCAGTGGTAGCATAATTTCTTTGAGCACTGTCTAGAGTTTTACTAGCATCATGAATAACATTCAATTTCTTATTAACTCTTTGTCCTAGAACAGCACCAACATCATAGTCACTAGAATCACACATAATTTCGAAAGGCAAGTTCCAATCAGGTGGTTGAACAATGGGTGCAGAAATTAAGGCTTTCTTAAGTATTTCAAAGGCTTCTAGACAATCATAATCAAAAAAATGGAACATCTTTTTGCAAAAGATTCATAAGAGGCCAAGAAATTTTAGAGAAATCTTTTATGAACCTCCTATAGAAACCAGCATGACCAAGGAAACTTCTTTTACCTTTGATATCTTTAGGACATGGCATTTTCTCAATCGCATCAACTTTTGCTTTATCAACTTCAATACCTCTTTCAGAAATTTTATGCCCAAGGACTATACCTGCATTCACCATAAAGTGTCACTTCTCCCAATTCAAGACAAGATTAGTTTCTACACATCTCTGCAAAACTCGGTTAAGGTTGAGCAATCATCAAAAGAGGTTCCGTAAATAGAAAAATCATCCATGAATACCTCAACAATCTTTTCACAAAAATCAAAGAATATAGCAGTCATGCATCTTTGAAAGGTAGGAGGTGCATTACATAAAACAAAAGGCATACGTCTATAAGCATAAGTTCGATAAGGACAAGTGAAGGTGGTTTTCTCTTCATCTTCTTGTGATACAGGTATTTGAGAAAAAACAGAATATCCATCTAGGAAACAGAAGTGTGTATGCTTAGACGATCTTTCTAACATTTGATCAATAACAGGCAAGGGATAATGATATTTTCTAGTAGCTTTATTTAATTTCCTTAAATCAATTACCATCCTATAACCAGTTAAAATTCTTTGTGGGGTAAGTTCATTTTTATCTTTAGGAACAATGGTAATGCCTCCTTTCTTAGGGACACAATGAACAGGACTTACCCATCTACTATCAGCTATAGGATAAATTATACCTGCTTCTAGAAGCTTTAGTATTTCAATTCTTAAGACATCCTTCATTTTAGGATTCAGATAGCGTTGATGATCAACAACTGGCTTAGCATCAGGCTCCATATTAATCTTGTGCTGTCATAGAGTGGGACTAATGCCCTTATAATCGTCAAGTGTATATACAATAGCAGCACGGTGCTTCCTCAGAGTTTTAAGTAATCTCTTTTCTATATGCTCTAAAAGGTTAGCATTGATAATAACATGATATATCTTCTTTTCATCAAGATAAGCATATTTCAGTGTATCAGGTAATTTCTTTAATTCAAACACAGGATAACTCTTAGGTGGAAGCGGGTCTCCAAGAGTTTTGACAGGTAAATTATGTTTAAGGATAGGTGCTTGTTTAAAGAATATCTCATCTAATTCATTTCTTTCATTCATATGCATATCATTTTCATGGTCTAGCTAATTGTTCTAAAGGATCAGTAGGAGGAACAACAATAGAAGCAAGACCAATTATTTCATATTTACTAGACAATTCCTTCTCATGTGGTTGTCTATGAAACTTAGAGAAATTAAATTCATGGGATACATCACCAAACTTAACTCTAACCTTTTCTTTAACACAATCAATTTCAGCATTAACGGTATTTAAGAAAGGTCTACCAAATATAACGGGACAAAAATTATCTTGTTGTGAACCAAGTATTAACAAATGAGTAGGGTATTTGATCTTACCACACAAGATGCAAATTAAGGGAACAAGGATCCAAATCGGTGAGACCTAGCACATCACACAAAGACTTTGGTATAGTGGAAACGCTAGCACCAAGATCACAAAGAGCATTACATTCATAATATTTAATTTTTACTTTAATAGTGGGTTCCCATTCATCTTGTAATTTTCTAGGAATTGATACTTCCAACTCAAGTTTTTCTTCATGCGCTTTCATCATGGCTTCTACAATATGTTTAGTGAAAGCTTTATTTTGTTCATATGCATTTGGTGAATTAATCATGGATTGCAACAAGGAAGTACACTCAATTAAAGAACAACTATCATAATTAAAGTTCTTGTAATCAAAAGTAGTAGGTGCATTACTATTTAAAGTTTTAACCTCTCCAAACCCACTTTTTTCATTTTTATGATCAAGATTATCACCCTCCAAGCAAGTGGGACTCCTTTCTAAAGTTGACTCTTCTTCAGTCCCTTTTTCAACAAGTTTTATATAATTAAACAAATATTCAATAGGTGTAACACCAATCATTTTAATATCTTCATCATTACTATGATTGAATCCGGGTGGAATCGCTTTTTCTAGAAATTCTCGCTTAGCTCTCAACCTAGCGGTCCTTTCTTTACTTTCATTAATGGAGGCATAGATAGCTTTAATAGACTCATTTATATCATTCTTAGATGGCAAAATTTTATTTATGAGATTTTCCACATCATGAGCAATTTTATCCATGTTCCTAGCCAATTCATCAACTCTATTCAATTTTTCTTCTATCATAGCGTTGAAATTCTTTTGTGAACTAATAAATTCTTTAATATTACTTTCAAGATCAGAGGGCATACTATTATTATTATTATTATTATTATTATTATTATTATTATTATTATAAGAATTACCATAAGGATTGCCATAATTATTAGAGGAATTTCCAGGAAACGGTCAAGCATTGAAATCGCCCCTATAAGCATTGTTGTTGAAATTATTTCTAGAGGCAAAATTCACATCAATAGCATCATTATTTTGCTCAATCAAAGTGGAAAATGGCACATCATTAGGATCAATATGAGCATTTTTACTAGCAACCAATTTTAATAAAGCATCCATCTTATCACTCAAAGTACTAATTTCTTCAACAGAATTTACCTTCTTACCAGTTGGAGTTCGTTCTGTGTGCCATTGAGAATAATTTCCATAATATTATCAAGAAGTTTTGTAGCTTCTCCTAATGTAATTTCCATGAAAGTGCCACCTACGGCAGAGTCTAGCAAATTTCTAGAGACAAAGTTTGGTCCCGCATAAAAATTTTGTATGATCATCCATAAATTCAAACCATGAGTTGGGCAATTTCTTATATTTAATTTCATTCTCTCCCAAGATTGGGCAACATGTTCATGCTAAAGTTGCTTAAAATTCATAATTTGATTTCTTAAAGAAATAATCTTAGACGGAGGAAAATACTTAGTAATAAAAGCATCCTTACACTTATCCCAAGAATCAATACTATTTCTAGGCAAAGATGAAAACCAAGTTTTAGCACGATCTCGTAGTGAGAATCGAAATAATTTTAATTTGACAATATCATTATCCACATCTTTCTTCTTTTGCATATCAAAAAGTTCAACGAAAGTATTTAGATGACATGCAGCATCTTCATTAGGACTACCAGAAAATTGTTCTTTCATAACAAGATTTAGCAAGGCAGCATTAATGTCACATGACTCCGCACTAGTGGCGGGAGGAGCAATAGGAGTACTAATAAAATCATTATTATTAGTATTGGAAAGGTCGCACAATTTTGTATTTTCTTGAGACATCGCGACAAAGCAAGCAAACAAAATATTTTTGTGTTTTTGTAAAATATTTTACAAGTGGGGAAGATGAAAATGAGAGGCAAATGCAAATAAAAGGTAAATAAAGTAAATGCAAGTGAATGATAATTTGTGCGAAGGTACTTGGTAATTTTGATGATGTCTCCCCAGCAACGGCGCCAGAAATTCTTCCTGCTACTTGTAGTCTGCGTTGGTATTTCCCTGAAGAGGAGAGGATGATGCAGTACAGTAGAGATAAGTATTTCCCTTAGTTAAGAACCAAGGTTATCAATCCAGTAGGAGAACCAAGCAGAATTCCGTTAAATGCACCTGCACACACAAGAGCAAACACTTGCACCCAACGCAAATAAGAGGGTTGTCAATCCTCTTAGCGGTTATTTGCAAGGATTAAATCTTATCGAGGTAAATAGATAAAATAAACTACTAATTAAAATAAAAGTAAATAAATTGCAGCAAGGTATTTTTAGGTTTTTTATATGATAAAGATAGACCCGGGGACCATAGTTTTCACTAGAGGCTTCTCTCTTTAGCACATAAACATACGGTGGGTAAACAAATTACTGTTGGGCAATTGATAGAAAAGCAAATAATTATGACGGATTCATGGCAATGATCATGTATATAGGCATCACGTCCGAGACAAGTAGACCGACTCCTTCCTGCATCTACTACTATTACTCCACCCATCGACCGCTATCCAGCATGCATCTAGGGTATTAAGTATGAAACAGAGTAACGCCTTAAGCAAGATGACATGATGTAGAGAAGCAAATTCAAACAATATGAATAAACCCCATCTTTTTATCCTTAATGGCAACAATACAAATACGTGTCATGTCCCTTTCTGTCACTGGGATTGAACACCGCAAGATTGAACCCATCACAAAGCACCTCTCCCATTGCAAGATAAACCAATCTAGTAGGCCAAACTAAACTGATAGATCGGAGAGAAATACAAAGCTATAACAATCATGCATAAAAGAGTTCAGAGAAGACTCAAATATTTCTCATGAATAATCTGATCATAAACTCACAATTCATCGGATCCCAGTAAACACACTGCAAAAGAAGATTACATCGGATAGAACTCCAAGAACATCGAGGAGAACATTGTATTGAAGATCAAAGAGAGAGAAGAAGCCATCTAGCTACTAGCTATGGACCCGTAGGTCTGTGGTAAACTACTCACACATCATCAGAAGGGCAGCAAGGTTGATGTAGAAGCCCTCCGTGATCGATTCCCCCTCCGACAGAGTACCGGAAAAGGCCTCCAGATGGGATCGTGGAAGAACAGAGGGTTGCAGCGGCGGAAAGGTTTTCTCTTCTGGCTCTCTGGGTGTTTCCCAATATTTGTGAATTTATAGAAGTGGAATTAGGTCAAACGGAGTTATGTGGGCCCCACAAGGTACTATGGTGCCCCCCCCGGGGCGCGCCCTAGTGCCTTGTGAAGCCTCCGTGAGGCTTCTGGCCTCCTCCCGAAGCTTCCCAGGTTTCTTTTGTCTAGAAAAAAATCTTCAAAAAGTTTCGTGGCATTTGGACTTCATTTGGTACTATTTCTCTGAAAAGCCAAAAACCAACAGAAAACAGCAACTGGCACTTGGCACTGGGTTAATAGGTTAGTCCCAAAAAATGATATATAATTGCATAAAATTGCATATAAAAACATCCAAGATTGATACTATAATAGCATGGAACAATCAAAAATTATAGATACGTTGGAGACGTATCATGTTGTATCACCTTCGGACATGCCCTTGTGGCCTTGTCATTGGTCCAACCGGCTCTTGAGTGCTAGGTCGTGAGCTTGTGTGATGTTTGTGGTCCGCTCCATTCACAAATGTATATTGTATTCATGCAAATATGCACACATGTGTGGACATGCGTCAGCTATCGATGCACAAAATTCCCTACACATACGGGGGTATACGTAGCCCGAAACGTGGAGGTTGAAACGATAGAAGGATCTCGCTAACATATCTTGCAACAATGATGTAGATGAAAAAACATGATTTAACAAGAGACCTTTGAGGTGGGCAATAACCCACTTCATGTCTTTAGAGATCTCTTACTATCTCTGAAACAAAATAGGTTGAACAAGTTGAGTTTTTGACTTAGGCCTTGGGTCTTTATATACACCTCATGTTTTTGCCTTCAAGATACTGTGAATAATAATCGAACTACAACTCATCCCTAACTAAGATTGACTCACACTTCCTTACCACGTATGACATGCATTAGAGGACTTTAATGAATCTTCAATCTTGTACATGCATACGTCTTGGGCTCCCTGTCTCGTACTTATATTGTATACATATGAAAAGGTGTATATTTATCGACAATCATGTATTCAATATTCCATGGAAAAAGTTGCATACAAACAAACTGATTTCGTGGGAACTCATCATGTGTATGCATTTCTGTCTTGTGAGCCCACCTCTGGTGCTGCGAGGGCGCCACCAATGCACCACTTCCAATCCGCACCGCCACTGCAGTGTTGTGACCGTGGGCGGCGACAACAAATCATGGCATAAGGTGGACATGAGGTTGGGAGCGGCACTTGCGGTGTAATTGGGTGACCATTGTGACATTCCTGTTATATAACATTTTTTACTTGCATTTCCATTATATAACCTTTGGTATGTCATGATATTTCATTATTTGAGTCCCCAATCGGGGGTGTTGAAAGCGAAGCACTGAACGACAGGCCTCCTAGTGTGGCCAAATTTGGTGTTTTGACCCTTCTTGGAAAGTTTAGCCCGATTTGACCCAGATTTGAAAAAAATTCAAGATCTGACCCCTTTTCCAACCACCGGGGTCTTTGGCGGTAGGGTTGCACTGCCTACCGCCGAGGCCCGTGGCGGTAGGCCACTCATCCATGTCAGCGATAGTAAACGGCCGTTGGCCTCTACCATCGACCCTACCGCCGAGGACCCTGGCAGTAGGCTGTTTTACCCTACCGTCGGAGACCCTGGCGGTAGGTGCTGAACAGTTATAAAGCCGCAGGGGCCTGCTCATGGGGCCCACCCACGAACCCAGCCCCCATCTTCTCCCCTGCCTCGCCCGCAACAAAGAGGAGTTCCCTCTCTCATCCCCTTCACTCCCCCCTCCGATCTCCTTCGTTTCTCCATCGCTTTTGCAGATCGGGATGGCTCCACGATGAGAGAAGTAAGCTCTCTCCATCCCTCCAATTAGTTTTAGTCAAAAAGATTTCAATTTGATGCATTATTTGGCACAAGATGAACCCTATTTCATCTAGTAGTTTTTAATTTTTGTTGATCCTAGGTTTGTTTAGTTTGGCTCAATATGATGTATGTGATTGAAGATGAACCCTATTCATTTTCTAGTAACTAGTTTATTGATTCTATCTAGTTTGAAGATGAACTCTAGTTCATGTTTATAGTTGTATTTTGAATGATTCATTGATGTTTGATAAATATGATTGATTCAATATGATTTTTTTTTAGCTTGATTGAATATGATTCATTTGCATTGATGTAGTAACCAGGTTTTTAGTTTGATTCAATATGATTCATTTGCATATTCCAATATTGTTGATTATATCTTTTATTATATATTTATTTACAATTGCATATTCCAATATTGTTGATGTTTGTTGAATATGATACAATTGATGAATATGATATGATGCATGTTGGTTGAATATGACATGATGCATGTTGGTTGAATATGATTGATTATATATTTATTTATAATCTTTTCTATGATGGATAAATATGAATGTTGATGATGCATATTGAATGTTGATGGTGAATGAATGTTGTTGACATTTGATGCATGAATGTTGTTGACTCAATACTTATTTTCTGTAGTTAGTACTATATATTAGTCGATTATATGTTGATAAATAAATGTTGTTGTTTTAGGAGGCCCCTCTTGATCCGAACATTGGCATTAAGCACACCATGCTTGATCTGGCGTTCGACAACGGTCATCGCGCCCGTTTTATCGGGAACAGAGAGGTAATAACTATGATCAAGGTCTTGCACCAAAATTTTGGCTTTGCGAAAGTAAGTTACTAACTATTTTGCCTACATTTTGACAGATGCTACCGTCATTGCGTATGAGGGGTCGAAGGCCGTTCAGATGCAATATGACCGCAGCTACGAGCCGTATTTCAGGAGAGCTGGGCTGCTGCCTTTTGTGCTCCAGTTCAAACGTGTGCCGTCGAAGCTCGTCCACTCAGCTCTCACAGCCTTGGTGGACCGTTGGCGGCCCGAGACGCACTCTTTCCATATCCCATGTGGTGAGATGACGGTGACCCTCGAGGACTTCGCCATGATCACGTCCCTACTGCTCCAGGACCATGCTCTCACTAGCTAGTGGAGAGGAACAACTGGTGGGACAGGGTTATCGCCCTCATCGGTGGTTGCCCCGTCATGAAGGATAACCGAACATCTGGTGTACCACTCATGTGCATCAAGAACAAATGGTCCATATGCCCGGAAGATGCCGATGCACGGACCGTGGAGTAGTACGTGAGGGCCTACTTGTGGTACTTCTCACAGAGGTCGTGTTTCCAGAATGCTCGGGGGACACCGCCCTATGGATGTATCTCGACTTCCTGGCCGACTGGGATGTAGGGTACAGCTGGGGGACTACCGGCCTCGCGTACCTATACCGTTCGGTAAGAGAAATATCTCAACTTTCATTTATGGACTTATGTGTGCTGCTTCAAATTGTGTCATCTGATCATCAATTAGCATTTGTAGCTGGACGATGCAACGCAGAGGACCAAAAGTAAGTCCAGTATGTGTGGATGTGTCTGGGCCTCTCGGTTTGAATGTGGGAGCGGTTGCCGGCAGGTTGAAGGTAGGTTTGTGCACCCTACCGCCAAGACGTTTGGCGGTAGGCTCGCACTGCCTACTGCAAAAAATTTCCCCTCCCCAGGCACAGTACGGTTCTGGGGGGTGAAAGCACATTTGCTCCCTTGGTGGTTTTGGTAATTCACAACAACATATATGTCATTGAACTAATGTCCATTCAAGTTAAAGATTTCAGGATGTTCAATGATTGGCATGGCATGGACTAGAGATGTGGACCCCTCAAAATGCTAAGGACAAAGATTGGCAAAAGATCAAGACTCTACATTTTTGGTTTAGTGATCCAAGATAACATTGAGTCCATAGGAAAGCCAATACTATTAAAAGGGGATGAGGTGTTGCTTAATGGTCCTTTTGCTCAAGTGCTTAGTGACAGTACTCCAAAACCCTCAACCACTCTCTCTATCCAAATATGTCCTAAACCCACATTCCAACTCGGCCCCACCGAAATTCTCTATCCGGCCCCACCAAGTTCATCTAGACTTAGCCACTGCCAAAACCCTAACAAATCGGATCCACCGATATGGATCTCGGTCCCACCGAGATGGCCTTGCCAACTCTCTGTAATCGTTTGAACTCACTTCGGTCTCACCGAGTTTTGCAAATCGGTCTCACCGAGATGGCTTGCCAACTCTCTGTTGCCTTATTGCTTCACTTCGGTCCTACCGAGTTGATGCAATCGGTGCCACCGAGATGAGGTTTGCCCTAGCCATTGCACTTCGGTCCATCCGAGTTGTTCCTATCGGTCCCACCGAGATTCCTAAAGTTCATATCTTTTACACAGTTTGGTGCTACCGAGATTATTGTTTCGGTGCCACCGAGTTAGGTCAAAAGTGTGTAATGGTTGGATTTTGTGTGGAGGCTATATATACCCCTCCACCACTTCCTTCTCTGAAAGGAGAGCCATCAGAACGTGTCTACACTTCCACCACACATTTTCTAAGAGAGAACCACCTACTCATGTGTTGAGATCAAGCTATTCCATTCCTATCATTTGAACCTTGATTTCTAGCCTTTCCCAAGTTGCTTTCCACTCAAATCCTTCTTCCACCATAGCCAAATCTGTGAGGAGTTGTTTGAGTGTTGGGAAGACTATCATTTGAAGCACAAGAGCAAGGAGTTCATCAACAACACACCGTCTATTACCTTTTGGAGAGTGGTGTCTCCTAGATTGGTTAGGTGTCACTTGGGAGCCTCCGACATGATGTGGAATTGAACCAAGAGTTTGTAAGGGCAAGGAGATCGCCTACTTCGTGAAGATATACCCTGAGTGAGGCTAGTCCTTCGTGGACGTAAGCCATGGTGGAATAGACAAGGTTGCTTCTTCGTGGACCCTTGTAACATCCCCATGTATTAACTACAGTGATCACATTTTGATAATGCCAAGTCATCATGTTAAACAGTGCTTGATCATCATTTGCATCATATCTCATTTCAAATTCCAATTCTAAATGAAATTCAAAATTAAAGTAAAAATAAAAGTTGTTCCAATTTGGAAACTAAAATGTTCATTAATTAGCAAATATTCCATAGATAATTATGTTAAGAAAAACAACATCACCTAAAATACCTAGATGACCCTAACACCCTAAAACAGAACCAAAACAGCCATATTTAATACCTTTATATTTAATTAAAATACAAGTGAAATCATATCACCTCCAAACCAATTTCTAGTGATAGCTAATATTGCACTGTATTTAATTGGGCAAGATTCATATTTTACAAAATTGTATTAGAGCTCAGAGAAGATACAAAACAGAAACAAGAATAGAAAAACAGAAAAGAAAAGAAGGAAAAAGAAAAAGGCTAACGTACCTCGGCTCTAGTCGGCCGCCGCGGCCCAGCCCACCTCGCTGCCTTCCCCTTCACACTGCTCCTCCTCGGTCGCTCGCGCACCCGACCGCGCCCGAATCCGGCGAGCCGTCGCAGCCGCGCCTGCCCCTCCCGCGTCGCTACAGGAGGGCGGAGGGGATAAGACCGCCACCCTAGAAACCCTAGCCGGCCCCCGAGATCTTTTCCCCCTCCCCATCGCCCACTTTCTTCCTCCCCACGCAGACCCCCGTCGCCGCCGCCATGTCCGAGCTCGCTGCCATGGCTACCGTCATCCTCGCCGGCAGACACCTCGCCAAAAGCTCCGCCTACCTTCTATACTTCCTCTCCGCCCACGAGAACGAGCGCTGCGCCACCATCGCGACCTCCTCGAGCTCTTCTTCCTCCTCGGGCTTCTTCTTCTCCGTCGCCGATTCGTCGCTGTCACTCCACCCCGAGCCCATTTGAGCACAACTACGGGACCGCGGTGAGCTTGAGCGCATTTCCCCTCTCTCCCCTGCCTCTATTCATCGCCGTAGCCATCGCATTCGAAATGGCCGTATGCTCCACCACCCGCACTCGTCGCCGGCAAGGCTCCGATGACCATTTGGTCTCGGGCTGGTGCCCGTTGAACCCACCGCATCGCGTAGGGCCTCGCGGCGTAGTTAGTTTGCTCGCGCGCGTGCTATTTGCCGACTCCGAGCTCCACCCGAACGCCGCCGTCCGCCGTCGCCGTCGTAGCACTCATCTCCGGCCGCCCCGCCTCGCGCTAGTATCGTAGATCGCCGCGGCTCGGTCTCCCCGATCGAATGCCGCAAACCGCGTCGCAAATGATGCACCGTACACAAATCCCGAGCTGGCCGGAGTTCATCGCCGCCTCGGGCTCGCTGGAGAGCTCCGGTGGCCGGCGTCCAACGTGGCAGCCGTGGGCCCTACCCCTGTGCCACTGACCACCGGCCCCACTGGCCCCAGTTGACTGGGTCGACCCAGTCAACTGCTGACTGGGCTGGCCCAGTCACTGACATGTGGGTCCCGCGTGTAACAAACTTATTTTATAAATAAATAAAAGTTAATTATTTCGTTAATTAAACTAATTAACTAATTAGTCACTAACAATAGGGTCCCACCTGCTAATTAACCTATTTAATTAAATTAACTACTGTTAAGTCTAAATAGTCTATGACAGATGGGACCCACTGTCAGGTTTGACTCTGGTCAGCCCTGTTGACCGCTGACGTCACCCCCATGTCATGCTGATGTCATCATTTACTGTTTCAGATAATTTGGAATTAAATAATTAAAATAATTTCAGAAATTCCAGAAAATCAATAAAACTTTGAAAAATACTATAAAATAAACCGTAACTCGGATTAAAATAATTTATATATGAAAAATGATCAAAAAAATATGAAGAATCCGAATATGCCATCCACTTACCTGCCACACCCCTCTATCATACTGAACATGGGACTTTTTGCCTGTTTCCAATAAATGAATAGTGCATGACCTTAGTAAAATAAATCCAGATAAATTCCTAAATTAACTAAAACAACTAGTTAGGCAATATATCACATATGCATATCGTTTAGGCATGTCATGCATCCCTGTTGCATTATTGCCGTGTATTTATTGTTTCTTCCCCCTCCTTCTCTCCCGATAGCCACCGAGACTGCCGACGACGCTGCAGAGTATGACGACGTCGCTGACGACCAGACCCCTTCAGCAGAGCTTCCAGGAAAGCAAAACCCCTTGATCATCCAGATATCACCCATTCCTTCTCTCTTATTCTTGCATTAGAATTGCCCCTGCTACTCTTCCGATAGCTCCTATTCGGATGCATAGCCTGATTTTGTCACCTGCTGTTATACCTACCTATTGCCCCATGATGCTTAGTTAGCTTTACTATTGATTCATCTGTGGCCCATCACCCTTGTCTGTTTGCCAGGCTTGTTACCGGGCCGTGATCACTCTGGGTGAGGATCACGGAAATGTTTACATTGCAATACTTAAACTGTTAAAGTCGGGCTGGCCCCAAGGGTGCCTGCGAGAGAATACTACTAAAGACGGGTCGGCTCCAAGAGCACCCGCGCGATATGACTTACCAAGTCGGAGCGACAGGAACCCTGTTCGTCTCTGCGAGTTACTAAATACGCCTAACGGATTTGGGTATTTGATCTGAGTGGGTCGTTGGCCCTATACGCACTACCACCACGTGGGATAATGGTTATGGGACCCTCTACGTCGTAGTATCATCCAAAAGTTCTTCAGACGTCATAGCTCAGAGATGCGGGCTGGTTGGGGTGGGCTGGGTACGTCACTGGTGTATTCAGTGTCGCGCCTGGGCCCCGACCACCCTCGCAACGTGTAGGAGTGCAAAGGGCGATGTCCCAAGACCCCTTCGCACTTAGGATTTAGACCGGCGTGCTGACCTCTCGGCTGAGCCTAGGTAGGACCTTTGAAAACATTTTTCATTGCAGTGGTCTTTTAAGAAAAACCTTGCTACGAAATTTGCCATAATGAAAACAATCGACTTTTCTATCACAGCAAACAACTGCAACCAACACAATAAATTCATACAGAAAATTTTAAAACACAGCTCAGATATCACAACAAGCAGTCAAAAAGCCACATAAACTAATACAAATAAAGCGCTGACGGTCCAGGTAATAAACTATAGGTCATGAGGAATTATTCCCTGCAAGGGAATATATCCTTCGTCTACTGGGAAGCGGAGGGAGGACTCACAAACTGCGTCTTTCTTGGTCTGGCCTCAGGGGTCTGCTAATGGCGGCTTGGGTTTATCATAGCAAGGGTGTGGAAAAATCCCACAATAGTTTTAATAAAATTCCTCGGGGTTGCATCTGGGTTCATTATATGAATCCCAAGGTGCGATAAAAAAAATGGCGGTGAAGGCAGTGCACAGGGTGAGGGATGCTTGGTAAGGTCACGGAGTGGCCTCAAGTATAGCATCTGGGCTGGATGACATATTGCGGTGTGTGGGCAATATTAATTGTCGGTTCTGCTATATGGTGGTCGAGGTCAATGCCACAGCTATATATATCGCAAAATGCGACGTATCACTGTGGTGGTCAGTTGGGGCAAACGTTCCCTTTATATAAAGAAAACGGAGTCTTCCTTCGCACGCTTGCGAATGGGACAACTCAGGTGTCGACCACGGGCGTGTGATCGATGGGCTAGGCTGATAGGTTGGGCACCGACTGCCAAAAGCTGTCGGGGTCACTGTGTGGGCTATCGGGTAGGATAGGCTTGGCTGTGGTGGGGTTAAGGTCTGGCGGGTGGTTTAACCTAGGTTTTCTTGACCCGGCTAAGATAGGATTAGCCAATGGTCAGCCTGGCTTTGATACCAAGGTTGTCAGGACCGGTTTTCCAGGATATTAATTTCCCAGTAAATGGTCCTTGTGCTCACCAGCCCCAGGATTACTGTTAGCTGATGAGGCACAATCTTGATACAGAAATTCCAAGCAAATACAAAATATGTAGTACAAGACCATTCTGGTCTATGAGTACAACAAAAGGTTTCTAGTGGTTGATGGCGGAAGCGGTTCGGGGTCATCAGCGTCTATGGGACTCCATTTCCCACAAGAACAGCTGACCTGGATAACTCCTATCTTCGCGCGGCTGCTATCTTCAGTGCCTAGGTTCCGGGGCTTTCGTCATTGCGCTCCTCTCCAAGCAAGAAATCTGGCCAAGACAATAGCCAGGGACAAGCCAGTGAGTACTTTGAATGTACTCGCAAACATCATGAAAACAGGTACAATATAGCAGGTGATAAACATGTACTGAAACAATCCACGATCGCTTAGTCAGTCTCAAAATAAAATTCATGATGCACGCAACCAGGTCATTCATATTAAACAGGAATAAGCAATCAGAGAATAAAAATAAAATAAACCCTAAACAATAGATAACAAGCATGCCACAGTCGGGCGTCTGAGCGACACCACATAAAGGACTTATAAGGAAAATAAATAACAAGCATGCCACAGTCGGGCGTCTGAGCGACACGACATAAAGGGCTTATATAATAAAAATCACCATAAGTATCCAGGAGGTAGAACCGTTCCAAGAATACTCAATAATACAATTATTAAAAATGGTTAGTCCACGATAATAATAGTCATAATCATCATTGGTCACACGTCATGATCAAGGTTCCGGTTTTGAAGTTTTTCCTCCGAAGACCGACACTAAGACCGACACTTGACCCATCCCAGACTGTAGTCCTTAACCGCGGACACGGCTATTCGAATAGATATAAACTCTGCAGAGGGTGTACTCTTTACCCACGAGTAACGGATTCCGTTAGTCCATCGGGACTAATTCCGTTTACGGTCTTTGAATTGAAAACACACCTAACTCGCACACACCAGCTTAACTTACCGGTGTCTGGAATCACCCACAACACTCGTTAAGCAAAACTCTAAGTGGGGAGGCTCCAACCTCGATTAGCATGGGATCAAATTTATATCGCGCGCTCTAAGGGGTGCCCCCCTCTCGGTCCAACCGGAAACACCCATGCCCCCGGACCAGGTGGCATGCCTACCGGCTGCAGCCGGTATCTTCCACCATGGCCTCTCTGTACGGTGTGTGCTAAGAAAGGGGTTGACAACTTACTGGACCGTACCCTACCTGCGGCAGGGACAAGTGGTAGCACGAGACAAGTATGGGGGTTACTGGAACAAGACTCGATCTATGGTCGACTCAGGAGGCTTATGTATTCCCTGCATGGTTAGCACAACAATGCTTTTCACAGTTTCCTGACAGGGCCACCACCCTCATGCTCCATCATGCCTCACTGCACATCCCCGACACAACGAGATGTCAGTTACGTGGTTGTGTCCACCGGAACACAACCCTCTTTCGGACATCATCCGAACTATCACCAGGCATATGTGGCATGAGAAGTGGCTACTGTCATCAATATCACATGTATAGCAAAAAGTATTTTCGCCATATGCTTATATGCATGAGTATGTTTTTTCCACATGAAATAATGGTACTCCACTTTAGCATAATGATGAACTTCAAATGTTCTAGCAAGCAACACATGACTTGCATCATATCTGAGTTCAAGATGCTTGCCTTTCAGGTGCAGAGGTGTAGGGTGCACCACAAAACTTTTGAAAGTTTTCTTCTCTCTCCGTTTCCTATTTTTGGAAATATTCAAATCAACACGCAATTCAAAAACAGTACAAAAAGTTGTCTTGGAAAATTTTCAAATAAATATGAAAATAAACTAGAAAAAAATTGAGAGAGGTAGGAAAAAGAATCAATTCGATTGGAGTTTTATTTAAAAAGATATGCCCAGTCAAAGTTTAGTCAAAATCCTGTTTTTAATTAAAACAGAAAATAGAAAACGGTTCAGACGGAATACGGCTTCGGGAGAAGAAAACGTACTTCGGTAGGGTTTACGCTTTCTGAAAACAGTCGCGCACTTCCTAGAATACGCTTCCTCTCGAAGAAAACGCACTTTCGGGGAAGACGCCATCGGACCAGGGCTTGACTCGCCGACAGGCGGGGCCCGCCTGTCGGGTTCCTCTTCTTTCTCCCGCGCGCAGGGGTAGGGCCAGAGGCGAGCTCCGGCGATGATTGCCGGCGCTAGGAGGCACCTCTCCCGGAGCTGTGCACACCGGCGTGCTCAGGTGGGAGGGCCCCATCCTCTGGAGGGCAAAAGGATCGCCGGGGAGCTCGGGGGTGAGCACCCCTTCATCAATGGCGGAAGAGGCTTCGGCCATGAGAGGGAGCTTGGCACTTGCTGGCTCCCGGGCGAAATTTGAAGAGGGAATGGATCTATGGGGTTGAAGGTGAGCTAATGGTGAAGAAAGAAGGGGACGGAAGGCTCTGCTTTGCTTGGAATCATCCGGATCGAGGCGGCGGGTGCTCGGCTGGAGACGGGGAAGACGGGCTCCTCCGGACGTCAGGCTGCTTTGGGAGCTTCACTACGGGACTAGGGAGGGGGATGGAATGGCTGGACGCGCTCGGGGCTCCCTTTATAGGCGAATCGAGGTCGGTTCCGCGGCAGTGGATAAGAACGCCGGCGAACCGCCGTTCTGTTGCTTGAAGCGCGACGTGACAGCGATGGCGCTAGCAGACGAGCTCGCGGATGAGCTTGGCCTGTTCCAGAGGGCAGCTGGCGGGCGAGGGTGGCTCGGGCGGCGCTGCCATGGCAGAAGCTCTGGCGGCGGTTGTGGCGGCTTGCGGGCGACGCTGCAGGGCTCATGGGGAAAAGGCTGGTCTGGCTTGGCGCTACGCAGCGGGCAGCAGGGGACGGGATAAGCTCGGGGAGGCAGTAGGTGGGCGCGGCGGCTCGGGCGTCGCACGAGCAAAACGTGCGCTCTGGACGCGCCCAGCGCACTCACGGCACCTGTTCGACGGAATGCCAGGGAGGCTAAACTTGCTTGGATGCAAATGGGAAATAACAGGACTATGGTTTAGGGTTAAACATGCCTAGAAGACATGCTGGTTTGGCTAGGTAAGCTGGTTACTAATACAATCATAGCACCATGCCAATTCTGGCCATGCTCCAAAGGTGTTTGACAAAATGCCAAGGCCACCTAGGAGAGTTTTCTGGCCACCAAAATTACCAGGTTGGGGTCTCTTTAGATGCACACTAGAATGGCAAGTTTAGTTTGGCAAAACCTAAAAGTTGTTAGTGCAAGTTTTTGAGAAAACCAATTCTGGACAGAAACTAGAGTGCATTATTCCATGGCCTTCAAATACTGCAATGGTCCCAAACTCTTGGACTTAAGAGTTTGGTAGGGTTTTCTGCAATCATGAAAAATCCCAATGCAATTAGGGCAAAATAAAATAGGGTTGCAGTACAAACTGCCAAACTGGACCAGAATGCAAATGAGGATGGTTTGCTCAAACTTTTCAAAGAACCCAAATGGATTTTTGCATAAACATGAGTTATATACCTCTACTGACATCCCCAAATTTTTATGGAATTTTTAAAGAAATATTTAAATAGGCTGCAGTGCAAACTACAAAATGAACCAGATTTAAAAGCTTGAAGTGGAGCTCAAAATTTACAAATGGTCAAGCTGGGTTTTTGCATAAAAGTGATCCAGGGACATCACATGCCATTTACAAATTTTTGTGGAATTTATAGATGAAGTTATAAAATAGTTGTAGGGCAAATGAGGCTCTTAAAAGGTTAAAATGCTATTAAATGAATTAAAACTTGACAAATTTTATTTTAAAAAAATTTCCACTGGTTTTAATGAATGTAATAAAATGATTCAATAAAACATTCAAGTCCCACCATATTATTCAAAAGTTTCAGATAAGAGGGAAAAAAATTGAAATCCAGAGAAAAGAAGTGGCTCTGAAATCCATAGGAAAAAAATCCAGAAGGATAGAAAATAAATACTCCTGGCAAAATTTTAATTAATAAAACATGATTAAATTTTTGGAGTGTTACACCTTAGATAGAGCTTTTTCGCTGCCATCACCCTTGTGATATACCATGTAAGCCTTATATACCCATTAATAGAAAAGCTTGTGTTCTTGATACTTGTTGTAAAAGAGCATGCCAGAGTGATTTTCCTGGGCTGGTATTGTCACGCCCAATATGCGACCTTATTCTCGAGGAACTCGAAGGCCCCACCAAGAGTAGAAACGCATATTGGTGACGCTTGCAAGGTGGATATCATTACATCGTACCACATACATAATAGATGGGGATACAGACAAATACATATGATCATCACACGATTCCATTAATACACAACAAACATCATACAGAAGGACAGCATTCGACTACGGATGAAATCAAACGAAAAGAAGAACGACATCCACCCTGCTAGCCCAGGCTGCCGACCAGGAACCTATCCCCAGATCGACGAATAAGAAGAAGAAGCAGAAGAAGAACTCCAAAAGCAATTAAGCATCGCTCTCACGTCAAGACATCGCATCACCTGCACCTGCAACTGTTGTTGTAGTAATCTGTGAGCCACGAGGACTCAGCAATCCCACAACCATGGGTAGCAAGACTATCAAAGCTTAAATGGGTATGGAAGGGTAAGGTGGTGAGGTTGCAGCAAGCACTAAGCATTATATGGTGGCTAACTTACGAGTACAAGAATAAGAAGAGCATCTACGTAAAACGGTCGCAAACTACAAATGATCACTAAGTGATCCTGAACACCTACTTACGAGTCAAACATAACCCCACCGTGTTCTCTTCTCGAACTTCCTTGAAAAGAGACGGTCACGGTTACGCACACGGTTGGTGTATTTTAATTAGGATTTAGTGTCAAGTTCTCTACAACCGGAGGTTATAAATATCCAAGTGCCACATAACCGCGGGCACGGCTTCGCGTAAGATTTAACCCTGCAGGGGTGTTCCAACCTAGCCCATCATAAGCCTACACAAGCTGCGGTGGAAATACCTCAACCTCGAGATAGCCCAAAGTATCCTCGGAATCCCGGTGCACAAGACATTTCGACAATGGAACAAATCCTGCAAGACCACCCGGTGTGTCGATACCCCGATAGGAGCCGCGTATCTCGTTCTCAGGACACAACCGTCTATGCAAAGGCTACGGTTAGCTGATACCCAAGTTTCCAAGGGGGCGCCGCAGGCTGCTAGGTAGGTGAACCAACACTCATGAGGAGCACTGGCCCGGTTTGTTGATTTAAAAAATCCTCGGGGTCCGGAAAGTCCCTATGCAAGTTTTAGTTGTTATTAGGCAAATGGTAAAACCAATGTTGGGCCTTGCTGGAAGAGTTTTATTCAAAGCGAACTGTCAAGAGGGTCCCATTCCCCTGAGCATGTTAGGAACGCTAAACATGGATCATAACACCAGCATTACGGAAACTAAGGCGGCATGAGTGGAACAAAACACTAAGCAAAAGGCCAAGCCTTCCACCCATAACCAAATATATAGATGCATTAATTAAATAGGAGATATTGTGATATCCCAACATATCCATGTCCCAACATGGAATAACCTGCAACTGCACCTGCAACTAGCAATGCTATAAGAAAGGGGCTGAGCAAAGCGGTAACTTAGCCAAACAACGGTTTGCTGGGGAAGGGTGGTTAGAGGCTGTATCATGGCATATGGGAGGCTGACATATATGTGGTAGGAAGCGCGACATAGCGATAGCAATGAGACAACTAGCAAGCAAAGATAGTAAAGATATCCAAGGTCATGATCATCTTGCCTGGAATCCCGCTCGGAAGAAGATCGAATCCATGAAGAAGACGAACAAGCGTAGTCGAACGAATCCTCACGATCGCAATGAAACCAGAACTATCGAGAAGAAGCACAACCAGCAAGAAACAAACAATATGGTAAACAAACATAATCATGGCATGATGCACAACCAACTATGATGCATGTCCGGTTCAAAGATGAATGGCATGGCAAGGTGCACAGCAATACTACACATTAAGTGAAGCTCAAGACGAAACTCCACAACAATTATTTAGTTCACTCCCGTTTATGCTACTCATCAATATTAAATGTTGGTTACCATGGCAATAGATGAGGCATAATTAATCTACCTATCTAGGCAATTTAAATGAGGCCGGAAACAACACAAAACAAGTCCGGAAAATCCCCATATGCAATTTTCGAATTTGGTACTGTTCTGCCTAAAACACATTTTTAATGTTGTTAAATATGCAAAGTAATGTCACCATGTTAATCTACACATTTTTCTAGACCGTTTACATATAAAGTTTATTTAATTCGGAGCTACGATTATTTAGTTATGAAATAAATCATTTTAGCATGTCATTTATGCAAATTAATGCAAACAACAAGTTTTAACATTTTATCATGGATGAAAGTTGGATATTATGAAACTACATGTAATTCTAAGCATTTTACATATATGATTCATTTTAATCCAATGCACGGTTCATGAGATATTACATGCATGAGGATGACATTTAAGTATATGCAATTTTTATGAAAATGGTGGCATAATATGACATGAAGCATTTGTCGCCATGACGGAAGAAAGGGGTGCCACGGCGGCGAAAACGGAAATGGTGCCACGGCAACATTCCGGTTCCGGTAACCCGTTGAGATACCGGTGTAAAGGAGGAACAAGTGTGCGGATGTGCGGAACATACAAGAGATGCTGGGGTGATCCCGGTAACCGGGTGTCCCACGTGTCAGTGGCGTGGTAAATAAGGAGCGTGCATGAGATAATTTGAACATGGTGCAAACACGATCATCTCATACAACAATGCATTCGTCCACGGGCGGTCGTCTCGGTGTTATACCTTTGAAGCGTGCATTTTGGGGCGGAACAAGTCGATGGTAGTGGAAGTAGTTGTTCACGGTGCGGTGGTAGGGGTACATGGTCGTCGAATGCATGGCGGCGGTAGGGGTACATGTTTCGTAGATGAACTTGACAGGCCGTGGCTGTCGTGGTACTTGGGTTCTTCGAACTTGCTGGTCTTGACAAACCGAAGGGGTACTTGGGGTCTTCCGAGTACTTGTGTCGTCGTGGGAACTTGACGAATCTGAGTCTCTGGGTGTAGTGGTACTCGAGAAATGCACTGAACTGGTACTAGGCAACGGAGAGGAACTTGGCGCTGGTGGTACCCGAGTTCTTCGAGCGTCGTGGTACTTGGGTCATTGCGGTCTTGGGGGTACTTGGCGAAATCCACGGGTACAGTAGTTGTACAGGGTCGCCGTGGTACTTGGCGCTCCCGGTCTTGGCGATACAAAGTGATGATGTTCAGGGACGTCTCGGTCGTTCAACGCAGAGAGCCGGTGGTCAAGGCGAAGCAGGGCCGAGCAGCTCAGGCGCGGAGGCAGGCGGAGGCAAATCGCGGCCATGGTGGTGCTGCAGGGCGCTGATGATGGTGGTGCCCGAAAGCAGCAGCGAGGGAAGCGGCGAGCTGGTGGTCGCCGGCGTGGCAGCGAAGCATTGCCGGAGTTGCTGCCGGCCGGGGATGGTCAGGTGGCGGGGTCGGGCGCCATGGAGGGAGGAAGCAGGGAACTCGGGCATGCGCTCCTCCGCACGGTTGCCGGAGGCCGCGAGGAGGCAGAAGGAAGGAGGAGGCTTGGCTGCGGGGGTGAAGCAGGGCGGCGGCGCTCAGTGGCCGGCCATGGCAGGGAGGCCATGGGAGGCGCGGCGTGGGGAAACGGGGGTGAGGGAGAGGAGGATCGAGAGGAAGATGGGGATCGAGCCCAGGCTCTCCCCTGGCGGCGCTCAAGGGGGAAGATGGGGATCGAGGAGAGAAGTGGGATCGGGGAGGCTGGCTAGGGTTATAGGATTTGGGTGCCGGGCCTAAGAGGCCGGCCCAGTTACTGCTGCTGGTTGGACTGTGGGCTCTCTCTCTCTCCCTCTAATACGATCTTTCTGTTTAAAATAAATAGAAATCTTAAGGAAAAAGCTTAGAGGAGTAGGAGTGGAAATGTGGAGAGACAAAATCAGTTCTGGAGTCCTTGGAATATTCCCAATTTAAGAAAAATGGTTAGGGGATTTTTACAGACAACAAATTTAAGCAAGTTTGTATTTAATTCAAACTTGCTTCAATTTCTGACCCAACCAAACCAAACCCAAATGGGCTGAAATTATAGATGGACACCCTACATAATAAATATGATTTATGGGCAAAATAGGAACATTTATTTGAGCATCCAAAATGTGACTCAAATATCCAATTCAAATTAAAAGAAAGGTGAAAGTTGGGATAGGGAAAAGGGAGACTTGCATGGACTTGATGCAATGCAAAAATAAAATAAAATATCTCAAACAATAGAATAATAATAATTACGGAAGGCATCGGTCTCGGGCAGTTACAGGTATGTGCGGTGACCGTCTGTCTACAGTGGTATTCAGGCGGGGCGCCACAACGGATGGTATCAGAGCCAGGCTGACCGTAGGTTACCCTAGCCAGATTTCATTGCCTCTTAACCAGTAGAAAAGCCCAGATGGATTTCAGCCATCTTTGCCAGACAGGCACGGCTACTATTGATCATAAGGCAACCCCCATAGGTTTTTGGCTCCATCAGACCCCCAACTCTCGTGGCCTTTGCCTCCGGTGGGAAATGTCCGCACCAGGCAATGAGCCGTGAGCCCTTAACCCCTAGGCAAACCAGATATCCCCACCTTGCTTGCTAACCATGGCATTTCTCTCCTCAAATCTAGTTTCCTTTGGGAAACGCCTATAAATTCCATCTTTTCCCAATAACCCTAGGATCTTTGACTAAGCCACTCTGGCTATAGTCGTGCGTCGAGTGTGATGTTCCCTAAGGAAGTAGTAGGAGCTTGACACCAATCGCTACCAGGAGCATTGTGTGGTTCTGCTTCTAAATCCTTAGAGGTGCATCGAGTGCGCTATAATAGTTATACTAGTGAATCTTCGGCCACGTGTGTAAGGTCCGCAAAATTTGAGCTTTATTTGCTTTTTGGTTTTTCGCGGTTTTGCCTCTTTTCTCGTTTCTGTTCTCTTGCTCCGACTGGATCCATCTGCAAGTGCCGTCAAGAATACCACCATACAGCGTGGATAATACCCAATAATCCAAATTCAGTAAGAGTCAAGCCAAGCCAACTGCCTGATATTCAGAGCACCAACACCGGATCTACCAAATGAAGAATGGGTCAGAAGCAGAATTTGAGTGGAACCGACAAGGCCAGACTATATCCGAGAGAGTTTGCCGCAGAATAGATTACACCTAAGAAATAAATTATTCCGTCCTCGCCTCAAGGATTATTTCAGTCAGTGGGGTGAATCTTGAGTCTTTTCTCAATGGACCGAAGAATTATTTATGACCCACAGAAGACATATTCCAGGAAGGTGAATGTGTCGAGAGCAACAACAAAATTCTGGTATGTTGAGACAAAATTCAAAGCATATTTTGGAATTCACCGGTGTATATGCAAACTTCCGGGCACTGTGAACAAGGTTTGCGAGAAATATGGATAAGTTCACGACTGCCTGGAATCAATGAGAACTCCAAACATCTGGAAGCCCAGCCAAATTAAATTGAGTTATCCGCCAACTGATTACTATCGGCACACATCCGGACTAATTACCGACATGAAGTCTGCATCAGTTGTGCAACCTCGACAGCAACAAAGATCAGATCAGCAGAAGGACAAGCGGTGTGCATGACCAATGGAATATTTTCTATCAAGATCCGACTGTTTATCACAGTACAAGGCTTTTGGTACAAGGAACCCAGCCTTCCTCCGCAAGCTATCAGGAAAAGCTTACGACGCAAGACTCCCAGTCTTCCTCGCTACGCACTTGGTGAGAAAATCTTCTGGGGTACGGCACTCCTATCTTCCTCAGCCTGCTACCGCGTAAAGCTTTCAGCATAAGGCACCTGAACTTCCGCGGTAAGCCACATGAAGGAAAAGCTTCTGAGGTACGATACCCAGCCTTCTTCAGCATGCTACCCTGGCAGAAGCTTCGAGCATAAGGAATTCAGCCTTTTTCATCACGCCATCAACAATCTTGTCAGAAGCAAGAACTAGTCCAGACACACATCCACCTCAGAACTCGGTGGATGCATCCTACCCCTGCATATGTTCTGAGCATGTAGTCCAGGGGATTAGTTCATGCGAGCCACTCGTACACAGGAATGACTGTGTTCAGAGAAACATCGACCCCATAGTTCAAAGAAGAATATGAGCACAGCAATCCCTACGAGATATGCAAGAGTAAGTTATGAGTACAAGCCCAGCAAGCTGGGATATGACCAAGGAGCCACGTTGGCAGGTCATGACGGGTTCCCCAGAAAGGAACCCCCAAGAACAATGAAGTTTTGGACAAACTACCTTCACGATGGTCAATAAAATAAGGCTTCACAGACAAGGTAATATTACCAATCCTTGTCGGACACTTGCATATACGGCCACAACAATGCAGCCAGCATGCCATACTCATCATGAATAGGGGACATCAACCAAGATAAGAGGATATGCTCCGAAAGACACACCAGATGCCAGCCATACTATGTCAGCTCAGTGGTCATAGCAAGGACCACGGAGGCTATATATGGCAGAGCTACCTCAGAGATTATCGTCTATGATTACTTTGTGATCATGCCCGACATTTCAGTTGGGGATCACCTGAGGACGAAGTCAGAATGCAAGAGACAGGAGGAAACACCTCGTACGGAACCCAGAGCCAGACTAAGTATTTTGACAAGGCAAAAAGAGAGCCACTCCTAGCCACTCCAGGCCATACGAGCACGTGAGTCCGGTACCCAGAAAGAATGTCTCGCCCTTGGCAGTCAGTGTACGAAGTACCGCAATAAAACCCGAAGCAGCTAGTCCCAGGCCATGGAAACCAGACAATTTTCGATACTCGGAGCTACCCACCAACCCTAGCCAACAAACTACCAGCACAAAAGGTTTTCCTGACAGGAAAGAGAAGGATTCAATACAGCCGTCTGAAAAAGACAGCACCTGAGCCATCAAAAGAGGCAGTTAAAAGGTCAGTAAACCAATGAAGACAAGACAGCTGATGGATCCAAGTTGCACACAGGTAAGTCCCCTTCATCGGGAGGTAAGCCCGGAAATCTCGAGGACGAGATTTTCTTAAGGGGGATAGGTTTGTAACACCATGGTTTTCGCTCCTTGTTTTTTTCTCCTTCGCGGGATTTGACTCCCGTCTTTTTTTCGATGTTATTGGATTTTCTCTTGCCTTTGGGTATATGAAGATGGTCATTTAGCCTTGCCTTAACTATCCAACCAGAGACTCTCTCCAACCCAACCTTGCTATCCTGGAATTACTCTAAAGATTTTGCCACCGAAACCCTATCTCCCGAGTTACCGGAAGGGAAACCCTAATTCCTTCCGTTACAAAGGAACCCCAATTTCCTTTGATCTTTTGCCTCCCAAATTTCTCCCAGTAATCATCCTATCTTTTTAAACCCTAGATATGTAAAAATATTGCCAAGTCATTTGCAATATTTTTCATTTAAAATTAATTCCTTTTTCTGCCAGTTAAAGGAATTAAATCTAGGAAAATATCTATCCATCTCCAAAGCTCATGAAAACTTGTGGAGATATTCTTTGTGATCATATTGAGCTCCCATAAAAATATTATCCATAATTAAATAAGGGAAATTGCCTTTTCCTATTTCAGGCCAATATTGCAATTTGGGCATTTTCCAAAGGAGCTACCATTTTGGTAGCCAGGAAAAATCCCAAATAATTTGTGGAGCTTCTCCTATCCATATATTCACCATTTCCATCAAGATCCCCAGTTCCATAGCTCAAATTTTGAGTGCATATTCTAATTCTTGTTTCTGGACTTATTTTGAAGTTGTGAAGCAACTATATTTTATATTGCTTCAAAAATCCTCAAATTAATCCAGGACCTCATATTCTATATATCATGTGAGTATGCCAAAATTCACATCATTTCATCTAGCCAATGCCTCCCAAAAATTCCATCTAATTTCTGTCCAGATTGCAGCTTTGTGAAGGAAGTACCACTTTGGCATTTCCAATTGAGCTGAAATTTTTCCAGCACCTTCATATCTCCAAATCATCACCCTACACCAAAATTCAGCTCATTTCATCAAGCCAAACGAGTGTAGATTCAAGATCAATTTTCTGGACCAAATTCTGCATTGCAAAGCAAGTATATGCAAACTTGTCCAAATGACCTCAAATTTGGCAAGCATCTAGTCCTTCCTACCCCATTGCACTGTAACAAAGATTCAACTCTATTTCTCCATCCATTTCTCCAGAAAATTCTAGCCAATTTTGCTGTCAGAACCTATTTCAGCTAGTACCACTCACCTCAGAGCTATCTAGATGATCCCAGCCACATCTATCATCTATTTGAGCAGTGAGGGAGCTTTTTGACATGGTTGGACAGGCCGGAGAGAGGCAGAACTTGTAGTGCACGTGGTGACCGCGTGGACAGCAGGCAGAAACGGTGCTCTGCGGCACTGTTCTCGTCGTGCAGCTCACTCCGGCCAACCCCGGCGTGTCTAGTGGGTTCGCGACGTCCACGTGCCCCTCTCCAGCCCCTTCCCCTCTTCGATTTCCTCCTCCCCACGCCACGGCAGCCGCCGCCATGGCACTGTCCTCCCCATGATCCATCTCTGTCGCCTCTCCTCTGCTGTCCTCTTCCTCCCAGAATCCTCTCGAGCTCGCCAGCAGCTCTGTCTTCATCCGAGCGTCAGGTCGGCACCACTCTTCGAGCGCCACCTCGCCAGAATGCCGCCAAGGCAGCGAGCTCCCGAAGCCTCGGGTGTCACCGAGAAGCCCGTCCCAGCTGGCTATAAATAGCCAAGGCCCGAGCCTCCCCGAGCACCTCGCAGCCTCCTCTTCCCTCCCTTGCCTCCTCCCGAGCACCAGCCCTGAGCAGCCGTGTCACGGGTGCCCAAATTGCCGGCGAGCTCCGCCACTGCCTCCTCTCAGCCTCGGTCAAATTCCGACCACCCCCGCCCCCATTGCTCCACCTCGCCACCCTGGCCAACCACCACCACCACCATGACTCGTTTCCCCGCCTCCATTTGCTCCGGAGATGCCCATGGCCTCGGGCCCGATCTGGCCAGCCCTGCCGTCCGCCGCGGCCAGCGCCCTGCCTGCCCCCCGTGCTTCCCGGCGGCGGTGCCGCCCAGGGATGGGTGCGGCCGGATGTGCTAAGCACGCCGGTAGGCCGGCCGACGAGATTGGTGGCCGGAGTCGCCAGGGATTGTTGGGGAACGTTGCATGGGAAACAAAAATTTTCCTACGCACACGCAAGATCTATCCATGGTGATGAGCATCTACGAGAGGGAGAGTGAATCTACATACCCTTGTAGATCGCTAAGCGGAAGCGTTAATAAACGCGGTTGATGTAGTCGAACGTCTTCGCGATCCAAATCGCCGAGCGTCCCGCGATCCAATCACGATCCTTCCGATCTAGTGCCGAACGGACGGCACCTCCGCGTTCAACACACGTACGGCTTGATGACGCCTTCACCTCCTCGATCCAGCGAGCGATGGTGAAGTAGTGGTTGAGTTCCAGCAGCACGACGGCGTGGTGATGGTGGTGAGGAACAATCTCTGCAGGGCTTCGCCAAGCACTACGGAGATTATGACGGAGGAACTAGAGGGCTAGGGTTGCCGGCACACGGCTTGGGAAATCCTGATGTGTCCCGTGTGCTAGCCCTGCCCCTCTATTTATATGTTGAGCCTTGGGGTCTAAACTTGGAGTAAAAGCCTCCTCTAGGTCGGTTTTGCCCGCACAAGGTCGGTTTGGCCCGCAGGGAAAGAGTCCAACTCGGATCCCTGCCGAACCGCGCACAAGCGGTAGTACCGCTTCACACAAGCGGTAGTACCGCTTGGGCGGTAGTACCGCTTCACACAAGCGGTAGTACCGCTCGGGCGGTAGTACCGCTTCAACAAGCGGTAGTACCGCTTACGCGGCAGCAAAACTACTTTTGCACTTCCCAATACCTTGTGGGCTTTATCCCTTTGGCTCATATAAAGTGTTGCTGCACCCGAACACTTCGGTAAACATCCGGAACCTCTTCCGGTGAACTTCGGAACTCTTCCGGAGATCAAAACACTATTATCACATATATCAATCTTTACCTCCGGACTATTCCGGAGATCCTCGTCATGTCCGGGATCTTATCCGGGACTCCGAACAACTTTCGGTCACCAACATAATAACTCAATTATACTAATCGTCACCAAACGTTAAGTGTGTAGACCCTGCGGGTTCGAGAACTATGTAGACATGACCGAGACACCTCTACGGCCAATAACCAATAGCGGGACCTGGATGCCCATATTGGCTCCTACATATTCTACGAAGATCTTTATCGGTCGAACCTCTATGTCAAGGATTCAGTTAATCCCGTATGCTGTTCCCTTTGTTCTTCGGTATGTTACTTGCCCGAGATTCGATCGTCGGTATCACTATACCTAGTTCAATCTCGTTACCGGCAAGTCTCTTTACTCGTTCCGTAATACAAGATCTCGTGGCTAACACTTTAGTCACATTGCTTGCAAGGCTCATTGTGATGTTGTATTACCGAGTGGGCCCTGAGATACCTCTCTGTCATACGGAGTAACAAATCCCAGTCTTGATCCATGCCAACCCAACAGACACCCTCGGAGATACCTGTAGAGCACCTTTATAGTCACCCAGTTACGTTGCGACGTTTGATACACACAAGGTATTCCTCCGGTGTCAGTGAGTTGCATGATCTCATGGTCAAAGGAACAGATACTTGACATGCAGAAAACAATAGCAATAAACTGACACGATCAAATGCTACGTTTACAGTTTGGGTCTTGTCCATCACATCATTCTCCTAATGATGTGATCCCGTTATCAAATGACATCTCATGTCAATGGCTAGGAAACCTTAACCATCTTTGATCAACGAGCTAGTCAACTAGAGGCTTACTAGGGACACAGTGTTGTCTATGTACCCACACATGTATTTGAGTTTCCAATCAATACAATTATAGCATGGATAATAAACGATTATCATTAACAAGGAAATATAATAATAACCAATTTATTATTGCCTCTAGGGCATATTTCCAACAGTCTCCCACTTGCACTAGAGTCAATAATCTAGTTCACATCACTATGTGATTTACATTGTAATGAATCGAACACCCATGCAGTTCTGGTGTTGTTCATGTTTAGCCCTTGGAAGAGGTTTAGTCAACGGATCTGCAACATTTAGATCCGTGTGTACTTTGCAAATATTTATGTCGTCCTCCTTGATGTAATCGCGGATGGAATTGAAACGTCGTTTTATGTGTCTGGTCCTCTTGTGAAATCTTGGTTCCTTGGCTAGAGCAATGGCACCAGTATTATCACAAAACAGAGTCATTGGGTTAAGCGCACTAGGCACTACTCCAAGATCTGTCATGAACTCCTTCATCCAGACACCTTCCTTCGCCGCCTCCGAGGCAGCGATGTACTCCGCTTCGCATGTAGAATCTGCTACCACGCTTTGCTTGGAACTGCACCAGCTAACCGCACCCCCATTAAGAATAAATACGTATCCGGTTTGCGACTTAGAGTCATCCAGATCAGTGTCAAAGCTTGCATCGACGTAACCCTTTACGACGAGCTCTTGATCACCTCCATAAACGAGAAACATGTCCTTAGTCCTTTTCAGGTACTTCAGGATATTCTTGACCGCCGTCCAGTGTTCCATTCCTGGATCACTTTGAAACCTTCCGACCATACTTATGGCAAGGCTGACATCGGGTCTTGTGCACAGCATTGCATACATGATAGAGCCTATGGCTGAAGCATAGGGGATGACACTCATCTTTTCTCTATCTTCTGCAGTCACTGGGCATTGAGTCTTACTCAACTTCACACCTTGCAAAACAGGCAAGAACCCCTTCTTGGACTGATCCATTTTGAACTTCTTCAAAATCTTATCAAGGTATGTGCTTTGTGAAAGTCCTATTAAACGTCTTGATCTATCTCTATAGATCTTGATGCCTAATATGAAAGCAGCTTCTCCTAGGTCCTTCATTGAAAAACTCTTGTTCAAATATTCCTTTACGCTTTCCAGCATTTCTATATTGTTTCCAATCAGCAATATGTCATCCACATATAATATTAGAAACGCTATAGAGCTCCCACTCACTTTCTTGTAAATACAAGCTTCTCCGTAAACTTGTATAAACTCGAATGCTTTGATCACCTCATCAAAACGAAGATTCCAACTCCGAGATGCTTGCACCAGTCCATAAATGGATCGCTGGAGTTTGCAAACTTTGTCAGCATTCTCTGGATCGACAAAACCTTCTGGTTGCATCATATACAACTCTTCCTTAAGGTAACCGTTAAGGAACGCTGTTTTGACATCCATCTGCCAAATTTCATAATCGAAAAAGGCAGCTATTGCTAACATGATTCTGACGGACTTAAGCATCGCTACGGGTGAGAAGGTCTCATCGTAGTCAACTCCTTGAACTTGTGAAAAACCCTTTGCCACAAGTCGAGCTTTATAGACGGTGACATTACCGTCCGCGTCCGTCTTCCTCTTAAAGATCCATTTGTTCTGAATGGCCTTACGCCCTTCAGGTAATACTTCCAAAGTCCATACTTTGTTTTCATACATGGATCCTATCTCGGATTTCATGGCCTCTAACCACTTCTTGGAATCCGGGCCCATCATCGCTTCTCCATAGCTCGTAGGTTCATCGTTGTTTAACAACATGACCTCTAAGACAGGGTTGCCGTACCACTCAGGAGCAGTACGCGTCCTTGTCGACCTACGAGGTTCGATAGCAACTTGATCCAAAGCTTCATGATCATCATCATTAACTTCCTCTTCAGCTAACGTAGGCTCCACAGAAACAATTTTCTGCGCTGCGCTACTCTCAGGTTGAAGTAAAGGTTCAACAACCTCATCAAGTTCTATCTTCCTCCCACTCAATTCTTTCGAGAGAAACTCTTTCTCAAGAAATGTTCCGTTTTTAGCGACAAACACTTTGCCTTCGGATCTGAGGTAGAAGGTATACCCAACTGTCTCTTTTGGGTATCCTATGAAGACGCATTTCTCCGCTTTGGGTTCCAGCTTTTCAGGCTGAAGCTTTTTGACATAAGCATCACATCCCCAAACTTTAAGAAACGACAGCTTTGGCTTCTTGCCAAACCAAAGTTCATATGGCGTCGTCTCAACGGATTTCGATGGTGCCCTATTTAAAGTGAATGCAGCTGTCTCTAATGCATAACCCCAAAACGATAGTGGCAAATCGGCAAGAGACATCATAGATCGCACCATATCCAATAAGGTTCGATTACGACGTTCGGACACACCATTACGCTGTGGTGTTCCAGGCGGTGTCAATTGTGAAACAATTCCACACTGTCTTAAGTGACTGCCAAACTCATAACTCAGATATTCTCCTCCTCGATCAGATCGTAGGAATTTAATCTTCTTGTTACGATGATTCTCAACTTCACTCTGAAATTGTTTGAACTTTTCAAATGTTTCAGACTTGTGTTTCATTAAGTAAATATACCCATATCTACTTAAGTCATCAGTGAAGGTGAGAAAGTAATGATAACCACCGCGCGCCTCAATACTCATCGGACCGCACACATCAGTATGTATGATTTCCAATAAGTCACTTGCCCGTTCCATTATTCCAGAGAACGGCGTTTTAGTCATCTTGCCCATGAGGCATGGCTCACATGTGTCAAGTGATTCAAAATCAAGTGACTCCAAAAGTCCATCAGCATGGAGCTTCTTCATGCGTTTTACGCCAATATGACCTAAACGGCAGTGCCACAAGAAAGTGGTATTATCATTATCAATTCTACATCTTTTGGCATCAATGTTATGAACATGTGTATCATTACTATCGAGATTCAATAAGAATAAACCCCTCACATCGGGTGCATGACCATAAAAGATATTACTCATATAAATAGAACAACCATTATTCTCTGATTTAAATGAGTAACCGTCTCGCAATAAACAAGATCCAGATATAATGTTCATGCTTAACGCAGGCACCAAATAACACTTATTTAGGTTCATCACTAATCCCGACGGTAATCGAAGAGCGAGCGTGCCGACGGCGATCACATCAACCTTGGAACCATTTCCCACGCGCATCGTCACTTCGTCCTTTGCCAGCCTCCGTCTATTCCGCAGTTCCTGTTTTGAGTTGCAAATATGAGCAACCGCACCGGTATCAAATACCCAGGCACTACAACGAGAGTTGGTAAGGTACACATCAATAACATGTATATCATATATACCTTGTTTGTTGGCCGCCTTCTTGTCAGCCAAATACTTGGGGCAGTTCCGCTTCCAGTGTCCAGTTCCCTTGCAATGAAAACACACAGTTTCTGGTTTGGGTCCAGCCTTGGGTTTCTTCACGAGAGGAGCAACTGCTTTGCCACTCTGCTTGGAGTTACCCTTCTTACCCTTGCCATTTTTCTTGAAACTAGTGGTTTTATTGACCATCAACACTTGATGCTCCTTCTGAATTTCAGACTCAGCGGCTTTCAGCATCGCAAACAGCTCGGCGACTGACTTGTTCATCCCGTGCATGTTATAGTTCAACACGAAGCTCTTGTAGCTAGGTGGCAATGATTGAAGAACTCTGTCAGTGATAGCCTCTGGCGGAAGGGGCATCCCTAACTCAGCCAGACGGGTGGAGTACCCAGACATTCTGAGCACGTGGTCACTGATAGACCCGTTCTCCTCCATCTTGCAAGCATAGAACTTATCGGAGATCTCATATCTCTCGATCCGGGCATTCTTCTGAAAGATAAACTTCAACTCCTGGAACATCTCATATGCTCCATGACGTTCATAACGTCTTTGAAGTCCCGGTTCTAAGCCATACAACATTGCACATTGAACTATTGAGTAATCATCAGAACGAGCCTGCCAGGCGTTCACAACGTCTAGAGACTCAACTGGAGCGGGTGGATCACCAAGCGGTGCATCAAGGACATAAGCCTTCTGGGAAGCCGTAAGGATAATCCCTAGATTACGGGCCCAGTCCACAAAGTTACTTCCATCATCTTTCAACTTAGCTTTCTCTAGGAACGCATTAAAATTCAGGGGTGCTACTGCGCGAGCCATGATCTACAACATAAATATAGCAAAGACAACTTAGACTATTGTTCTTAGATAATGAGTTTAGTTAATCATATTTAAAAAAACTCCCACTCAAATTGACATCCCTCCGATCATTCGAGTGTAACATGATCCAAATCCACCAACTCAAGTCCGATCATCACGTGAGTTGAGGTGGTTTCAATGGTGAACATCTTCATGTTGATCATATCTACTATATGACTCATGTTCGACCTTTCGGTCTCTTGTGTTCCGAGGCCATGTCTGTACATGCTAGGCTCGTCAAGTTTAACCCGAGTGTTCCGCACGTGTAACATGGCTTACACCCGTTGTATGCGAACGTAGAGTCTATCACACCCGATCATCACGGCGTGTCTCGAAACGACGAACTTTCGCAACGGTGCACACTTGGGGAGAACACAATTTATCTTGAAATTTAAGTGAGGGATCACCTTATAATGCCACCGTCGTCCTAAGCAAAATAAGATGCATAAAAAGGATTAACATCACATGCAAATCATAAGTGACATGATATGGCCATGAACTTGTGCTTTTGATCTCCATCTCCAAAGCACCGGCATGATCTCCATCGTCACCGGCATGACACCATGATCTCCATCATCTTGATCTCCATCAACGTGTCGCCATAAGGTTGTCGCGCCGACTGTTGCTTCCACGACTATAGCTAACGTTTAGCGATAAAGTAAAGCATTACATAGCGCTTAATGATTGACACGCAGGTCATACAATAATTAAAGACAACTCTATGGCTCCTGCCAGTTGCCGTACTCATCGACATGCAAGTCGTGATATTCTATACAACACATGATCATCTCATACATCACATATATCACATCATGTAATTGGCCATATCACATCACAACATACCCTGCAAAAACAAGTTAGACGACCTCTAATTGTTGTTGCAAATTTTACGTGGCTGCTACGGGTTTGCAAGAACCGTTCTTACCTACGCAAAACCACAACGTGGTGTAGTGATTGCTTTTTGATCTTCTAAAAGAACCCTCTTCATTGAACCGATTCAACTAAAGTGAGAGAGACAGACACCCGCCAGTCACCTTTATGCAACAAGTGCACGCAGCGGTGAAACCAGTCTCGCGTAAGCGTACGCGTAATGTCGGTCCGGGCCGCTTCATCTCACAATACCGCGGAATCAAGTATCAACTAGTAACGGCAAGCAATATGTATACACCCACGCCCACAACTCGTTTGTGTTCTACTCGAGATCTCATCTACGCATAGACCTAGCTCAGATGCCACTGTTGGGGAACGTTGCATGGGAAACAAAAATTTTCCTACGCACACGCAAGATCTATCCATGGTGATGAGCATCTACGAGAGGGAGAGTGAATCTACATACCCTTGTAGATCGCTAAGCGGAAGCGTTAATAAACGCGGTTGATGTAGTCGAACGTCTTCGCGATCCAAATCGCCGAGCGTCCCGCGATCCAATCACGATCCTTCCGATCTAGTGCCGAACGGACGGCACCTCCGCGTTCAACACACGTACGGCTTGATGACGCCTTCACCTCCTCGATCCAGCGAGCGATGGTGAAGTAGTGGTTGAGTTCCAGCAGCACGACGGCGTGGTGATGGTGGTGAGGAACAATCTCTGCAGGGCTTCGCCAAGCACTACGGAGATTATGACGGAGGAACTAGAGGGCTAGGGTTGCCGGCACACGGCTTGGGAAATCCTGATGTGTCCCGTGTGCTAGCCCTGCCCCTCTATTTATATGTTGAGCCTTGGGGTCTAAACTTGGAGTAAAAGCCTCCTCTAGGTCGGTTTTGCCCGCACAAGGTCGGTTTGGCCCGCAGGGAAAGAGTCCAACTCGGATCCCTGCCGAACCGCGCACAGCCGCGCACAAGCGGTAGTACCGCTTCACACAAGCGGTAGTACCGCTTGGGCGGTAGTACCGCTTCACACAAGCGGTAGTACCGCTCGGGCGGTAGTACCGCTTCAACAAGCGGTAGTACCGCTTACGCGGCAGCAAAACTACTTTTGCACTTCCCAATACCTTGTGGGCTTTATCCCTTTGGCTCATATAAAGTGTTGCTGCACCCGAACACTTCGGTAAACATCCGGAACCTCTTCCGGTGAACTTCGGAACTCTTCCGGAGATCAAAACACTATTATCACATATATCAATCTTTACCTCCGGACTATTCCGGAGATCCTCGTCATGTCCGGGATCTTATCCGGGACTCCGAACAACTTTCGGTCACCAACATAATAACTCAATTATACTAATCGTCACCAAACGTTAAGTGTGTAGACCCTGCGGGTTCGAGAACTATGTAGACATGACCGAGACACCTCTACGGCCAATAACCAATAGCGGGACCTGGATGCCCATATTGGCTCCTACATATTCTACGAAGATCTTTATCGGTCGAACCTCTATGTCAAGGATTCAGTTAATCCCGTATGCTGTTCCCTTTGTTCTTCGGTATGTTACTTGCCCGAGATTCGATCGTCGGTATCACTATACCTAGTTCAATCTCGTTACCGGCAAGTCTCTTTACTCGTTCCGTAATACAAGATCTCGTGGCTAACACTTTAGTCACATTGCTTGCAAGGCTCATTGTGATGTTGTATTACCGAGTGGGCCCTGAGATACCTCTCCGTCATACGGAGTAACAAATCCCAGTCTTGATCCATGCCAACCCAACAGACACCCTCGGAGATACCTGTAGAGCACCTTTATAGTCACCCAGTTACGTTGCGACGTTTGATACACACAAGGTATTCCTCCGGTGTCAGTGAGTTGCATGATCTCATGGTCAAAGGAACAGATACTTGACATGCAGAAAACAATAGCAATAAACTGACACGATCAAATGCTACGTTTACAGTTTGGGTCTTGTCCATCACATCATTCTCCTAATGATGTGATCCCGTTATCAAATGACATCTCATGTCAATGGCTAGGAAACCTTAACCATCTTTGATCAACGAGCTAGTCAACTAGAGGCTTACTAGGGACACAGTGTTGTCTATGTACCCACACATGTATTTGAGTTTCCAATCAATACAATTATAGCATGGATAATAAACGATTATCATTAACAAGGAAATATAATAATAACCAATTTATTATTGCCTCTAGGGCATATTTCCAACAGGGATCGCCGTCGACCTCCCCTCTCTATTCGGCCAGGCGCGCGAGTGGGAGGAGGATGAAGGCCCTGCCAGTGGGACCCACATGGCGGCCTCACGCGTTGACTGAGCTGACCGGTGACGTGGATAAGTGAAAGCTCACTCCGCGGTTTACGTTTTCTGTAGCTGAAAACGTATTTTCCTGCGACTTAAAGCAGAAATATGTTTTCTGTGCAGATAAGCGTATTCTCAGAAGTACGTTTTCTTTATTCAGCCGCCAGCCGAAATCCCTAATTTGTGAACGTTCGTCGGTTAAGGGCAAAAATGAACAGTTTCTGTTTATTTTCTGCCTAAACAACGAACGGCCACAACTTTTCGCTCGTAACTCCGATTGAGGTGAATCCAACGCCCACTTCTTCAGTTCATCGAGCCCGTTCCGGTGATACCACTTCCACCATGTTTACACTTTCTGAAAATGACCATTTTGCCCTTGCCCTCTATTCAGCCCCTCCGAGAGAGAATCTTTTTCGGCGAATTCTTCCGCGAGGTGATCGCACTTCTCCCAGAGTATTCCTTCACCCCAGGCAAGCCGACCATCTGATATATGCCCAAAAGCATTGCTTTGTGTTATTCTTGCGTGTTTAAGTAATGTGTATGCCTGTGTTAGGAATAATAAAACTCCTGCTAATTTGAATTTGTTGTTTACATTACCTGATGTTGCTTATCATTTTATCGCACTAGTGACTCGTTGTAATGCATATGGAGATAGGTTGTTATGTTTTCATAGTTGTTACATCATGCATGGTTACGGTTATTGTAATATTAAGAAATGTGACTTAATGACAACAACCACCTCCGTCGACTGGATCGAGTCATAGTGCCACCTATCCGGACTTACCCGTGCAGCCACATTTGCCGGTATGGGACGGCCCTAGCTTTGTCTATTGTCCTGCCTCTTGTCGGTACCGCCAACTAGGGAAGGTTATGCGTGCGTGCTACCCTGGCCCGGTAGGCGGCGATAACCTTGTGAGCCCAGTTGAATTATATGTATCCAGGTCCCCGTTTGGGACAGTTTTCTTTGGCCACGACGGTGGCAGGTGTCACGGGGTGACACAGGGGCCACCCAGGACATGACCCTGGGAGGGTATGATTGTCGGTGGGACCGTAAGAGTGCCAGGCAATAGACAAGGTTTTGTTGGAGCAGCACTGGTCCACCCGAATGGGAACATGTACTAAAGTACGAGGCCGGGCGCTCCATGGTGTGGGTAAAGTGCGCAACCTCTGCAGAGTGTAAATCTATTCGAATAGCCGCGTCCTCGGTCATGGACAGTTCGTGTAGGCCCTTATTTGGTCTGTGTCGAGTCTGGAGGAACAAACTATATAATGTTATTGCTAAAACTGAACCAAAGAATGGTTAGGTTTATCAGACTTGCAGTACAGATGCATGGACATCAGATGATGTCAGAGGTATGATTGCTAGCCATGTGATGGCTATGAGATGAGCGGTTGAATGACCGCAAAGTTTGGATCAGACTTGAATCATGAGGATACTCGGAGTATGAATTATTTACTTGATATGCTTTACCTTACTGTATTTACTCCAATAGTTAGTATGATAGATAATCCTGCTATGACATGATGATTAATGCTGTTAGATGATTAATCTTGCTAGATAATCCTGTCATAACATATTAGTTAATACTATTAAGATAACAAATACATGCTTGAATGCCATGGATTGCTTTGCTTGGTGTATATGTTGGTTTGGTTTGCTTGCGAGTACATTCAAAAGTACTCAGCGGCCTTCAATGTGGCTAGGTTCACCTAAGGATTCGATGTTCGCTAGCGAGGAGCCGAAGTATTCGCGAGCTAGAAGAGTAACCCAGTCAGATCCCTGTGGATTGGAGCCGCATCAGGACCATGTTGCCTTAGATAGAGCTTTTCCGCTGCCATCACCCTTGTGATATACCATGTAAGCCTTATATACCCATTAATAGAAAAGCTTGTGTTCTTGATACTTGTTGTAAAAGCGCATGCCAGAGTGATTTTCCTGGGCTGGTATGTGCGGTGACCATCTGTCTGCAGTGGTATTCAGGCAGGGCGCCACAGCCGACCGACCAGGACTAGTTCGGAGGCCCTATGCAGGAGGCCTTCGCCTTTTCGATCAGAGTCATTGTTTGTGCTAGCCTTCTTAAGGCAAAACTTGTCTAACTATGTATGTACTCAGATATTATGGTTTGTATGACTTATGTATTCGGGTCCTCGTGACCCCTGGTTTGTAATATGATGATTTATGACTTTAATTTGAGTGTAGAGTTGTGTTGTGATATTCTTCCCATGAGTCTCTGATCTCGAGCGTGCACGTTTGCGTGTATGATTAGTGCACGGACGAGCAGGGGCATCACAAGTTGGTATCAGAGCCGACTGCCTGTAGGAAGCCCCCTTCCAATTCCTTGGTCGAAGTTGAGTCTAGCCTTTGAAAAACTATATTTTACTAACATGGCTGTGTGGCTTACGGGCCCACGTTGCCACTGGGTGGTATTAGGATCTTTTATTCCTCTTCCTTACTCTGGGACTCTAAAATCTCTTCCTTTCGGGTTAAATGATTTTACTAACTCTGACTTTAGGTTCTCGTGATCACGTTCACCCCGAGAGCTGGATTATCTGCACCTATTCCTTCCCATTGATCTGATTAGTCTGACAATCACATTTTCCTTTCCATTGGTCTGTTTAACCTTTCCTTCCAAGTTATAATATGTTTCTCACGTTGTCATATGACGATCTCGAATTTCCTCTGTTTCAGATGGATCGTTTGTTCCCACCGCGTCCCGCAAGACAGCTTGTACATCTGACCATGGCTGTTGATGCGACTGGGTTTCCGGCCATTTTGGTCGAACTTCTGACCAGGCTGGGATATCGCTGTTATCCCGAGTACACTATTTACAAGGATTGCCGCGAGTTCAACCAGGAGCAGTACCATGCTGAGGTTTGCATCTTTGATCGGCAGGACAACTCCGTCACTGAGTTGCACACCTTTCATGGTGTTGGAGTGACTGTCGACATGGCAGTCCATGATGCTGCCTATACTGCTATTGCCCGTCTCTGTGGAGAGCACAGCAGTCGCTTGGAGCATACTGCCTTCAGACATCCTGTATGCTCCTATTGGGGATGAGACTGGATACTACACTGTTGTGTGTACGCCTTACGTGTCGCGACCCGCAGGTTTTGGTACAGTACACTCAGGCTCTAGACCGCACTGCTCAAGCTCTTGCTGTCGAGTTGCACGCTACTCGTGCTCGTCTTTATGACGCTCTGACACAGTTGCTGCTAGCAGTCAGTGCATGGATGCACCCAGAGTACATTCTCTACCCGCGCAGGACGGAGATGCCACCAGGTCTTGACTGGCCTGCTGTTGGAGGTTTTACCCCTCCGCGTGGTCCTCTTCTTCCAGTTCGGGACCAGGTTCTGCATCAGAGTGTACACGGAGCACAGGATCCTCACATCGAGGGTGCCCGGCGTCGTCACATGCAGTTACCTAGGTTCAATGGTTTTCTCCGACGCTGATGTAGCATATCGCTATGTCACGTTGTTGTATCCCTCCAACGCGTGCCTGCACGCCGCCTAGTATGTCTAGCTGTTTAATTCTGCGAACTTATGTTGTCCGCGTGTAATCGACTCTGTGTATGGATTTGTATGTCTTAATTGACTACTGTTATGTATCTATTGCACTACTTGTTCATTATCATGTTACATCATGTTTGTCTCTAAACACTTGCAGTTGCTTTTACTAAACTACCCCGTGTTAAATTTTAGCAGGATGGTTAGACCAGGTGGTCGTGGCCATGGTGCCAACGATCCACCACCGCCAGACTATATGGCAGCTATGATGCAGCAATTCGAGCTGAACCGCCAGTTCATGGTTGGAATCATGGCTCAGTTCCCACAGCAGAATCAGAATGCTCAGAACCAACCACCTGCCCCAATAACTCTGCAGGAGTTTGTACGTCTCAACCCAACTGTTTACCGCAACTCCGAACAGCCACTGGATGCTGATGACTGGCTTCGCAACATCGCCTACGCGATGGAATCTGCCAGTGTCGCCCCTGAAAACCTTGTCACCTTCGCATCCTACTTCTTGAAGGGCCCCGCTGCTCAATGGTGGTCCACCCACAGGCGTTCACTACCTGAGGGGACAGTCATCACTTGGCTCGAGTTCCAGACTGCCTTCCGTGCCCGTTACATTCCTCAGGGGATCATGGACCGGAAGAAAAGGGAGTTCCACAACCTCACTCAGGGTAGTAAGACTGTCGAAGCTTATCAGCGGGAGTTCCTTAACATGCCCCGCTATGCTGAAGATGACATTGCCACAGATGCTCGCAGACAGGAGAAATTCCGTGATGGACTCCACTCAGACCTCAAGCTGGCTCTCGCTGTTCATGACTTCGCCGACTTCGCCACTCTGGTGAACAAGGCTATCCAGGTCGAAACCGCTCAGATGGAACATAGGGATTCAATCAAGCGCAATCGTGACATTGGCTCATCTTCGAGCTCAGGGCAAAGGCGTAAGATCTGGATCCCCAACAGCATGTATCGTCCAACTGCCCCTGCGCTGAGGCCTTCTTATGCTGCACCCCGTCTGCCTCCTCCACCACCGAGGCAGCCAAGAGCTCAAGCTGCTCCACCACGTGCTGCTCCTCTTTGTCCTGAAGACGGTCTGTGTTTCAAGTGCCGCAAACCAGGTCACCTTGCCAAGGACTGCCGCCAGAATCAGAATCAATTGGCATTTCCTCGTAATGGCTGTGGTAACAATCAGACCCGCAACTGTAATACCGGGCCTGCTGCTTATGGACGTGGTCAGGCTTACCACGTCGATATTGAAGAAGTTTAGGATCAACCTGAAACTGTGATGGGTACCCTTCTCGTTAACTCAGTACCTGCTTCTATTTTATTTGATTCAGGAGCATCGCATTCATTCATGTCAGGAACATTTGCATTCATGCATGGCATACAATATGAAGAGATGCATACTCCATTGGTCGTTAAAACCCCTGGAGGCCGTTGTCAAACCTCCATGATGGCGCACAATATCCCTGTTGAAATCGAAGGATTGGAATTCCTTGTTTCACCCATCATTTTGAATTCTTCCAATATAGACCTCATCCTGGGAATAGATTGGTTGAAAGCTCACATTGCTTCAATCAATTGTGCCACCAAAGTCGTCCAACTCCTTCACCCCTCCGACGAGATAGTGAACTACACCGCCCGAATTACTCGGAATGCCGAAGCTCAAATATATGCCCTGAATGCTTTGAACGCTTCACCTCTTGAGGGAATTGAGAACGTTCTAGTCATTCGTGATTTTCCGGACATCTTTCCAAAAGAACTTCCTGGAATACCCCCTGTTAGAGCCGTTGAATTTGTCATCGACTTGAAACCGGGCACCACTCCTATTGCCAAACGCCCATACAAGATGCCCCCGCATGAACTCCTTGAGCTTAAGGAGGAAATCGACAAGTCACTTAAGAAGGGTTTCATCCGCCCCAGTTCCTCTGCTTGGGGAGCACCTTCTCACTTCGTTAAGAAGAAGGATGGAACTAACCGATTGGTCCAGGACTATCGGCCTATTAACCAAGCAACAATCCAGAACAAGTATCCACTTCCCCAGATCAACGATCTTTATGATCAACTTGCTGGATCCTCTGTGTTCTCTAAACTCGACTTAAGGTTGGGTTACCATCAGATCCGAGTTCGTAAAGAGGATATTCCGAAGACCGCTTTCATTACCCGTTATGGATCATACGAGTACACCGTCATGTCCTTCGGATTAACTAATGCCCCAGCAACCTTCTCTCGACTGATGAACTATATCTTCATGGACTACCTCGACAAATTCGTCGTGGTTTATTTGGATGATATCCTTATATTTTCCAAGAATGAAGAAGAACACGCCGAACATCTTCGGCTTGTATTGGAGAAACTTTGAGAACACCAGCTGTATGCCAAGTTTTCCAAATGTGAATTCTGGTTATCTAAGGTGACTTATCTTGGTCATGTGATTTCCAAAGATGGCATTGCCATTAACCCAGAATGAGTTCAGACTATTCTTGACTGGACTCCCCCGAAGAATGTTAAGCAAGTAAAAAGTTTTCTCGGTCTCGCCAGCTATTGCCGCCGTTTCGTCGAGAACTTCTCCAAGATTGCTAAGCCACTAACTGATTTGCTTCACAAAGGCGTTAAGTTTGACTGGACAGAAAAGTGCCAGGAAAGTTTTCAGACACTTAAAGATAAGTTAACATCTGCCCCGGTGCTAGCACCCCCGGATACTCGCAAGGACTTTGTGATATATTGCGATGCATCCTATCAAGGATTAGGCTGTGTCCTAATGCAAGAGCGTAAAGTGATTGCTTATGGCTCTCGTCAGTTGCGTCCTCATGAAGATAAGTATCCAACACATGATCTCGAGTTAGCAGCAGTTATCTATGCTTTGAAGCTGTGGCAACATTACCTTCTCGGTAATCGTTGCGAGATATACACGGACCACCAAAGTCTGAAGTATCTGTATACTCAACGAGACTTGAACCTCCGCCAACAGAGATGGCTCGAGACAATAGCCGATTATGACATGGATATTTCTTATACCCCTGGCAAGGCTAATGTAATGGCCGATGCCTTGAGTCGCAAGTCTTATTGCAACAACCTCATGGTTCAGCAAGCACAACCTCTTCTCTATGAAGAACTTCGCAAGTTGAACCTTCACATTGTCCCTCAGGGTTATCTCAATACCCTGGTTGTTGAACCAGATCTCGAGGACCTCATCAAGCACATACAGAAAGCTGACTCTGAAGTCGAGAAGATTAAGCGTGATCTCAAAAGGGGAAAGCCTTATTCTTCACTATTGATGCTGATGGCGCCTTGCTCTTCAAAAACCGCTTAGTGGTTCCTAGAATGGGACACCTGAATCTGACCCCGCGCGTCATGAAAGAAGCTCATGATACACCTCTTTCAATTCATCCTGGTAGCACCAAGATGTACCAAGACATTCGACAGAGATACTGGTGGCCTGATATGAAGCGAGACATTGCTCGCTATGTTGCTGAGTGTGACGTATGCCATCGCATCAAAGCAGAACATCAAAGACCTGCTGGACTTCTGCAACCACTTACTATTCCTGAATGGAAATGGGACAAAGTCGAAATGGACTTCATTACTGGTTTCCCAGATCGCAGAAGGGTCATGATGCTATCTTTGTCGTCATCGACCGATTCTCAAAGGTTGCACACTTTCTGCCAGTCCAGGAGACAATCACTGCTAGTCAGTTAGCAGACTTGTATGTTTCCAGAATTGTGTCACTTCATGGTATTCCATTGGAGATCAGTTCAGATCGTGGCAGCCTCTTTACCTCAAGATTTTGGAACAGTTTCCAAGAAGCTATGGGAACTCACCTGTCCTTCAGCACCGCTTTCCACCCCCAGACCCAGGGACAAGTTGAACGAGTCAATCAAGTGCTTGAAGATATGCTTCGAGCTTGTGTCATCTCATTCGGTAAGAAATGGGAGGAATCTCTCCCGTATGCTGAATTCTCATACAACAATAGCTATCAGGCTAGTCTGAAGATGGCACCATTTGCAGTTCTCTATGGACGTAAGTGCCGAACCCCTCTAGATTGGTCAGAAACTGGGGAACGATCACTCATTGGTCCGGACATTATTCAACAAGCGGAAGAACAAGTCCGCATTGTCCGTGATCATTTGGAAGCTGCTCAATCTCATCAGAAGAGCAACTATGATCGAAAACACCAGGTAATGGTCTATCAACCTGGCGAACAAGCTTACCTTCGTGCCACTCCGATGAAGGGCACTCACCGTTTTGGGATCAAAGGCAAGTTAGCTCCTCGCTATATTGGTCTGTTCTGTATTCTTGCAAGACGTGGAGAAGTGGCCTATCAATTGGAATTGCCGCCGAACCTTTCTCAAGTTCATGATGTCTTCCACGTGTCATAATTCCGACGCTGCTTCAAGGATCCTATCCGAGCAGTGGATCATGAAATGCTTGAGCTGCAAGAGGATCTTTCTTATCGAGAGTATCCGATCCGCATTCTTGATCAAGCTGAATGTCGAACCCGTTAGAAGGCAATCAAGTTTCTTAAGGTTCAGTGGTCGAATCTTTCTGAGGATGAAGCCACTTGGGAACGCGAAGATCGTCTTCGTGAAGAATACCCCACTCTCTTCCAGCCTACCTCTTAATTCTCGGGACGAGAATTTCTTTTAGAGGAGGAGAATTGTAACATCCCCATGTATTAACTACAGTGATCACATTTTGATAATGCCAAGTCGTCATGTTAAATAGTGCTTGATCATCATTTGCATCATATCTCATTTCAAATTCCAATTCTAAATGAAATTCAAAATTAAAGTAAAAATAAAAGTTGTTCCAATTTGGAAACTAAAATGTTCATTAATTAGCAAATATTCCATAGATAATTATGTTAAGAAAAACAACATCACCTAAAATACCTAGATGACCCTAACACCCTAAAACAGAACCAAAACAGCCATATTTAATACCTTTATATTTAATTAAAATTCAAGTGAAATCATATCACCTCCAAACCAATTTCTGGTGATAGCTAATATTGCACTGTATTTAATTGGGCAGGATTCATATTTTACAAAATTGTATTAGAGCTAAGAGAAAATACAAAACAGAAACAAGAATAGAAAAACAGAAAAGAAAAGAAGGAAATAGAAAAAGGCTAACGTACCTGGGCTCTAGTCAGCCGCCGCGGCCCAGCCCACCTCGCTGCCTTCCCCTTCGCACTGCTCCTCCTCGGTCGCTCACGCGCCCGACCGCGCCCGAATCCGGTGAGTCGTCGCAGCCGCGCCTGCCCCTCCCGCGTCGCTACAGGAGGGCGGAGGGGATAAGACCGCCACCCCAGAAACCCTAGCCGGCCCTCGAGATCTTTTCCCCCTCCCCTTCGCCCGCTTTCTTCCTCCCAGCGCAGACCCCCGTCGCCGCCGCCATGTCCAAGCTCGCTGCCGTGGCTACCATCGTCCTCGCCGGCTGAGACCTCGCCAGAAGCTCCGCCTACCTTCTCTACTTCCTCTCCGCCCACGGGAACGAGCGTTGTGCCACCACCGCGACCTCCTCGAGCTCTTCTTCCTCCTCGGGCTTCTTCTTCTCCGTCGCCGATTCGTCGCCGTCACTCCACCCTGAGCCCATTTGAGCACAACTATGGGACCGCGGTGAGCTTGCGCGCATTTCCCCTCTCTCCCCTACCTCTATTCATCGCCATAGACATCGCATTCGAAATGGCCGTATGCTCCGCCGCCCGCACTCGTCGCCGGCGAGGCTCCGATTACCATTTGGTCTCGGGCTGGTGCCCGTTGAACCCGCCGCATCGCATAGGGCCACGCGGTGTAGTTAGTTTGCTCGCGCGCGCGCTGTTTGCCGACTCCGAGCTCCACCCGAACGCCGCCGTCCGCCGTCGCCATCGTAGCACTCATCTCCGGCCGCCCTGCCTCGCGCTAGTACCATAGATCGCCGTGGCTCGGTCTCCCCGATCGAATGACGCAAACCGCGTCGCAAATGATGCACCGTACGCAAATCCCGAGCTCGCCGGAGTTCATCGCCGCCTCGGGCTCGCCGGAGAGCTCCGATGGCCGGGGTCCAACATGGCAGCCGCGGGCCCTGCCCCTATGTCACTGACCGCAGGCCCCACTGGCCCCAGTTGACTGGGTTGACCCGGTCAACTGCTGACTGGGCTAGCCCAGTCACTGACATGTGGGTCCCGCGTGTAATAAACTGATTTTATAAATAAATAAAAGTTAATTATTTCGTTAATTAAACTAATTAACTAATTAGTCACTAACAACAGGGTCCCACCTGCTAATTAACCTATTTAATTAAATTAACTATTGTTAAGTCTAAACAGTCAATGACAGATGGGACCCACTGTCAGGTTTGACTCTGGTCAGCCCTGTTAACCGCGGACGTCACCCCCACGTCATTCTGACGTCATCATTTACTGTTTCGAATAATTCGGAATTAAATAATTAAAATAATTTCAGAAATTCTAGAAAATCAATAAAACTTTGAAAAATCCTATAAAATAAACCATCACTTGGATGAAAATAATTTATATATGAAAAATGATTAGAAAAATATGACGAATCCGAATATGCCATCCACTTACCTGCCACACCCCTCTATCATACTGAACATGGGACTTTTTGCCTGTTTCCAATAAATGAATAGTGCATGACCTTAGTAAAATAAATCTAGATAAATTCCTAAATTAACTAAAACAACTAGTTAGGCAATATATCACATCTGCATATCGTTTAGGCATGTCATGCATCCCTATTGCATTATTGCCGTGTATTTATTGTTTCTTCCCCCTCCTTCTCTCCCGATAGCCCCCGAGACTGCCGACGACGCTGCAGAGTATGACGACATCGCCGATGACCAGACCCCTTCAGCAGAGCTTCCAGGCAAGCAAAACCCCTTGATCATCCAGATATCACCCATTCCTTCTATCTTATTCTTGCATTAGAATTGCCCCTGCTACTGTTTCGATAGCTCCTATTCTAATGCATAGCCTGATTTTGTCACCTGCTGTTATACCTACCTGTTGCCCCATGATGCTTAGTTAGCTTTACTATTGATTCATCTGTGGCCCATCACCCTTGTGCGTTTGCCATGCTTGTTACCGGGCCGTGATCACTCTGGGTGAGGATCATGGAAATGTTTACATTGCAATACTTAAACTGTTAAAGTCGGGCTGGCCCCAAGGGTGCCCGCGAGAGAATACTACTAAAGACGGGTCGGCTCCAAGAGCACCCGCGCGATATGACTTACCAAGTCGGAGCGACAGGAACCATGTTCGTCTCTGCGAGTTACTAAATAGGCCTAACGGATTTGGGTATTTGATCTGAGTGGGTCGTTGGCCCTATATGCACTACCACCACGTGGGATAATGGTTATGGGACCCTCTACGTCGTAGTATCAGCCGAAAGTTCTTCTGACATCACAGCTCAGAGATGCGGGCTGGTTGGGGTGGGCTGGCTACGTCACTGGTGTATTCTGTGTCGCGCCTGGGCCCCGACCACCCTCGCAACGTGCAAGAGTGCAAAGGGCGATGGCCCAAGACCCCTTCGCACTTAGGATTTAGACTGGCGTGCTGACCTCTCTGCTGAGCCTAGGTAGGACTGCATCGTGTCGATCTCCCGAGGCCGGGCCCCAGCAAGTGTGTTCGGCCAGCTGTGATCGAGCGTGTTGGGTAGCAGTAGTGCACCCCTGCAGGGAAGTCATCTATTCGAATAGCCGTGTCCATGGTAACAGAACCCTCGGAGTTGTATCTTTATCTGCTACAACTACAAATGGATACTGTCACAATGATAAACTGTTACTACTGCTCTCGGGATCACTTTCTCGCTGGGTAGTCGAGGAAGGATCTCAGGGCTTTACTAAACTTTGATTGATATACATTATCTTGCTCTATTCTCTTCTGATGCTGCGAGATTGCTTCAAGATGCTAGTCTTCGATAGGCTAGGCCTCTCCCCCTCTGTTCTGGCATTTCTGCAGTATAGTCCACAGATACAGCCCCTTCCTTTGATAACAATGCATAATTAGCATAGTTCTGATGTCAGTCTTGCGAGTACTTTGGATGAGTACTCATGGTTGCTTTGCTATCTTTTTCCCCATACCCACTTGATGAAATCATACGATGGAGTCCAGGAGCCAGACGCCACCACAGGAGGCTACTACCAGGAGAGTCCCGGAGGCCACTACTACTGGGTTGAGCCGACCGACCAGGAGTAGTTCGGAGGCCCTAGGCAGGAGGCCTTCGCCTTTTCGATCAGAGTCGTTGTTTGTGCTAGCCTTCTTAAGGCAAAACTTGTCTAACTATGTCTGTACTCAGATATTATGGTTTGTATGACTTATGTATTTGGGTCCTCCTGACCCCTGGTTTGTAATATGATGATTTATGACTTTAATTTGAGTGTAGAGTTGTGTTGTCATATTCTTCCTGTGAGTCTCTGATCTCGAGCGTGCACGTTTGCGTGTATGATTAGTGCACGGTCGAGCAGGGGCGTCACAACCCTTCGTGGGAGGAGCCCTCCGTGGACTCGCGCAGCCGTTACCCTTCATGGGTTGAAGTCTCCATCAACGTGGACGTACGATAGCACCACCTATCGGAACCATGCCAAAAACCACTGTGTCTTCATTGCGTTTGAAATCTCCGATCCCCTCCTCTACATACATATGCAATTGCTTACTTTCCGCTACTATACTCTTAGAATTGCATGTGTAGGGTGATGCTTGACTTGTATTGTTGCTAAAATCTGCCTACAACTAAAATTGGGAAAAGGTTAGGTTTTAATTGGTCAAGTAGTCTAATCACCCCCCCCCCCCCCTCTAGACATACTTTCGATTCTACAAGTGGTATCAGAGCTTTGGTCTCCGTAAGCCTTGATTTCCATTGCTTTGGTGATCATACCCTTGGTTTCACAACCTAGGAGAGTATGGCGTCTAGTGAGGGTAACTATCACCGTAGAGGTCCATATTTTGATGGTACAAACTTTGCTAGTTGGAAACATAAGATGAAAATGCATATTCTTGGTCATAACCCCGCCGTTTGGGCTGTTGTTCGTGTTGGCTTGCAAGGTGATTTCTTTGAGGAAGGCAAGGAACCGGATCATGAAGCAACCCCGGAAGAATTGAAGATGTTGCAATACAATGCTCAAGCTTGTGACATTCTGTTCAACGGTTTGTGTCCCGAAGAATTCAACAAAATCAGCCGCCTCGAGAATGCAAAGGAAATTTGGGATACTTTGGTTGATATGCATGAGGGTACCGAGTCCATCAAGTAATCTAAGTTGGATGTGCTTCAAAGTCAACTTGACAAGTTCAAGATGAAGGATGGTGAAGGAGTCGCTGAGATGTACTCTAGGCTTGCTCTCATCACAAATGAGATTGCCGGCTTAGGAAGTGAAGAGATGACCAACAAATTCATCATCAAGAAGATACTTAGAGCTTTGGATGGAAAATGCGATACCGTTTGCACATTGATCCAAATGATGCCAAATTACAAAGATCTCAAGCCCACGGAAATCATTGGAAGGATTGTTGCTCATGAAATGTCACTCAAGGACAAAGAGGAGCTGCACAACAAATCAAGTGGTGCTTACAAAGTCTCAACCGATGCTCCAACAACTTCAAGTGACAAGCTAGTATCCAATGAAGAGATAAGCCTAATGGTGAAAAGATTCAACAAGTTCTACAAGAACAAAGGGAAAGAAAGAAGCTCTAGCTCAAGACACTATGAGAGAAGATCATCAAGTCGTGACCGTAATTGCTACAATTGTGGAAAGCCCGGACACTATTCCAATGAGTGTACGACTCCCTACAAGAAAAGAGACGAATCACCAAGAGGAAGACATAGAAGAGATGAATCACCTCATAAGGAGAGAAGGAGTAGAGATGATCGTTATGAATGAAGACACTCTCGAAGAAGCAAGGATTTGGAGAGGAAGGACAAGTCATCCAAGAGCTACACAAGAAGAAGACATCAGGCTCATGTTGGTGAATGGGTTTCCGGCTCCGACTCCGACAACCACTCTGAGAGAAGTTATCACTCCAACTCCGACTATAGTCAAGATGAAGGTGTTGCCGGACTTGATCTTGTGTCATCCAACTCCTATGATCTATTTGACTCACCAAATGAAGGAATTGGAAGATGCTTCATGGAAAAAGGCCCCAAGGTATCACACCCCGAGTATCTTGATTTCAATAGTGATGAAGATGATGTGCTTGGTGATGATGATTTACTTGTTGATAAGAATAGTGATGTGAGCTACAATGAAAATGCTAGTAATTATGATAGTCAAGAGGAAACGAGTGACAATGCTATGAAGGAGATTGAGCGTCTAACTAAAGAACTAAATGCTCTTAAGTTAGCTCATGAAACAACTCAAGAGGATCATAGAGAACTTCTAAGAACTCATGAGAAGCTACGCTTCGAGAAACTAATTTAGAGCAAGAGCATGAGTTTCTTAAAGCTATCAATGATGATCTTCGAAAGAAGAGTTCTTCATATCTTGCCAAGCGTTTACTCTTATCTACCTTTATGCCACAAGTTAAACCTAAGCAAACTAGCAACAAGGGTAAAAAGGGTTCTACCTCTAGTAGTAACAATAACAATGCTAAATCCAATGTCGTTGCTTCTAGTAGTTCTATTGATTCCACTAACGATTCTCTTAGCCAAGTTACACTTTAGCAAGAAAATATGCTATTGAAAGGAATTATAGAAAAAGGTGTCTACAAGAGTCTTTCCGGGAGTAAGCAATTTGAGGAAATTGTATGCAAACAAGGAAGTCACGGGAAGAACCAAGGTGTTGGTTTTGAACGAAAGTTCAATGCCAATGGAGTTGAATGGGAAGAAGATCAATACTGTTTGGGAACGTTGCATGAAAAAACAAAAAAAATTCTACGCACACGCAAGATCTATCCATGGAGATGCATAGCTATGAGAGGGGGAGTGTGTCTACGTACCCTCGTAGACCGTAAGCGGAAGCATTAGAACAACGCGGTTGATGTTGTCGAACAACTTCACGATCCAACCGACCGAGCACCGAACGTACGGCACCTCCGCGTTCAGCACACGTTCAGCTCGGTGACGTCCTTGACTTCTTGTTCCAGCAAGACGGCGAGGTAGTGGATGAGTTCCGGAAGCACGACGGCGTGGTGACGGTGATGGTGATGCTATCTCCGCAGGGCTTCGCCCAAGCACTGCGAAAATATGACCGAGGGACGGAACTGTGGAGGGGGACGCCGCACATGGCTAAGACAATGTTGTGTTCTCCTTTGGGGTGCCACCTCTCCTCTATTTATATATATGTAGGGGCTTGGAGTAGAAGGAATAGTGCCACATGAACAGTAACCATGAATAGTACACACATGGACTTGGACTCCAAAGTCCAATCCTATTCCTACTAGGACTCTCCCTTTTTCCTTCCCTAGCTGCGTGGGCTTTTGAGGACTTGGTGCGCCTGGCCCAATAAGGCTAGGGCGCCTTCCCTTAGCCCATGCCAGCCCTTGGGACGTGGTGGCCCACTTGCGGACTTCCGGACTCCTCCGGAATCCTCCGGAACCTTCTGGAAGCTTCCCGGTACAATACCAAAAAAAACTGCACCTTTTTCCGGAACCCAAAATATGACTTCCCATATATAAATCTTTACCTCTCGACCATTCCGAGACTCCTCATGACGTCCGGGATCTCATCCGGGACTCCAAACAACATTCGGTTACCAATTCACATAACTCATATAACACTATATCGTCAACGAACGTTAAGCGTGCGGACCCTATGGGTTCGGGAATGATGTAGACATGACTGAGACGCCTCTCCGGTCAATAACCAATAGCGGAACCTGGATGCTCATATTGGTTCCTACATATTCCAAGAAGATCTTATCGGTCGGACCGCAATGACAACATACGTAATTCCCTTTGTCCGTCGGTATGTTACTTGCCCGAGATTCGATCGTCGGTATATCCATACCTAGTTCAATCTCGTTACCGGAAAGTCTCTTTTACTCGTTCTGTAATACATCATCCCGTAACTAACTCCTTAGTCACTTTGCTTGCAAGCTTCTTATGATGTGCATTACCGAGAGGGCCCAGAGATACCTCTCCGAAACATGGAGTGACAAATCCCAGTCTCGATCCATGCCAACTCAACGGACACCTTCGGAGATACCTGTAGAGCATCTTTATGATCACCCAGTTACGTTCACTACTGGAATCAGAGATTTTGCCGTCAGCCAATTCTTTGCCGTCAGCCAGCAGACGGCAAAGAAAGTCATTGCAGTTTGCTGGCAGAAATTGGACGGCAAAGGGTGAGCTGACGGCAAAGAATGAATTTGCCGTACGCTGGTGCTTTGCCGTCCGCCAACTGACGGCAAAGGTCCACCAGGGCAGACGGCAAAGAAACGGCCCACGGCAAAGGGTAGCTGGCAGACGGCAAAGGGCCATCTGGGCCATGGCAAAGGGCCATCTGGGCCCATCGGGCCCTTGCGCCGCTTAGGTCAGTTCTTTGCCATCTGCCAGCAGACGGCAAAGGCAGGCTGATAGACGGCAAAGGCGACGCCCTAATAACGGCCGTCCCCCACCCCTCTATCCTCTCCCTCTCTCCCTCCCTCCCTCATCCCTCTCCTCCCTCTCCCTGACGTGACCGCCGCCGCGCCCACCCACCGGCTGCCCCGCCGCCCCGCCACCCCCACCCACCGGCCGCCCCTCGCCCCGCCACCCCCACCCACCCGCTGCCCCGACGCCCACCCCCGCCTTCCTCCCTCCCTCTCCCCGACGCCCACCGGCTACCGCCCCCACCCACCGGCTGCCCCGCCACCCCACCCACCGGCCACTCCCCCGCCCCGCCACCCCCACCCACCCGCCGCCCCGCCACCCCCACCCACCCGCCGCCACCACCCACCGGTCACCCCGCCGCCCCACCCACCGGACGCCCCCCCGCCCCCGTGCCCCTACGCACCACCGCCCCGCCGCCCCCGCACCCCAGACGCCCCCGCCGCCTGTATGCCTGCTCCGGTGAGCTCTCTGTGCCTCCTCCCTTCCCCCCTCTTCCGCATTTTTTCTGTTTTTTTCATTTTTTAGATTAGTAATTAGCTAGCTAGCTACTGTTAGAAGAAGAAAAGAAGAAGGAAAAAGGACAAATGAAAAGAAGAAGAAGAAGAAGAAGAAGAAGAAGAAGAAGAAGAAGAAGAAGTAGAGGAGGAGGAGGAGGAGATGAAAAGGAAAAACAGAAGAAGAGGAGAAAGTAGAAGAAAAAGAGGAGAAGAAGAAGAGGAGACGAAAAGAAGAAGAAGAAGAGAAGAAGAAGAAGAAGAAGAAGAAGAAGAAGAAGAAGAAGAAGAAGAAGAAGAAGAGAAGAAAAGGAAGAAGAAGAGGAGAAGAAGAAGAAATAGAGGAGAAAAAGATGAATATAGAAGTGGAAAAGTAGTCATACATAGAGAGATTTTTCTATCGAGATTGAATATTCGTTTTGATCGTGTGGATCTAAATGTGCAGTTTTTCGTCGCTTGAAGGGTCTGGTGTTCGACGGCCTCCCCGTGCGACTACGTCCCCTACACGGTCTAGTGGTGAGCACTACTGCCATCTCCTCCCTGACCCTTCCCTATTTGCTCTATTCCGGTTGTCATGTCGTTGTCACTTAATTTTATTTTCATGTCAAGTTTCGTAACCTAGGCGTCTCCCGTTCGAAAGGACGACATCTATAAATAAGCATGTCTTTGCATATTTATAACCGCCGTCCTTTCGAATTGTCCAACGTTATCCATGGACAGCCCGAGTATCTGTAGATTGGGTTCGTTTTCCCATATGCTCTGCTCCGGATCCTACGAAGAATTTCGTCAGTGCCTCCCTGTTGTTCTCCGGGTACACATCCTCTCTGCTTATTGCCGAGACGTGTATCAGGAGAATAGCGGGGAGGTGCTATCGAAATTCTGCGTCGGATCCGGGGCAATGCATGGGAAAACGAACCCAATCTACACATACTCGGGTGGGATTAGGACCTATCTTAACCTATTAGCGTGTAGGTTGCATGGACGTAATAAAACTGACAAAGTTGATTAACCGATGAATATATATGCTGAATTATATATATATATTTCTTGTGTGTCTAGTAGCTAGGCAAGATGACTGATCGTGCGTGGATGTACACCGGTCACACCAATCAGAAAGACATGACCAAAGAATGGTTAACAAATACCAAGGGGTTTGTGAGAGCCGCATTTGCAAATGGCCAGGAAAAAACATGGTGTCCCTGTCCCCGGTGCGACAACTTTAAAAGGCAGACAGAGGGTGAAATGGTTAAGCACCTGCAGAAGTGGGGTTTTAAGCCTAATTATACGGTGTGGACTTTTCATGGTGAGTCTGCCCAACGTGCCAGAGCTGAGGGGGTTCGCCGTCGCACCGACGAGCATGGTACAGGGATCGAAGACATGGAGCAAGACTTTGATGATGCTCGGGATTCGGACGATGAGATGGAGGAATCTGCAAAGGCATTCTATGAAATGTTGGAGTCTTCAAAACGTCCTCTCCACGAGCACACTGAGCTTTGTCAGCTCGATGCCATCGCGCAAGTAAAGGATCTGAAGGCTCAATTCAACTTGGGCAGAGAATGCTACGACGCGATGATGACAATATTTGGACGCTTTCTACCCAAAGGCCATGTACTGCCTGCTAACCTATACCAGTCGGACAAAATCCTCCGTGTACTTAAGATGCCCTATGAGAAGATAGATGCATGTGAGAATGGATGTGCCTTATTTAGGCTTGAGTATGCGGACTTGAACTATTGTCCCATTTGCAAGTCTTCCAGGTATGTTGTCGTAGACAACGGTATGGGTGAGAAGATGCAGACAAATATCCCTGTTAACGTTCTTCGCTATATGCCAATCGTACCAAGACTTCAACGTCTTTTCATGGTTGAAGAGACGGCCAAACAGATGACATGGCACAAATTGGGCAAAAGAACCGAACTAGATGCAGATGGGAATCAGATGTTGGTACACACTTCAGACGCTTTTGCGTGGAAGCATTTTGATGCATTACATAACGATAAAGCGGCAGATCCAAGGCATCCTCGAGTCGCCATCAGCACGGATGGGTTCAATGTGTTCGGTATGACGGCAACCCAATACAGTTGTTGGCCTGTATTTGTCATTCCACTCAATCTTCCCCCCCCCCCCCCCGGAGAGATTATGAAAAGAAAGAACATTTTCCTGACGTTGATAATTCCAGGGCCCAACTATCCGGGGAAGAATATGAATGTGTACATGCAGCCGCTTAAGGATGAATTGCAACAAGCTTGGGATAATGGGATCAAGACATACGACGCCGCTACCAAAAAAACCTTCAAAATGCATGTGTGGTACATGTACTCAACGCATGACTTGCCGGCGTATGCCCTATTCGTTGGCTGGTGTGTGCCCCACATGCAAGGCAGCTCTTCAGTTCCGTTGGCTGCAGGCAGGTCGCAAGTATTCTTGCTTCGACATGCATAGACAGTTCCTGGATCCTCGCCATAAGTTCAGAAAAGACAAGAAGAATTTCATCAAAGGTAGAGTTGTCAAAAACTCTGCACCACCCGCGTTGACAGGCCAACAGCTTCTGGATCAGTTAAACGCTCTCGAGCCGGATCCAAATCGTCCTGGGTATTTCAAAGGGTATAATACGGAACATGCATGGACTCACAAGTCATGCTTATGGGATCTTCCTTACTTCAAAGACCTCCTTTGCCCACACAACATCAACGTGATGCACACTGAAAAGAATATCGTTGAGGCCATTTTTGGTACATTGTTCGGCATAGAGGGGAAGTCAAAGGATAATCCTAAGGCTAGAATCGATCAGGAGGCTCTACGTGACAGACCGTTACAAAACATGCGACAAGCGAAAGGAAAGCAGAACTGGACAAAGCCAAAGGCATGGTTCAATCTTGGAAGGCCGGCTATGAGGGAAATGATCTTGTGGGTGACAATGCAGTTGATGTTCCCCGATGGTTATGCAGCGAATCTAAAGAGGGGAGCGAGTCTTGACAAACTGAAGATATTTGGTCTCAAGAGTCATGATTGGCACATATGGCTTGAGCGGGTAATGCCGGTGATGCTGCTTGGCTTTATCCCTGAGGATGAATGGCTAGTACTGGCAGAGCTTAGCTATTTCTTCCGTTCTCTTTGTGCGAAAGAACTATCGCCTGGCATGCTAGATGAAATGGAAGAGTTGGCGTCGGAGTTGATCTGCAAGTTGGAGAAGATCTTTCCACCGGGCTTCTTTAATCCAATGCAACATTTGATTTTGCATCTCACGACTGAGGCAAGATTGGGGGGGGGGCGTGCAAAATCATTGGTGCTTCGCAACTGAGAGGATGCAGAAGACGCTTCGAGCAAAATGTAAAAATAAACGTAGAATTGAAGCATCGATGGCCGACCCAAAAAAAAGCCGATCCAACCTCAGCCTATTCAAAAGGAAGCTCGCACCAGCCGGTGCTTCTAAAGCAAAAGCGTTGGATGTCAATGAATGGCGGACCATTTCGTTGCATATCTTCAACAACCTAACAGAAGTGCGGCCGTACATCGAGTAAGTTGTCGGTACATTATTGTTTCGCAACTTGTAATTCCTTAGAACTGCTCTTATTCCCGGATATTTGATATAGTCGATACGTCGCCAAATTCTCGGATGGAGTGGTCATCCAAAAGGATTCCGTCGAAGAGTATGAGCTCCTGGCGAAGCATGGAGGCGGCTATCCCGGTTTCATCTCTTGGTTCAAACAAATGGTAATTACCATTAATGGACCATTTCATTTCTTCGTCTTATTTGTGGCTAATGCAACAATCCTTTCGTATTAACCTTGTAGGCTAATTCAGAGTCTATGAACGCCGAGCTGAGACAAGTCACTAATAGTTTTGACTATAAGGTCCGTTCATTTGACAGATACGATATCAACCGGTATCGCTTTCGTATCTTTGGCAAAGAGCTATCTATGCCCGACCTAAAGACTACAAATTTTTGTGTCTCTGCTATCGGCGAAGGAGGTACAGAGTACTATGGAATAGTTGAAGCAATTTATGAACTTCTATTCTATGGTGAAAACCCACCGAACGTCGTAGTCTTCAAATGTCATTGGTTCCAGCCGAAGGAGACTAGAAGGACTCATGAACATGTAGGCCTAGTCAAAATCAAACAAACCACCCATTTAGATGTGCCCGATGTTTATATTATGGCTCAACAGGTGACCCAAGTTTTCTATCTACCGTGGGCCTGCCAAACTGATCCAAATCTGAAAGGTTGGGATGTCGTTTATGAAGTGCCACCACATTTTAGACCACCTCCCCTCAATGAAGAGGATTATGAACCTCACATTAACCAAGACACATATGAAGGAGAATTCTTCCAAGAAACACGTATTTCCAAAAAACATTTCAAGAACCGCTCTACTTCACCCCGGAACATTGAAGTAGACAGCGACAATGAATCCGACTTAACCCCTGAGCCGGAACAGGAAGAGCCGGAACAAGAAGAGGTTACTGATGCGGATGACCTGTCAATGCTTAACCGATTACATGAAGGAGGCCTTCCACACGTTGTTCCTGATAGTGATGATGATCATGCATTTATTGATGATAGTGATGGTGATGATGCATTTATTGATCCCGAAGAATATATAGATGATCAAGATTATTATTAATTCATGTCATTCCATGGCCAGTCGAGCTCGCCATCGAGGCTAGTTATACGGACTCAGATATCTTTCCCCATTACGTTGTGTGTGTGAACAAAGATGATTACAATGCTAACGAGGAGTTGTGTTGCAGGCTGCTATTCAGAAAGAGAGAGAGGCAACACAGGCGCTTATGGCGGCGAAGGAGAAGGAGATGGAGGAGAGGACGGCTAGGTTATTGGAGGAGGAGAGGGCACGGTCCGATGCGTCTTACCGGGCCATTTACGAGCTCTTCGTGGTAATATTCTTCTTCATATTTGTCAAATCTTGCATTTAATGTTCGTTTCATTAATAACGAATATCATTGACTTTGTGAAACCAAATGTGCAGACTATATACTTAGCTTATTTTCCTCCAAAATGACATACTAGCTCCAAAATGACTTATTCAAAAACTCTTCTTCTTCTTTTTTCTTCTCTTTCTTCTTCTTCTTCTTTTTCCTCTTCTCTTTCCTCTAAAATGGCATAATTACCTAAGTTAGATAAGAAATGAGCTATACTTACCTAAGTTGGCTAAAAAATGGCATAATCACCTAGGTTAGCACAAAAATGACCTATACTTACCTTATTCTTCTTCTTCTAGTCTTCTTCTTCTTCTTCTTCTTCTTCTTCCTCTTCTTCTTCTTCTTCTTCTTCTTCTTATTCTTCTTGTAGTCTTGTTCTTCTTCTTCTTCTTCTTCTTTTTCTTCTTCTTCTTCTAACTTTCTTACTCCCACTTTTGCAGGTTTGATTCACTTCATGGAAGCTAGCTATGGCAGAATGCTACTATTTACTTTTTTGTTTTGATTTGTATATATGGATGAACATGGTGAAACTATGTATGTATTGGATCTTTTAATACCCTATGCATTGGTGTACTTCGATGGTGACGTGGATGTGTTGCATTGATGGACTGCTAGATGTTTGATACATGGCCTATGCATTGGTGTACTTCTATGGTGAAACTATATATATATCATATTTGTTTGTTGAAAATGCAGGGAAATAACAGAAAACAGTAAAAACAGTGGCAGTGCAGGCACTTTGCCGTCTGCCAGCGGACGGCAAGGCCCTTTGCCATCTGCTGGCAGACGGCAAAGATGACACGTGGCAGCAACCTGTGCAACCTGGGGGCACTGTGGCTGACCCATTTGGTCACTTTGCCGTCCGCTGGCAGACGGCAAAGGAGAGTGGTACTTTGCCGTCCGCTGGCAGACGGCAAACCCTCCCGTTAGATACCTAACGTGGCTAACGTCTATTTTTTGCCGTCCACTTTCTTTGCCGTCAGCTTGCCTAGGAAAGCTGACGGCAAAGGTCTTTGCCGTCCGCTGTGAGAGAGCAGACGGCAAAGAAGCTCTTTACCGGAACTTACAGTGCTGGATATGTTTGCCGTCTGCGGCTGACGGCAAACACCTTTGCCGTCCGCTTTATGGTCCTTTGCCGTCTGCCATGGCAGACGGCAAAGAAGCTGATTCCAGTAGTGGTTGTGACGTTTGATAGCACACAAGGTATTCCTCCGGTATCCGGGAGTTGCATGATCTCATGGTCTGAGGAACATGTATTTGACATTCAAGAAAGCAGTAGCAATAAACAGAACGATCATATGCTAAGCTAACGGATGGGTCTTGTCCATCACATCATTCTCCTAATGATGTGATCCCATTATCAAATGACAACTCATGCCTATGGTTAGGAAACCTTAACCATCTTTGATCAAAGAGCTAGTCTAGTAGAGGCTCACTAGGGACACGGTATTTGTTTATGTATTCACACATGTATTTAAGTTTCCGGTCAATACAATTCTAGCATGAATAATAAACCTTTATCATGAACAAGGAAATATAAAATAATAACAACTTTATTATTGCCTCTAGGGCATATTTCCATCAAATACCCCAAGACGAAGTTTGTTCCTCAACAAGAGAAGTATGATCCTACTTCCTTCAAGGGAACACAAGCTCAAGAAGATCTTCCACCACAAGACCACAAGATAAAAGGCAAGGACAAGCTTCAAGAAGAGATTGATTCATTTGAAGAAGCTCCTCAAGCCATGGTCAAGTGGGTTCCCAAGACTTCATCAAGTTCTACTTCATCAAGTGCTACTACAACTCCAAGGATTCCCATCAAGTTGATGTGGGTCCAAAAGAAGAAGAACTAGAGAGTTCTTGAGGGTGACTCCGCCAACAAACTTCACTCATATTCATTATGGCAAGAACTTGTGCAACCAACTTCCACATTTTGCACTAGTTCATGGAGTCACAAACCCTCTTGTTGGTAAGGCAATGGACAAGGTAATCAATGCACTCATGGACATCATCATATGTGTATTTCATTCTATGTCTATGTTGGGGAACGATGCATGGGAAACAAAAAATTTCCTACGCACACACAAGATCTATCCATGGTGATGAGCATCTATGAGAGGGAGAGTGAATCTACATACCCTTGTAGATCGCTAAGCGGAAGCGTTAAGAAACGCGGTTGATGTAGTCGAACGTCTTTGCGATTCAAATCGCCGAGCGTCCCGCGATCCCATCACGATCCATCTCACGATCCAATCACGATCCGTCCCGCGATCCCATCATGATCCGTGCCGCAATCAAATCACGAACCGTCTCGCGATCCTGATCACGGTCCTTCCGATCTAGCGCCGAACGGACGGCACCTCCGCGTTCAACACACGTATAGCTCGATGATGATCTCCACCTTCTTGATCCATCAAGAGGGAGCGGAGAGGTAGAAGAGTTCTCCGGCAGCGCGACGGCGCGGCGGCGATGGTGGTGGAACAATTCCGGCAGAGCTTCGCCTAAGCACCGCTGAAACTAGACTAGAGGAGAAACCGATCTAGATGAAGTAGAGGGAGCACGTGGAAATTAGGGTTATTTTTCTCCTCTAAATCCTCTAGTATATATAGGAGGGAGGGAGGGGAGGAGGCAGCCTCAAACCCTCAAGGGCTGGCCGAAATTGGAGGTGGAGGAGTCCTACTCCAATCCTACTAGGAGTAGGATTCCTCCTCTCCACTTGGAAACACTTTCCACCTTTCCACCTTTGGGTTTTTTCCACCTCCAGCCACATGGGCCTTAGTGGGGGGCTTGGCCAGCCCACTAAGGGCTGGCTTGACTCCTCCCACAGCCCATGAGGCCCCTTGGGTCGAAATACCCCTCCCGATGGTCCCCGGTACCCCTCTCGGCACTCCCGGTACACTACCGAAGTACCCGAAACTTTTCCGGTGACCAAAACGGGACTTCCTATATATCAATCTTTACCTCCGGACCATTCCGGAGCTCCTCGTGACGTCTGAGATCTCATCCAGGACTCCAAACAACCTTCGGTCACCACCATACATAACTCTACTATATCGAAACGTCACCGAACCTTAAGTGTGCAGACCCTGCGGGTTCGAGAACTATGTAGACATGACCGAGACACCTGTACGGCCAATAACCAATAGCGGGACCTGGATGCCCATATTGGTTCCCACATATCCTACGAAGATCTTTATCAGTTGAACCTCTATGTCAAGGATTCAGTTAATCTCGTATGTTGTTCCCTTTGTTCTTCGGTATGTTACTTGCCCGAGATTCGATCGTCGGTATCTCTATACCTACTTCAATCTCGTTACCGGCAACTCTCTTTACTCGTTCCGTAATACAAGATTCTGTGGCTAACTCTTTAGTCACTTTGCTTGCAAGGCTCATTGTGATGTTGTATTATCGAGTGGGCCCTGAGATACCTCTCCGTCACACGGAGTAACAAATCCCAGTCTTGATCCATGCCAACTCAACAGACACCCTCAGAGATACCTGTAGAGCATCTTTATAGTCACCCAGTTACGTTGCGACGTTTGATACACACAAGGCACTCCTACGGTGTCAGTGAGTTGCATGATCTCATGGTCATAGGAACAGATACTTGACATGCAGAAAACAATAGCAATAAACTGACACAATCATATGCTATGTTCATAGTTTGGGTCTTGTCCATCACATCATTCTCCTAATGATGTGATCCCGTTATCAAATGACATCTCATGTCTATGGCCAGGAAACCTTGACCATCTTTGATCAACGAACTAGTTAACTAGAGGCATACTAGGGACACAGTGTTGTCTATGTACCCACACATGTATTTGAGTTTCCAATCAATACAATTATAGCATGGATAATAAACGATTATCACGAACAAGGAAATATAATAATAACCAATTTATTATTGCCTCTAGGGCATATTTCCAACAGTCTCCCACTTGCACTAGAGTCAATAATCTAGTTCACATCACCATGTGATTTACATTGTTATGAATCTAACACCCAATGAGTTCTGGGGTTCGATTATGCTTTGCATGTGAGAGAGGTCTTTAGTCAACGGTCTGCAACCTTTAGATCCGTGTGTTCTTTACAAATCTCTATGTCATACTATAGATACTGCTACCACACTCCACTTGGAGCTATTCCAAATGGCTGCTCCACTATATGTATCCTGACTGCTACTCAGAGTCGTCCGGATAGGTGTTAAAGCTTCCATCGACGTAACCCTTTACGACAAACTCTTTATCACCTCCATAATCGAGAAATATTTCCTTAGTCCTCTAGTTACTAAGGATAATCTTGACCGCTGTCCAGTGATCCCTGGATCACTCTTGTACCCCTTGACAAAATCATGGCAAGGCACACATCAGGTGTGGTACACAGCATGGCATACTATACAGAGCCTATGGATAAGGCATAGGGGACGACATTCGTCCTTTCTCTTTCTTCTGCCGTGGTCGAGCTTTGAGTCTCAATCAACTCCACACCTTACAAATTAGGTAAGAACTCTTTCTTTGACTGATCCATTTTGAACTCTTTCAAAATCTTGTCAAGGTATGTACTCGTTGAAAGTCTTATCAGACGTCTTGATCTATCTCTATAGATCTTGATGCCCAATATTTAAGTAGCTTCATTCCAGGTCTTCCTTTGAAAAACTCCTTTCAAACGACCCTTTATGCTTTCCATAAATTCTACATCATTTCCGATCAACAATATGTCAACCACATATACTTATCAGAAATTCTATAGTGCTCCCACTCACTTTATTGTAAATACAAGTTTCTCATAAACTTTGTATAGACTCAAAAACTTTGATCACCTCATCAAAGTGTATATTCCAACTCCGAGATGCTTGCTCCCGTCCATAGAAGGATCGCTGGAGTTTGCATACATTTTAGCATCCTTAGGACTTGACAAAACCTTCCGGTTGTATCACATACAACCTTTCCTCATGGATACCGTTAAGAAATGATGTTTTGACATCCATCTGCCAGATTTCATAATCGAAAAATGCAGCAACTGCTAACATAATTCCAACAGACTTCAGCATCGCTACGGGTGAGAAAATCTCATCGTAGTCAACTCCTTGAACTTGTGATAAACCCTTTGCCACAAGTCGAGCTTTATAGACGGTGACATTACCGTCCGCGTCCGTCTTCCTTTTAAAGATCCATTTGTTCTGAATGGCCTTACGCCCTTCAAGTAATACTTACAAAGTCCATACTTTGTTTTCATACATGGATCCCATCTCGGATTTCATGGGCTCTAACCATTTCTTGGAATCCGGGCCCATCATCGCTTCTCCATAGCTCGTAGGTTCGTCGTTGTCCAACAACATGACCTCTAAAACAGGGTTGCAGTACCACTTAGGAGCAGTACGCATCCTTGTCGACCTACGAGGTTCGATAGTAACTTGATCCGAAGCTTTTATGATCATCATCATTAACTTCCTCTTCAACTAATGTAGGCTCTACAGAAACATCTTTCTGCGCTGCGCTACTCTCAGGTTGAAGTAAAGGTTCAACAACCTCATCAAGTACTATCTTCCTCCCACTCAATCTTTCGAAAGAAACTCTTTCTCGAGAAAGGACCCATTTTAGCAACAAACACTTTGTGCTTGGATTTGAGATAGAAGGTTCACCCAACTGTTATGTTAGGGTATTCTATGAAGATGCATTTGTCCGCTTTGGGTTTGAGCTCATTAGGTGAAAACCCTTTTTCACATAAGCGTCGCAGCCCCAAACATTAAGAAATGACAGCTTAGGTTTCCGTCAAACCAAAATTCATACGGTGTCATCTCAACGGACTTTATGGTGCCCCTTTTAAAGTGAATGTGGTTGTCTCTAATGCATAACCCTAAAACGATAGTGGTAAATCGATAAGAGACATCATAGTTCGTACCATATCCAATAGAGCACGACTACGACGTTCGGACACACCATCACACTATGGTGTTCCAGGTGGCGTGAGTTGTGAAACAACTTCCACATTTTCTTAAGTTGTATACCAAACTCGTAACTCAGATATTCACCTCCACGATCATATCGTAGACATTTTATCTTCTTTGTCACGATGATCTCAAACTTCACTCTGATTTTGTTTGAACTTTTCAAACTTTTCAGACTTGTGTTTCATCAAGTAAATATACCCATATCTACTCAAATCATCAGTGAAGGTAGGAAAATAACGATATCCACCACACACTATAATACTCACTGGACTGCATACATCAACATGTATTATTTCCAATAAGTCAATTGCCCGCTCCATCATACCGGAAAACGGGGTTTTAGTCATCTTGCCTATGAGGCATGGTCCGCATGTATCAACCGATTCGAAATCGAATGAGTCTAAAGATCCATCAGCATGGAGTTTCTTCATGCGTTTTACACCAATATGACATTTAGCGCCAGTGCCACAAGTATGTGGTACTATCATTATTAACTTTGTATCTTTTGGCATCAATATTATGAACATGTGTATCACTACGATCAAGATTCAATAAACCACTCTTATTGGGTGCATGACCATTGAAGGTATTATTCATGTAAATAGAATAACCATTATTCTCTAACTTAATGAATAACCGTATTGCAATAAACATGATCTAATCACGTTCATGCTTAACGCAAACACCAAATAACATTTATTTAGGTTCATCACTAATCCCAAAGGTAGAGAGAGCGCGCGATGGTGATCACATCAACCTTGGAAACACTTCCAACACTCATCGTCACCTCACCCTTAGCTAGCCTCCGTTTATTCCGTAGCTTTTATTTTGAGTTACTAACATTTAGCAACCGAACCGGTATCTAATACCCAGGTGCTACTAGGAGTACTAGTAAGGTACACATCAATAACACGTATATCAAATATACTTCTGTCGACGTTGCCAACCTTCTTATCTACCAAGTATCTAGGGTTGTTCCACTTCAGCGACCGTTCTCCTCATAATAGAAGCACTTAGTCTCGGGTTTGGGTTCAACCTTGGGTTTCTTCACTGGAGCAGCAACTGGCTTGCCATCCATGAAGTGTCCCTCCTTGCCCTTGCCCTTCTCGAGACTAGTGGTTTCACTAACCATCAACACTTGATGCTTCCTTCTTGATTTCTACCTTCGCGGTGTCAAACATTGCGAACAGCTCAGGGATCATTATTTCCATCTCTGGCCATTTATAGTTCATCACGAAGCTCTAGTAGCTTAGTGACAGTGTCTTGGAGAACTATATCAATCACTATCTTATCTGGAAGATCAACTCCCACTCGATTCAAGCGATTGTAGCACCCAAACAATTTGAGCACATGCTCAACGATTGAGCTATTCTCCGTCATCTTGCAGGCAAAGAATCTTGTTGGAGGTCTCATACCTCTCAACACGGGCACGAGCCTGAGATCCCAATTTCAGCTCTTAGAACATCTCATATGTTCCGTGACGTTCAAAACGTTTTGGAGCCTCAATTCTAAGCCGTAAAGCATGACGCACTGAACTATTAAGTAGTCATCGAAACATGCCTGTCAGATGTTCACAACATCTACAGACGACGCTAGAGGGGGTGGCACACCGAGCGGTGCATTAAGGACATAAGCCTTCTGTGCAGCAATGAGGACAATCCTCAGATCACGGACCCAGTCCGCATTTTTGCTACTATCATCTTTCAAATATATTTCTCTAGGAACATATAAAAATTCAAGGGAGCTACAGCGCGATCTAGTAATCTACAACATAATTGCAAAGAAACTTTGACTATGTTCATGATAATGAGTTTAGTTAATCATATTACTTAAAAACTCCCACTCAAATTGACATCCCTCCGGTCATTCGAGTGTCACATGATCCAAATCCACCAACTCAAGTCCGATCATCACGTGAGTTGAGGTGGTTTCAATGGTGAACATCTCCATGTTGATCATATCTACTATATGACTCATGTTCGACCTTTCGGTCTCTTGTGTTCCGAGGCCATGTCTGTACATGCTAGGCTCGTCAAGTTTAACCCGAGTGTTCCGCACGTGCAACACTGGCTTGCACCCATTGTATGTGAACGTAGAGTCTATCACACCCGATCATCACGTGGTGTCTCGAAACGATGAACTTTCGCAACGGTGCACACTCGGGGAGAACACAATTCATCTTGAAATTTAAGTGAGGGATCACCTTATAATGCTACCGTCGTCCTAAGCAAAATAAGATGCATAAAAGGATTAACATCACATGCAAATCATAAGTGACATGATATGGCCATGAACTCGTGCTTTTAATCTCCATCTCCAAAGCACCGGCATGATCTCCATCGTCACCGGCATGACACCATGATCTCCATCATCTTGATCTCCATCAACGTGTCGCCATGAGGTTGTCGCGCCGACTGTTGCTTCCACGACTATTGCTAACTCATAGCGATAAAGTAAAGCAAAACGGCGAAAATAATTAAAGACAACTCTATGGCTCCTGCCAGTTGTCGTACTCATTGACATGCAAGTCGTGATATTCTATACAATACATGATCATCTCATACATCACATATATCTCATCATGTAATTGGCCATATCACATCACAACATACCCTGCAAAAACAAGTTAGACTTCCTCTAATTGTTGTTGCAAGTTTTACGTGGCTGCTACGGGTATCTAGCAAGAACAATTCTTACCTACGCAAAAACCACAACGGTGATATAAAAATTGCTATTCAACCTTCTCAAGGACCGCCTTTGTCAAATCTGATCCGACTAAAGTGGGAGAAACAGACACCCGCTAGCCATCTCTATGCAACGAAGTTACATGTAAGTAGAGGGAACAGGTCTCTCGTAAGCATACGAGTAATGTTGGTCCGAGCCGCTTCATCCCACAATACCGCCGAAACAAGAAAAGACATGGGGAGGAAGCAATCTGAATATCAACGCCCACAAACTCCTTTGTGCTCTACTCGAGATCTCATCTACACATAGACCTAGCTCAGATGCCACTGTTGGGGAACGATGCATGGGAAACAAAAAATTTCCTACGCACACACAAGATCTATACATGGTGATGAGCATCTACGAGAGGGAGAGTGAATCTACATACCCTTGTAGATTGCTAAGCGGAAGCGTTAAGAAACGCGGTTGATGTAGTCGAACGTCTTCGCGATTCAAATCGCCGAGCGTCCCGCGATCCCATAACGATCCATCTCACGATCCAATCACGATCCGTCCCGCGATCCCATCATGATCCGTGCCGCGATCAAATCACGAACTGTCTCGCGATCCTGATCACGGTCCTTCCTATCTAGCGCCGAACGGACGGCACCTCCGCGTTCAACACACGTACAGCTCGATGATGATCTCTGCCTTCTTGATCCAGCAAGAGGGAGCGGAGAGGTAGAAGAGTTCTCCGGCAGCGCGACGGCGCGGCGGCGATGGTGGTGGAACAATTCCGGCAGGGCTTCGCCTCAGCACCGCTGAAACTAGACTAGAGGAGAAACCGATCTAGATGAAGTAGAGGGAGCACGTGGAAATTAGGGTTATTTTTCTCCTCTAAATCCTCTAGTATATATAGGAGGGAGGGAGGGGAGGAGGCAGCCTCAAACCCTCAAGGGCTGGCCGAAATTGGAGGTGGAGGAGTCCTACTCCAATCCTACTAGGAGTAGGATTCCTCCTCTCCACTTGGAAACACTTTCCACCTTTCCACCTTTGGGTTTTTTCCACCTCCAGCCACATGGGCCTTAGTGGGGGGCTTGGCCAGCCCACTAAGGGCTGGCTTGACTCCTCCCACAGCCCATGAGGCCCCTTGGGTCGAAATACCCCTCCCGATGGTCCCCGGTACCCCTCCCGGCACTCCCGGTACACTACCGAAGTACCCGAAACTTTTCCGGTGACCAAAACGGGACTTCCTATATATCAATCTTTACCTCCGGACCATTCCGGAGCTCCTCGTGACGTCCGAGATCTCATCCAGGACTCCAAACAACCTTCGGTCACCACCATACATAACTCTACTATATCGAAACGTCACCGAACCTTAAGTGTGCAGACCCTGCGGGTTCGAGAACTATGTAGACATGACCGAGACACCTGTACGGCCAATAACCAATAGCGGGACCTGAATGCCCATATTGGTTCCCACATATCCTACGAAGATCTTTATCGGTTGAACCTCTATGTCAAGGATTCAGTTAATCCCGTATGTTGTTCCCTTTGTTCTTCGGTATGTTACTTGCCCGAGATTCGATCGTCGGTATCTCTATACCTACTTCAATCTCGTTACCGGCAAGTCTCTTTACTCGTTCCGTAATACAAGATCCTGTGGCTAACTCTTTAGTCACTTTGCTTGCAAGGCTCATTGTGATGTTGTATTATCGAGTGGGCCCTGAGATACCTCTCCGTCACACGGAGTAACAAATCCCAGTCTTGATCCATGCCAACTCAACAGACACCCTCAGAGATACCTGTAGAGCATCATAGTCACCCAGTTACGTTGCGACGTTTGATACACACAAGGCACTCCTACGGTGTCAGTGAGTTGCATGATCTCATGGTCATAGGAACAGATACTTGACATGCAGAAAACAATAGCAATAAACTGACACGATCATATGCTATGTTCATAGTTTGGGTCTTGTCCATCACATCATTCTCCTAATGATGTGATCCCGTTATCAAATGACATCTCATGTCTATGGCCAGGAAACCTTGACCATCTTTGATCAACGAACTAGTTAACTAGAGGCATACTAGGGACACAGTGTTGTCTATGTACCCACACATGTATTTGAGTTTCCAATCAATACAATTATAGCATGGATAATAAACGATTATCACGAACAAGGAAATATAATAATAACCAATTTATTATTGCCTCTAGGGCATATTTCCAACAGTCTATGGATAGCCTTGTATGTTCCTTGTGTGGGACTAACCCATGTAGGTATTGAAAGCACAAAACTCCAAAGGATTGCTCCCAACTCTTGATGGTCTACATCAACATTGAGCATCCACATCTTCAACATCTACATGAAGTCATCATCGACAAAACCCAAGGTTAGTTCATCCCTCTTAGGGGGATATCACATCTAGGGGGAGCTTTGCTCTAAATAATTGAGCTAAAGCAACTCTAATGGTGTGAACACATTGATGCTTTATGTAAAAGTGGCAACCCCACTTGTGCTTAAACGATGAGTATGACCTATGATCAAATGTTCTCATTTGGCTCCTAAGTCAATATACTCATATATAGATGACCTAGTCATCGCCATTGCTTGATAGATGCTAGAATTGGTTATGCATGTTTGACACATATTTCATTTGCAATCTTATTGTGTGAGCATGTTGGTTTGCATGTTTTGATCATTCGAGGACATCCATTTGTTTGTTTTGAATGTCTTGGTTTTTCTGGCCAAGTGGATGTACAAGAATGCCTAAGTACCTTCTCTAGCTACCTATGCTTTCTTGTCTCAAATTCTATTCTTGCTGCATCACAAAAATTGAACAAGTCATTTTCGGACCCTCCGGGTGAGGAGCACTCGGAGCCACCGATCTGAAAGGGCTGAACCTCCAAAACCTTCTAAATGATTTTGGCCAAACCAACTAACTCAAACTCGGTCCAACCGAAATCACTTAGGCTGATCTAGGTTTTTCCATCTCGGTGCTACCGAATTGAACCATTTTGGCGCCACCGATGTGCTAAACTGCATGCAGTTACACATATCGGTGCCACCGAGTTGTTCAACTCGGCGCCACCGACAGCGTACGGGTATATATATCGCGCGGACCGAACGGTTGAAATTTCTCGACCCCACTCGTTCCCGCACCCCGTTGCTGCCGTCGCCCTTCGTCGTCGTCTCCAGCGCGCCCTCGCCGCTAGATTTCGTCGCCGTCAACGGCAATCTTCACCACTGTTGCCGCCGTAGAGAGTCTCCACCAAGTTAGGGTGAGATTCGATCCCTCTCGTGCTCCATTTCTGATTCAATGCATGATTGGACTGCCTGGATTCTTGCCACGGATTGAGAACTCCTATTACACTGCAAACTCCGTAGATTAGATGCGAGTAAAAATTTTAGGTTTAAGTTTCCGCCGAATGCATCTCGGACCGACCGATTAGAAATTTTCGGTACCACCGATTTGGCCTCTGGCCATAGCACTAGTACGTCTCGGTGCCACCGAGTTGTACATATCGGTGAGACCGAAAGTAATGTCTCAGTGAAACCCTAGCATCTCGGAGCCACCGAACCCCATATCGGTCTGACCGAAATGGCGTGTAAGGTTTCTGTAGTGTGCTTCGGTGTCACCGAGATTATCAACTCGGTCCATCCGAAATGCATCCTGTGAAAACTTGAAACTAAGAGTTGAACTCAATTTTTATGAAAAACCTCTGCTTTTTGTGATGACTCATCTACTCTGCCCATACCCATCTATTCACAGGGTCAGCTCAGCAAGATGTCAGATTCCAGTGACAGCCAGAACAGGTCTGAACAGCATGCAGAACTTAGTGAAGGGTCAAGACCTGCTGAGAGTTTCTATGAGGGAGAGAGGAGCTCTCCAGATCTTCCAAAGGCAGCCACTAGAACAAGGAAGAAGAAAACCTCAGACAGTGAGGATGAAGATTTTGTTGCTAGTGAAGCAGCAACAAAGAAGAAGAGAGTTGTGATTGCTAAGGAGTACAGCACCAAACCATCATCTGCCAAGGAGAGGACTGCTGTGAGGAAAGTTCCAAAGCAGACTATGCAATTCACTCTTGAAGAGCCTAGTGACACTGAACCAGCTGCAGGAACGAAGAAGAAGAGAGTAAGGAAAACAACTGCCCGTGTGATTGGCAGACCCTCCATGATGATTGATGAGGAGGAGGAGGAACCCACTGCTGATGCACCTCCAGCCAAGTCACAGAAGCTTATGTCTGATGCAATCAGGACTGCTGCCCCCAAGTCCAAGCCAAAGGTGTCAGCACCAAAGAGATCCACCAGGAACATATCAGCTGCTGAGAAGAACAAGGCCCCAGTGCCTGAGGCAAATGTTGATGAAGAGCCACTAGTGCTCAGAAAACTAAAACCTAAGATACCAGACCATGACGATGCACACCCAATTGCAGAAAACATGATGCCGAGGAAGGATAAAGGACTGCGTCAGTGGAGACTGTCAGATCCTTATGCTACAAGGAGGAAGACAGCTTGTGACTATCGCTTTCACACTCGTGAACAACAAGATTTCTATGAGACGGTATTGCTTGACAAGAAGCCTATTGTTAGCGACATGAAATGGGTGGATTGGGAATACATCGATGAGAATGAGGATTATTTCCCCCATGTTCATGAGAGCTTCAGGATTGCAGGAGTTGATGACTTTGTCGGAAAGAAGTTGACCAAGTGGAATGATGAGTGGTCATGCAGTTTTACTCTACTGCTCACTTCTATCCAGATGGCCGTATCGTGTGGATGACTGAGGGAATCAGGTACCAGTCAACCATCTCTGAGTGGGCAAGTCTTCTTGGTGCTCCCAAGGAAGAGGACGATGACATTGATATCTATGCCAAGCTCAAGATGGATCACAACTCCATGGCCAACATGTACACTGCTATTCCTCAGAAGGACATTGAAACCCATAAGCTTGGATCAGTGAAGCATCTACTCCGAGGACTAGCCACCACGAACACTATCTTGCGGTACACCTTGTTGCCCAAGTCAGGAGATGATAAAATGATTCGTGGCCACTCCATCAATTTGCTGCATTTGTTTGATACACCTCAGAAGTTCAAGGTGATGAGCCTGATTGTAGAAACTATCAAGAGGACTGTAGCTGATCAGAAGAGATCGTGCGGATATGCTTCACATATTCAGATTTTGATCAATTCCAAGGTTGCAACCAGCACATACCTTCTTGATCGAGAGCATTTGCCTTTGCGTCCAGAGTTCGAGGAAAATGTGATTGTAATGGATCATTCGCATCCCACTTCTGCACAAGCTCAAGAGAAGATCCGCAAAGCCAAAGAAGCAAAAGCAGCCCGGGAGGCAACAGCTCCCAATGCTCTAATTGACAATCTAAAGTCTAAGTCTGACCAAATGACATGTCTGCTTGAAGCCACCCTGAGGATTGAGCGAAGTCTGGCCAACCTCACCCAGCACCAGGCTAGCTTAGAGCGGATAATAGAGACGAAATTTCATGATCTAGATGTCAAGGTCATAGAAATCCAGACTACCGTGGAGCAGCTGCAGAGTGATGTTGATGCTGTCAAGACAGCCCCATCTGATGACAGTGGAGATGACAGACGTACCACAGAGCATTTTCAGACAGTGCCTAGGGCAGCCAGATCTGCTGCAGTGCCAGTTGTGGATCCGAGGACCACAGTATCTGCACCAGCTGCTACTGCCACAGTGCCACCGTCGGTATCCACTCCACCAGCCCAGCAAACTTTTGCAGAAGCCTTCGCGGACGCTCTTCTCTCAACGCCATCTACCCACACCGGAGCTGCCAGTAGGAGATCGCCTTCAGGAGCTTCGGAGGACCGTGCTTAGAGTGTCGATTAGTCCTCTGCACTAGCTGCTACTGCCACAGTGCCACCGCCGGTATCCACTCCACCAGCCCAGCAAACTTCTGCAGAAGCCTTCGCGGACGCTCTTCTCTCAACGCCATCTACGCACACCGGAGCTGCCAGCAGGAGATCGCCTTCAGAAGCTTCAGAGGACCGTGCTTAGAGTGTCGATTAGTCTTGTACTTATTCGATCTTTTTGGTACTTGTTGCCAAAGGGGGAGAATTTGTATAGATCATATGTTGGGGAACGTTGCATGGAAAACAAAAAAATTCTACGCACACGCAAGATCTATCCATGGAGATGCATATCTACGAGAGGGGGAGTGTGTCTATGTACCCTCATAGACCGTAAGCGGAAGCGTTAGAACAACGCGGTTGATGTCGTCGAACAACTTCACGATCCAACCGACCGAGCACCGAACGTACGGCACCTCCGCGTTCAGCACACGTTCAGCTCGGTGACGTCCTCGACTTCTTGATCCAGCAATACGGAGAGGTAGTGGATGATTTCCGGTAGCACGACGGCGTGGTGACGGTGATGATGATGCTATCTCCGCAGGGCTTCGCCCAAGCATTGTGAAAATATGACCGAGGGACGGAACTGTGGAGGGGAGCGCCGCACACGGCTAAGACAATGTTGTGTATCCTTTGGGGCGCCCCCTCACCTTTATTTATATATGTGTAGGGGCTTGGAGTAGAAGGAATAGTGCCACATGAACAGTAACCATGAATAGTACACACGTGGACTTGGACTCCAAAGTCCAATCCTATTCCTACTAGGACTCTCCCTTTTTTCCTTCCCTAGCTGCGTGGGCTTTTGAGGACTTGGTGCGCCTGGCCCAATAAGGCCAGGGCGCCTCCCCTTAGCCCATGCCAGCCCTTTGGGACGTGGTGGACCCACTTGTGGACTTCCGGACCCCTCCGGAAACCTCTGGAACCTTCTGGAAGCTTCCCGGTACAATACCGAAAAAACTGCACCTTTTTCCTGAACCCAAAATATGAGTTCCCATATATAAATCTTTACCTCTCGACCATTCCGAGACTCCTCGTGGCGTCCGGGATCTCATCCGGGACTCCGAACAATATTCGGTTACCAATTCACATAACTCATATAACACTATATCGTCAACGAACGTTAAGCGTGCGGACCCTACGGGTTCGGGAATGATGTAGACATGACTGAGACGCCTCTCCGGTCAATAACCAATAGCGGAACCTGGATGCTCATATTGGTTCCTACATATTCCACGAAGATCTTATCGGTCGAACCGCAATGACAACATACGTAATTCCCTTTGTCCGTCGGTATGTTACTTGCCCGAGATTCGATCGTCCGTATCTCCATACCTAGTTCAATCTCATTACCGGCAAGTCTCTTTACTCGTTCCGTAATACATCATCCCGTAACTAACTCCTTAGTCACTTTTCTTGCAAGCTTCTTATGATGTGCATTACCGAGAGGGCCCAGAGATACCTCTCCGAAACATGGAGTAACAAATCTAGTCTCGATCCATGCCAACTCAACGGACACCTTCGGAGATACCTGTAGAGCATCTTTATGATCACCCAGTTATGTTGTGACGTTTGATAGCACACAAGGTATTCCTCCGGTATCCGGGAGTTGCATGATCTCATGGTCTGAGGAACATGTATTTGACATTCAAGAAAGCAGTAGCAATAAACAGAACGATCATATGCTAAGCTAACGGATGGGTCTTGTCCATCACATAATTCTCCTAATGATGTGATCCCGTTATCAAATGACAACTCATGTCTATGGTTAGGAAACCTTAACCATCTTTGATCAACGAGCTAGTCTAGTAGAGGCTCACTAGGGACACGGTATTTGTTTATGTATTCACACATGTACTTAAGTTTCCGGTCAATACAATTCTAGCATGAATAATAAACCTTTATCATGAACAAGGAAATATAAAATAATAACAACTTTATTATTGCCTCTAGGGCATATTTCCATCATCATAGGCTTCGAGAGAGTGTGTTTTGCGTTGTTTTTCTTTCGAGAGTTCTTTTGCTCTATTTGCTTGTTGGTACTTTGTTTTGTGTGTGCTTGCTACAGTATCTGTGATATATTCTGTCGTTTATGCTTATGAGATATTATGCTTCATATGATTGATCATACTATGCCTCTTGTGATGATCAATGCTTATCTTTATCATTATCTTGTATGATCACTTACTTTTGTTGGTGATGTGTGCTTACTATTCCAATCATATCATCTTGCGCTCTCACCAAGATGTATGTGACATGGAAGAGTGACCCTTGAGCCTAATCGATTGTGCATTTGCATTCAAACGCAAATTTTTAATAATGCACAAATTTAGGGGGAGCTCTTGCTTATCACATACTTCTCAAAGCGACGATGTATTTCATTCATTTAATCATTTGTCGAAGTTTTGATCTATATGTTGTCATCAATTACCAAAAAGGGGGAGATTGAAAGCACATTTGCTCCCTTGGTGGTTTTGGTAATTCATAACAACATATATCTCATTGAACTAATGTCCATTCAAGTTAAAGATTTTAGGATGTTCAATGATTGGCATGGCATGGACTAGAGATGTGGACCCCTCAAAATGCTAAGGACAAGAATTGGCAAAAGATCAAGACTCTACATTTTTGGTTTAGTGATCCAAGATCACATTGAGTCCATAGGAAAGCCAATACTATTAAAAGGGGATGCGGTGTTGCTTAATGGTCTTTTTGCTCAAGTGCTTAGTGACAGTACTCCAAAACCCTCAACCACTCTCTCTATCCAAATATGTCCTAAACCCACATTCCAACTCGGCCCCACCGAAATTCTCTATCCGGCCCCACCGAGTTCATCTAGACTTAGCCACTGCCAAAACCCTAACAAATCGGATCCACCGATATGGATCTCGGTCCCACCGAGATGGCCTTGCCAACTCTCTGTAATCATTTGCACTCACTTCGGTCTCACCGAGTTTTGCAAATCGGTCTCACCGAGATGGCTTGCCAACTCTCTCTTGCCTTATTGCTTCACTTCGGTCCTACCGAGTTGATGCAATCGGTACCACCGAGATGAGGTTTGCCCTAGCCATTGCACTTCGGTCCATCCGAGTTGTTCCTATCGGTCCCACCAAGATTCCTAAAGTTCATATCTTTTACATAGTTTGGTGCTACCGAGATTATTGTTTCGGTGCCACCGAGTTGGGTCAAAAGTGTGTAACGGTAGGATTTTGTGTGGAGGCTATATATACCCCTCCACCACTTCCTTCTCTGAAAGGAGAGCCATCAGAACGTGCCTACACTTCCACCATACATTTTCTGAGAGAGAACCACCTACTCATGTGTTGAGATCGAGCTATTCCATTCCTATCATTTGAACCTTGATTTCTAGCCTTTCCCAAATTGCTTTCCACTCAAATCCTTCTTCCACCATAGCCAAATCTGTGAGGAGTTGTTTGAGTGTTGAGAAGACTATCATTTGAAGCACAAGAGCAAGGAGTTCATCAACAACACACCGTCTATTACCTTTTGGAGAATGGTGTCTCCTAGATTGGTTAGGTGTCACTTGGGAGCCTCCGACATGATGTGGAGTTGAACCAATAGTTTGTAAGGGCAAGGAGATCGCCTACTTCGTGAAGATCTACCCCGAGTGAGGCTAGTCCTTCGTGGACGTAAGCCATGGTGGAATAGACAAGGTTGCTTCTTGGTGGACCCTTCGTGGGTGGAGCCCTCCGTGGACTCGCGCAGCCGTTACCCTTCGTGGGTTGAAGTCTCCATCAACGTAGACGTACGATAGCAGCACCTATCGAAACCACGCCAAAAACCACCGTGTCTTCATTGCGTTTGAAATCTCCGATCCCCTCCTTTACATACATATGCAATTGCTTACTTTCTGCTGTTATACTCTTAGAATTGCATGTGTAGGGCGATGCTTGACTTGTATTGTTGCTAAAATCTGCCTACAACTAAAATTGGGAAAATGTTAGGTTTTAATTGGTCAAGTAGTCTAATCACCCCCCCTCTAGACATACTTTCGATCCTACAGGGGGTTTATGGGGTTTACGTGCCCTCCCTACCGCCGGCCTCTCTGGCGGTAGGACGTTTAGTACACGTCAGCCACAAGCCAGGAGATGATGGCGACTGTCGTTAACCTACCGCCATGGGCCTCAGCGATAGGCGGTGCAACCCTACCGCCATTGACTCCGATGGTAGGAAAAGGGTCAGATTTCGGAAAAAAATCAAATCGGGTCAGATCGGGCTAAACTTTCCAAAAAGGGTCAAAACACGAGAAATTCACTTTGGCTCATAGGTGTAGATGCACCCATTGTCTAAATACACATTTTAAAAAGTTAACAAATTTCGAGAAAAAAACCCGCGTGTACATCTGGACATTATATGTTCGTGCACAAAGTTTCGGTGAAAAAGGAAAAAATTTATGGCTTGTGTAAAAAAGACAATTTTCGATGCTTGATTATAACTATTCACGAGATTTTTTTTTAATCTTTTTTATACATGCCACAAAAAATGTTCTTTCTTTGCGAAATTTTGTGTGCGAACATAGAATGTCTGGATGTACATGTGAAATTATTGTTCGGAATTTTTTAACATTTTGAAATATGTTTTTGTATCTACACCTATGAGCCAAAACACCACTCTCGTCAAAACACCAAATTTGGCCTCCTAGCGTGTTTGCTGGCATAGCATATCCACCGTCCACTGACAGATCGCACGGTCCGAGCGAGTCCCCACCTCCCGTCGACGCCCGTTTCCCTGCTATTTTAGATCTACCAGGCAAACCCACCTTCTCCTTCCTCGCTCGATCCCCAAATCGCTGCCTGCTTCCCCCACCCAACCCTAACCCTAGCCGCGCCGCCACCATCGATCCCCAAATCCCTTCTCCTCCCTCCACCCAACCCTAACCCCTACCTTAGCTAGCTAGCCTCCATGGCCCGTTCCATGGCTCTGCTCCACCGCGAGATTTACTTCTCCGATGACGAGGCGTTATCCGGCCGAGTGTCGTCAATCCGCTGCCCGTGGGAAGGGCGAGATGATCCACCAAGCCGCCAAGAGATGAGCGACGCAGTCACCGATTACCTGCGGACCTTCAAGGCGCACGCAGTCGTCGCCGATCCGCCAGCGCTCCTTCCTCCACATACTGCGGCCGCCGGCATCCGTCGGGCTCCCCGTGCAGCTCCACAGCCTCACCTTGGCCACCATCTCCAGCGCGGACAAGAACCTGGTCGCCATGTACGCCGGAGGGTACCGCCCTGGCTCCCGTTTGCCGGGAGGCTACCTCATCTACGACACCAGGAACGACTCCATCTCTGTCATCCCCGAGCTCCCCTCCGACCAGTCACATAGAGCCATCGGGTGCGAGTCGGCCGTCGTCATGTCCGAAGCCCCCGGGAGCGACTACTTTCTTGCCGAACTCGTCAGGGTCTGGACAGATGGCTCCCAAGCTGCGCTCTGGCTGTGGAAGTCGTCCGTCCAAAAATGGGACTTGCATCCCAGGCGCCTGCCCCTTCCATCCAGCACCACCAGCCACTTCTCCCCTGACTTGTGCTTCTCTTGTCGGGGCTCTATCCTCTGCTGGGTGGATCTGCTCAAAGGCATGGTGCTCTGTGATCTGAAACAGGACTGCAAGTTCAGCTTTATTCAGTTGCCCAAAGATTGTCCAACCTATGATGTCGACAGCAACGAGTATCCATACAGCTGTGCCGAGGAGTTCCGTTCCATGGCCTGTATTGATGGCGAAATCAAGTTCGTCGCCCTGGATGAATGTGATGAACACCAGCCCGGCAAAGGATTGGAACTGACCATCTGGACTCTGTCGCATGACCTCTCAGAGTGGAAGGAAAGCCGCAAGTACAATGTTGAAAACATCTGGGCAAACGAGTCCTACAAGCCTGGTGGTATAAGAAATCTTGCTCCGTCATTCCCTGTCCTGAGCATCCATGAAGACGGCGTCGTCTACCTAGTCTTACAGGATCTCAGGGAGTTGGACCAAGGACTAGAGTACATAGGCCAGTGGATGCTTCGTGTCGACATAGGCAATGACGAGGTCCAGTTCTATCCAAAGGATGAAAAGAGTTCTGTTAATTCCCATCTCTTTGCCAGTGAGTTCAGTGCGCACCGACAGCATTTACAGGATCACCCGGTATTACTACCACCACTAAGCATCGTTTCATTTGCATACTACTGCCATTTTATTTGTGTTCACTATCACTAAACATGCTTTCATTTGCATACTAATGTAATTATGCTTAGGTTTTAAATGACTAAAATTCCAATGCTTATTTATCGCATCCAGTTTGCTTCATGTACTTGCCAATAGAAACATATTTGGCCACCTCCCCATGTTGAACAGTAGATGTCTGATATTGATGCTCATCCGCAATCATGATTCTGTAATCAATTGTTACTACCAAATTACTCTGTCCTCTTGCCATATTAGGACCCAACTTCTCGGACATCATGATGGCACTCTTTTGCATGTTTTAAGGCTGTTTTTTTCTTTATTTTTTTGCCTTATGGAGATGCAGTGTTATCATATCCTTCACCTCTCCACTTTAAGATTTGATGATGTGGGCACTCAGTGAATATACTCCCTCCGTTCCTAAATATAAGGCCCCGTTCGGTACAAAGGATTTCTACAGGAATTTCACAGGAAAGCTATTCCTTTGGAATATATCCCTTTGCTAGTGTTCGGAACGCAGGAATCATGAACAGTATTCCAGAGGGAAACTTCCTTTCCTACGCTGATTCCAAAGGAATTGGAAAATCCACCCCAGCCTCATTTTTTGGTGGATGCCCGAGGCAAGGCTCTGGCTGCCATCGCTGATTGCAGTATGAATGTGAATAAAAAATTCCACCTGAGAGGATAGGTGACGACGCAATACTGTGTGGCTAAATAAAATACTCTGCCGCGTTTGTTCTCTGTATGTTTTCCTGTATGCTTTCTACCTTTGTCCCGAACACCACTTCATTGACTTTTCCTCTATTTTTTCAATCCTATGTTCTGCATCAACTTTTCTTTTCATTCCTCTGTTTCTGTAGGTTCCTTTGTTTTGCAAACATGTGATCCGAACAGGCCCTAAGTCTTTGTAGAGATTCCACTATGGACTACATACGGAGCAAAATGAGTGAATCTACACTCTAAAATGCATCTATATACATCCGTATGTGGTCCATAGTGGAATCTCTACAAAGACTTATATTTAGGAACGGAGGAAGTATATACGTGTTGAACTTCAGTAGTTCGTTTCTGAACTCGGAATTGGTATGAGTCAAGTCCATTCATAGATGCACATTATAGCAGATGAATCATAATTTTAAACTAGAGCTGAGCACTGACAAATGAAAGATCCCAAAAGTAAAAAAAAACGTACCCTCGACACACATAGCAGTTTCAACAATTTTAATTCAGAGCATCTTTGTGTTGGTGTTGCCCAATTAATTAATGTCAGTAACACATTTGAATTGACAGGAAATCGTAAATGTTGACAGTTTAAACCACAAATCAGATAGGTCTTTTTCTTTAAAAAAATATTGTTTTATGGTAATTCTAGCCTGACATATGCTCACATTAAAAGTACTATATTTAACAGACATCTCTATTTGCTTTTGCAGAGAGAGATAGAAGCAAGTGAGTTGGGGGATTTGGAAATATGCACATAGCAGATGTACTTGTAGTTTGTTTCTCAACTCGGAATTGGTATGAGCCAAGTCCATTCAGATATGCACATAGTAGATGAAGCATAATTTCAAACTAGAGCTGTGCACTGACAAGTGTCTGAATGAAAGATATCAGAAGTGAAAAACGCATCCTTGACACATATAGCTGCTTCAACAATTTTAATTCAGAGCATCTTGGACTGACCTTAGATATTGTGTCGGTAACACATTTGAATAGGAAATGGCAAAGGTCGATGGTTTAAACCACAAATTAGGGAGGTCGCTGCAGATGTACATGCCTCGCTATTTTTTCTTTTTAAAATTGTTTTTAGGGTAATTCTGACCTGACATATGGTCACATTAAAAGTATTATATTTGACACATCTCTATTTGTTTTTTGCAGAGTGAGTTGGTGGTATGTGGAGAGAGGATGAAGCTTTGAGATCTTTCTTTTTAAGATGTGCGCCGGTAGGCATATGTTACTTGTATTCCCATGAGCAAGGAAATAGTACGAGAGAAGGATACATATGCTGACACTATCGCATCCTGACAACATAGAAGCCCCTCAGAAAATAGAAGACAGAAAAGGTCCTAGGAGTGCCCAACTTCCTCACGGCCACCAGGCACCCAAGACCTCCTCGGAGAGCACCGCTGGCCGAACTAAACTCCAGAGCTGAAGAAACCCCTTGCCTAGAGGTGTTAGTGAGCTGCAGCACCGACTGAAAATATATTCCCTCTCAGACTTGACTCAGAGCTTCTCGAGCATTGGATCCCGGGGCGAAGCCAAACCGCTTCAAAAGGGGTGGCCAAATCCTCCTGCCTCTTCCTCTAGCCCACAGCAGCAATCACTCGGTCCTTACCGAGTAGCTTGCTGTTGCCACAGCACCATGCCGAAGCATCGGACCACTGCTGCTGCAAAAAGCCAAACTCCACAAGCCCCTCGTCGGTGCCGCCTAAGCCTCCTACGAGAAAGAGAGGGGGGCGGGAACATCTGTGTCGTCAACACCCGACGTGATGAGCCACATCCTGGCCTTTGTACATGCCAAACATGGATCCAGGGTTCTCCCAACCTCCAGCCCCCGCAAGGGCCGTGGGAGGCGAGGGAACCCACCGGAAGGGCAGGGCGAGAAGGATGGAGTCGCCTTCTACAGAAAGCATTTACTGATGATTCTTTGAGATATGAGATCTTGGGAACATATCATGCGGAAATTTGGCCTAGGTCCACTTGAGACATTTAGTGTTAGTAGTTAAACTGAATGGTTATTTCCACTGAGTGGCATCTTTTGGATTGTAATTTAATGTTAGTTCGTTTCATGTGTATTTCCCTTTTTATGTTATGTTCATGTATTGATCTGATTGTGTTGATTAAGGTTACATGCATCATTTTCAACTGATGTGGTTTTAAAACAATATTAGATGTTTCGAACTATTTGATAGTCACCTTGATTTTTTCCTTTGCTTGCCCATCATTTGGATAATGTTGATAGGACAAACATGGATTTTGTGCAGCTACCTGAGCTAATTTCCATTACGTGTTGGTACCTTTGGTGGCAGAGGAGACTTATCGTTCGTGAGGAGGAGGTTCAACCACCGATCCAGACTAGTCAAGCAGCTCGGGCTTTAGCTTTAAACTTCGTTCGTGCTTCGAGTAAACATACAGGGACTCCTCAGGTGGACAGATGGAAGAAACCACTTCAAAACCAAGTGGCTCTTAATGTGGATGCTGCCTATTCTGAAGAGGATCATACTGGTGCTGGTGGGGCAATTTTGAGGGACAAATTTGGCACTTTCATTGGAGCAATGACAGCAAAATTTGACCATGTCGCGGACGTTTTATCAGCTGAGGCAGCAGCCCTAACAGAGGGCCTGAAACTTGCATCAAGTGTGGGCTGCAACTCAATCCGTATACAGTCGGACTGCCTGGTGTTAATAGAAGCTTTACAGAAGAACGAGGCGCCAGTTATTACTAGTAGATTTCGGGGAGGTTGTTCTAGAGCATTGTAATCGTGAGGCTAATATGATTGCTCATGTGCTAGCGCAGAATGGACGTGTTGATCCACCAAACTTGTGGTTGGACTCACCTTCGGGTTTTATTCTTGAACTTTTAGTGGACGATGTATCCGTTGTTTAAATTTAAAAGGCTAGCCATGATGGCCTTCCCCTCAAAAAAATTGTTGATAGGACAAACAAATGCATTATACGTAGAAGGCAATAATATTGTAGACAAATGTACCAAACACCATAAATTCCAGATGCAGTGTTTTTTCAAGAAAAACAAACATATTTTTTTTAACATCAAAGTACTCTTCATTGTAAGGTGATCACCATATTATCTTTTACAAGAGTATCAACAATCTCTACGGGTGGATCTTCCATCCATCCCGCACACACCTTACTTTTATCTAGTTTTGCTAAATCATGGGCAGCACAATTAGTCTCTCTAGGAGCATGTTCAAAAATAATATGCGGGAAATCACATGCAAGGTGATATGTATCATCAAAAATTGCCGCCGATAGACTGAAAGAGCGACCTCCTTTCTTCATTGTCTCTAATACCTCGATGTTGTCGGAGTTCACCTCTATACGGTTACACCCGACTGTATTTGCCAAACTGAGACCAACCGTAAGGCCAGTGCCTCGGTCATAAGCGCGTCTCCGCACCAATCGATTTTCCTGTTTCTTGCCGTGACGAATCTACCATTCGAGTCTCTGATGACAGAGTCATACGAGCCCTTGAGTAAGTCAAGGTCAAAAGTCCCATCCACGTTTAGCTTCACATAGTTGCTCCTTGGTCTTTCCCAGCCATGTCGCTTGATCGTCGCCTTTACATCACTCGCCATAGTATAGTTAGCAACCAAAGCTCTCATTGTCATTGCTATGAATTTAGGTTCCTGGACCTTTTCATTATGCACTAACTTTCTCCTCTCCGGCCATAAATATCAGGAACCAATAGCAATTGCTTACATTGAATTTCCCAGACCGAGAATCACACATTCTTCAACTAGTTGTAGCAATAAATATTCTAGCACAGCTTCTCCCGCATGATCCACACCGCATGCTTTATCAATAGCAAATTCCAAACCCAGTAACCGCCATACCTTTTTAGCTTTTCCACAAGTGAATAACTGGTGCTTGGTATCCTCCGCTCCTATACCGCATGTAGGACATTGCCCACTGACTTTTATATGTCTGTTAGCCAAAGTCACCCGACATGGTAGCGATCCTAACAAAGTTCGCTAGAGAAAAAATTTAACCTTGGCAGGACAGCTTAAGCTCCAGATCATACCCCATATTGGTGAATTCCGTGAGGGTCCGACTATATTTTCTCCTGGTATTTTATGTTCATATTGGTTGTGCCACTCCGCAAAGTATGTCGATCTCACTGCGAACCTCCCGTTTTTGCACAAGTTCCATGCTATGAAGTCCGACATATCAAATTCAGGCAACAGAATTGCAAGAATCCGCGCCACATCAACTTGCCAGAATGTTTGAGAAACCAACTCTTCATCCCTATGACTCGTAACAGGGTCAATGAAATATCTTACTTTTGATAGTAAATTGCCTCAACGAGCTGTGATCACTTTCCTGGTAGGTGAGTTTGGGATCCATTCATCATCCCAAACATTGATCCGACTACCATCACCAATCCTCCATATATGACATATTTTTAGTGTCTGCACCCCCGACATAATACTTTGCCATGTGAATGAGGCTCTCTTTTTCAGATTTGCATTCAAAATATCACAATCTGGATAACATTTGGCTTTGAGAACACGGGCACAAAGTGAATACGAATTATCCATTAATCTCCAAGTCTGTTTCGCAAGCAGGGCTAGGTTAAAACAATGAATATCCCGAATCCCATTCCACCTTCTTTCTTTGGCAGACACAACTTCCACCACGCAAACCAATGCATTCTCCTCTGATTATCACTGTCACCCCACCAATAATGCGACATTGCATCTGTAATTCCTTTACAAATATGTTTTGGAATTTTGAAAACTGACATTGCATAAGATGGTATAGTCTATACAATTGATTTGAGTAGCACTTCCTTTCCTCATGTTGAAAGTTGCCGTTCCTTCCATCCCATAATTCTTTTCATTACTCGATCCACCAAAAACTGGAAACAATCTGTCCTATCTAAACCCACATTGGATGGTAAGCCTAGATAAGTATCCGATAGTGCCTCGGTCATTATATTCAAAATGCTGCAAATTTGTTCCTTCATACCAACTCTAGTATTAGGGCTAAAAAACACACTTGATTTGTCCACACTAACCTTCTGTCCCGAAGCGGCATAATATGATGCAAGGATTTCTTTCAGACACTCAACATTCTCAGTATTGGCCTTCACCAGGATTAATGAATCATCTGCAAACAATAGATTAGTGAAGGCCGGTGCTTCCCTACACACCTTCACTCCATCAAGCTTCCCTTCTTCCTCAGCTTTATTCAGCAAAGCAGTCAATCCTTCAGTACATAACAGAAACAAATAAGGCGACAATGGATCGCCTTGTCTCAAGCCTCTGGACGGTTTAGAAGTTTTTGTTTCTTCTGAGTTAAAACGTACACGGTATTCCACTGTACAAGGTATATAGATTTTGTGTAAGGCAACCATTCGCTGGGATTGAGGTGGCAAACGAACCCTTTTTTAATGGCAGTTTTAGTTCATGTTCGCCAGCTAAGGGGGTCCTTTTGCGGACGTTTCCTGTTACGTGAAATCAGGAGAATTTCGTGTTTCTTTCCATGGAGGGAAGGGGAGCCTTGGCGCAGCGGTAAAGCTGTCGCCTTGTGACCATGAGGTCACATGTTCAAGTCCTGGAAACAGCCTCTTGCAGAAATTTAGGAAAATGTTGCGTACTATAGACCCAAAGTGGTCGGATCCTTCCCCGGACCCTGCGCAAGCGGGAGCTACGTGCATCGAGCTGCCTTTTTTCCCATGGAGGCGAGTCGGCGAGGCGAGGACGTGGAAATAGGTTGATGGTGTCTTGGACTAGGGGTACTCACCATATCCTCTTCTAGTCGGAGGAGCGGCCCGAAGACCCCCGTGGCAGTTCATCAGCGGGCTATTTGAAGCGGCCCATGATGCATACGAGAAAGATTCCAGAAGCCTTGTCATTCAATACAATGACTCCTTTCCACCGACGTAGCCGACTAGGACTCCGGTTATCCTAGGCCTCTTGTAACTTATATAAATCGAGGCTGGGCTAGTCGATGGAATAATCTCAACACATAGAGATGGGACACAATGATCTCGTGGTAGATCAACCTGTACTCTGTACTCCACCGCAAATCAATACAATCAGAAGCAGAATGTAGAGTATTATCTCTTCGAGAGAGCTCGAACCTGGGTAAATCTTTGTGTCCATTGTTATCAATTATCATCGTATCAAGGCTAATAGCTCAGGACCCCTACCCGAGATCTGTTGGAATCGTCTCTGACATTAGTGACCCATACAGGTCCCGCTACATATGTAGGAGATATGCCCTAGAGGCAATAATAAATGTTATTGTTTATCTCCATGCTCATAATTATGTTTACGTTCCATGCTATAACTGCTATGGTTCTCGAGTCTGCAATAACCACGAGGCTCGGAGGAAGACTCATATGCACGTGTGGAATAATAAACGGTAAAATATATTCCTAGACTGGCCTCTAAGACTAGCTCAAGTGTTGCATGATGGTTTTATTTTCCTGATCATGGGCATGACTATGCCGGCAACTTTGAGGGCACAATGTTAGGAGAACACTTCTGTTGAATCGACCCGAATTGAGGTTTGTTAAACGTCATCTGTAAATGGGTGGCTATTACGACGGCTTACGGGTTCATGGAAAAGTATGTCAAGTAACTTGTTAGCTCAAGATTGGGATTTGCTCCTCCGACGATGGAGAGATATCTCTGGGCGCTCTCGGTGTTACGGTATCCATCATCGTCTGGCCAGACGTAATGTGATTTGATCACAGGGATGCCGGAACACGGGAACGAGAAAAGAGAACAAAACCGGTAACGAGGTAACTGGCATAGTGGACAAGTTGTTGATTCACGGGGATGCCGATAAATCTCACCTCGAGTATTTGTAACATATCACGAAGCAACAGGAATAGCACACGACAACTGGAGGTTCACTCGAATATTTATTTGTATGGGTATAGGGGTCAATATGGGTGTCCACGGCTCCGATGTTGATCATTGATCGGAAAGTGTTCCGGGTCATGTCTATACTTCACCGAACCTATAGGGTCACATGCTTAAGGGTCATCTATCTGCTAAATACTAGACAGGGAGTCTGAGAGAAAGTGACCGGAAAAGTTTCGGAGACAACGGAAACGTTCCGGAGAGAGCACCGGAATAGTTTCGGTAAAACTGAAAAGTTGTTTCAGGGTATACCATTGAGTCAAATTGGTTTCGGCACACGTCTGGAAATTCTTGGAGGGTGCCAGAATTGTTCTGGAAACTTCTGGGATTTTTCCGGGATAAAAACCGGAAATGTTCCGGAGCTGCCGGAACCGATTTGGTTGCTTTTCGCAGATGAAAATCACTAATCCGGAATTGTTTTGGAACGCGTTCAAAATCATTTTAGTGGGTACTGGAATTATTCTAAGACCCACAGAAATATTTTCAGATTTAACGGTCGCGGAAAAATGTTTCCGTGAATAGTGAAAGTGCTTTTTGGGTGGCTTCTTGGAGACGCCACCTTGAGGGCCTTTTGGTATTTTTCCCCTTGGCTTCTTGGAGAAGCCACCCTTGGGCTTGGCCTATAAATAGGGGTGGAGGGGGATGCCTAAAGACACACTCCTTTCTCACATACAAGTGCCATGCATGATCTGGCTTCTTCTCTCCCTCCCCGCAAAATAGTTGTGTAGAGCCGAAAGGCTGTCTGGGTTCCGGTGGGAACTAGTTCTGGACGGCGAAGCCCTGCCGGATAGATGACATCGTATGTGTGCAACCCCGTAGAGAGGTCGTAGGTTCGATTTTTTCCCTGAGGGGCTGTTCGAGAGTGCCTCCCGAAGGGCTGTCCGAGTGACCGTCCAAGTTTTGAGGGTCCTCCTGTAGGAGATATGCCCTAGAGGCAATAATAAGTGTTATTATTTATCTCCATGTTTGTAGTTAACTTTATATTCCGTGCTATAACTGCCATGGTTCTCGAGTCCGCAATAACCACGAGGCTCGGAGGAAGACTCATATGCACGTGTGGAATAATAAATGGTAAAAAGTATTCCTAGTCTGGCCTCTAAGACTAGCTCAAGTGTTGCATGATGATTCTATTTTCTTGATCATGGGCATGACTATGCCGGCAACTTTGAGGGCACAATGTTAGGAGAACACTTGTGTTGAATCGACCCGAATTGATGTTTTATGCTATGAGATTCATTCGTCACAAGTTAATGGTTAATAACACAGAAAAACTTAATGTTTGCATAATTCCTTAGACCATGAGAGTGTCGAGTTTTTTCATGCTTGCTTCATGAACTTTGGGGTTTGTTAAACGTCATCCGTAACTGGGTGGCTATTACGGCGGCTTACGGGTTCATGGGAAAGTATGTCAAGGGACTTGATACTCAAGATTGAGATTTGCTCCTCCGACGATGGAGAGATATCTCTGGGCCCTCTCGGTGTTACGGTATCCACCATCGTCTGGCCAGACACATTGTGATTTGATCACAGGGATGCCGGAACACGGGAACGAGAAAAGAGAACAAAACCGGTAACGAGGTAACTGGCATTGTGGACAAGTGTTGATCCACGGGGATGCCGATGATTCTCACCTCGGGTATTTGTAACATATCGCGAAGCAACAGGAATAGCACACGGCAACTGAAGGTTCACTCGAATATTCATTCGTGTGGGTATAGGGGTCAATATGGGTGTCCACGGCTCCGATGTTGATCATTGATCGGAAAGTGTTCCGGGTCATGTCTATACTTCACCGAACCTATAGGGTCACATGCTTAAGGGTCATCTATCTGCTAAATACTAGACAGGGAGTCTGAAAGAAAGTCACCGGAAAAGTTTCGGAGACAACGGAAACGTTCCGGAGAGAACACCAGAATAGTTTTGGTAAAACTGAAAAGTTGTTTCGGGGTATGCCATTAAGTCAAATTGGTTTCGGCACATGCCTGGAAATTCTTGGAGGGTGCCAGAATTATTCTGGAAACTTCTGGGATTTTTTCGGGATAAAAACCGGAAAAGTTCCGGAGCTGTCGGAACCGGTTTGGTTGCTTTTCACAGATGGAAATCACTAATCTGGAATTGTTTCGGAACGCGTCCAAAATCATTTTAGTGGGTACTGGAATTATTCTAAGACCCACAGAAATATTTTTGGATTTAATGGTCGCGGAAAAATGTTTTCGTGAATAGTGAAAGTGCTTTTTGGGTGGCTTCTTGGAGAAGCCACCTTGAGGGCCTTTTGGTATTTTTCCCCTTGGCTTCTTGGAGAAGCCACCCTTGGGCTTGGCCTATAAATAGGTGTGGAGGTGGCTGCCTAAAGACTCATCCCTTGCTCTCATACACATGCCATGACATTTCTGGCTTCTCTCTCCCTCCCAGCGAAATAGTTTCGTAGAGCCGAAAGGCTGTCTGGGTTCCGGTGGGAACTAGTTCTGGACGGCGAAGCCCTGCCAGATAGATGACACCGTATGTGTGCAACTCTATAGAGAGATCGTAGTTTCGGTCTTTGTTCGAGAGTTCCTCCCGAAGGGCTGTCCGAGTGACCATCCGAGTTTCGAGGGTCCTCACGAAGGGCTGTCTGAGTGACCGTCCGAGTTTCGAAGGTCCTCCCGGAGGGCTGTCCGTGACACCGTCCGAGGGACTGTCCGACCACCTCCCGGAGGGCTGTCCGGCGGGCAGACAAGGGAGAACATTCTCGCGGTTGGGAGGTTGTAAATCCTAGCTACGGGGATCTGCACCGCCGATCGTCATCGATTATACTTCCGCTGCGCTACGAGTCGGTAACGAAAAGATAAAACCTTGTATGCAGTCTCCATAGTGGTCCTGGGCTGGTGCATAGGTCAGAAATTTTTGTTTTCTGCTGCGTTCCCCTACAGTGGCATCAAGAGCCGTGCTATGCGTAGATGCAGGTTACAATCTAGAATACATAGAGATGTATGGGTGTTGCACAATATAATTTGTAGTAGATGAGTTCTACTGCTGATAATTATTTGTGCAGGTAGCATATGAAATCTGTTACCCGATGTTCTTGTTGCTTCCCTGGAATTTGCATATTTCTGATCTTGATAACAGCATGGTGGAGTTTCAAAGTTCTGGCAATCCGCGATCCTGATTGATCAACGAAGTGCTAACAGTTCATTGAATTCCACCATAGTTAGAAAGAAAGATGAAATTTCGCAGACAAAAGGGCAATGCAGATATGATCTACATGGGGGTCATGCGTATGACGAAGTTTAGTTTGGGGCTCGAGATTTTATTATCTCGTGTTTCATACACCCCGTAAAGTTAATCTAGCGACTTGAATAATCATACTTGATGATGGACGTTGGTAGCTGCGGTTTGTTCGAACCTTAGAAGCCACGTAAAATGAAATTTTGCATAAACAGATTAGAGGCGTCTAACTTGGTTTTGAGGGTGCCAAAATTGTTCTGGAAACTTCTGGGATTTTTCCGGGATAAAAACCGGAAATGTTCCGGAGCTGCCGGAACCGGTTTGGTTGCTTTCCGAAGATGAAAATCACTAATCCGGAATTGTTTCGGAACGCGTCCAAAATCATTTTAGTGGGTACTGGAATTATTCTAAGATCTACAGAAATATTTTCGGATTTAACGGTCGCGGAAAAATGTTTTCGTGAATAGTGAAAGTACTTTTTGGGTGGCTTCTTGGAGAAGCCACCTTGAGGGCCTTTTGGTATTTTTCCCCTTGGCTTCTTGGAGAAGCCACCCTTGGGCTTGGCCTATAAATAGGGGTGGATGGGGCTGCCTAAAGACACACTCCTTTCTCACATACAAGTAACATGCATGATCTGGCTTCTTCTCTCCCTCCCCGCAAAATAGTTTTGTAGAGCCAAAAGGTTGTCTGGGTTTCGGTGGGAACTAGTTCTGGACGGCGAAGCCCTACCTGATAGATGACACCGTATGTGTGCAACCCCGTAGAGAGGTCGTAGGTTCGATCTTTTTGCCCGAGGGGCTGTTCGAGAGTGCCTCCCGAAGGGCTGTCCGAGTGACCGTCCAAGTTTTGAGGGTCCTCCCGAAGGGCTGTCCGCGACACCGTCCGAGGGACTGTCCGACCGCCTCCCGGAGGGCTGTCCGAGGGGCAGACGAGGGAGTACATCCTTGCGGTTGGGAGGTTGTAAATCCTAGTTGCGGGGATCTGCACCGCCGATCGTCATTGGCTCTACTTCCGCTGCGCTACGAGTCGGTAACGAAAAGATCAAACCTTGTATGCAGTCTCCATAGTGGTCCTGGGCTGGTGCGTAGGTCGGAATTTTTTTGTTTTCTGCTGCGTTCCCTACAACATAGTCGTCACGGTGCGATGGAAAGTTAGATCGGTTCCGGTGCGATCTACGCGCCGGAACAAATCTTCATCTTCAGCGCTGGCATCTTCGCCGCCGTCTCGACTGGTCACCATGGCCAGGTCGAGGACTACACCCCATGTCAGATCTGTCAGAGATCGATGGGCGTCTTCATCAACATCTACTTCGATCTCAACCGAGATCATAGAAAATTTCGTACATGAAGCTCGGGAGCTCAACGTCAACCTTGCCCTCGCGCGACCGTGCAGAATTTCCTGAACAACGGATTCATTTTTGCTGTCCCCACTTCCTCGAGCATTGTTTCGACAATTCATTTGGTGGGATTGTGCGAAACTAAGTCTACACAACCCTGTAAAATTTTATCGTGTTCCCATGGAGGAATCTCCGGTGACGTCCGATATACCGAGAACCTGCCGGATCTGGACGGAAATCCGCGCGAGTTTGGAAGAAAGGGTCCAACAGGCAACTTCGATATCTTTCTGAAGATCCAACCATTTAAATCATACGAAATTTCCTTATCGACAACCCCTCAAAATTTGAGGACGATCCGACGGTGCAAACACTGGGGGAGCCCAAGGAGTGCATCAATCTTGAATATGTTTTCTGCACGGAAACAATACCGACCCGAGATCATCCGTCTTCATGAAGGGGTTACTGGACGTACTTTTTTTTGGAGAAAGTCACATCGGTTAGTAGTCGGCATCGCCAAGACCACATCGTTGATGGAAATATGCCCTAGAGGTAATAATAAAGTTGTTATTATTTTATATTTCCTTGTTCATGATAAAGGTTTATTATTCATGCTAGAATTGTATTGACCGGAAACTTAAATACATGTGTGAATACATAAACAAATACCGTGTCCCTAGTGAGCCTCTACTAGACTAGCTCGTTGATCAAAGATGGTTAAGGATTCCTAACCATAGACATGAGTTGTCATTTGATAACGGGATCACATCATTAGGAGAATGATGTGATGGACAAGACCCATTTGTTAGCTTAGCATATGATCGTTCTGTTTATTGCTACTGCTTTCTTGAATGTCAAATACATGTTCCTCAGACCATGAGATCATGCAACTCCCGGATACCGGAGGAATACCTTGTGTGCTATCAAACGTCACAACGTAACTGGGTGATCATAAAGATGCTCTACAGGTATCTCCGAAGGTGTCTGTTGGATTGGCATGGATCGAGACTGGGATTTGTCACTCCGTGTTTTGGAGAGGTATCTCTGGGCCCTCTCGGTAATGCACATCATAAGAAGCTTGCAAGCAAAGTGACTAAGGAGTTAGTTACGGGATGATGTATTACAGAACGAGTAAAGAGACTTGCCGGTAACGAGATTGAACTAGGTATGGAGATACCGACGATCGAATCTCGGGCAAGTAACATACCGACAGACAAAGGGAATTACGTATGTTGTCATTGCGGTTCGACCGATAAGATCTTCGTGGAATATGTAGGAACCAATATGGGCATCCAGGTTCCGCTATTGATTATTGACCGGAGAGGCATCTCGGTCATGACTACATCATTCCCGAACCCGTAGGGTCCGCACGCATAACGTTCGTTGACGATATAGTGTTATATGAGTTATATGAATTGGTAACCGAATGTTGTTCGGACTCCCGGATGAGATCTTGGACGTCACGAGGAGTCTCGGAATGGTCGAGAGGTAAAGATTTATATATGGGAAGTCATATTTTGGGTTCCGGAAAAAGTTGCAGTTTTTTCGGTATTGTACCGGGAAGCTTCCAGAAGGTTCCGGAGGGGTCCGGAAGTCCACAAGTGGGTCCACCACGTCCCAAGGGCTGGCATGGGCTAAGGGGAGGCGCCCTGGCCATATTGGGCCAGGCGCACCAAGTCCTCAAAAGCCCACGCAGCTAGGGATGGAAAAAAGGAGAGTCCTAGTAGGAATAGGATTGGACTTTGGAGTCCAAGTCCACGTGTGTACTATTCACGTGGTACTGTTCACGTGGTACTATTCCTTCTACTCCAAGCCCCTACACATATATAAATAGAGGAGAGGGGGCGCCCCAAACAAGCCACAACATTGTCTTAGCCGTGTGCGGCGCCCCCCCCTCCACAGTTCCGTCCATCGGTCATATTTTCGCAGTGCTTGGGCGAAGCCCTGCGGAGATAGCATCACCATCACCATCACCACGCCGTCGTGCGGCCAGAACTCATCCACTACCTCGCCGTCTTGCTGGATCAAGAAGTCGAGGACGTCACCGAGCTGAACGTGTGCTGAACGCGGAGGTGTCGTACGTTCGGTGCTCGGTCGGTTGGATCGTGAAGTTGTTCGATGACATCAACCGCGTTATTCTAACGCTTCCGCTTATGGTCTACGAGGGTACGTAGACACACTCCCTCTCTCGTAGCTATGCATCTCCATGGATAGATCTTGCGTGTGCGTAGAAATTTTTTGTTTTCCATGCAACGTTCCCCAACAGTGGCATCATGAGTCAGGTCTATGCGTAGATGATATGCACGAGTAGAACACAAAGAGTTGTGGGCGGTGATCGTCATACTGCTTACCACCAACGTCTTATTTTGATTCGGCGGTATTGTAAGATGAAGCGGCCCGGACCAACCTTACATGTCCACGTACATGAGATCGGTTCCACCGACAGACATGCAACTTGTTTTGCATAAAGGTGGCTGGCGGGTGTCTGTTTCTCCTACTTTAGTTGAATCGAATTTGACTGTGGCCGGTCCTTGTTGAAGGTTAAAACAGCAAACTTGATAAATCACCGTTGTGGTTTTGTGCCGTAGGTAAAAACGGTTCTTGCTAGAAGCCCGTAGCAGCCACGTAAAACTTGCAACAACTAAGTAGAGGACGTCTAACTTGTTTTTGCAGGGTATGTTGTGAAGTGATATGGTCAAGACATGATGTGATATACGTTATTGTATGAGATGATCATGTTTTGTAATTTATCGGCAACCGGCAGGAGCCTTATGGTTGTCTCTTTATTGTATGAAATGCAAGCGCCATGTAATTGCTTTACTTTATCGCTATGCGTTAGCAATAGTTGTAGAAGCAATAGTTGGCGAGACGACCATGACACAACGATGGAGATCAAGGTGTCGAGCCGGTGACGATGAAGATCATGACGATGCTTTGGAGATGGAGATCAAAAGCACAAGATGATGGCCATATCATGTCACATATTTTGATTGCATGTGATGTTTATCCTTTATGCATCTTATTTTGCTTAGAACGACGGTAGCATTATAAGATGATCCCTTCACTAAATTTCAAGATAAAAGTGTTCTCCCCGAGTATGCACCGTTGCTAAAGTTCGTCGTTTCGAAGCACCTCGTGATGATTGGGTGTGATAGATTCTACGTTCACATACAACGGGTGTAAGCCAGTTTTACACAAGCACAATACTTGGGTTAAACTGGACGAGCCTAGCATGTACAGACATGGTCTCGGAACACTGGAGACCGAAAGGTTGAACATGAGTTATATAGTAGATATGATCAACATGGAGATGTTCACCATTGATGACTATCCCATCTCACGTGATGATCGGACATGGGCTAGTTGATTTGGATCATGTATCACTTAGTTAACTTGAGGGATGTTAATTTAAGTGGGAGTTCATTAGTAATTTTATTAATTGAACTTAATTTATCATGAACTTAGTCCTGATAGTCTTTGCAAATTATGTTGTAGATTAATAGCTCGCGTTGTAGCTCCCCTGTTTTTGATACGTTCCTAGAGAAAGCTTAGTTGAAAGATGATGGTAGCAACTACACGGACTGGGTCCGTAACTTGAGGATTATCCTCATTGCTGCACAGAAGGATTATGTCCTTGATGCACCACTAGGTGATGGACCTGCTGCAGGAGCTGCTGCAGACACGCCTGGCAGGCTCGATCTGATGACTACTCGATAGTTCAGTGTGCCATGCTCTACGGCTTAGAACCGGGACTACAAAAGCGTTTTGAACGCCATGGAGCATATGAGATGTTCCAGGAGCTAAAATTGATATTTCAAGCTAATACCCGGGTTGGGAGATATGAAGTCTCTAACAAGTTCTTCAGCTGTAAGATGGAGGAGAACAGTTCTGTCATTGAACACATACTCAGAATGTCTGGATACCACAACCACTTGACTCAGCTGGGAATTGATCTTCCAATTGAGAGTGTTATTGACAGAGTTCTTCAGTCACTGCCACCAAGCTATAAAGGCTTCGTGATGAACTATAATATGCAAGGGATGGAGAAGACAATTCCCGAGCTCTTCGCGATGCTGAAATCGGCGGAGGTAGAAATCAAGAAGGAGCATCAAGTGTTGATGGTTAACAAGACCACTAGTTTCAAGAAAAAGGGCAAGGGAAAGAAGGGGAACTTCAAGAAGAACGGCAAGCAAGCTGCCGCTCCCACGAAGAAACCCAAAGTTGGACCCAAGCCTGAAACTGAGTGCTTCTACTGCAAAGGAACTGGTCACTGGAAGCGGAACTGCCCCAAGTATTTGGCGGATAAGAAGGATGGCAAAGTGAACAAAGGTATATTTGATATACATGTTATTGATATGTACCTCACTAGTGCTCGTAGCAACGTCTGGATATTTGATACCGATTCAGTTGCTAATATTATTAACTTGAAGCAGGAGCTGTAGAGTAACGGAGACTAGCTGAGGGCGAGGTGACGATATGTGTTGGAAGTGTCTCCAAGATTGATATGATCAATATCGACACGCTCGTAATACCTTCGGGATTAGTATTAAACTTAAATAATGGTTATTTGGTGCTTGCGCTGAGCATAAAACATTATATCTGGATATTGTTTATTGCAAGACGGTTATTCATTTAAGTCAGAGAATAATGGTTATTCTGTTTATGTGAATAATATCCCTCGTGATCATGCACCCTTGTGAATGGTTTATTCTTTTTGAATCTCGATCGTAGTGATACACATATTCATAATATTGATGCCAAAAGATGCAAAGTTGATAATGATAGTGCAACATACTTGTGGCACTGCCGTTTAGGTCATATTGGTGTAAAGCGCATGAAGAAACTCCATGCTGATGGACTTTTGGAATCTCTTGATTATGAATCATTTGATACTTGCGAACCATGGCTCATGGGCAAGATGACTAAAACTTCGTTCTCCGGAACAATGGAGCGAGCTACTGATTTGTTGGAAATAATACATACCGATGTATGCGGTCCGATGAATGTTGAAGCACGCGGCGGGTATCGTTATTTTCTAACATTCACAGATGATTTGAGTAGGTATGGATATATCTACTTGATGAAACACAAGTCTGAAACATTTGAAAAGTTCAAAGAATTTCAGAGTGAAGTAGAGAATCATCGTAACAAGAAAATAAAGTTTCTACGATCCGATCGCGGAGACGAATATTTGAGTTACGAGTTTGGCCTTCATTTAAGAAAATGTGGAATTGTTTCACAGCTCACGCCACCTGGAACACCACAGCGTAATGGTGTGTCTGAACATCGTAACCGTACTTTATTGGATATGGTGCGTTCTATGATGTCTCTTACTGATTTGCCACTATCATTTTGGGGTTATGCATTAGAGACAGCTGCATTCACGTTAAATAGGGCACCGTCTAAATCCGTTGAGACGACACCGTATGAACTGTGGTTTGGCAAGAAACCTAAGCTGTCATTTTTTAAAGTTTGGAGATGCGATGCTTATGTGAAAAAGCTTCAACCTGATAAGCTCGAACCCAAAGCGGAGAAGTGCATCTTCATAGGATACCTTAAAGAAACAATTGGATACACCTTCTACCACAGATCCGAAGGCAAGGTCTTTGTTGCCAAGAATGGGTCCTTTCTAGAGAAGGAGTTTCTCTCGAAAGAAGTGAGTGGGAGGAAAGTAGAACTTGATGAGGTAATTGTACCTTCTCTCGAATTGGAAAGTAGCTCATCAGAGAAAACCGTTCCCATGATGCCTACACCAATAAGAGAGGAAGATAATGGTGAAGATCATGATACTTCAGATCAAGTTACTACTGAACCTCGTAGGTCGACCAGAGTACGTTCCACACCAGAGTGGTATGGTAATCCTGTTCTGGAAGTCAGGTTGTTAGACAACGGCGAACCTATGAACTATGAAGAAGCTATGATGAGCCCGGATTCGGACAAATGGCTTGAGGCTGTTGGTGCAATATTTGCCCCTTTGTGTTTTGGAGATTGTTGACAGAAACATGCATGAACTGATTTGTTTGCTAGTGCACACAGAGAGAAATAGTCCATGCAGTGCCGAAGAGAATGATGTCTCAGGTGTACAGTTCGAGGAACTTCACCGAAGATTATCTACGTCGAAGAAGATGAATGAGCTACATCGTTTCAGACTGTTAGTTGAAGAAGAATGAAGTGAAGGAGATGACCCCTCGAAAGTTTATTGCTGACGTAAAGCAATTAGTTCGGTGATCGCGTCCGAAGAAATTGACTACAGCGATGGAAGACGAAGATTAAGTGAAGACGTAGCATTCTTTTCATCATTCTTCTTTCATTTTTGAGTCATAGGACCTCCGTACTATTAAGAGGGGTATAGGTTCTCGAAGCTTAGATCCGCTGTGATGCTTAGCCCAAACCTATGCGAGACCAAGAGAAATCTCTTTATGCTTCGAATGATTACCTGCCAGCAGAAGACGTTGTTCTTCATTGCTGTAGGAGATATCTTTCGAACTGAGGAGTTAGCATTACTTGCTCCGCACGTAATGTTACCATTGTGCTCAATTTCTGACCGTTGGACTCATGTCGTTCAGCCATTGGCTGCTCCACATGTCCAATTTGGTCATTTCCCATCAGGGAAGGCTGCGGCTATAAATAGCCACCCCGCTCCAACGTTGCCCTTTGGCTGCTCCGCTTAAGATTTCTGAGAAGATTGATTGAGCAACCCCTCTCCGAGAGATTTGAGTTAAAATCCACCGAGAGAAAAATCAAGAGCCGAAACTTAGACAGTGGTTGAGCATCACAGTAGTTCTGAGTTAGGGTTCTTGTACCTATTACTCTTGAGAGCTGCCCACTCTCTAGACGGATAGGTGTCGGCTCGAGTGTCGAAGAGTATTGTCTTCACCGAGCGAGATCTTCAGCAACCAAGAGTATTGTGGTTCGCGAAGAGAACTGAAGAGAGTTTATCTTCAGTGAAGGTTTGGAGATCGCCGACAAGTATCTACCACGAGTGAAATCAACTGGAGTCCAATCAGCTCCGAAGTTGATGGAGAACAGGGCGAGGAGAGTTTATCCTCCGTGTTGAATCACAACCCCTCCAACCAGACGTAGTCCTTTGGCAGAAGGGCGAACTGGTCTACCAAATCCTTCTGTCGCCATCGAGCACCACTAGTTCGCTTTACATTACTGCATTTCCTTCAACAGTTTACATTCGTGCTATGTGCCGATAGTTGTATCTGATCAATCACAGTTCTTCAATTGTCTGTCAGATTCTCATTATTATATTGCATCATCTCTGACTGATTTACTTCGAAGTGTTGTTCAACTGTGATTTCATTCATGCTATATTCAGTCACCTAGTCATCACTCCCAGTGCATTTCTATCACAGTCATATCTAGTTTTCTCTCATAATTGTGTTCCTTATTGTTAATTGCATTTCCATCGACCATGTCAGACTTGTGATATTCATCGATCGATAAAATTGTTGCATTCTTTATCGATAGTTTTGGTCATCTATATCGAGCTAAATCAAGTGCGTTGCTACCGAACATTATTTCTGCTGCCGTGATTGGGATCGGTTCAAAACATTTAAAAGAAATTTTGAATCTCCCATTCACCCCCCCTCTGGTCGATATACTCTCGGTCCTAACAATTGGTATCAAAGCAGGTACTCCCTGTCTCTGTTTATTAAAGGTCTAACAACCTTGGAGTTTTGAGTATGTCGTATGCAGGTAGATCCTCGCACTCTGAAAGGTTTCCTATCTTCGATGGAAATGATTATATCTACTGGAGAGATCGAATGAAAATCAGACTTCAAGCTATCAACATTGAACTTTGGCAAATTGTGGAAAGTGGATACACTATCAGGCATCCTGATGCTCCCACTTCGAATGACGAAGTTATGATACAGTTGGATGCTCAAGCAAAATATATTATCTCTGACAGCATCTCTAGAGATATTTTTATTCGGTTCTGAAAGCTAGACACTGCTAAGCAACTCTGGGATGCCATCAAAGACGTTCATGAAGAATTTATCACCAGAACAGATCAACACACAGATATGCTTCGTGCCATGTTCGCTGGGTTCAGAAGTCTTCGTAGGGAAAGTGCTATGGAACTCACTGATCGGTTGACAAATATCGTTGAAGGGCTTCGCCAACGTGGAGTAACAGATATCACCGATAGAGATGTGGTCAACAAGCTACTAAATGCTCTTGATGCAACCTATGATCCAATCGTGGCTGAAATCAAGCAAAGATCAGACTATGAAGAACTTCACTACGTTGAAGTCATGACGCTTCTATCTATTCACGAAGAAAAGATGGAACTTGAAAATGGGCATGAAGAATCTTCTTCGAAAAGCGAAGGAGAAGTTCTCTCACACTATGGCAGTCCTCAAGAAGAACATATCGAGAATCAACACTCTATCACAAGAGAAATGGAAATGCTCACTGAAAGACTAAACTATCTCAGAAGACAGAATCTTTGTCTCACAAATGATGATGAAGGTGACACGCCTGGATCTTCGAAGAAATTACCACCGAAAGAAATGAAGTGCTTCAAGTGCAAACAACCTGGTCACTTCATAGCAGACTATCCTTGTAGGGAACACGATGAAAAACACAGCAACAGATGGACTAATCGTCACAGCTCTGGATTCATTCAAGTGGATCGTCACACTAAGCTCTCGAAGAAAAATGAAACTACCGCATCATCTTCTTCGTCGAGATCAGTCACTGACGTACAAACAAGAGCAACCATTGAATCAAATCTGAAGAAAATATCGCAGTTGACTAGAGTGTGTGCAGAAATGAATATGGAATCTGAAGATGAATCATCTGACTCCGAATCAGAAGACGAAGAGTTCTACAGAAATCTAGGAAGAGGCAATGCATTCGTCGCCTATGAATCATCCGAGAAGTCTTTCGAATCAGACACTGATGAAAATGCTTCAAGTGAAGATGAACCTATCGCATTCTGTCTCATGGCAAAAACTTCAAAGGATCAGGTATCAACAAAGCACAAAACCCCTGAATACATTGAACTTGCCAAACTTGTTAAGATTGCAAAATCTCAACAAGATGAGCTGGAACGACTTGAGATGAATCTCAGGAAAACCGAAGGATTACTGGTCGAAGAGATGAAGAAGAATCAAGAGTTGACTGAAAAGCATAATGCTTTTTCTTCAACGTTTGATGATCTTTCCGTACGATATGATTCTCTAACAGTCGACTTCGAGAGTTTATCAGATGAACTCCTTAATAGGAATCAAGAACTTGAGTCACGGAAAGATTCTTATAACGTTCTTGCGAAAGAAAAAGCTTCTCTCTTCGCCGAGCAATCCAACAACCTTCCTGATGATTTTGTGCTTCCTTGCTTAAAATGCCTATAACGTAGCAATGCTGAGTCAAATGCTGAAACATCTAATGCTTCCATCAAGAATATTGCAACTACTTCCAATGAAATCTCTAACCCCTCCTCTGAGGAATTTGTTGCTATTTCTGATGAAAATTGCAGGCTAAAGGACTTGCTTGAGACAGGAATGCTTAAGAGTCTCAAAGGGCATCAAACACTTTGTGATGTGCTCAAGAAATCAATACTGCACAAAACCCCCCGAAAAGAAGGATTGGGTTTCGAAAGGAAACTCAACGTTGATGGAACCTACTGGACTCCCGAGCAAAATCCACGAACAAGTTGGGTTCTGGCTAAGAGCAAAACTCTCGAACCTGCGCTCCTGTCTGGATATGACACTCCCATCCCTGCTGTTTCTGACGGGTCTGATGACTCAAACTACAAATTATGCAAACAACAGAATGGTAAGGTTTTCGCTCGATATGTTGGAACTAACTATAGGTCTGGCTCACCCAAGAAGCAAATATGGGTGAAAAAGTGCACCATTGAAAATTTATCTGTCACTGCTAACCTGAATATGCAGGGTAGTTCTCTTCGAGGATATTATAATTCCTCTCAGTTTGGCACCGAAACTTCTTCGAATGGATATCAACCAAACTCTCGACAAAAAGATTACATGCGTATCTCCTCGAACCATTATGCTCATGTCTCTAGGAACAATTTCAATGCTTACTCATATAATTACTCTCGAGATGAACAGGTAAACTACAGAGACCAACGAAGGAATGTTCCTGCTCAGTCAAGACAAATGAGGTCTGCGCTGCCCACACTAGCGTGGGTTGCGAGAAAGAACTAACCCTTCTTGCAGGAACTCGCTCTCAGGGATTCTATACTTTCTATCCTTTGCCCTGAGGTCTATATAGTTGGTGCTGGTTCTTTGTGTTTATTTATTCTCTATTTATTATTTATATTTGAGTTGTCGTGTTTGTGTTTCGTCCGATGAACAACTCACTCATAGCTCCTTGTTTGGTGTTTCTTCTCGTTTGCCTGAGTGATTTGTTTCGGACCCTTTTATCCCTCTATTCTCTCTCATCTAAATCTATGTTGTCCGTCATGAGCATGCAATTTGATCCGAAGTAAATCTCTCTCCGCCGTCCTTGGTCGCGAAATAAATTATCTTTGAGCATTTACTCATTTTCGGCGTTGTGCCCTTCAAACCTTTCGTCCTCCCGCTCTCTTTCTGAGATTTTCACAAGAAACGGTTGCCACGTGCCCACGATCTCTTTGATCGTGATCGTGTCCGTTGAATGCGGAACGTCCCGCATCTGTAGGCCATAGATTTTGAAGGGGTGGTTCAGCCCTCCAGCTATAAATATCTCTCGCCGCGTCTTCTCTTTCATTCGCGCAAACCCTCGTTTTCACCCTCATCCGAGCCCGAGCTCGAAGCAACTCCGGCGAGAATCTCCGTCGTGCAACTCCGGTGAAGCCTCGTCGCAGCTGATCACGCTGGTGCGGTAATCCTCCTTCCCGCATTGCCGTAGTTGATCTAAGTTGCCAAGTTAGGGCGCCTAGATCTGGAACTGCTCGTCTTCATTGTTTTCTGTTCTTGGGCAGTTCTTACCGTCGCAATTTATCTCTATTTCTTTCACTGTGGTAGATCTTTAGGAATCACTAGGATTTGACTAGTGCAGTTTGTAGTTCTTCCTCGTACTGGGTCTTCTCATCTTGGGTGCATATGTGTTATCCGAAAGATTAGATGGTTTTAAATCTGCCTTGTATCATCTGAGGCTAGAATGTAAAATCTATCAAGGATATCTGTTTGGATTCCATGGGTTCCCTAATCTTCCTAAAAATTGTTTTCATTCAAAAATAGGTCTATGCTTGCTTATGACCCTACCTTGTTTTTCCCTCGCATCTATTCTATTTCACAGGTTGATCATGTCACAGAGTTCGGAAGAACACTCAAATTCTGAAGGATATTTGCCTCAATTCCCACCAAGATCAGAACGAATGAGATTGACTGGAGGAGGTAAATCCTCGAAGCAGCCCAAGGCTCCAAAGAAGAGACAAGAATCTGTGTCCGAAGGAGATTCTGATGAAATTCCATCTGCTCACAGTCAGCCCGAGGATGAATTGGTCACTGACGCTCTAACCATCTTCTCTGATGCAAATCCCAAGAAGGGTGGTCGTGGCAGAGAAAAGAACACTACTGCTAAATTGTCAGATCCCGAAAGCTACAGAACTCCACCTGAAGGAGAATCAACAACAGAACGCAACAACAGATTGCTGAGAATTCGCCGCCACTGGGCTGGCAAATGGTTCCGTTATCAAAATGTTCACGAAAAAGTACCAGATCCTATTTGCCTTCACGCCACCATGGAATGACTGCATTGCAGAAAACTGTTTAGGCCCAGATGACGAAAAAGTCAGGCCACCTCAGCCAGCAAATGCTCATCCTGACTCCCTCAAAACTATCGCTAATTTTCCCGAGGAAGTGGCTAAAAGGGCGAAAGCCAAGGCTAAACGTGAAGCCAGAGAAGCTAAGCAGAATCAAGTCGAAGCTAGAAACGTTGCGCTAACCCAGCAAAGCCATGCAGATGAAGAAGGAATGTGCATCTTTCTCGAAGAGAATTAAATCTGAGAAATCAATTTCCCCCCGTGCACCACGTAAGAAAACCCTCACCAAGAGAACAAAGAAGGTTGTTCCCGACTCGTCTGATGAGTTATCCGATGAAGAAATCCCAGATGAAATTCGATTATATGATAGTCCCGCCATTCTCAACAAGCCACACATGAGTCCTTCGCCAGTGAAAACATTGCCATCTCCGAGGAAGTCTCCCAGGCATGCACCTGTGCCATCCACTGATAAACCTTCGGATTCTGCGGCCCCGAGAACCTTGTCAGGTGCCTATATGAAGAGAAAGTTACAATCAGAAGAGAAAGCAGATGTGGCTGCCAAAAGGACCAAGCTCAATGTTCCTGCTTCCACAGAGGAACAAAAATATGACTTCCATTTCATGATTGATGTAATTGACAGCGCTGCTTATGATGCAAATGCTAATGATGTGTGCAATCTGGGTCTGCCCGATGATGTTACGAAATTGGTAACAAAGCATTTCATTCAGCTGAAGAAAATCTCCAAGAAGCTCAACAAGGTTGTCAAAGAAAAACAAGTTGTCGAGCAAATGAGAAATGAGGCCAAATCTGAGTCCGAAAGGAAAAAGAAGAACAAAGAAATTGTTGAACTCACCAAGGCTCTGAGCGTCTTGCGAAATGATAAAATTGAGTGGCACTCTCGCTTGCACATGCAAGTATCTCAACTGTGTGACAGGAGAAACGAGGAGATTGCTCACCAGGCAGATCTCGCTCGGAGAAGAGCTCAAGAGGAAAAGCGTCAGAAGGCTATGGCAAGAGCAAGCAAGCCGAAAACAAACAAAGACTGCCGCCTTCAGAACGTCTCTGCTGATCCTACCCCAATACCCTTGCAGCAAGTTCCACCTTCTCCTCGCGAAGATGAACCCATGCAGCAGGCTGGTAATGTAGAAGTTCATATTCCTGATCCAGTTGCCCAAGTGCAACATGAAGAAGTGGATATATTCCTCGTAAGGACTGATGAGGAAAAAGCACCTCCCAAGCAGAAATCCCCAGCTGATGAAGTTGATGAAGAAATTGAGGTTGAGAAGCTAGATTCATCGCCTCTGAGGACAATGCTAACGGAGCAAGCTGAACAGAAAGAGATAAGTGATAAGATTGAGGGGGAGCTAAATGCTTCCCGAAAGGAAACACCCCCGGTCTCATCATCTGGTGCCCCTACCCAGATGGATGTTGATCCTGCTCCTAGTACCACTGCCCCACAGTTGGTACAGGAAGAAGAGAAACCTGATGAGCCGATGGCTCGAGAAGAAACTATCCCACCTGTTGTGACACAAGCTACCGAGGAAGAAGTTGTTGTGCCTCTCGCCGATAAAAATGCAAGAAAAGAAAAGGCCCTGGTGCCCGAAAGACAAAAAGATGCCGAAGGAGTTCTGGCAAACAAGAATAGCAGTCAGTCAAGTTCGTCAAAGGTGTCTGCACGACAGAAATCAAGGAAGCCTCATGCTCCTCTCAAGCCTATTGATGAAGGTGTGCCTGCACCTGATGATGTCCGAACCAAATCCATGACCGATGAAGAACCTCTGAGTAATCCACTGGAAACTTTTCCTCTGTTTCCCGTCAATGATGGCCCGAATGGTCTAGCATTTAATGAGCAGTTTCATCGTTCGAAACTTGCATTCTTTGGGACCAGTCCGTATGAAGCAGAAAGGACTTCGTTATCACCGAGGTTCTGGACAAAGGAACAGGCTGTGTATTATGCTCGTATTCTGTATGGCAAGAATCGTATATTCGAGCACAAGATTCTAGATTTTGCCAAGTTAGAGAGCATACCCTGCTTCCATCACACCATCGAGCAAATTGAGCAGGTCTATCTGAAGAGTTTTCTTCAATTCAACCATGGCTGGAACCGTGAAGTTGTTCTTCAGTTCTATGCCATGCTTTATATCTTAGGGGATCTCAACGACAGCAGCACATGGATCCTCGAATGGATGACTGAGGAAGAAAGAATCAAATGCTCGGCTGACCAGTTTTTGGCCCTGTTAAATTTACCTCGTTTCGAATTCGATGCCTCACAAGAACACAGACTGCATTTCTGGGATGTATCTGAAACTCAACTGCATATGCTGATGGACCCTAAGCTTGTTGGTGACGAGTGCACTGAAGCAAATCCAAAGCATCTGGCCTATGAGAACAAAGTGTTGTTCTATATCCTCTGCAATTCTCTCACGCCAATAAACCGGCCTGAAAACATTCAAGGAATTGTGGCTAATACTCTTCATCCTATAGCTCATGGTATTCGGTTTGACATTCCTGATCTTCTTATTCGAAACCTGGCCTATGCTGCTGATAGCCCTCAAGTTTTGAAGCCCTTTGCACCATGGGTCATGTTCGCCATTGAGCAGCTTATCGAGAAAAAGTATTTCTGCCCATTTGTCCCGAAAGTTTTCATGCCACCAGTCCGAGACACACTCCAGATTGTGAAGGATATTGGGAAAGGAAAGACACCAATTGATGCAACTGCCTCTGCCTCTGCAAGAGCTCCGAAGGTTAAGAAAGTCACAGTGGAAATCCCTCGTGAAGAAAATCCATCTCTGTATGAAATTTTTCTTCGTACACAGCAAGCTCTGGAAAGCCATATCAAGCTCGATCGCAAAGAAAAAGTGGAAATGATGACTGAGATCAATCTACTTCATAATTATGCTCATCAAGCCCTGCTGTATGAAAAGGAACCGAAAAAAGCGCTCATGGACCCTTCTCCGCAAGCATTACTCTCGTAAACAACTGTCTGTGAAGGGAATCGAGAAAGATTATGATCATCTGGAGTTGTTTGAAGTCCCTCGCATCCAAAGGCAAACTCCTGTACTTCCTCAGCGCTCTGCCTCAACCGACCTGCTGTTTGTCGAACCCGATGATGCACTCGACGACACAGCAGGCACATTCATATACAAGACCGATGCACCTCGCTCTGCTACTCCCGATGCTGATCCCGAAGCCCGTGCTGCATCTCCAACACCTGCCTCGGCTTCGACCATCGCTCGTTCTGCTTCGCCGAACAGTTCGAGTTCTGGGGATTCTTCGGACGAGTAGTTCCTCGTGTGCTCTCTCTTTCCTTTTTGACACTTGTTGACAAAAAGGGGGAGAAGAACATCGAGAAGATAGAAAAGCGGGTTATTTGCAGGGTGTTTCTATTCGCCATTTGCTTTTTGTTTGAACAATTTGCTTTTGGTCGTTGAACTTTTCGGTCGTGAAACTTAATCTCACCGCATGTGGTGATGGCACTCTGCGTCGTCATGTACCGTTAATAACCCCTGCTATACTATATTTGCTTCCAGCTATTTGTTTGCAGGGACTATCGAATTTTTACTTCCTTGCAATGATTATCCTCGATACTCATCTTTCATGCAAGGTTAAGTGAAAGCAGTTCAAGGAGAATTGGAAATCATGTCTCTCGAAGAAAAACTTCATATATCTTACTCCTATGCTTATCTGTCGATATCTAACGATGCAGGAGAAGAAAAATCGCTTCAGAATTATGTCATTCGTGAATTCTAAAGATAAAATTCTATCTATCTGTCTGACAAGATGTTTTCCCTCGCACATATTTCTATGAGATCATCTTTGCTGCAGGAAAACATAGTCTGTTGCATATCCACTCCGAACAATATTCTTGTGAATTCTTTGCTCTGATTATTCTTCGTTTGCTCTGATTATTCTTCGAACATCTAATTTGCAGGATATCTATCTCGAGTGGAATTAACCTGTGTTCTGAGAAAATCTTCATGGCTTATCCATTGTCACATCACACTTTAATATATCTTCACTATTTAACTAATCTTTGTTAAAGATTGTGTGTGGCAGGAAATACCTCAGACACCGTCGAGTGCATTGGATGAAACTTCGAATGATATAATCTGCCAATGTCACTCATATGAAGATTCGCCTCGCTACCCTCCATATTAACTCCTATGCTCACTCAAATCAGAATATGCATATCTTCAGGGGGAGTGTGCTTTATCTTCGTAATTATCTCTCGTCGTCAAATTTACTTCACATTTCATTCCATTCTTTTATCTATATTTTGATGTAGTCTGTTTTGTCAACAAACGTCCAAAAAGGGGGAGATTGTTGGTGCAATATTTGCCCCTTTGTGTTTTGGAGATTGTTGACAGAAACAGGCATGGACTGATTTGTTTGCTAGTGCACACAGAGAGAAATAGTCCATGCAGTGCCGAAGAGAATGCTGTCTCAGGTGTACAGTTCGAGGAACTTCACCGAAGATTATCTACGTCGAAGAAGATGAATGAGCTACATCGTTTCAGACTGTTAGTCGAAGAAGAATGAAGTGAAGGAGATGACCCCTCGAAAGTTAATTGCTGACGTAAAGCAATTAGTTCGGTGATCGCGTCCGAAGAAATTGACTGTAGCGATGGAAGACGAAGATGAAGTGAAGACGTAGCATTCTTTTCATCATTCTTCTTTCATTCATTTGAGTCATAGGACCTCCGTACTATTAAGAGGGGTATAGGTTCTCGAAGCTTAGATCCGTTGTGATGCTTAGCCCAAACCTATGCGAGACCGAGAGAAATCTTTTTATGCTTCGAATGATTACCTGCCAGCAGAAGACGTTGTTCTTTGTTGCTGTAGGAGATATCTTTCGAACTGAGGAGTTAGCATTACTTGCTCCGCACGTAATGTTACCGTTGTGCTCAATTTCCGACCGTTGGACTCGTGTCGTTCGGCCATTGGCTGCTCCACATGTCCAATTTGGTCATTTCCCATCAGGGAAGGCTGCGGCTATAAGTAGCCACCCCGCTCCAACGTTGCCCGTTGGCTGCTCCGCTTAAGATTTCTGAGAAGATTGATTGAGCAACCCCTCTCCGAGAGATTTGAGTTAAAATCCACCGAGAGAAAAATCAAGAGCCGAAACTTAGACAGTGGTTGAGCATCACAGTAGTTCTGAGTTAGGGTTCTTGTACCTATTACTCTTGAGAGCTGCCCACTCTCTAGACGGATAGGTGTCGGCTCGAGTGTCGAAGAGTATTGTCTTCACCGAGCGAGATCTTCAGCAACCAAGAGTATTGTGGTTCGCGAAGAGAACTGAAGAGAGTTTATCTTCAGTGAAGGTTTGGAGATCGCCGACAAGTATCTACCACGAGTGAAATCAACTGGAGTCCAATCAGCTCCGAAGTTGATGGAGAACAGGGCGAGGAGAGTTTATCCTCCGTGTTGAATCACAACCCCTCCAACCAGACGTAGTCCTTTGGCAGAAGGGCGAACTGGTCTACCAAATCCTTCTGTCGCCATCGAGCACCACTAGTTCGCTTTACATTACTGCATTTCCTTCAACAGTTTACATTCGTGCTATGTGCCGATAGTTGTATCTGATCAATCACAGTTCTTCAATTGTCTGTCAGATTCTCATTATTATATTGCATCATCTCTGACTGATTTACTTCGAAGTGTTGTTCAACTGTGATTTCATTCATGCTATATTCAGTCACCTAGTCATCACTCCCAGTGCATTTCTATCACAGTCATATCTAGTTTTCTCTCATAATTGTGTTCCTTATTGTTAATTGCATTTCCATCGACCATGTCAGACTTGTGATATTCATCGATCGATAAAATTGTTGCATTCTTTATCGATAGTTTTGGTCATCTATATCGAGCTAAATCAAGTGCGTTGCTACCGAACATTATTTCTGCTGCCGTGATTGGGATCGGTTCAAAACATTCAAAAGAAATTTTGAATCTCCCATTCACCCCCCTCTGGTCGATATACTCTCGGTCCTAACAGAGGCCATGAAATCTGAGATAGGATCCATGTATGAGAACAAAGTGTGGACTTTGGTGGACTTGCCCGATGATCGACAAGCCGTTGAGAAAAAATGGATTTTTAAGAGGAAGACGGATGCTGATGGTAATATCACTATCTACAAAGCTCAACTTGTCACGAAAGGTTTTTGACAAGTTCAAGGGGTTGACTACGATGAGACTTTCTCACCCGTAGCGATGCTTAAGTCTGTCCGAATAATGTTAGCAAGTGCCGCATTTTATGATTACGAAATCTGGCAAATGGATGTCAAAACTGCATTCCTTAATGGTTTTCTCAAAGAAGAGTTGTATATGATGCAACCAAAAGGTTTTGTCGATCCTAAGGGTGCTAACAAAGTGTGCAAGCTCCAGCGATCCATCTATGGACTGGTGCAAGCATCTCGGAGTTGGAATATACGCTTTGATGAGGTGATCAAAGCATATGGTTTTGTACAGACTTACGGTGAAGCCTGTATTTACAAGAAAGTGAGTGGGAGCTCTGTAGCATTTCTAATATTATATGTCGATGACATATTGTTGATTGGAAATGATATAGAATTTCTGGATGGCATAAAAGGATACTTGAATGAAAGACCTAGGTGAAGCTGCTTATATATTGGGCATCAAGATCTAAAGAGATAGATCAAGACGCTTGATAAGACTTTCAATGAGTACATACCTTGACAAGATTTTGAAGGAGTTCAAAATGGATCAGTCAAAGAAGGAGTTCTTGCCTGTATTGTAAGGTGTAAAGTTGAGTAAGACTCAAAGCTCGACCACGGCAGAAGATAGAGAGAGAATGAAAGTCATTCCCTATGCCTCGGCCATATGTTCTATAATGTATGCCATGCTGTGTACCACACCTAATGTGTGCCTTGCCACGTGTCTGGCAAAGGGGGTACAAGAGTGATCCAGGAGTGGATCACTGGACAGCGGTCAAAATTATCCTTAGTAACTAAAGAACTAAGGAAATGTTTCTCGATTATGGAGGTGATAAAGAGTTCGTCGTAAAGGGTTACGTCGATGCAAGCTTTGACACCAATCTGGATATCTCTGAGTAGCAAACCGGATACGTATATTGGAGCAGTCATTTGGAATAGCTCCAAGTAAAGCATGATAGCAGCATCTACAGTATGACATAAGGATTTGCAAAGTACACATGGGTCTAAATATTGCAGACCCATTGACTAAAATTCTCTCTCACGAGCAAAACATGATCACACCTTAGAACTCTTTGAGTGTTAATCACATGGTGATGTGAACTAGATTATTGACTCTAGTAAACTCTTGGGTGTTAATCACATGGCGATGTGAACTAGATTATTGACTCTAGTGCAAGTGGGAGACTGATGGAAATATGCCCTAGAGGCAATAATAAAGTTGTTATTATTTTATATTTCCTTGTTCATGATAAAGGTTTATTATTCATGCTAGAATTGTATTGACCGAAAACTTAAATACATGTGTGAATACATAAACAAATACCATGCCCTAGTGAGCCTCTACTAGACTAGCTCGTTGATCAAAGATGGTTAAGGTTTCCTAACCATAGACATGAGTTGTCATTTGATAACGGGATCACATCATTAGGAGAATGATGTGATGGACAAGACCCATCTATTAGCTTAGCATATGATCGTTCTGTTTATTGCTACTGCTTTCTTGAATGTCAAATACATGTTCCTCCGACCATGAGATCATGCAACTCTCGGATACCGGAGAAATACCTTGTGTGCTATCAAACGTCACAACGTAACTGGGTGATCATAAAGATGCTCTACAGGTATCTCTGAAGGTGTCTGTTGAGTTGGCATGGATCGAGACTGGGATTTGTCACTCCGTGTTTCGGAGAGGTATCTCTGGGCCCTCTCGGTAATGCACATCATAAGAAACTTGCAAGCAAAGTGATTAAAGAGTTAGTTACGGGATGATGTATTACGGAACGAGTAAAGAGACTTGCCGATAACGAGATTGAACTAGGTATGGAGATACCGACGATCGAATGTCGGGCAAGTAACATACCGACGGACAAAGGGAATTACGTATGTTGTCATTGCGGTTCGACCAATAAGATCTTCGTGGAATATGTAGAAACCAATATGGGCATCCAGGTTCCGCTATTGATTATTGACCGGAGAGGCATCTCGGTCATGTCTACATCATTCCCGAACCTGTAGGGTCCGCACGCTTAACGTTCGTTGACGATATAGTGTTATATGAGTTATGTGAATTGGTAACCGAATGTTGTTCGGAGTCCCGGATGAGATCCCGGACGTCACGAGGAGTCTCGAAATGGTCGAGAGGTAAAGATTTGTATATGGGAAGTCATATTTTGGGTTCTAAAAAATGGTGCAGTTTTTTCGGTATTGTACCGGGAAGCTTCCAGAAGGTTCCGGAGGATTCCGGAGGGGTCCGGAAGTCCACAAGTGGGTCCACCACGTCCCAAGGGCTGGCATGGGCTAAGGGGAGGCGTCCTGGCCTTATTGGGCCAGGCGCACCAAGTCCTCAAAAGCCCACGCAGCTAGGGAAGGAAAAAAGGAGAGTCCTAGTAGGAATAGGATTGGACTTTGGAGTCCAAGTCCACATGTGTACTATTCACGTGGTACTGTTCACGTGGTACTATTCATGTGGTACTGTTCACGTGGCGCTATTCCTTCTACTCCAAGCCCCTACACATATATAAATAGAGGAGAGGGGGCGCCCCCAAACAAGCCACAACATTGTCTTAGCCGTCTGCGGCGCCCCCCTCCACAGTTCCGTCCCTCGGTCATATTTTCGCAGTGCTTGGACGAAGCCCTGCGGAGATAGCATCACCATCACCGTCACCACGCCGTCGTGCTGCCGGAACTCATCCACTACCTCGCCGTCTTGCTGGATCAGGAAGTCGAGGACGTCACCGAGCTGAACGTGTGCTGAACGCGGAGGTGCCGTACGTTCGGTGCTCGGTCGGTTGGATCGTGAAGTTGTTCGACGACATCAACCGCGTTGTCCTAACGCTTCCGCTTACGGTCTACGAGGGTACGTAGACATACTCCCCCTCTCGTAGCTATGCATCTCCATGGATAGATCTTGCGTGTGCGTAGAAAATTTTTGTTTTCCATGCAACGTTCCCCAACAATCGTCGCCCTTTGGATTGCGCGGATCGGGCGTGTCGGCATCGCCGCGCCTTCACTTCATCAAGCCGACATAAACCGTGTCACAAATGCCTACCTGCGTAGGCATCGCCGCGCTGTCGCTTCATCAAGCCGACATCTACATCGTCACGAACTCCGACCTGCGTCGGCATAGCCGCGTCATCGCTTCATCAAGCTGACGTCCACCACGTCGACCGGCTCCGTCACGTCGGCTGATGTAGGGGCTCTACGTCACCTCACCAAGTTGCCAACCTCGGCTGGCTCGGGGGCTTTGGTGCCATCGCTTCATTGATCCGCTCCGGAGGCTTCGGCGTCAGAGTGAGCGAGGGGCTAGGAATGCATTATGTTAGAGATCGATGGGCGTCATCAATGCCGAGAGCATTAACCGGCTAAGTCACTTTCAAGCTTAAAATTTTCAATTCTTCCTGGCTCATGCATTATGTTTGTGTAGAATAAAAACCATTCTAAAACACTTTCTTAACTCAAGTTAACTAGGGGCTCTTAAATTTATATGTGCCATTTTTTAAGTGTTTTCTTCTAAGTCACTGCAAAATCTTTTTCTGCTACTTCTTTTTTTCAGCTTGAGTACTCGGCCAAATGAGGAGGAGCCGGCGGCAGAGTGAGCGAGGAGGCTTGGATAACCGATCTGGGAGGGGAAAAAATGCCTTTTTATGCCTGGAATGCTGGACTGGAACTTTTGTGATCGAGTGCATGTAAAAACTATGAACACCCACCTCTTTTTGGTTGTGATCGCGCGCTGTGAACACCACACTTTAATTTGCTCATATTTCTATGAATTGTGCTATTTTATAGAATTGTTTTGAGTGCTGCGAAGGGTCTGGCGTTTAGAGGACATGATTGGATGGCTGGCTCCCGTATCAGTAGTCCGTGGACGAGTCTGGATCAGTCCTTGGACTGATGATGTGTTCATTTTAGTGGCCTGCGTGGAAGATTCTCTTATACTATGTACATATGAACACATGTATATTTATCGACAATCATGAATTCAATGTTCCATGGAAAAATATTCATACCAACAAACTGATTTCATGGGAAAATCAGTCGGGTTGAGCGACCGCCACGACACCGATTACGTGTACGCATTTCTGTCTGGTGTGTTCAATTTTGGTGTCGCAAGGGCGCCACCGGTGCAACATCTTTGAGCCGCACGGCCACTGCGGTGGTGTTGCAACGGTGGGCGGCGACAACAAATCATGGCATAAGCAGGACATGAGCTTGGGAGCGGCATTTGCGGTGTAAATTGGATGACCGTCGATGGTGTCATGATCGGACGACTGGCGAGGCAACTAATTCTCCTCCCCTTTGAATTAGTAGCGTTGGCCATATACATCTCCAATGTATAACTTTCTTTTTTGACTTGCATTTCCATTATATAACTTTTGGTATGTGAATGATATTTTGAGTCCCCCATCGTGAGTGTGAAAAAGCGAAGCGCCGAACCGCAGCCCTCCTCGTGCGTTTGCTGCGATAACGTATCCGCCGTCCGCTGGTCGATCCAACGGTCCGAGCGAGTCCCCTCTTTCCCTTCACGCCGGTTTCCCTGCTATTTTATTTTAGATCTACCAGGCAGGCAAACCACCCTTCTCCTTCCTTCCTCGCTCGATCCCCAAATCAAATCGCTGCCTGCTTCCTCCACCCAACCCTAACCCTAACCCTAGCCGCGCCGCCACCATCGATCCCCAAATCCCTTCTCCTCCCTCCACCCAACCCTAATCCCTACCTTAGCTAGCTAGCCGCCATGGCCCCTCCGTTCGTTCTGCTCAATCGCCAGGTTGATTTCTCCTTCCGCGAGCCGGCAACCGGCGGAGGCGACGGAGAGTCAATCCGCTCCCCGTGGGAAGAACTACCGAGCCCGCAAGAGTTGAGTGATGCAGTCACCAAGTACATGGGGACCTTCAAGGCCCACGCAGTCACCGCCTATCTGCCGGAACTCTCCTCCCTCCGCATACTGGTGCCGACGGAATACTTGGCGCTCCCGCCGCCACTCCATGACATGCACTCGGGCCACATCTCCAGCGCGGACAAGAACCTGGTCGCCCTCTGCGCCGGCGATTGCCGCCCTGGCGCCTGTATGATGGGGGTAGGAGGCTACCTAATCTACGACGCCAGTAAGGACTCCCTCTCCGTGGTCCCCCAGCTTCTCGACGACGACTTCCATGCCGCCGTCGGGTGCCAGTCGGCCGTCGTCATGTGCAACGGGGACGACAGCGGCTATTTTCTTGCCGAACTAGTCAGGCTCAGGCGGGAATACTCCGAAGCAGCCATCTGGCTGTGGAAGTCGTCCGCCCCAGGATGGTCCTTGAAGCCCGCGCGCGTGCGCCTTCCGCCGGGCTTCTGCTCCAACTTGTGTTTCTCTTATCGGGGATCTATCCTCTGCTGGGTGGATCTGCTCGGAGGCATGGTGATGTGTGATCTGGGCAAAGATTGCAGCAACTTGGACCGCCCGGAGCTCCGTTTCATTCAGTTGCCCAAAGATTGTCCATCCTATGATAGAAGCGACCCCTGGAATCGATACCACCTCTGCCCTGAGAAGTTCCGTTCCATGGCATGTGTAGGCGACACCATCAAGTTCGTCTGCTTGGATGGCAATGTTGAACAAGTGCCGGGCAAAGGCTTTGATCTGACCGTCTATTCTCTGTTGCCTGACCTGTCAGACTGGGAAATAAGCAGCAAGTACAATGTTGAAAACATATGGGCAAGCGAGTCCTACCATTCTACTGGCATGGCAAAGATTGCTCCGTCGTTCCCTGTCCTGAGCATCCATGAACACGGCGTCATCTACCTAGTCTTCACCGATCTCAGGGTGGTCGATGATACACCACACTGCACAGGCCGGCGTCGAGTAGAGATCAACAGCCAGTATTTGGTTCGTGTCGACATTGAGAACAACAAGGTCCACTGCTATCCACCGACTACAGATTGTTCTATTGGTGACAATCCCTTGGGCAGTGATTTCAGTGTGTACCGACAGTGTTTACAGGATCACCCGGTACGTACTACTGTCACTACTGAGCATAGTTTCATTTGCATACGACTGTCAATTTATTTATGTTCACTATTACTAAACATGCTCTCATTTGCATGCTATTGTAATTATGCTTAGGTTTTTAAATGATTAAAATGCCAATGCTTGTTTATAGAATCCAGTTTGTGTCGTGCTTGCTAATAGAAATCAAGATATTTGACCACCTGTCTATATTTGATAGTCATCCGCAATCATGATTCTGAAATCAATTGTTACTACAAAGTTACTCTGCCCCCTTGTCATATTATGACCCAACTTCTTGCACATCACGATGACATTCTTTTTGCATGTCTTAAGGGCTGTTTTTTCTTTTCCTTTTTTGCTTGATGGACATACAGTGTTATCAATAAGCTTCTTTGCTTCTGAACTCGGAATTGGTATGACCCAAGTCCATTCAAAAGATGCACATGGCAGATGGAGCATAATTTCAATCTAGAGCTGAAGGCTGACAAAGTGTCTGAAGTGACACATGTAGCTGTTTCAACAATTTTAATTCAGAGCATCTTGGACTGACCTTAGACATCGTTTTGGTGTTCCCCAATACGTTAACTTCGCCGCATATGTACTCTGCCTTGCACTTTTTCCTTTTTAACTAAAATTGTTTTCATGGTAATTCTGACCTGACATATATGGCCACATTATAAAAGTATTATATTTGACAGACAGCTCTATTTGTTTTTGCAGAGAGAGAGAGAGAAGCAACTGAGATGGTGGCAAGTGGAAAGAGGATGAAGCTTTGAGATGTTGGCAACATAACATGTGGAAATGCCACTTAGGTCCACTGGAGACATTTCATGTTATCATTATCAGATGTTAGTAGTTAAAACTGAATGGTGGGTATTATGTGCTGTCAGCCATGCCTTTATATGTACTGAGTGGCTTGTTTTGGATTTGTAACTGGTCATGGCCGTTCCATGTGTACTTTGTCTTTTCTATAATAGTATTGTGCTTGTTGTGTTGATTCTGGTTATGTATTGTTCTTTCCTTGCGGGCATGTTTTCTCCTATTGTAGTGTGTCCCCTTAGTTTCCGAGTGACGTAGCAAACTATTTGATGTTAGCTTTGCTTGCCCCCATCATTTTCACAAATATGACACGAGAAACAAATGCAAAAGGTTTGTTTATTCAATGGTTGAACAAACCAAAAACTAAATATTCCGGATGGAGTGTTTTTTTTTCTTCTTTGAAGAAGAAGAAAAAAAAAGTCTTCACAGAACAAAATGCGTCCATGTTTTTGAGGCAGAAAGAGTGAAAAATTCGCTTTGTTCTTGTAGTATGGTTGCCTCCCGATGTTAATTGGATTACTAACTGACATGGGTAGCTTGTTTTACTTTCAAGACAAGCAACGATTCAGCATATGATTTTGTTTGGATCAAATCCATACATCACCTGAAATCAGGATGAAACATAAACCATCGCATGCAAAACAAAGCAAAGCAATTTCCATCTTTTTATTGGGCGTGCACTGCAGTCTGTACAGCCTGAAAACATGCACAGCATGGCCGTGAATGATGTTCCGTTGTATTATGCATGAGGATGGAGTTCTCTCTCAAACAAATAATATAATATGGCCATACAAATAATATGCTATGCCAAAAAAGAGCCATACGAATATTCACGGAAATAATATGTTTGTTCAGCGAATATTACCAATGGCATATGCGAAGTTGTCATAATCGTCTCCAACTAACATTCTGAGCAAAATATCAAGACTTTCACTAACTTTAATGCGATCAGAGTAAGATAATAGGCAATAATGATTACAAAGAAAGGCTGTGACAGCCTCGCTTTGTGGGTCAGCATCTTGAGGAGGATGCGACAGAAAGTCAAGCAGATGAGAAGAATGCATTGGTAATAACCCGTTTGCTGTACGGAATGCTCGCTGAAAAATTTGAGAAATCTTAGCATAGTCCAGGAGAGCTGATGTGAGATTATATTGCTTTATGGGAACGGAATTATCGAATCTGAAGTTTCCATCTTCAAACAGCAACTGGGCTGAAGTAAAATCACCATCAAAGCTGATGCCACGGAAATGCTTTCGGCACAATCCAATTAGGACCTGCTTGGACCAGTACCGCAACTGTTTTGACAAATATTTCACTGAATTGATTGAATTGGTTCTGTTGAACGGGGCAAGTAGCTCGGGTGGCAAAGTAACTGTGTAGTGCCGGTCACAAGCATTGATTTTGTCATCCCAAGTCTCAAAGTCAATTGTTTGCAACCTGCAGGAACCAATACAATTAGTGCTTCATCCACTACTTTGCATCATTCGTTGTTTGAAACTACAAAATGCTATCAAGTAAACGGTTCTGTGCATAGTACATATTGTTACTACCTATACAGAAAAGTCAGTCTGGCTGTGGGCATGGCGTTTTGGTGCCCGGGCTGAGATGCAGCTGGTATCTAGCCCGTTGCATCTTTTATTGGGATTCAGAAAATGGGATGTCAAGTGTCAGGTCTGATGGGTGGGAAATTCCTGTATCTAACATATACATGTGTGAACAGTTACATCCGATGGGGCTTTAGCGTAGCGCCGTCGGGCGATTTGAGTTCGGGATAGACGGCGTCGCCCATCGGTGGATTCTGTTCCATGGCTCCGACGCGTCTTGATCCATCTGGTCCGTGGCCCAGTCTGTCAGCATATGACATCTTTTATACAAAGTACATCATCATTCTTTTTGAGAGAAAGGCATAGCATGGTTAATAACAATGATCAGCACGCAGGTCACCATGCGCGCAGGCACCACCACGGGTCACATGGCTCTTTGATGATCAGTACGCTGATCCAAAGTACCTGCTCAACAGAAAAAACTGGACAACACGGAGAACTAGCACAGTGACCATCAGATTTGTAACAGCGATCAGGCGGCATGCGCCTAGTGGATCTGCGACGGGTTTGGAACCTGATGAACACCGGGAACCAGAGGAGTGTGCCGCTGGCCAACTCTGATGGGTTGAATCCTTGCCTGGCCGGAAGGGGCACTGGCAGGACTGCAGGTGAGCTGCTTGGGCAGCAGGAACTCAAAGAAAGCGCAGGTGGCTTTAGGCACGGGATGATGGGGAGAAGCTCCTGAATCTGGGCGGCGGTGGATGACGATCCAGATAGGAAGACATGGAAAGCGATATGAAGGTCGTGAATGAAAATGGGGAAGATTGAAGACGATACATAGGATAAGGGTGGACGAGGGGTAGGTGGCCCCTTGGGCTTTCGGTATTGCATGACGGCATAGCACAGCTCATGAAATTTGCCGGGCCGCCGCTCGTTCTAATGGACCAGAATAGTGGTAACAGCACCTACTCGTAATAAATGTTCTGGCCCCATTTCGTTTCCAGTGACAAAAACTATGGATATACAGTAGATAATATAGCGTACAACGCCAATCTTGAGATGACCAGAAGGCCGAGATTTCGGTGTTAAGCAAGATACCACAGCATCGAATGACCAAATGCAAAATTACTGAAAAGCATTATTACTTACTTGCCACCTCTGATTCTCGGATTAACTCTGATTGTGCAGTCTCTCTTTATGTGATAATATGAGAGAAGTTTCTCAGGTGCCAACACCTTCCCAGAAAAAGTTGAGTAACAATCATTTGACTTTAATCCCGCCTTAGCACAAGCAGCCTCCATAAGCATGTTTACATTTGAAGTATTCAGATTTTTCTGAAGAGAGATGCTTGATCCACAAAGGTCAACAAACAGCTGAGATGTGAAAAGGAAAAGCTGAGTCAAATGTTTAATATCAAATAGGCTCTCCATAAAGTTGTTCTGAGTATTATATTTACCTGAGTTTCATCCCTCCTCTTCTTCATATTTTTACATGACCCACACAGAGCACAGAAATATCCTTTGTTCTCACTTTCACTTTCATCATATGTAGAAAGTGGGCTGGTGCAAAAGTGTTTACCAACTCCTTGCTTTCCCTGAAAATAGTATCTGATTAGGAGGGTGCCAAACAAAAGGAATTGTTCGTTCAAGTAATTACAGGAACTGCAAAATTTATTTAATTTACAGATATGGAGTAAGCCGTTACAAGAATAGCTCATCAAATACAAGATTGGTAAATTAGCAAATACTGACTCCATTCCAATGTAATTAACGTTATGAGAAATTTAGGACAGATTAACTGGTAATAGCACCTGCATGTTCGAGTAGAGGAGGGGCATGGTAGGAAAAAAAAAGAGGGAAAAAGTGTGTTGTTGGCTCAAAACGACAACTATTTTGAGAAAGAGCTAGCAAGCAGGGCCGTACCAGAGAATTTGGGGGCCCAGTGCAAAATTTAAGACTAGGTCCTAGTCATTATGAAAACCAGTTTGTATGATTTATTTTTCCAGTTTAACATATATGAAACACAATTATTATAAGAGTTGTATATTGAAAAAAATGTAAAATGGTGAATTCTTATTAGTTTTTAAGTGCTATAATGACCTCTCTCTGTCCGGATTTGTAAGGTGGGCACGAGTTTTTACGACTCTAATTAAACTAACAAACATACTATATACTACCATATGTCACTAAATATATATCAGTAGATTGGTTGTGGAATGGATATTTGTGGGATTTGTGCATCATGCTACGCAGTTGCTACATATGTGGTCGTATCATATTTTGATATAGCGATCGAATGAAAAATTCCTGTTTTGAAACAACTAGCACGTAAGACATGAAATGTCTTTGGCTTCGTCCGAAACTCCCAAGTACTACTGCATCTTTTTTTAAAGGAAGTGCTGCCATTAGGAAGACGAAAGGTAGCAGGTAAAAAGGAATGCATGACACCATAACTAATGCTGAGCAGATTCCCAACAAGTAACTTGCTAAGGAGAGACCAGGAAAAGACTTGAGTGTGGAATAGGCAGAATCCATGAGTAAATTCATGTTTAAAAGAGAAGAGTACATGGCTCTCGTCCCTTGTTTGGGAACGAAATTTGGCTAAACTTTTCAGTAATACAGGTCACTACGTTTTTTTTTCTGCGGTAATACATGACACTGATTTTCAGGCCCCTTTTTTTTGGGGGGAGGGGGGGGGGGGGGGGGGGGGGCTGTGCAGGCGCACATCCTGCACATGCCCCCCGTACGGGCCTGCTAGCAGCTAGCAGGCTAGGAAGTTAATTAAATTGGAAGGGAGGTAGTACTTGACAGAAGTTGTAGTGAGGTCAAGAAGCCCTACAAACTATTCAAGATCAAGTTGACCCCACTGCCCGCATTTACCATAAAAGTTTGATGCAATGTCCAGCATACCAAAATACTACCATGAAGTATTGCAAAACAAAATTACCTCGGTATAATAGTCAATCTTCTGCCTGAGGTGTGTAAGCCCCTTCGCATTGTTGGAGAAATTCTTAAAATCCTGCACATAACAGAACCAATTGATGAAAACATGCAACAGCTCATTGAAATAAACAAAGCAACATACAATGCAATAGTATCCAGAAACATGGCCCACACACTGTTATTTATGTTAATGTCTCTAGAAATGTCACCTTTTCAAATTACATATTAATTACCAGTCTACAACACACCAATTGTGGACAGATAATAACACAAAACAACAATTGCATTTTTCTACATATAGTTGCGGCAAATAAGCAAATTTTACATCCAACATGAGCAGCAATGTTGCTATAAAATTTGATCATTCTGCAATGATCAGGAACTCATAACATATAAATGGATCCAAACAAAATCAGAAGTAGGACTAATTAAGCTATGATGTAGTTTGAGTGCAAAGCGTTATTTAAGAATCTTGCCTTTAACTCTTCATATCGAAAAGAATAGTTATTTGATTCCTCTCCATCAGAAATTAGCATCATATCATCACTCATGGAACCAGCTCTGAGATATAAATTCATCTACAAGCAATTGTACAAATTTTATCAACCAAAATGTAAAAGCATAAGTAGTTCAAAGAATTTCACATAATTAGTGTTGATAATACCTTTGTTACGTAATGATCCTTCAATGTCCTTTTGTTGGACCCAAGACAGCCTCCTTTGTCACTACATATAAATGATCCATCAATAAACTCAGGTAATTCACTGCAAAAAGACAAAAATTATTAATATTTCTAGAATGAAGAGAAATGTATTGCAACGAAAAGAAATGGGTACTACATACTGAAGCATGTATCGAAACGAAAAGCACTGGGTAAGTAGGGAGACAAAACTTGTTCCCTGGCACAAATTTAAACCAACCTTGAATCAATTTCACCAAGCATACTCTTGACATTCAGACCAAAAACCTACATTGAAGTGAAAAAACTTAAGTGGACTAAGATCACAATTATGGAGAAGCTTAAAATGATTATTGAGAAGCATAAATATGAATATCAAATGAGTTTTCATCATTTTAACCTTCTACGGAGTTATGGAAAACCACAGCTAATAAACAATCAAACAATTATTTCACGTTTCTTTTTCTCTGAGATCAAACTAATCTGTTTGATGTCATTTCCTATGAAGCAAATACATATGAGCGTAATTAATAATTACCTTGTCATTGTCAACTGGACCAAACTTAATGCATTCGTCTCTAATTTCAGGAGGACGAGTTTTATCATTCTGCAATAATAAAGAACTTCACACTTAATAAACTATCCGAAACAATGCACTTGTACCATACGAAAAGGGAAAACTTAAGGAAAAATGCACTTGTACCAAACTCTCTGGAGGTTTCAGAGCTTTCTACTCAATTGACAGTTTGAAAGAATTAGCCGTGTTCCTCACATTTAGTACTACTACTACCAGCCTACCACACACACCAACTGTGGTAAGGACATGTAACAGCACAAAACAACCGTTAAACATACCTTTCTAATCTGCGCATTTGGAATATCAGTGCAATCTAATCCTGAAGCTGCAAAAGACTCGCTCTTGCCACCCTTGTCTACAGAAGCTTTGTTAAGAAAAATAATCATTAGTACATATGAGCAACAGCAGACTACATATGAATTTCAGCGGTATAACTTGAACATCAGTCAAGCGAATTCAGATCACAAGGCAAAAAAATTCTGAACATCGATTGAATTTGGTTGATTCTGTGGACGTGGGACCCAGAATTCAAGATACAATAACTTTTGAACAAAGCAAACACAATGCTAGATACGGCACAGCAGAGAACTACCCTGAAATTTTACATGGAAATAGATGTGGACAAAAATCCTAATATGTTGTAATGCTTAGATATGAATGGAAGGAACCATTCTTGCATAGGAGTAGTTACCAAGAAAAAAAGACCAATCTCTGTTACAATATTCCCAATTCCTGGTTATAGAATAAGTCTTTGATTCAAGGGCATAAACAAACATCCAAGAGAAGGTGCAGGGGTACCTGCACAACTTGAGAAAGAGCTTGCTGAAGCTACCCGCCCACTGAAAAAGGACAACAAAAAAGAAAAACACCTTCAAGATGATATTCTTATACATACAGGAAAGAGTAAAGCCACCACGCATTTCTGGTAAAAGAACTACTTTAAATGGACAACGAGAACTCCAATCAGAAACTTAGTTAGCTATTGTGGCATAGAAAGGTAAATCACCATTCATGTATATGACTGAAAAGTGGTGAGGAATGGTTCAAGGACTTTTTGCAAGACGCGGTTGGTATTAATCAAATATCAAATATTTCCAGTCAAGTTCACCCTCTTTTGAAGATGATTATCCTTTGAAACATTGGCACACAGAAATATAAAGGCAGCAACGGTATAATAAGAAAAGCACACTATACCATGACAATGAACCATTGAGGCCAGTAACGGCACTAGGGACACGATTGATGAGCGTTCTTCTACAAGTGGAGTTTCCGTTTACTCCTCCTAGGGACACCTGAAAAATAAACCAAGAAATTAGAACCACGGCATATGAAAATATGAGCAGAAACTTGATTGCATGGGGACTTACATTGTTAGCCTTGGCAGGTACTTTCTCCTCCACTTTTGGCTCTGCAGGTTCTGGTGTAGCCTTTGATCCTGAAGGAGCTGCAGGCGCATCTGCAGCCGACAGTTACAACCAAAAAAATCCAAATCAACACTGACATTAAGATTTAAGATCAAGTGCATAGCCAGGAAGAGGCCTAGTTAAAATTCAGTTTGTATAATAATCAATGCTGAAGATTTACTCAAGCGGTCGGAATTTAAGTTTCTAAGAGCAAGAAGTACTGATTACATCAAAGAACCTTTCATCAATCTCAGGAATGCAATCAGAGAGAAAATAGCATACCCAAGTAATCTTCAATGTCTGCCTTCAGAATACGACCATCAGGACCATTGCCTTTTACACTTGACAGTTGGACCTCCTGTTTGAGAGAACACATACACGTCTTAATTGACTGCGCACTGCCTACAGCAACTATCTAGCTAGACTAGCTGAAATGAAGACTTCCATTGTTATCCTCAGAGAATTTTCTTGCATGGGGACTTACATTGTTAGCCTTGGCAGGTACTTTCTCCTCCACTTTTGGCTCTGCAGGTTCTGGTGTAGCCTTTGATTCTGAAGGAGCTGCAGGCGCATCTGCAGCCGACGGTTACAACCAAAAAACATCCAAATCAACACTGACATAAAGATTTAAGATCAAGTGCATAGCCAGGAAGAGGCCTAGTTAAAATTCAGTTTGTATAATAATCAATGCTGAAGATTTACTCAAGCGGTTGGTATTTAAGTTTCTAAGAGCAAGAAGTACTGATTACATCAAAGAACCTTTCATCAATCTCAGGAATGCAATCAGAGAGAAAATAGCATACCCAAGTAATCTTCAATGTCTGCCTTCAGAATACGACCACCAGGACCATTGCCTTTTACACTTGACAGTTGGACCTCCTGTTTGAGAGAACACATACACGTCTTAATTGACTGCGCACTGCCTACAGCAACTATCTAGCTAGACTAGCTGAAATGAAGACTTTCATTGTTATCCTCAGAGAATTTTCTTGCAAGGGGACTTACATTGTTAGCCTTGGCAGGTACTTTCTCCTCCACTTTTGGCCCTGCAGGTTCTGGTGTAGCCTTTGATTCTGAAGGAGCTGCAGGCGCATCTGCAGCCGACGGTTACAACCAAAAAACATCCAAATCAACACTGACATAAAGATTTAAGATCAAGTGCATAGCCAGGAAGAGGCCTAGTTAAAATTCAGTTTGTATAATAATCAATGCTGAAGATTTACTCAAGCGGTCGGTATTTAAGTTTCTAAGAGCAAGAAGTACTGATTACATCAAAGAACATTTCATCAATCTCAGGAATGCAATCAGAGAGAAAATAGCATACCCAAGTAATCTTCAATGTCTGCCTTCAGAATATGACCATCAGGACCATTGCCTTTTACACTTGACAGTTGGACCTCCTGTTTGGGAGAACACATACACATGTATTAATTGACTGCGCACTGCCTACAGCAACTATCTAGCTAGACTAGCTGAAATGAAGACTTTCATTGTTATCCTCTGTGAATTTTCTTGCAAGGGGACTTACATTGTTAGCCTTGGCAGGTACTTTCTCCTCCACTTTTGGCTCTACAGGTTCTTGTGTAGCCTTTGATTCTGAAGGAGCTGCAGGCGCATCTGCAGCCGACGGTTTGTAATCTTTAAGCTTATCGATGTCACCTTCTTCTTCCATAGTTACACAGATTACCTAATGGCATAGGCCACACAGTACAAGCAATACTATGTCAGCAAAACATGCAAGCAGTAATACTACAACATGAAACAATAGGTAGACGGTTATACGTTCTTTGGACAGTACATGCATACCTCGCCAACTTTAATCTCTTTGGCACCATAACCCTGAACAATCTTAGCAAGATAGCCCTCTTCCATGCATTCCATCTCCGCTGTGGCTTTATCCTGATTAGATGAAGTGCATACAGATGTTGTTTAGCTTCTGCTGTAGACCAAGAATATGCTACTTGCAGCTGCATCTAGTAACTCTAGCGCAATTTAAGGCATGCGCGCAGCACAAGCATGAGAGAGAGACGGCGACCCCATACCTTGGGCGCGAGATCGCTTGTGGGTGCGAGCTTCAAAGCCTGCGGCCTTGAGGTGCAGCCGTAGATGTACGCGTCCCTGTCGCCGCGACCCCCTCCGCCTCCTCGCCCTCCACTCGGCACCGGAATGTAGGACGCCGCGGGCCCCATCTGCGCGCACGGCGGGTCGCTCCCTGGCGCCAGCGTCGTGATGCGGAAGCCGCACCTCGCGACCCCGCCCTCGTGGCCGAGCCCCGTCGAGACCAGTGCAGAGCGCCCGCACGTCAGCACGGCGGCCTCGGCGCCGGCTGCGGAAGTGCCCTCGCCGAACGGTCGAAGGCGTCGGCGAGCGGGGTGGCGGGACGGCGTCCTGGACGCCACCGGCGGGCGCGCCCTTGCCGCTCGTCTCCTCCAGCACGACTCGCTTGCAGAGCAACCTGCTCCCGCCCTCACCCGCGGTCGGCGCCGCCGGTGTAGGGCCGCGGGGAGCGGGGTTGGGGTAGCAGCCGCGCCACGCCGCGGCCTCCTCCTCCTCCTCCTCGACGCCGTCTGCCTCGCACTCGCCCGCCGTCGGCGCCGCGGCGGGCCTGTCGCGCATGGTCGGGCGCGCGCGGTGGTCGGATCGGGAGGAGCGGGTGACGCTGGTCGACCCCTCCGCCGCCGCCGGGTCGCCGCCGGGTCCCTCGGACGGCGCCATGCTAGACCCTCGTCGCCCGCCGCTAAACCCTAGGGGAGGAAGGGGAGGGGAGAAATCGAGACGACGAAGGCGAGGAGGCCGCGTCTGTCGCTGCGCATTCCTCGCTGTGTGTTTGGGGGTGTGGAGTGGCGCCGCGGGGTGCGGGTGGGCGTAGGCTAGGTGCGCGTGGTGCATGGACCGAGTAGAGGAGGGCAGCGTACGATCAACTCCGGATGGGCCGTGGACACGCCACTCGGGTCAGCTGCGTGGACCCGGTGCGCGGCGCGGCGGTCGCTCCTGCCCGTCCGATCGCATTGGAGGCACAGGATTCTTTGCGCCGCCGGCGCGTCGCGCTCCGTGGACGCGGCGTAGGGTCTTCCCGCGCAGGGCGAAGCGTGGAGCCCACCAGCTGCTCTCCTGACGCCACGTATCGAACCCCATGCCACCCTTGGCACCTTTCCTCACCAACTCCTACTCTAGCTAACTTATGCGCGACAATATTGGCAGAACGCCGTACCTGCGAGACTTTAAACTCTGCGAATTCATCGACAGATTTGATCTCCTCTACCCAAGGCCCCACCGCTGATAGATTCTTGCCTGGATTTTGAGCATGCCTTTTTTAAAGGAAAAAAACTTGAGGTATAATGAAACAAATTATTTTCACCACCTGCTCAAACCCAAAATTCTTCCTTGGTCGTTGTTGTTCTGCCTGCGCTGCGCATGTGCATGTGTTGCTTCCGTAGGAGGATTTCATTTCAAATCACGGGAAGCACGAGCACAATGGTTCATCATGGAGGCATCTTTTCCCCGAAACTTTTATTTACGTATTTTTATTTAGTACTAAAACTTTTGGATCTTACTAGTTCTATGCCCATATTTTTCAAATGTACGTGCATTTTTATTACTTCTCTAGCCATTCTTTCAAACTTGCTCCCTCGAGGAGAAACTCCGGCCGTCTCCCTGCGTGCGCCACGAGTAGGTCACCGGACGACAACCACGTCGTCTCCAAGGGCCAAGGCAGTGTGGAGATGCCCTGCTCCTCCTAAGGCACGGATCTTTGGGGCGGCAGATTATCTACCCACTACGGAAAATAAATGTAAGAGAAAACTTGAAAACTCTGGCATATGTGTTGTTTGTGGTGTTTTACATGAGGATACCTCTCATGTCGTCTGCACGTGTCCAATGCTCGAAGCTATGTGGGAAGACGTGAGGGAGCATGGCGTTGCCCGAACTCCAAAGCATTCAGAACACATGCTCCAAATGGATTCTTCCCCTATTGGATAAATGTATCGAGACAAAACGTCTAATCTTCCTCTTAGGCCAACGAAGCCACACACCAAAAGGTGGCGCTACCAATCGAGAGCTCGAGGAGATTTCTGAAACAACTACATTGAGTCTCTCATGTGTAACAATCAAACTCTGATTCTGACTTTGGTGAAGCAAGACAGTGGTCGCCATGGGCAACATGACAATCCAAGCGTGACCCATGGCCCATACGTCACGAACGGAGGCAGATGAACATTGGAAGAAACCATCTCCGATCCAGGATGGACGGAAATGGAGGGAGAGCGGGCATGGTGCTATGTGATGACGCGGGCACCATTATCTTATCGGCATGCCGCCATCTCCTATCGTGCTTGTCCCTCCTAGAGGCAAAACTCGCTGTGGTGCTCTAGAATGGACTTACAAGCTCTTCAACGTCAAACTGGAGTACCTACAAGCGGTGGCGAGGAGTTACTTAAGGACGATGTTATCAACAACTCCTTGGTGACCTCCCTAGCAGGGGAGATGAGGACCCTCTTGCATGGGAGCACAGAGCATCGTGTCGAACATGTCTGCCGCCCCATCAATGACATTGCTCACCTAGCAACTCACATTGTGGTGTACCTCTCGACGCGATAGTCTTATATCTACACGCAGCGAAACTTATGTAGCGTTTGTTGGTTTGTTGCACCTTGGATGCTATTTTCTTTGTTTCGTTCCGTTATCTTTCCGATAGTGGAACCCGATCCATTTTTTGATCGAATGGGAAAAAATTACACCAACTCACAAGTGGATTTGCACATGTATTGTGAAAAAGAATAGAAAATAATCCATCTGTGTATATGGCAACAACATTCTTCTGTTGGGTTGGCTAGCCCGCGCATGCGTCTGAGCTTGCATCACACAAGATCTTGTGTCGAATCCCTGTGGCACACCATTTTAGTTTCTATCTCTTTCTTTCCCCACAGACAGGTGGGACTTGCTACCACGGTGGTGTGCCATGTAGGAAGAGTCAGCAAACCACTTGACGGCGAGTGACGGAAATCTGCCCAAGTGTTTCCGACACTTTTTTCAAGTTGTTGTATGACTATGTACCCACCGTGCAAGTTCATGTACCGTAGGTGCAATTACTCTTTTTAGCCTTCCTTCTACTTATCACCTCCGGCTTCTTACCGAGGTAGTTGTCGCCCTGGTCCTTGCTCTCACAATGCGGAAATTGGTGGCCTACATTGTCTCGAATGCCTTGTCCTTTGTCGCACGTGTCGTCAATGACATCTCATCCTTAGTTGTCTCCGCCGTCTGGGACGTCTTGTCCATGTCCTCGCCATTTGTAAGTTCGTTCTTTTTTTGCGATGCCATTTGTAAGTTTGTTGGCATGGCGGTGATGGTAGCTCCCCTTAGCAATTTGGCCATTCAGACTCCTATTCATCACATTGGTGAGGGCTCCGGTGTCATCATGAGGCGTGCGAACTTATTTTGAAGGTTGTGATATTGGATGCGTGGAACTTCCAGCAGCGATTGCTTCGACGTTTTTTTATATCAAAAACACTGGTCCTGTAGCTTCGAAGTTTTTTTATCGAAAACACTAGTCCTATAGCCCTTGATGGCTTACCGCGCGCAATCTACAATGACGAGCTGGCTCTGGCGATGGAGAGGAATCAGGGGTGGCGCGCCATCAGCCTGTTATCAAGGAAGAAGACAATAAGACCCTAGCTAGGGACCTCGGTGTATATTTGTTTATTTTAGATGGGTGTGATGCTTTTTTTGTAAAAAGAAGTAAAGAAAAACAAAAATACAAACCTGGGTCCCTCTCCCCTGATTTTGTAACAAAGAAAATTCATTTTACAATGTGTATTTTTTTAACAAAGAAAAACTGGTGTAATGTAAAAGGAATAACGTAAACTTTTTAAAACAACAGTAAGTACTCCAGATTAATCGTGTTCGAAGGCTTTATGGGAGACAAAATAATGTAGGTTAGTTTTTAAAATACGTACTTTACATATATTTGTCTGATCTTCGGCTTTTATTTCTCTTTGTATATATAAAAAAATTCGATGCCCTGTTAATGTAATGCAAAAACTAGTAATAATGCAAAAAAAAAGAGTAATGTAAACTTTCTAAAACTGTAGTAAGCACTCCCGATTAGTCACCTTTGAAGGCTTAATGAAAAAGCAAAATAACTTTGGTTAGTTTACAAAATGCGTACTTTTATTTCGTTTTATGTAATCTAATCTCTGGCATTTAGTACATGTTATTTTCGCAGAGTTTTTGAAGTCCAATTTTCTCATTTGCTAAAAGGAGAAAATAAACATCAAACAAACACGGATCCATGCATATCTGCACCCGTGACACACAAAAATAATATGCGCGCCCGTGATACAACTACACAGACGTACACGGTCATCCGGTCAAAAGTGGGATGGGAACTAGTTGTAGATGGTACGCCTGTTTACCGGGCGGTACAACCCTTTCTTGTCTCAAACCGGCAAACCAAGTCAGCCCCTCCTCTCTCTCTCTCTCTCTACACACACACCCATTTTCCTCGAATCTCGGTCTCTCCCACAGCCTCTCTCTCCGTCTCCAAATCCCATGACCGCCATTCGCCAGAGTCCGCAGAGAGAGACCCCCATCCCGTCCTTGGTCTGCTTCTTGCTTGTGTGACGTACAGAGCTGGAGGCCACGCGACGTACGTACGTCTGGGAGGAGGACTCGGCTCGGACGCAGCCAGGCAGCACCGATGAACGTCGCCGTACGTAGGCGAGGCACCAGCTCCACTCGCGGCGGGGGCATCGGTCGCCCTCGTCGGCGCTCGGCGTTGGCGGGGCCGGAAGGAGGAAGCCCGGCGTGCCCGTGCGTGCGTGCTCGTGGACGCGACGGCAAGGGAGGGAGCGGGGGCGGGGCGGCGTGCGTGCATGCATGCAAGGACGGACAGGGCGGCGGCCGAGGCGCAACGCACAGGAGCCGCTCGGAGGCAGGCTTTGGTGCGCAGTCTGCCGGCCACGCAGGCAGGTTTTCAGACCTGGCCCCGTCGCGATGTGCAGCTGACAAGCCCCGTGAGGGAGCCAGCAACGCGGCGTGCCCGGGCTTCCCGGAGCTCGGAGTGAACGTTTGCATGTTGCAACCAACCAAGTGTGCCCTGCCCTTTCTTGCCTGCCTCTTCGGTACGTACGTACATGCCCTGCCCTGCCTCCACTCATGGAAAGGCTACACTCAACAATGCCCTCCATTCAAAGATGACGACTTGCTTAATGCAAGTTTTAAAAACGGAGGCATCCTCTACTTGATAATGCCGAGGTGGTTTCGCCCTCGCAAGAGGGAAGATTGAGTTCAGTGACGGGACCTATCTTTGATGACTGCTACTACATGACTCAGGACTTTAAGCATGTTTTGGAAAAAAATTTGGAAATACTACTTTTTTTTGAACAAATTCCGAAAATATGCTGAACAAATCAAAATTTTCAGAAATAGAGCACCGTCGTTGTACTGTTGGACGAAACTCAGTTTTCGTTCTATTGTTGGACGAAACTTTCATGTTTCGTTGATTAGTTGGACGAAACATGTGTTTCGCTGAACAGTTGGACGAATCAGCCATGCATTCGCGAACGACAATGCATGTCAACGTTTCCTTTAACCACGAACCACGGGACGAAACATCCCATGTACACATGAACTCTTCACATAATCATCCCTTGCCGCACTAGAGCTCCCCTGGCCGAACCCTCACGCCACCAGGACCGCATCGACGAGGAGAATCCATTCAGACGCAGAAGAGCTCGAACCGTGAATCGTGGAGGACGAATTTCGCCATTCAATCTACACCGATCGCCGCAAGCCTTTGTCGTGCTAGGTGAGAAAGTTTTCAATTACTCGCACCCATCTACTCATCTAGATGCCGTCAACCTCCTAGACATTATCTTTTATCCTATTGTTGTCGTTGGCCGCGCGCACCACGATCCGTGCCATCCGCAGACGTGAACCGGATGTCGCCAACTCCGACATCACCTCGACGCGGTCATCGGAATGCACTTCCGACGTTAAAAAGTACCCGAATGATTGCTAGTGTCATTCATTTAATATGTTGGTATATTGATGATTGGTCCGACTTGCAGAAGGAAAATGTGATGACGGCTCTCCGGCGAGGATCCAGAAGACTCACGGCGGTGGTGGCTGAGGCGTTTGACCAGGCGAAAGGATGGGCACCACTTGGGCATCGTGTTGTTGGATGATTGTTGTAGCCGGTGGTGCATCGGCTTGCCCGCGTTTGGTCGTGACTCTGAAGTTTCGTTTTGCATGTCCTGTTTTCTGTAGTGTTTTGCGTATACAATCTGGGTGTGTCATTTTGCTGAGTGATGAACCTCCGACTATGTTTGTTAGAGATGCTGATGTTGCAATAAGTAGTTTAATTCTACTTTATTCACTTTACTTTCTGTCTATATTTTTTGATGTACCGAACTCAGTTTTTTTAATGGAGTTGTTTACAAATTAAAAGAGTTGTAAGAACTTCTAAAAAGCATTTAGCATTGTAGACACGGAAGAGTTGCATGGAGCCCAAATTGGCACTCATGTCGATGGACGTACAGCAAACACTTAATCAGTCGTTTTTCTGTATCAAAATGAGTATCATATATATGCAGATCACAGAGGATTTAGCTAGCTAGCTTGTTTCATCGTCAATGGCATGACAGATTCATAATGATGCTCAGTGCACCGGTGATAGAACACCGCAGCCGCCATCGTGGAGTAGAGCTGCACGCCGGCGGACGGGAGAAGATATCCATGGACGACACCGAGGACACGGGCATTCCGATGACCGCGTCGAGGTGATGTCAGAGTTGGCGACATCTGGTTCACGTCCGCAGATGGCACGGATCGTGGTGCGCGCGGCCAACGACAGCAATAGGATAAAGGATAATGTCTAGGAGGTTGACGGCATCTAGATGAGTAGATGGGTGCGAGTAATTGGAAAATTTCTCACCGAGCGCAACGAAGGCTTGCGGCGGTCGGTGTAGATTGAATGGCGAAATTCGTCCTCCACGATGCACGGTTCGAGCTCTTCTATGTCTGAATGGATTCTCCTCGTCGATGCGGTCCTGGTGGCGCGAGGGTTCGGCTAGGGGAGCTCTAGTGCGGCAAGGGATGATTATGTGCAGAGTTTAATGTGCATCATGGGATGTAAACGTTATGTTTCGTCCAACTAATCAACGAAACATGGGTTTCGTCCCACGGTTCAACGAAACACGAACGTTTCGTTCAACAGTAGGACGAGAACTGAGTTTCATCCAATAGTACAACGACGGTGCTCTATTTCTGAAATTTTTGATTTATTCATCATATTTTCAGAATTTGTTCAAAAAAAATAGTATTTCCGAAAAAATCCCATGTTTTCTTCACTCAATGTAACAGGGAGAGCAAACAAAGTTGCCCATGAAATAGCAAAGTTAGGTGGATTTTCTATACCCGGTACCTCACCTCTAGTTGAGGTGGTCTCGTTTATTCTACCTGATACGTTGGTTCCCACAACTAATTAAATAAAGTATCGTTTGTCAAAAAAAGGATTATAATTAGTTGATTGTGAATGTCCGAGAATACCCTTTTAAATAACTTTAGGATTCGTGTAAACTTTTAAGGTGGTGTACCCAAGCAAAATGAGTCAAAGGCAAGAAACCACTACATTTGCGCCATCATTTGGGCCATCCACGATGGAGGCAGACGAGGAGGTGGTTATGAGGACGGGCAGGTGGAAGACTCAGATCCCACCCAGCCCGACAACTACACCCACACGCAGCAGGGCTACACCCAGTTGGGCACGCAACAGTCCTACACCCAGACCGGCACGGGCACACAAACAGCAGGATTGGGCCGCCGGACAGTAGGAGGAGGAGGACGGCGAGGACGATGAACCGGATGATTTTGTCGGCGATCCGAAGAAGAAGAGTAGAGGAGAAAGCTTCAACATGCGGGAGGACGAGCTTTTGTGCGATGCATGGTTGGCCACTAGCCTCGATCCGATCCATGACACGGAGGAAAAGGGCACAACATTTTAGGCCAACATTCACACATGGTTTCATGGACACAAGCATTTCGCGCTCTACTCCGACACGGTCATCCGCAACCGTGAATCAAAGTCCCTCAACCATCGATGATACACCATTCAAGAGGCCGCGTCGAAGTATTGCGGACACTTGGTGCATCTCATCGCACGGTGGCCTAGTGGTGAGCAAATCACCGAGCAAGTGGCCGGATATGCATAATTTTGTTGATCACTAGCCGGATATGCATAGTTTTGTTGATCACTAGCCGGATATGCATAGTTTTGTTAATCACTAGCCGGATATGCATAATTTTATAGCCAGATATGCATAGTTTTGTTGATCACTTGCCGGATATGCATAGTTTTGTAGCCGGATCTAGCCGGATATGCATAGCTTTGTTGGTCACTAGCCGGATACGCATTGTTGACAATGTTTTATTTTGTAGCCTTCTCGTGCGTGTACGGTGTTCAAGAAGTTGGAGAAGAAAAACTTCACCGTCACGCATTGTTGGTTGAAGATGAAAAAAAGGCGAAGAGGTTCAAATTGTTGATGGAGGCGATCGAGAAGAAGCTCAACCTCGAAGAGAAGAGGCCAAGAGGGCCATGATCGAAGAGAAGAAGACCATGCTCGAGGAGAAGAGGGTGACGATCGCAGCTGAGACGGAGGACGCCAAGAGGTTGTCCTTGAATTTGGAGTCTTTGGATGCCGACGCAAGAATGTTCGTCCAAGCCATCCGCTACAAGATGTTGCAGCGGCAGAAAGATGAGTTGGAGGTCGCGGTCAAGGAGGCGGAGGCTGCCTACGCGGAGGCGACAACACCTTGAGCGCGGAGGCTCGGATTTCCAGTCCGGCATGACAGAAAATCTGGTTTTTTTACACGGATTGTCGGACTGATATTTCTTTGTGATCGGGCATGTAAAAACTAAGCATACTTGTCTCTTTTTTATTGTGATCCGACGATGGTTGTGATCCGGTCATGGATCAGGCTTTATTTAAATTTGAAATTGCCGTTTACTAACGAACATATACAGAACAACATTGGATAGCCAACTCCCACGTCCCTGTTCTAAACATAAATTGGATCACCAAGTTGCTGGAAGCACGCTTGTTTAATAAAACTAGACCGATCGGGGAAGGAGCACCGCGGTATTTTAATCAAGAAGGAGGGTGTGAGACACTGAATACTAAGAAGCACACTTGTTTAACAATGACCATGCATGCATTTTGTTTGCCATGCCATGACACGTCATGTTATCAAACGGACCTTTGCTACGTAGGAAATGGTTCCTGTGAGTCCCTGCATATAACTAGAAGTTTTTTTTTTTCAGGGATAAAGAGTTTTATTCCATATGCATAGGGTTACAATCAAGAGGCACCAACTCCTCAATACACGGTGGTCCACGTTCAAGCCATACGGCAGTGGTACTCTCCGTATGACTATACAATGCCAAACGATCTGCTACCCTATTTTGCTCTCGCTTAAGTTTTTATGGAATAAACTCACGATCTACCATAAGATGCTTAATCTCAGCTATCAAGTGACCATATGCTGACCGGGACAGATTATCACCGGTTAATGCCGTCAATGCCTTCGAGGAATCCGACTGGACTAAGATAGGATCATTGGTATGTTGCACCGCCAGCGCCATACCCTACATTAGTGCGTGCAACTCCGCCTCTAGAGCATCGTTGCAATTAAATAAACACCGATATGCTGCAAAAATAATGGATCCATCGTATCTACTCAATATCATCCAAAACTAGAAGTTGAAATATTCAAGCGGCAGGTTGTGCACATGGAAGAAGAAACGCTGGAAGTACTAGTAGTAGGCGTACAGCCAACCACACAAGAGCTTCATCCAACAAGTCAAGAGGATGTCTGTTGGACGAGCCCCACATCCACATGGATTAAACGACCTCGGTCGGTCTTGCCATCCCCGAGTCGAATCGAAACAAGACAACGATGCCAACACATGGGTTCTGTACGCCTACGCCATCGCCACCTAGTACTGTAGTACTACTTAGGTTTAGACTAGACACAGCAGTCAACCGTCCATCCCATCCCGACCTGTCTCGTCCCCGCTAGCAAGCTGCCCGTAGCGTGCGTCCCGGCCGGCGGACGAAATCACTGTTTTGACCCTTTGTGGTAACAAATTCACGAATTGACCTCGATTGGAATTTTTTTTCGAATGTGACCTTTTTGGGTGACGCCAACATCCCTGGCGTCTGGGTTGAACGGGTGACGCCAGGGACCCTGGCGTCTGGTCCCTGGCCCGCACAACCCGCCCATCCGGTGACCGGCTGACGTGGCAAAGGGGCCAGACGCCGGGCACCCTGGCGTCTGGCCCTGGTAACTGACTCACGCGCGGCCTAGCCCACCCATCCCCATCTCCTTCTTTCTCTGGCGTCTGGCCGAACCAGAGAGCTCTCTCCCTCGCCCCTCTTCTCCCTCACACCAAATCCCCTCTTGATCTACTCCATCCTCCAGTCAAATTCGTGGATCTGACCCCCCCCCCCCCAAGCATCCTTGAGGTATTCTCCCCCAATCCCTCCAATTTGTTTTGGTTAGAACATCTTCTTTTGGTTGCATTATTCAACATTGGGTGATGTTAGATGAGTACATGTTGTTTTGATTTTAGGAATTTTTTTGTAGTTGTTAGATGGTATAGATGATTTGTAGATAGTAGATGTTATGTTGTTGAATATGTATGCAATTTTATTTCGGTTTGGTCCATATGTAGGTCATCCTATTGTTGGCATATTATTTTTGCAAAAGAGATGATGAAATTTGATGGTTGTGTGTGGCATGATTTGTTCAAGAGATTGGTTTGGGTACTGTAGATGTTATGTATTTGCAAATGTTGTGAATATGAGTGTTTTAAGAGAGATGTTGTTGCATATGATGAAATTTTGCATATGTTTATGTGACACCATATTGTTTGAGAATTTTATTTGATCGAAAGATGATGTGCTTATATTTGAGAAGAATGATGTGATCATATGGAAAAAAGAATGCATAACTTGGAGAAGCAAATTGTATTGTTTGATATTGTTCATGTATTTATAGATGTTGTGATTTGTTTGGTAGGATGGCGGATGATGATGGACCTTGGTACGAGGGATTAATCGAGGAGTTCGACAAGGAGCATCGTGCTCGGGCCATTGAGAACCGGAAGGTAAGAAGCAAGACTAATCAATTTTCGGTGTTATTCCATTTGTGTTTTTTACTGATCCGAAACTTACTTTGTTTGCAGCCTGTAGTTGTTATGCGCATGAGGGGTCATGGTGCGGATGACTTTCCTTACGACGTGCGGTATGAGCCATACATTCGGAGATTGGGTCTTCTCCCATTCGTGTTGGAGTTCAAGCGACACCCTCCGCCGGTGAACCACGCGGCGCTCACCGCACTTGTGGATCGTTGGAGGCCAGAGACACACTCCTTCCACCTTCCCTGTGGGGAGATGACGATGACCTTAGCGGACATGGCTATGATAAGCGGCCTTCCTATCAACGGACAAGTTGTTACCGGCCGTGTCAGCGCCGTTAATTGGCGAGCTCGGATTGGCGTTTTAATTGGTGTTGAGCCCGCTCCCCCTCTCCCAGGCAAGGCCGATACCCCGAGAGTGAAGCATTCTTGGCTAAAAGAAGTGAGAGGAGCAACAAATCCGTGCCCCGAGGATGCTAATGAGATCGTTGTGCAGCAGTACGCTCGGGCCTATCTTTGGTATGTACTAACCAAGGTAGTCTTCTCAGACTCAACCGGGAACTCAGCCCTCTGGATGTTCTTGGAGCTACTCAGTGACTGGGATACTCAGTATAGCTGGGGTTCGGCGGCACTAGCATACTTGTATCGTCAGGTATCAAATATTTGCAACCATTTATCTTGCATTTGTCATGCGCCTCCATATCTAACATGTATGTTCAATTGCAGCTTGACTTGGGGTGTCGCAGGATGCGTGATACATCCTCATTGGCCGGGTTTGTTTGGAGCCTATCCGTGTGGATGTGGGAGCGGATCCCGGTTGGACGGCCCGATGAGCTAAACCAAGAGCACCCAAACCCACGTCCGCTTCATGAAGGGCTTCATGATGCTGATCCATATCGGCGCCCCACGATTGCATACTGTTGGGAACGGGTGGCGGTGTACACAGGAAGCTCGCATGTGCGATACAAGTGCTATGTGAACGAGCTGGACACCTTGACTGCTGAGCAGGTACCGAGAAGTTGAATCAGACATAATTTAGTCAAGAATGAAATTTGTGTGTAACAATTGATCTCGTTGTGTTGCAGGTCCACTGGTTGTCTTATGCGGGAGATCGTGACTTCTCTCTTAACGAGATGTGCACGCGTGATAAGCATCTTTGGCGGGCGAGGTGCCCAATGATATGCTTCTACGCAGTCGAGTGGCACTTCGTAGACCGTGTTGCCAGGCAATTTGGAAAAAGACAGGGTATTCCAGTTGAGGAGAGCAAGGAAATAATCCAATCTCTGCATCGGTGAGCAAGCATGTCTTTGTTGAGATATGTAGTTGAGCACTTACAAAGTCATTGTTTGCTAATTGTAATACGGTGCATCATTTGTAGGTTCAGTCGAAGGAACAATCAGGATACATCGGATTGGGCGAACAAGCACCGTCAGTGGATAGACATTTGGAATCAGAGAGAGACGTTAGTGGATTTAGAGAATAGACCCCACAATCAGTCAGCATTCCAGAAGTATCAAGTGTGGTATGCGAAGCGTTACCGGTTAAAGCTAAAGCCTGGCTGGACTCAGGAGGAGTGGTCGGAGTTGGTGTCGGAAGACCCGGGGGCTGCAGAAGGTTATCATGCCTTCAACATGGTGGTGAGAGAGACCAGAGGGACTCACGTTGACTACGCACCGATGCATGACGAATTGGTACATTAATGAACATACAGTTGCATTATCTTGTCTTTATTTCAAATATGAATGTTTTGTGTGATCATGAATTGCAGGGCAGAGAGTTGCTGATGTGCGTCAACGATGCCAATGTAGCACTCAGTCATCCCCGGGGTGGTGGATTATCTGAGAGGACTCTTAGGACCACGATGGAGGTATGAGCCATTTATTAGAAAAGCTTATCTTTGCGGATTAGTTATTTGCATCTCATATCATATCATATTTTGTGTTGTTGCAGAAGTTCAAGAAGAGGTTCCACAAGATGGCAGCTATGCTTTCTTGCCACGGTGCTCAGGCCGCTGAAGTGAGTGCACCTGGTACCCGCGCCGAGAGAGCTAGACGCCGCTTTCTACGCGACGAGGAGAGTGAGGAGGAGGTCCATCAAGAGGAGCAAACACAACAAGAGGAGCAGATACAACAAGAGCATGAGTATGATATTGATGCTCCACAGCCATCACAGGCTACACAACCGACACAAGGCAAAGCTCGCTCTAAGAAAGGCAAAGGCATAGCTAAGACACCAAGCAAAGGTAAAGGAAAATATAAAGGGAGAAAGAAGAAATGGAACACTTTCCTCCGTAGTCCTGAGTATCCTCATCAACTTTTGCCTAAAGGAATGCCTAGACATGAGTCTAACGAGGATGAGGAGTGTAGCGAGGAAGAGGAGGAGGACCGCGAGGAGGAAGAGGCTAGCGAAGAGGAAGAGGTTAGCGATGAGGAGGTGCTAGCAAATGCCCTGAAGAGAGTAAGGAAGAAGTGAACTAGTGCAAATGCCCTGAATGTATGACTTGAAGTTAGTGCATGAACTTGGTGTCGTTGTTTGCATGAATTTGGTGTCGTGGTGAAAACTTTTTAGGTTGTCTTGAACTACTTGCCATGAATTCGTGAACTTGCTATGAATGTATGACATGAATTTGTTGGTTAAATGCTGAACTCAGTCATTTGTATGTATTTGTGAAATGTTGGTTCCTGTATAAATCTTCAATTGCTGTATCTTTTGTTTCCTGTTAAACAGCAAAGTCAGAAAACAGCAAACTAAAATTCCTGTACAGGAGACCAGACGCCAGGGTCCCTGGCGTCTGGGTGGAAACAGGGCAGCCAGACGCCAGGGTCCCTGGCGTCTGGGTGGAAACAGGGCAGCCAGACGCCAGGACCTCTGGCGTCTGGGTTTGCAGCAGAGGGATCTTGGTAGGCTATTTGAAAGTTTTCCTTTGTGTTACCCCTCTTTTAAGACTCCTCGGCCGTGTCCTTTTTCACTACATTAGATTATTTTTACTTTTACATGCACTTTATTTTGGGCAAGACCGTGTAAATATATCTCCAAACCATCACCTCTAAAGCTCTTCTACTCTGAACACACTGTTTAAAAAGAAAGGTTTACTATGACAATTCTTGTTAATAACATAGTTGAAATGAAATAAGCATTACATGGTTAGGTGACCAGACGCCAGGGACCTCGGCATCTAGCCCCAGCAACAGCAGCTTTTGGTGTTTATAGTTTGACATTGAAAAGCATTCAAATAAGTCTCGAATGACATACATAGTTAGTACAGTGACAAGTTCATCACAAACAAGGTTTAATAAGTCTCGAATAACACGGAAAGTTCATCACACATAAGAGGTCTCGAATAACACGGAAAGTTCATCACACATAAGAGGTCTCGAATACAACAACACATAATTCATCATAGAAGGAAAGTTGATGCCATTAAGTTCAAATGACATAAACATTACATAGTCTGAAATGACACAAGTAGTTCATGACCACGATGGTCCACGATAGTTCAAATGACATAAACATCACATATAACTCGGTTTCCTGTAGCAATGCAATTCAACAACCCTTTTCCATTTCCATTCTTTGAACATTTGTTGAATTGCTTCATCATCAGTTATGTCAATCAATTTTCTGTACCCAGGGCCATCTGATTGCAACCTGCTTACGTAGTACACAAAATCGTCTTCCTTCAACCCGTGCTTCAACATGAATTTAGTCTTCAACCAATCAAAAGTGATGTCCACTTCACTAACTTGCTGCCATACACTTTGAGGAAAGCCTTCGACATGAACAATAGGGCAAAGCACCCACTGAGTACCCTTAGTCATCTGCAACACACAAATCCCACATATAGCACCATATTAAACCATTTTTTGCAAAGGATTTGCTAAAATAAGTTGAAACTAGGGTTTGCTAAAATCCACTAATTACGATGGATTCAACCAAACAAATCCATTATATCCAAAGCATATCAACACTACATTATTGATGATGTCCAAAAATGTATCATTAATTAACATACACTAAGCAAACTTTACCCTAAACACTAACTAACCCTAACCCCCAATCTTTCTACTCAACAAGCCCTTGCTAGCTTTGGTTGCACCCACATGTAAAGAATGCTAGCAAAATTTGGGGGAAACAAGATATTCACACTAATATTTGGGGGAAATCATAGAACTAGGGTTGCACCCACATGTAAAGAATGCTAGCAAAATAACAAGATTTAACCAAAAATTTTTTGGTGATTTGGGGGAGATTACCACAAGCAACAAAGTGACTCCAATCCAACGGACAAATGGGACCGATTTGTCAGAGATTTGAGGGGAGGTGGGGTGGTGGAGAGAGAGTGAGGGGACCAGCAGCTCGGGAGTGTGAGTGTAGAAAAATGTTATGAGTGGGCTGAGGTGGGCCCAGTGCATCTTATCCACTGGTAACTGACCAGACGCCATGGTCCTTGGCGTCTGGGTGACGTGGCCCTTAATGCCAGACGCCAAGGACCATGGCGTCTGGGGGTGCACCAGAGGCTCTAGGACAAATTGCTCTCTGGTTAGCTAACCAGACGCCAGGGACCATGGCGTCTGGGTGACGTGGCCCTAAACACCAAACGCCACTGTTCCTGGCGTCTGGTTAGCTAACCAGAGAGCAATTTGTGCTGGAGCCTCTGGTGCACCCCCAGACGCCATGGTCCTTGGCGTCTGGCATTAAGGGCCACGTCACCCAGACGCCAAGGACCATGGCGTCTGGGGGTGCACCAGAGGCTCCAGGACAAATTGCTCTCTGGTTAGCTAACCAGACGCCAGGGACCATGGCGTCTGGGTGACGTGGCCCTAAACACCAAACGCCACTGTCCCTGGCGTCTGGTTAGCTAACCAGAGAGCAATTTGTGCTGGAGCCTCTGGTGCACCCCCAGACGCCATGGTCCTTGGCGTCTGGCATTAAGGGCCACGTCACCCAGACGCCAAGGACCATGGCGTCTGGGGGTGCACCAGAGGCTCCAGGACAAATTGCTCTCTGGTTAGCTAACCAGACGCCAGGGACCATGGCGTCTGGGTGACGTGGCCCTAAACACCAAACGCCACTGTCCCTGGCGTCTGGTTAGCTAACCAGAGAGCAATTTGTGCTGGAGCCTCTGGTGCACCCCCAGACGCCATGGTCCTTGGCGTCTGGCATTAAGGGCCACGTCACCCAGACGCCAAGGACCATGGCGTCTGGGGGTGCACCAGAGGCTCCAGGACAAATTGCTCTCTGGTTAGCTAACCAGACGCCAGGGATCATGGCGTCTGGCCCTACTGCAGACAGTAGTTATATCTTCTGTTGATATTTTGGTTTAGCAACTTGTTGCACACATTGTTAAACATTGAAAATCATAAAAAATGTGAACAAAGCAAACTAGCCTCAAATCACACACAAGGTTTCGAATGAGATAAATAGTTCATCACACATACAATCTTTCGAATGAGATAAATAGTTCATCACACACTAGGTTTCGAATGACATAAATAGTTCATCGATGCCGGTGCCTTTTTCATTGGTCTACTGAGTAGTACGGGGCCATTTCCCCTTCTTGTCACGTGCCTCGTCCTCCTCTTGTGCATCGCGAGCCCTTGCTAGCTTTCTTGCCCTCTCTTGTTGACGCTCCTCCTTCTCTTTGCGTGCCCTCTCCTCCTCACGTTTCTTGCGCTCTTTCTTCTCCTTCTCACGACGCTCCCTCTCCAACTCCCTTGCAAAGTTTTCCTCGAAAAGGCGCTGCCTCCGCATACAATCTCGATATTGATCCTCTTGCACATCTTTTGGTACTTCGTGATCTATCCAAGTGAAGTACTTGCAAAGTGGAGGAGGAGACTACATAACAATCATGTTTGTGTTAGTAATATGAGTTGAAACAAATTTACATCATTTGGATGTGACGTGTAACATACCGGTGGTAGGTCATATGCGTTAGTTGGCCGCGCATGATCATATGCATAGTTGGGACACACAAAAAATCTTCTACCTTCTGTCCATGACTTTTTGCGATCAGTGGACACCTTCACCTTGCAAATATCACCACACCAACATGGTGGTGTGGCAACATCCTTCTCCTTATTCTTGTCCAACGTAGCCACCCCCCACGTCTTCGGCATGTCCTCTCAGTCGGCGCATGGCGGCCTCGTGCTGGAACCGGATGAAGCCATGCCTACAAGAGGAAGAATTGTTAGCAAATAGACACAAACAAAGTAAATGTGTAAATAAAGTGCGAGCAAATAATATACCATTCATATTCAATCAACCATTTGGATTACGCAAATAACCAAATGCCGATCCATTATCAACTTGCCCTCTTCGACCGCCAACTCTAACACTTGTGCTTCCTCTACGGCCACCACCAACACCTCTAGCACTTGTGCTTCCTCTACGGCCACCACCAACACCTCTAGCACTTGTGCTTCCTCTACGGCCACCACCAACACTTCTTCCCCCTCGTTCACCACCGGAGCCTCCTCCACGGCTAGTGCTAGAAATGCCCCTTTTCGACGTTTTTCTTTTCTTGTGACTCCGTGCATTGTGTCCCTCACCATCACACCCTCCACAATTGGTAGTTTCAGGAGCCTCCATGAAATGACCGCTACCAAATTGCTTCATGCCAGTGTATCCGGCTAGGTCATCCATATCACCCCTAAACCGCTTGGTTCTCCTTCTACCCTTGGTCTCCACCTTCAAGAGAGGGTCTGGCTTAATATGGGGTCCATGATACTCAGGCCACTGTGATTGGTCTAAGAAAGGGTGAAATCGAGGCGCCCATATCAACCTAGTAGTTTCCAAATGGAACTCTTGCATCCGCACGGTTTTCCCATCACTAACTGTGAGGTGTCTCGCCTTCGCCGCCGTTATCAAATGCGAGCATGGCCAATGATACTTACTAGGCCTCTCGCACTGGCACCACCGTGTCTTCAGGTGCACCTCAAATGCGGCACCACCATATGAAAAACCATCTCGTGTTGTGCCACCTGGCTCATCGATTTGATAGATCATTTCAGTTTTGTCGAACGTGATAATGTTTTGTTGCGAAGACTTGCTTGCTTGTAACTGCAGCCATTCATCAACTATTTCCGGATATTCCTTTTTGTCACCTATCCAGTTGGCAGTCTCTTCCGAATGCCTCTAAAAGTACTCATTAAGCTTGAAGAAGGTATACTCCACTATTGTAGTCACCGGCAATGAACGGACACCCTTGAGAACATTGTTGAAACATTCAACCAGGTTGCTCGTCATGTCGCCATATCTCCTACCTCCATCGTCATGAGCGCGCGCCCACTTGTGCTTCTCGCTGAAATTCCTATTTAAGAAATCTTTTCCCCCATCGTTCACCGCCGCATAGAGTTTGTTATAGCGAGCATCGAAAGCATTGGTGTTGAAGGCAACACATACATGGGTAAGGTCTTTGCTGAGCTCCTTGCTCTTACATGCCCTGTAAAAGTTGGCCACAAAATGCCTCATGCACCATCTGTGGTGAAGCTTTGGAAAGCCTGGAATCTCAATGTCCACTGCCTTGAGTATGCCATGGTGCCGGTCCGATATGATGCATACCTCCCTAGCCCCAATCACCTTGTGCCTCACATGACCCATGAACCACTCCCAGTTGTCCTGGTGCTCGGAAGGCACCAAAGCAAATGCCACGGGCAACACATTGTCATTGGAGGAGTGCGCCATTGCTACCATTAGTGTGCCCTTGTATCTGCCGGTAATGAAGGTGCCATCTATAGACAAGACCGGACGACAATGCTCAAATGCTGCCACACATTGTCCATAACTCCACAAGACCGAACACTCCGTCGTGGTTAGCCTCAACCACATGATACATGCCCGGGTTCCTATGTGCAATCGCTCCCAACAACCTCGGGAGTTGGTTGTATGCTTCTTCGTAACCACCATACAACATCCTAATAGCATTTGCCTTAGCCCTCCATGCCTTCCCATACTTGACTTCATAACCATATAGTTTTTTCGCCGTCCGCATGAGAAACCTCACTTTGACGGTGGGATCAACGGCTATGTCTTTCATAAATTTGTATCCAAGATACTCAGACGTGAGCTGACGATATGTCTTACGAAGTCGTTTCGATGGCGGTTTGCACCTATGGGTGGCAACACAACTTCTTAACACCCATTCTTCGGTTTCTTCAAGCTTTCTTGCACGAACCTTCCATGGGCATCCTTCTTGCTCACACTTGATGGTGTACCGCAAATTTATATCGGAGTGCTCAACAATATATGGCATGTGGTTCCGAATGGCATAGTCAGCCAACCAAATCTTCATACCAACCAAACTTAGGAACTTCACTCCTTTCTTCAAATAAGCATTCTCATCCTCGTTCTCCTCCCTTGGTTCGCCTGGATCCGGGCAAGGTGTTGGCTCAATTGCAGTCATTCTCATACCGCCATCGACTACGGCTTTATGAGCAAGGCTGAGATCTCGAAACAAGTGAGTTCTTTTTTGTAAGCCCGTCAACTCGAAGTAAATTTGGTTTTCCTCCTTCGTGAATCCATCCTCATCCAATTCTTCCTCCGGACCTTCGTCATCCGAGTCGTACCCATATAGACGCCTAAAAGGTAACTCACGATCCATGTCCTTTTGCGCTATGTAGGCATCCAAGTCACCAACATCATTACCATGAAACCCTTCCTCTAGCTCATCTTCATCATCATTAGCATCACCGTCCTCTTGAATTACGTTGTCACTACCAATCACCTCAACTTCATTTGCTTGGCTACTTGGTGGTTGGCTAGAAGCATTTGGGGCATAAAACTCAACCTCACTTGCTTCACTAGTTGGTGGTTGGGGATAAGCATTGGAGGCATCAACCACAACCCTATGCTCAACAAGGGGCACGATTGTCCTCTCGGTCATGTCATTCATTGGGGAAGACGCATGCTGGTTCAAGTCAATTGTAAACCGAGGAGGTTCAACCTTGGTGGCAAACAATTCAAATGACTTGTCTTCCGATTGGGCAACTTTTTCCTTGTATACATCCCAATGCAAATCCGAGGTGACAGGCATACTTTTCAAGCGAGATTTGGCTCCAACTCCTACATCATACCTTCCTATTAACTTAACATCATCATTGGGGTCCATCCACTTTAAGACATGTCTCACTTTTGCAACAACCTCCTCATAGCTAGGGCTAGTATCAAAAACCATTGGTTCCTCACCCGTGTCGGCATTGGCATTGTTACTCAAGAATGCCTCCTTGTCCATATAATGAACATTAACAAGCCTCCCCATCTAAAAACAACATGAATGCATTTAAGGCATCAATGACAATTGTTGGTTATCCAAAAACAATCCATTATATCCAAAGCATATCAACACTACATTATTGATGATGCCCAAAAATGTATCATTAATTAACATAAACTAAGCTAAGTTAACCCTAAACACTAACTAACCCTAACCCCCAATCTTTCTACTCAACAAGCAAACATACATACTACACACTATGCATATCCCTATATTATCAAAGTTAAACTAGATATTCACACTCAAATTTGGGGAAAAACAATGAACTAGGGTTGCACCCACATGTAAAAAATGCTAGCAAAATAACAAGATTTAACCAAAAAAAATTGGGTGATTTGGGGGAGATTACCACAAGCAACAAAGTGATGGAAAGGAAGATGTGAGGGAACCACCTTTTGGGGAGGATTTGAGGGGGGGCTTGAGGGAGGGGAGAGAGGGGGGGACCAGAAATTCTGCTTCAAGCTCGGGCTGGATTGGGGAGAGTGACTGGGGTGGGTCCCACCCAATTCCCTTGGGGTTATTCACTTACCAGGACCAAACGCCAGGGTTTACGGCGTCTGGCCAAACGCCATGGTCCTTGGCGTCTGGCCCCTTTGCCACGTCAGCCGGTCAACGAGTCAGGGGGGGTCGTGCGGGCCAGGGACCAGACGCCAGGGTCCCTGGCGTCACCCGTGCAACCCAAACGCCACGCATGTTGGCGTCACCCAAAAAGGTCAGATTCAATTTTTTTTTGCAATCGAGGTCAGTTCGGGATTTCTTTAGCACAAAGGGTCAAAACAGTGATTTCACCCCCGGCCGGCCCGGCGGCCATACCGCTGCGCTGACTGCTGCGGGTGATGGTGCACGCGACGTCGGGCTGGCTCGAGACACGCACCACTCTCCATCTTGCCGGTGGATAGACACACGAGAGTGACACACGCGACGCACCCCCGCGGCGCGCTCGATCCCCGCGCTTCACAGACACAGATACCGCCGGTTTAATGAGGCTCGGACCTATCCCTGCGCCCAGTCCATGCTCCGCCCCTCTCTGCGACTGGGCCACACCCCACCCACCCTACGCCTGGCGCTGACGTCGTGCCTGCATCTGCATGCCGGTCTTGCATGCACTTGAGTGCTCCTCACCCACGCCTTGCCTTGTCACCTCCGCAGGCTAGCTACAGTCAGGTCGCCCATTGCCGGCCGGCCGGCGAAAGCCTACCCACCTACCCTACCCCGGCACTCACTTGGCCATGCCCAACACCGGCCAGTGCCCCGGCCGGCGTCTCGAATCTCGATACCGCAGTCCGCAGCCCCGCTGTCTCGTGCGTGAGGTGAGGTGAGGTTGCACGCCTCAGCACCTAGCCAAGCCCATGCACAGCCCTTCCCAGCAGCACACTAGCTACACCCGTGACGCTCCACCCACGCACCGTGTCAGCCCGCCCGTCGTCTTGCCCGACCACTGTCAGCTCACCGGAGCTCCTGCCCGCCCACCTCGCTAAGGGCATTTCTAGCCAATCCCTCAAAACCGATTAGAGGAGTCGAAATTTGGTTTTGAGGGGTTAAACGAACCTAACGATCCCTGATTTTACTCCTCACGTCGGCCATCGCTTATATTTACTCGACCGAGGCATGTTCTCAGGTCCCTCGGCTCGCACTGCATCCACTCAAACTGGTACCCAAATACCCCCGCCTGCACTGCAGCTACCCCACACCCCCGCCGACACTTCGAATCGGCTGCCCCAACTCCTTCTAAACGGCGGGATATAACCGTCGGAGGTCGCCGCCGCCGATTCGAAGCGTGGATTCACGCAGTGGCGCGCAGCCGACCCGAGCACACAGCAGTGCCCACCCTCCTGCTCATTCTCTGACCCGCCGCCTTTACCAAAGAGGAAGTACCACATCGTGCAGCAGCGGATGTGGGGGACGCGGGTTTCAGAAATAAAAGACCGGGATACCGGCCGCCCCTACTGGCTTGGCTCCTTCCAGTCGACGGAGCTAGCAGCGAGGGCTTACAACGTGAAGGCGGTGAGCCTCTGCGGCAGTCGGGCGAAGATAAACTTCCCCCTCGGCAGTCCCGATGTCCATCCACATCGACCCCGGAATGGTCTCCTGTCACAAGCTGCGGGAGAATTGGGAGGCCTTCAAGCAGCTCGAGGCGGCGCACACCGATGAGGAGTACATGGCCGAGCTCCGCCGGATGCATCCGGAGCTCGTCGCCGAGGAGCGTTGGCGGCTCGAGCTGTACAAGAAGGGGGCTACGGACGAGGAAGAGGTCGGGCTGTCCGATGGGAGGCCGGACCGGAAGTGATCGATCTTTCGTCCATCGACTCATACCCCGACTACGTCGGCTCCACCCGAGCAGCGTGAATTGGAAGAAGATCCTGGCCGAAAAGGACTACGACTAGGTTTTTAGTTTTCTCGTTCGAATCGACTACTTTAAATCTGTGTTATGCAATGTAGTTTGAACCGAATTGTGCTATCTATGTTTATATTCGTATTATGCAATGTAGTTTGAATCAAATTGGGCTAGCAATGTTTAAATTTGTGCGAATTTTTCTTAGGGAGTTAAATTTAAGAGTTCGGCCAAGAACCACATTTTTTAACTCCTCAAATATAAGGAGTTAAATTTTAAGGAGACATATGAGGGGCTAAATTACAAGGCTTCGAGATGCCCTAAGATTTCATTTCTACGCACACCGTGAGAGATGTGTGTCGTAGTGCTTGTATTGCTGCCCGTGAGTCTCCGTTCTACACCAACATGGCGACCAAGGCTCTAGACATCTCCTTCGCGTCTTCGGCGCTTGTCACCGCTCTCCACTCTTCAGGACGCCGCCATCCGCGACGCGAACGGAGACCTCGACTCCTCCACGGGTGTTTCCTCCGCAGCTGGGATAGCCCGCATCATGCTCATCTCCGGTGCTGAGGATACCGATGTTCTGGCCATTGCTGGCTCCGGTGCGCCCGAACCTCCATGATCACACAATGCTTGATCGATCTCTTGTTCCCTCACCCCCGCGGAAGCCATCCTTGGAAGAATTTGCCAAAGCTACAGATGAATCTTACATAATAAATCTTAGAGGCTGATGTGGCAATGCTCTGACCGAAAAGGTGGCCCCATAACTGAAGTCACCCGGGGGGGGGGGGGGGGGGGGGGAGCAGTTGGTCAGAGGACACGTCTATTCGTAGATTGTTCTTGTAAGGCGCAGTTTGTAGGTATAGTACTTTTGCCCTTGGAAAGGGTAGTTTTGGGCAATGGTGTGTCTATCCTTGCATTTTTCTCCCGTCGCCCAACGTGTCCATAGGTTTTATTACAACTCTCGTTGTAGTCTATGTCCTCCTCAATCCTCATGTTGGACGCACGGGTTCCGATCAACAGGCTTGTACCTCTCTATTTTTCTGTCAGGAAGGTGTAACCCTCTTTGGTTATGAATCATGTCTCTCTTAAGATTTGCTCTTGGAGTGTACATGGTTTGGGCAACGATGACGAAAGTGTTGATGTTTTGGCCTAAGCTAATCTCGGTGAAGCGGAACATTGCCTTGGTTACTCCAAGGAAAAAATTAGTTCCCTTCCCCACTCAAAGCTAACTCCTTCATGTCTAGATCTCTTGACCAATTGATCACCCTAAACGCGATTGGCTTTTCCTATGGACTCTTTTGCCCTCGACCGCTTCGTCCTAGAGCTCCTCTCACACTATAACACTACCTTCACCTCCTCTCTCACAATTGCCGGACGGGCCAACGGGAAAAAGTTTGTCCTCACAAAATTTTGTGCCCCTTCACAACAAGACCTCAAGCCTTCTTTCCTCCTTGAACTCAAAGTCGTGGCACCAAAAGACTCTACCCCTTGGCTAGTTATCGACGACTTGAACCTCATTTGCTTTGCCGAAGAAAAAACATGGAAAATTTCCACGCTAACGAGGCCACTCTTTTTAACAACACTATAAGTGATCTTGAGTTAATCGAACTCCCCCTTTTCAATTGATCTTTCATGTGGTCTAGCAAAAGATCAAACCCTGCCTTGGAACGCATCAATCGTGCCTTCATTAATATTGCGTCGGATGATATGTTTCCGAACTCCTCCCTAACCTCCCTAAACTGCTTCATTTCGGATCATGTATCGCTAATTATTATGATCTCAACCAAAATCCCTCGCTCCTACCTTCTTCGTTCCGATTCCTTTTGGGCCTTAATGCCAGCTTGTTCTCAGTTGGTCCAGCGGACTTGGGCCTCCATCCGCTGCTCCGACCCTCGCAAGAAAAAAAACTAGATTTAGCCTCAAGTTATGGGCCAAGGCCTAATGACAGACCTACCAACGCGAAATCGACCTAAATTAGTTATCAATATTTTGGACAAAGGAGGCTAGGAACCTCTCCACCCCTGAAACTATATTGGTGACGTTATCATTTCTGCTCTCCAACGTATTACTCATAAAAATGCTCCTCTGAAAGCAATGCTCTATGATCCATACTGCCATTGATGGTGGTGAGAATACTTGGTACTTCCATGTCACTGCCTCCCAGCGCTCTCGGCATAACAAAATTGTTGTTCTTGATGAGAATGGGGGTGGGGTTCTTTTCCCTTACTAGAAATCTCACCTTCTCAAATCCTTCTACCTCGACCTCATCGGCATCCCCAAATCTACTGAGTGAATTTTTTGCCTCTCTCACGTCTACCCCTCCCACATACCCAACTCTCTACCCTCGATGCCCTCTTCACCGTCAAGGAAATCCAGGAGGCTTTCCGGCAAATGAATTCCCTTGCTAGCTCAGGCCCTAACGGGTTTGGCCCGGCTCTATCGTAAATTTTGACACTCTATAAAACACATTTTGCTACCCTTCTTCCACGCCTTCCATGACCACTCTATCTCCATTGAACGCTTTAACCACGCACACCTCATTATTCTTCCCAAATCCATGTCCGATAGAACTCCAAACGATTTTGGGATCATCTCTCTACAAAAGTGCCATGCAAAAGTTATGGCTGAAGTTTTGACCAACAGGCTCAAGCCTGTTATCCAAGAACTGGTACATGGTGACCAGACTGGATTTATTAATGTGAGATCCATTCAGCTGTTGCCACACTCGCAAAAGACCTACCATGGCCTTTAAGCTATATACTTCAAAATAGTCTTTGATTATATCAGTTGGGCTTCTCACCTATCCATTCTCTCCTCTCATGGGTCCCGTCCCACCACTTGGTGTGCATGGATCAACACACTTCCAGCCACTAAAAAGCTTATGTTATGCTATATATGGGATCCCTGACTCATGGATCAACTGGCAAGTTGGTCTTAGACAAGGGGGCCCACTATCCCCATATCTCTTCAACATCGTCGATGGCCTTATATAGCGCCAAATCTTTTGCTCTCACTCTGTTAGACTTCTTTGCTACCTATTCACACCAAACTCCCACCCGTCGTCCTCCAATATGCGGCGGTCACCCTAATCCTCGCTCACTAGCTCCTATCACGATGCCGCCATTCAACTCATTGTATTCCTTGATGACTTCGCGTTGGCCACATGCCTTACCCTAAAATTTCACAAACCTAACTTTGTTCCATCCACACAGACCCTTCCATCTCCACTCTGATACGTCTCCAACGTATCTATAATTTATGAAGTATTCATGCCATGTTTATTATAGTTTTGTATGATTTTGGTGCACTTTTATATGATTTTTATGGACCTACTGCACCTACTGAAAATATTTCATATGAAATTCCATCGGGTATGATAGAGAAACTGCTAGCTAATCCTTATGCAGAGATGGAACGGTACATCCTGATATGCACTTGATCTATGTGGATGAAATTTGTGGATTGTTTAAGCTTGCAGGTTTATCCGAAGATGGAGTTAAGAAGAAGGTATTCCCTTTATCTTTGGAGGGAAACGCATTGACATGGTATAGGCTATGTGATGATACTGACACATGGGATTGGAACCGTTTGAAGCTGGAATTCCACCAGAAATTTTATCCTATGCATTTGGTTCATCGTGATCGGAATTATATATATAATTTTTGGCCTCGTGAAGGAGAAAGCATTGTTCAAGCTTGGGGGAGGCTTAAGTATATGTTGCATACATGCCCCAATCATGAGCTCTTAAGAGAAATTATCTTACAGAATTTTTATGCTCGGCTTTCTCATGATAATCAAACCATGCTCGATTCTTCTTCGACTGGCTCCTTTATGAAGAAAACTATTGAATTCAGATGGGATCTTCTGGAAAGAATTGAACGCAACTCTGAAGATTGGGAACTCGACAAAGGTAACGAGTCAGGTATAACACTTGAGTTTGACTGTGTTAAATCTTTTGTGAACACCGATGCTTTTCACAAGTTTAGCACTAAATATGGACTTGACTCTGAGATAGTAGCCTCCTTTTGTGAATCCTTTGCTACTCATGTTGATCTCCCTAAGGAGAAGTGGTTTAAATATCATTCGCCTATTGAATTAAAAGAAGAACCCGTTAGTGTTAAAGAAGAAACAATTATTTACCATGTTGATCCAGTTGTGCCTACTGCTTACATTGAGAAACCACCTTTTCCTGTTAGGATTAAGGAACATGCTAAAGTTTCAACTGTGGTTAACAAAAGTAATATTAGAGCACCTAGACCCTCTGAACAAATTAAAATTGAACCTAATGTTGCTATGGTTAAAGATCTCTTGGTCGATAATATAGATGGGCATGTTATATACTTCTGTAATGAAGCAGCTAGAATTGCTAAACCAGATCCTAAAGATAAAAACAGACCTGTAGTAGGCATGCCTGTTGTCTCTGTTAAAATAGGAGATCATTGTTATCATGGCTTATGTGATTTGGGTGCTAGTGTGAGTGCTATATATTCTGTTTACCTTATATCAAGAAATTATGAATGATATTGCACCTATTGAAATAGAGGACATTGATGTTACTATTAAGCTTGCAAACAGAGATACCATTACGCCACTTGGGATTGTTAGAGATGTTGAAGTCTTGTGTGGAAAAATAAAATATCCTACTGATTTTCTAGTCCTCGGTTCTCCACAAGATAATGTTTGTCCCATTGTATTCGGTAGACCTTTCTTGAACACTATTAATGCTAAGATTGATTGCGCTAAAGAAACTGTCAGTGTTAATTTTGGTGGTACATCTCATGAGTTTAATTTCTCTAAGTTTCGTAGACAACCTCATGATAAAGAATTGCCTAGTAAAGATGAAATTATTGGTCTTGCTTCTATTGCCGTACCTCCTACTGATCCGTTAGAACAATATTTGCTAGTTAATGAAAATGATATGCACATGAATGAAAGAAATGAAATAGATAAGATGTTCTTTGATCAACCACCTATCCTTAAACATAATTTGCCTGTTGAAACTATTGGAGGTCCTCCTCCACCTAAGGGTGACCCTGTGTTTTAATTGAAACAATTACCTGATACATTGAAATATGCTTATCTTGATGAAAAGAAGATATATCATGTTATTATTAGTGCTAACCTTTCAGAGCATGAAGAAAAGAGATTACTAAAAACTCTGAGGAAGCACCGTGCTGTTATTGGATATACTCTTGATGATCTTAAGGGCATTAGTCCCACTCTATGTCATCACAAAATTAATATGGAGCCTGATGCTAAACCAGTTGTCGACCACCAATGACGATTAAATCCTAAGATTAAAGAGGTGGTAAGAACTGAAATATTAAAGCTTCTGGAAGCAGGTATAATTTACCCTATAGCTGATAGTATATGGGTAAGTCCCGTTCATTGTGTCCCTAAGAAAGGAGGTATTACCGTTGTTCCTAATGATAAAAATGAACTCATTCCACAAAGAATTATAACTGGTTACATGATGGTAATTGATTTTAGAAAATTAAACAAAGTTACTAGAAAAGATGATTATCCCTTGCCTTTTATTGATCAAATGTTAGAAAGATTGTCTAAGCATACACACTTTTGCTTTCTTGACGAATATTCTGGTTTCTCTCAAATAGCTGTATCACACGTATGCCTTTTGGTTTATGCAATGCACCTGCTACCTTTCAAAGATGTATGACTGCTATATTCACTGACTTTTGTGAAAAGATTGTTGAGGTTTTCATGGATGATTTTTCCGTTTACGGAACTTCTTTTGATTATTGCTTAAGCAACCTTGATCGAGTTTTGCAGAGATGTGAACAAACTAATCTTGTCTTGAATTGGGAGAAGTGCCACTTTATGGTGAACGAAGGTATTGTCTTGGGGCATAAAATTTCTGAAAGAGGTATTGAAGTGGATAAAGCTAAGGTTGATGCAATTGAGAAAATGCCATGTCCAACAGATATTAAAGGTATAAGAAGTTTCCTTGGTCATGCTGGTTTCTATAGAAGGTTTATTAAAGACTTCTCTAAAATTTCTAGGCCTCTTACAAATCTCTTGCAAAAAGATGTTCCATTTATTTTTTATGCTGATTGTGTAGAAGCCTTTGAAACACTTAAGAAAGCCTTAACCACGGCACCTATTGTTCAACCACCTGACTGGAACTTGCCTTTTGAAATTATGTGTGATGCTAGTGATTATGCTGTTGGTGCTGTTCTAGGACAAATAGTTGATAAGAAATTAAATGTTATCCATTATGCTAGTAAAACTCTAGACAGTGCTCAAAGAAATTATGCTACTACTGAGAAATAATTTTTAGCAGTTGTGTTTGCATGTGATAAATTCAGATCTTACATAGTTGATTCTAAAGTAACTATTCACACTGATCATGCTGCTATTAAATATCTTATGGAAAAGAAAGATGCTAAACCTAGACTCATTAGGTGGGTTCTACTGTTACAAGAATTTGATTTGCATATTATTGATAGAAAGGGAGCTAAGAATCCCGTACCTGATAATTTGTCTAGAATGGAAAATGTTCTTGATGACCCACTTCCTATTAATGATTATTTTCCTGATGAACAATTAGCTATCATAAATGCTTCTCGTACTACTCCTTGGTATGCAGACTACGCTAATTACATTGTTGCTAAATACATACCACCTAGCTTTACATACCAACAAAAGAAAAAGTTCTTCTTCGATTTAAGACATTACTTTTGGGATGACCCACACTTATATAAAGAAGGAGTAGATGGTATTATTAGACGTTGTATACCTGAGCATGAACAGGAACAAATCCTACGGAAGTGTCATTCCGAGGCTTACAGAGGACACCATGCGGGAGACAGAACTGCACACAAGGTATTACAATCTAGTTTTTATTAGCCTAGTATTTTCAAGGATGCTCGTAAGTTTGTCTTATCTTGTGATGAATGTCAAAGAACAGGTAATGTTGGTAGACGTCAGGAAATGCCTATGAATTATTCACTTGTTATTGAACCATTTGATGTTTGGGGATTTGATTACATGGGACCTTTTCCTAAATCTAATGGGTATACACATATTTTAGTTGCTGTTGATTACGTTACTAAGTGGGTAGAAGCTATTCCAACTAGTTATTTTCCCAAGGTTTGGAGTCCCTAGATATTTAATGACTGATGGTGGTTCACATTTTATTCATGGTGCATTCCGTAAATTGCTCGCTAAATATGATGTCAACCATAGAATTGCATCTCCTTATCACCCTCAATCTAGTGGTCAAGTTGAATTGAGCAATAGGGAAATAAAATTGATTTTGCAAAAGACCGTTAATAGATCTAGAAAGAATTGGTCTAAAAAACTTGATGATGCATTGTGGGCTTATAGAACTGCATATAAAAATCCTATGGGTATGTCTCCTTATAAAATGGTTTATGGAAAAGCATGTCATTTACCTCTTGAATTAGAACATAAAGCATATTGGGCAATTAAAGAACTCAATTATGATTTTAAACTTGCCGGTGAAAAGAGGTTATTTGATATTAGCTCGCTAGATGAATGGAGAACCCAAGCCTATGATAATGCCAAATTGTTTAAAGAAAAAGTTAAAAGATGGCATGACAAAAGAATTCAAAAACGGGAATTCAAAGTAGGTGATCATGTTTTATTATACAATTCTCATTTGAGATTCTTTGTAGGAAAACTTCTCTCTAAATGGGAAGGACCGTATATCATCGAAGAAGTTTATTGCTCCGGAGCCATCAAAATAAACAACTCCGAAGGCAATAATCTGAGAGTGGTGAATGGGCAAAGAATTAAGCACTATATTTCAGGTACTCCTATTAATGTTGAAACTAATATTATTGAAACAATTACACCGGAGGAATACATAAGAGAGACCTTCCGGAACGCTCCAGAACCCTGAAAAGGGGTAGGTATGTGATACGGTAAGTAAACCGACTCCAAAAAATTCCATAAAAATATTTTCTGTCAGTTTTGGAATATTAGAAAAAATACAAAAATAAGAAACACCAGAGGGGACCCACCTGGTGCCCACGAGGCACCAGGGTGCGCCACCCCCCCAGGCGCGCCCTGGTGGCTCGTGGGCCCCTCGTGAGCCTTCCCGATTCCGTTTTATCCTGGATTACTTGTTTTGCAAGATAAAAATTCTTTATATATACTCCTGGACGTTTTGACCACCGTATCGCAGAAATCTCTTCTGTTCTTGTTTCGTGCTATTTTTCTGACAGATCTAGATCGCTATGGCCCCACCAAGCTCTTCCAAGGACAAGTTCTATGAGAAGGTCATCAACCCCTACCTACCGGAGGTGATGAAACACCCTCAAGCCATCGAGATGCGTGAGGGGGTGCTTCACATCCGGGATGTTCAAGGACCCAAGAAGACCGGGAGCGTGGAGGCCACGCTTGAAGCGGTGGAGCAGGAGATCTTCAAGTGCCAAGGGATGGTGGAACGCGGACTCAACGCCAACCACTCTATGATCAAGGAATTCACCCGTGAACACAAGGTGGATGGCCAATCAATGGGGGACATCATCTTCAAGCTCAACGAATGAATTGATTATCTCCAAGGCCAAATCTATGATCTTCAAAACCAAAATTTTGAGTATGAGGCAAGATTCAAAGGTATGAGTTTAGTTGCAAGTTCCAGGACTCCGGAGACTTGTTCATCCTTTTATGATGGGGAACCTATGCCACGGAAGCCGTAGGACAAGCCCATCACTTCATCACCACCATCATCTCCGAAGAAAGAATCTTGAGCACACGGGTATGGGCACTCCCCTTGGCTTGTGCCAAGCTTGGGGGAGGCGCCCCGGTATCGTATCACCATCACTTTTATCATCTTTACCTATTTTTAGTTCGATCCTTAGTTATTTCGTGATCTAGTTGAATAAAAGTTTAGTATGATCTATTTTCGAGTGCTAGTTGTGTGATATATCTATCTATGTAATCGAGTTGAGAGTTATATAATAAAGAGTAGTTTGAGTTTTTGCTTCTTTACTTTTATGTTTCAATCCTAGCAATGAAAATAATGAAAAAGATCATATGCTAATCTTATGGAAAGTAATGACATTACATAAAGAAAAGTATAAGTGGTAAAATTTATTGAAAGTTAACAAGCATAGCATTAGTCAATGATGCAATTCATGAAAGAATTAATAAGGGAAGAGAAGATTCATATGCAAATACACTATCTTGGACATCTTTTATAATTGTGAGCCCCCATTAAGTATTTTATGTCAAATTGTTGACGTTGGACAAGGAAGACAATGTAATGAATTATGTTTGCTTATATTCACATAGAAGTTATATTGTTGTAGATCCTCCAACATGTGGTGCTTGCCGAATATCTTTGCTAGCCAAAAATCCGCACCAAGTAGAGATACTACCTGTGCATCCAAAACCCTTAAACCCAGTTTCATGTCATGAGAGTCCACTATATCTACCTATGGATTGAATAAGATCCTTCAAGTAATTAAATGTTATCAATTATGCTAGTAAAACTCTAGACAGTGCTCAAAGAAATTATGCTACTACTGAGAAAGAATTTCTAGCAGTTGTGTTTGCATGTGATAAATTCAGATCTTACATAGTTGATTCTAAAGTAACTGTTCACACCGATCATACTGCTATTAAATACCTTATGGAAAATAAAGATGCTAAACCTAGACTCATTAGGTGGGTTCTTCTGTTACAAGAATTTGACTTGCATATTATTGATAGAAAAGGAGCTGGGAATCCCGTTGCTGACAATTTGTCTAGAATTGAAAATGTTCTTGATGACCCACTTCCTATTAATGATGATTTTCCTGATGAACAATTAGCTGTCATAAATGCTTCTCGTAGTACTCCTTGGTATGCAGACTATGCTAATTATATTGTTACTAAATATATACCACCTAGTTTCACATACCAACAAAAGAAAAAGTTCTTCTTTGATTTAAGACATTACTTCTGGGATGACCCACATCTTTATAAAGAAGGAGTAGATGGTATTATTAGACGTTGTATACCTGAGCATGATCTGGAACAAAGCCTATGGAAGTGTCATTCCGAGGCTTACGGAGGACACCATGCGGGAGACAGAACTGCACATAAGGTATTACAATCTGGTTTTTATTGGCCTAGTCTTTTCAAGGATGCTCGTAAGTTTGTCTTATCTTGTGATGAATGTCAAAGAATTGGTAATATTAGTAGATGTCAAGAAATGCCAATGAATTATTCACTTGTTATTGAACCATTTGATGTTTGGGGATTTGATTATATGGGACCTTTTCCTAAATCCAATGGGTATCCTCATATTTTTGTTGCTGTTGATTACGTTACTAAGTGGGTAGAAGCTATTCCAACTAGTAGTGCTGATCATAACACTTCTATTAAAATGCTTAAAGAAGTTATTTTCCCGAGGTTCGGAGTCCCTAGATATTTAATGACTGATGGTGGTTCACATTTTATTCATGGTGCCTTCCGTAAACTACTTGCTAAATACGATGCTAACCATAGAATTGCATCTCCCTATCACCCTCAATCTAGTGGTCAAGTTGAATTGAGCAATAGAGAAATAAAATTTATTTTGCAAAAGACCGTCAATAGATCTAGAAAGAATTGGTCTAAGAAACTTGACGATGCATTGTGGGCCTACATAACTGCTTATAAAAATCCTATGGATATGTCTCCTTATAAAATGGTTTATGGAAAAGCATGTCATTTACCTCTTGAGTTAGAGCATAAAGCATATTGGACAATTAAAGAACTTAATTATGATTTTAAAATTGCCGGTGAAAAGAGGTTATTTGATGTTAGCTCGCTAGAGGAATGGAGAACCCAGGATTATGAAAATGCCAAATTGTTTAAAGAAAAAGTTAAAAGGTGGCATGATAAAAGAATTCAAAAACGGTAATTCAAAGTAGGTGATCATGTTTTATTATACAATTCTCGTTTGAGATTCTTTGCAGGAAAACTTCTCTCTAAATGGGAAGGACCGTATATCATCGAGGAAGTTTATCGCTCCGGAGCCATCAAAATAAACAAATCCAAAGGCAATAATCCGAGAGTGGTGAATGGGCAAAGAATTAAGCACTATATTACAGGTACTCCTATTAATGTTGAAACTAATATTATTGAAACAATTACACCGGAAGAGCACATAAGAGAGACCTTCCAGAACACTCCAAAACCCTGAAAAGGAAGAGGTACGTGATACGGTAAGTAAACCGACTCCAAAAATTCCATAAAAATACTTTCTGTCAGTTTTGGAATATTAGAAAAATACAAAAATAAGAAACAGCCGAGGGGACCCACGAGGTGCACACGAGGCACCAGGGCGTGCCACCCCCCCAGGCGCGCCCTGGTGGCTCGTGGGCCCCTCATGAGCCTTCCCGACTCCGTTTTCTCCTGGATTACTTGTTTTGCAAGATAAAAATTCTTTATATATACTCCCGGATGTTTTGACCACCGCATCGCAGAAATATCCTCTGTTCTTGTTTCGTGCTATTTTTCTGACCGATCTAGATCTCCATGGCCCCCCAAAAGCTCCGTGCCAAGCACCGTATTGTGCAACCATCGCCGGGCAAACGCCCCTACAGTGAGGTTTACTATGAGTTGTCATCGGAAGAGGAGGACAATGGCAAGGAGGACAAGGTCGAGGAAGTAGCGGGAGCCCAGGCTCCAGAAAGAGGACAAGTCGTTCCCATGGAGGAGACCGCGGAGAAGGGAGATATCCTTCAACCCTTATATGATCATCTCCCCCCATCCGTAATTGAATCCCTAAGAGTCTTTGAAACAATTTGTGTTAAAAATACATCTCTCACTCGTGAGGTTATTTTGTTGGAAGAGCAAAACATCGCCCTTCGGAGCATCAACCGTAAATTGGAGTTTCTGTTAAAGCTGAAGGACAAGCCCATCACACCATCATCACCATCATCACCGAAGAAAGAAACTTGAGTACATGGGTATGGGCACTCCCCTTGGCTTGTGCCAAGCTTGGGGGAGGTGCCCCGGTATCGTATCACCATCACTTTTATCATCTTTACCTATTTTTAGTTCGATCCTTAGTTATTTCGTGATTTAGTTGAATAAAAGTTTAGTATGATCTATTTCTAGTGCTAGTTTCGTGATCTATCAATCAATGTAATCGAGTTGAGAGTTATATAATAAAGATTAGTTTGAGTTTTTGCTTCTTTACTTTTATGTTTCAATCCTAGCAATGAAAATAATGAAAAAGATCATATGCTAATCTTATGGAAAGTAATGACATTACATAAAGAAAAGTATAAGTGGTAAAATTTATTGGAAGTTAACAAGCATAGCATTGGTCAATGATGCAATTCATGAAAAAATTAATATGGGAAGAGAAGATTCACATGCAAATACACTATCTTGGACATCTTTTATGATTGTGAGCCCCCATAGAATATTTTATGCCAAATTGTTGACGTTGGACAAGGAAGACAACGTAATGGATTATGTTTGCTTATATTTATATAGAAGTTATATTGTTATGGATCCTCCAACATGTGGTGCTTGCTCAATATCTTTGCTAGCCAAAAATTCGCACCAAGTAGAGATACTACTTGTGCATCCAAAACCCTTAAACCCAGTTTCATGTCATGAGAGTCCACTATATCTACCTATGGATTGAATAAGATCCTTCAAGTAAGTTGTCATCGGTGCAAAAAGCAATAAAAATTGCCTCTAAATATGTATGAACTTTTACTGTAAGGGAAAATAAGCTTTGTACGAGCTTGTGATGGTAAAGAAATAAAAGCGACAGACTGCATAATAAAGGTTGCTATCACAAGGGGCAATATAAAGTGACGTTCCTTTGCATTAAGGGCTTGTGCATCCAACAAGAAAAAGCGCATGACAACCTCTGCTTCCCTCTGCGAAGGGCCTATCTTTTACTTTTATGTATTTACTTTTTATGCAAGAGTCTATAGTGTTCTCCTCTATTCCTTTTTATTTTTCTCTTTTGCAAGCATCATGTGGTGGGGAAAGATCTAGGCATATATATCCAGTTGGATATGAGTGATTATGAGTTATTATTGTTGACATCACCCTTGAGGTGAATAAGTTGGGAGGTGAAATTATAAGCCCCTATCTTTCTATGTGTCTGGCTGAAACTTTTTGCTCCATATATATGTTGTGGGTGTTAGCAATCATAGAAGACTAAATGATAGTTGAGTATATGGACTTGCTAAAAAGCTCCTACATGAGACCCTTCCTGAAAATATGATGAATTGTAATTGCATTGTTGACTGAGAACATAGTTTGTTAGTTTTCAAGAAAGTTTATGCTTTATACTTCGTTGTTGTGATGAATTGTTACTTGCTTGTGAGAAGTTCTATGACAATAAATATTGTTGTTATAATAATGATCATGATGCTACCATGTCCGTATTTTGTTTTTATCAACACCTCTCTCTCTCTAAACATGTGGACATGATTGATACGTCTCCGTCGTATCTACTTTTCCAAACACTTTTGCTCTTGTTTTGGCCCCTAATTTGCATGATTTGAATGGAACTAACCCGGACGGACGCTGTTTTCAGCAGAATTGCCATGGTGTTGTTTTTTGTGCAGAAATAAAAGTTCTTGGAATTGGATGAAACTTTTTGGAGATTTTTTATGGAATAAATGAAAAATACTGGAACCAAGACCCACTGGAGGGGGGCCACCCAGTACCCATGAGGCACCAGGGCGGGCCACCCCCCAGGCGCGCCCTGGTACCTCGTGGGGCCCACGTGGCCCCGTCTGACCTAATTCCAACGCTATAAATTCACAATTTCAGAGAAAAAAATAGGAGAGGAAATTTTATTGCGTTTCACGATACGGAGCCGCCGCCACCTCCTGTTCTTCATTGGGAGGTCAGATCTGGAGTCCGTTTGGGGCTCCGGAGAGGGGGATCTTCCGGCATCATCATCATCAACCATCCTTCATCACCAATTTCATGATGCTCATCGCCGGGAGTGAGTAATTCCTTCGTAGGCTTGCTGGACGGTGATGAGTTGGATGAGATTTATCATGTAATCGAGTTAGTTTTGTTAGGGCTTGATCCCTAGTATCCACTATGTTCTGAGATTGATGTTGCTATGACTTTGCTATGCTCAATGCTTGTCACTAGGGCCCGAGTGCCATGATTCCAGATCTGAACCCTTTATGTTTTCGTGAATATATTTGTGTTCTTGATCCGAACTTGCAAGTTATATGCACCTGCTATGTGTTATGATCCGCATACCCCAAGGTGACAATAATTGGGATTCTTTCCGGTGATTGCCATAGTTTGAGGAGTTCATGTATTCACTAAGTGTTAATGCTTTGTTCTGGTTCTCTATTAAAAGGAGGCCTTAATATCCCTTAGTTTCCTTATGGACCCCGCTGCCATGGGAGGGTAGGACAAAAGATGTCATGCAAGTTCTTATCGCAAGCACGTATGACTATATACAGAATACATGCCTACATTACATTGATGAATTGGAGCTAGTTCTGTGTCGCCCTAGGTTATGACTGTTACATGATGAATGTTATCCAACAATATCACCGATCCAATGCCTATGAGTTTTTCACATATTGTTCTTGCTAAGTTACTACTGTTGTTACTGCTGTCACAATTGCTATTACTATTGCTGCTACCATTACTGTTATTATTACTGCTATTGCTATCAAACTATCATACTACTGTGCTACTGATCACTCTGCTGCAGATATTTAGTTTCCAGGTGTGGTTGAATTGACAACTCAACTGCTAATACTTGCAAATATTCTTTGGCTCCCCTTGTGTCGAATCAATAAATTTGGGTTGAATACTCTACCCTCGAAAACTGTTGCGATCCCCTATACTTGTGGGTTATCAATGATTATCGATATTGGCTTTCGCTTGAGGACAAGCGAGGTCCAAGCTTGGGGGAGTTGATACGTCCATTTTGCATCATGTTTTACTACTATTATTTATAGTGTTTTTAATCAATATAATACTTTGTGGAACAATTCTAATGCCTTTTCTCTCTTAATATGCAAGATCTACACAAGGAGGGAGATTGCCGGCAGCTGGAATTCTGGACCTGAAAAAGCTATGTCTGAGATACCTATTCCAAATGAGCTGAAATTTCACGAACATTTATTTTGGAATAAATAAAAAATATTGGCAAAACGAAGTACCAGAGGGGGCCACCCAGGTGCCCACGAGGCACCAGGGCGCGCCACCCCCCAGGCGCGCCCTGGTGGCTCGTGGGGCCCCTGCCCAGCCTCTGGTGCCCATTTTCTTGTATATAAGACCATTTGCCCTAAAAAACATAAGAAGACTTTCGGGACGGTGCACCGCCGTCTCGAGGCGGAACTTGGGCAGGAGCACTTTTGTTCTCCGGCGGAGCGATTCTGCCGGGGATACTTCCCTCTGGGAGGGAGAAATCGTCGCCATCGACATCACCAATGATCCTCTCATCGTGGGAGGACCAATCTTCATCAACATCTTCAACAGAACCATCTCATCTCAAACCCTAGTTCATCTCTTGTATTCAATCTTTGTCTCAAAACCTCAGATTGGTACATGTGGGTTGCTAGTAGTGTTGATTACATCTTGTAGTTGATGCTAGTTGGTTTATCTGGTGGAAGATTATATGTTCAGATCCATTATTCTATTCAATACCCCTCTGATCTTGAACATGAATATGATTTGTGTGTAGTTACTTTTGTTCTTGAGGACATGGGAGAAGTCTTGTCATAAGTAATCATGTGAATTTGGTATTCGTTCGATATTTTGATGATATGTATGTTGTTGATTCTCTTAGTGGTGTCATGTGAACGTCGACTACATGACACTTCACCATCTTTGGGCCTAAGGGAATGCATTGTGGAGTAGTAATTAGATGATGGGTTGCTAGAGTGACAGAAGCTTAAACCCTAGTTTATGTGCTATTCCGTAAGGGGCTGATTTGGATCCATATGTTTAATGCTATGGTTAGATTTATCTTAATTCTTCTTTCGTAGTTGCGGATGCTTGCGAGAGGGGTTAATCATAAGTGGGAGGCTTGTTCAAGTAAGAACAGCACCCAAGTACCGGTCCACCCACATATCAAATTATGAAAGTAGCGAACGCGAATCAAACCAACATGATGAAAGTGACTAGATGAAAGTCCCATGTGTCCTCGAGAACGCTTTGCTTATTATACGAGATCGTTCCGGCTTGTCCTTTGCTACAAAAAGGATTGGTCCACCTTGCACTTGTCACTTGTTACAAATTATCTTGCTATCAAACTACACGTTACCGATAATTTCAGTGCTTGCAGAAAAGACCTTGCTGAAAACCGCTTGTCATTTCCTTCTGCTCCTCGTTGGGTTCGACACTCTTACTTATTGAAAGGACTATGATTGATCCCCTATACTTGTGGGTCATCAAGACTCTTTTCTGGCGCCGTTGCCGGGGAGTGAAGCGCCTTTGGTGAGTGGAATTTGGTAAGGAAACATTTATATTACGTGCTGAAATTTACTGTCACTTGTCACTATGGAAAGTAATCCTTTGAGAGGTTTGTTCGGGGTATCTTCACCTCGACCGGAAGCACAAGTAGTTGCTCCTCAACCTACTGCATCTACTGAAAATATTTATTATGAGATTCCTTCGGGTGTGATAGAGAAACTGCTAGCTAATCCTTATGCAGGGGATGGAACAATACATCCTGATATGCACCTGATCTATGTGGATGAAATTTGTGGATTATTTAAGCTTGCCGGTTTATCCGGAGATGGAGTTAAGTAGAAAGTGTTCCCTTTATCTTTGGAGGGAAAGGCGTTGACATGGTATAGGCTATGTGATGATATTGGAATGTGGGATTGGAATCGATTGAAATTGGAATTTCATCAAAAGTTTTATCCTATGCATCTGGTTCATCGTGATCAGAATTATATATATATATATATATATATATATATATATATATATATATATATATATATATATATATATATATATATATATATATAATTTTTGGCCTCGTGAAGGAGAAAGTATCGCTCAAGCTTGGGGGAGGCTTAAGTACATGATGTACACATGCCCCAATCATGAGCTCTCAAGAGAAATTATCTTACAGAATTTTTTATGCTCGGCTTTCTCATGATGATCAAACCAAGCTCGATTCTTCTTCGACTGGCTCCTTTATGAAGAAAACTATTGAATTCACGTGGGAGCTTCTGGATAGAATTAAACGCAACTCTAAAGATTGGGAACTCGACAAAGGTAATGAGTCAGGTATAATACTTGAGTTCGATTGTGTTAAATATTTTATGGATACCGATGCTTTTCGTAAGTTTAGCACTAAATAAGGACTTGACTCTGAGATAGTAGCTTCCTTTTGTGAATCATTTGCTACTCATGTTGATCTCCCTAAGGAGAAGTGGTTTAAATATCATCCCCCTATTAAAGAAACGATAGAGGAAACCGTTAGTGTTAAAGAAGAAACAATTGTTTACCATGTTGATCCAGTTGTGCCTACTGCTTATATTGAGAAACCACCTTTTCCTGTTAGGATTAAGGAACATGCGAAAGTTTCAAATGTGGTTAACAAAAGTAATATTAGAGCACCTAGACCCTCTGAACAAATTAAAGTTGAACCTAATGTTGCTATGGTTAAAGATCTCTTGGTCGATAATATAGATGGGCATCTTATTTACTTCTGTGATGAAGCAGCTAGAATTGCTAAACCAGATCATAAAGATAAAAACATACCTGTAGTAGGCATGCCTGTTGTCTCTGTCAAAATAGGACATCATTGTTATCATGGCTTATGTGATTTGGGTGCTAGTGTGAGTGCTATTCCTTTTACTTTATATCAAGAAATTATGAATGATATTGCACCTATTGAAATAGAGGACATTGATGTTACTATTAAACTTGCAAACAGAGATACCATTACACCGCTTGGGATCGTTAGAGATGTTGAAGTCTTGTGTGGAAAAATAAAATACCCTACTGATTTTCTAGTCCTCGGTTCTCCACAATATAATTTCTGTCCCATTATATTTGGTAGACCTTTCTTGAACACTGTTAATGCCAAGATTGATTGCGTTAAAGAAACTGTTAGTGTTAATTTTGGTGGTACGTCTCATGAGTTTAATTTCTCTAAATTTCGTAGACAACCTCATGATAAAGAATTGCCTAGTAAAGATGAAATTATTGGTCTTGCTTCTATTGCAGTACCTCCTACTGATCCGTTAGAACAATATTTGCTAGACCATGAAAATGATATGCATATGAATGAAAGAAATGAAATAGATAAGATGTTCTTTGATCAACCACCTATCCTTAAACACAATTTGCCTATCGAAACTCTTGGAGGCCCTCCTCCACCTAAGGGTGACCCTGTATTTGAATTGAAACAATTGCCTGATACATTGAAATATGCTTATCTTGATGAAAAGAAGATATATCCTGTTATTATTAGTGCTAACCTTTCAGAGCATGAAGAAAAGAGATTACTTAAAACTCTGAGGAAGCACCGTGCCGCTATTGGATATACTCTTGATGATCTTAAGGGCATTAGTCCCACTCTATGTCAGCACAAAATTAATATGGAGCCTCATGCTAAACCAGTTGTCGACCACCAATGACGATTAAATCCTAAGATGAAAGAGGTGGTAAGAACTGAAATATTAAAACTTCTGGAAGCAGGTATAATCTATCCCATAGCTGATAGTAGATGGGTAAGTCTCGTTCATTGTGTCCCTAAGAAAGGAGGCATTACCGTTGTTCCTAATGATAAAATGAACTCATTCCACAAAGAATTGTAACTGGTTATATGATGATAATTGATTTTAGAAAAATGAACAAAGCCACTAGAAAAGATCATTACCCCTTACCTTTTTTTGATCAAATGTTAGAAAGATTGTCCAAGCATACACACTTTTGCTTTCTTGATGGATATTCTGGTTTCTCTCAAATACCTGTATCACAAGCCGACCAAGAGAAAACCACATTTACTTGTCCTTTTGGAACTTATGCTTATAGACGTATGCCTTTTGGTTTATGCAATGCACCTGCTACCTTTCAAAGATGTTTGGCTGCTATATTCTCTGACTTTTGTGAAAAGATTGTTGAGGTTTTCATGGATGAATTTTCCGTTTACGGAACTTCTTTTGATGATTGCTTAAGCAACCTTGATCGAGTTTTGCAGAGATGTGAACAAACTAATCTTGTCTTGAATTGGGAGAAGTGCCACTTTATGGTGAATGAAGGTATTGTCTTGGGGCATAAAATTTCTGAAAGAGGTATTGAAGTTGATAAGGCTAAAGTTGATGTAACTGAGAAAATGCCATGTCCTAAAGATATTAAAGGTATAAGAAGTTTCCTTGGTCATGTTGGTTTCTATAGAAGGTTTATTAAAGACTTCTCTAAAATTTCTAGGCCTCTTACTACTCTCTTGCAAAAAGATGTTCCATTTGTTTTTGATGATGATTGCGTAGAAGCCTTGAAAACACTTAAGAAAGCCAACTAAAGTCATGACCTCTCCAAACCGACATTTATCAAAAATTTCATAAGATTGAACACTCTTCGAATATGTGGGATTCGTTTTACCTAAAGTTGACACTCTTCCAAACCCACTTTCAATATTATTGCAAACATTATTATCAATAACATATTCATCATGAGGCTTAAATAAATTTTCAGGATCATAAAAAGTATTATCACCCCAATCGTGATCATTGCAATAAGTAGTGGACATAAAAAAATTGTCATTCCCAAGCTTGTAGTTTTGCATATCATTAGCACAATTGACATTAATAGAATTTATAATAACATCATTGCAGTCGTGCTTTTCAATCAAGGAGCTATCATGAATCACTTTATAAATTTCTTCTTCTAACACTTCATCACAATTTTCAGATTCATGATTTTCAAGCAAAACTTCATAGAGATAATCACGTGCACTCAACTCATTAGCAATTGGTTCATCATAATTGGATGTTTTGAAAAGATTAGCAAGTGGATGAGGATCCATATCAATAGATTTTTGCTTTGACCTTCTGTTTTTGTGTGTTGTCATGAAGGCAATAAATGCAATCAAGCAAACAAAAAATATTTTTGTGTTTTTGTAAAAAAAATAGAAGTGGGGGAGATGAAAACGAGAGGCAAATGCAAATAAAAGGCAAATAAAGTAAATGCAAGTGAATGATAATTTGTGCAAGGTACTTGGTAATTTTGATGATGTCTCCCCGGCAACGGCGCCATAAATTCTTCCTGCTACTTGTAGTCTGCGTTGGTATTTCCCCGAAGAGGAGAGGATGATGCACTACAGTAGAGATAAGTATTTCCCTCAGTTAAGAACCAAGGTTATCAATCCAGTAGGAGAACCAAGCAAAATTCTGTTAAAATGCACCTACACACACAAGAGCAAACACTTGCACCCAACGCAAATAAGAGGGTTGTCAATCCCCTTAGCGGTTACTTGCAAGGATTAAATCTTATAGAGGTAAATAGCTAAAGTAAAATACTAATAAAAATAAAAGTAAATAAATTGCAGCAAGGTATTTTTGAGTTTTTAATATAATAAAGATAGACCCGTGGACAATAGTTTTCACTAGAGGCTTCTCTCTTGAGCACATAAACATACGGTGGGTAAACAAATTACTGTTGGGCAATTAATAGAAAAGCAAATAATTATGACGGATTCATGGCAATGATCATGTATATAGGCATCACGTCCGAGACAAGTAGACCGACTCCTGCCTGCATCTACTACTATTACTCCACGCATCGACCGCTATCCAGCATGCATCTAGGGTATTAAGTATGAAACAGAGTAACGCCTTAAGCAAGATGACATGATGTAGAGAAGCAAATTCAAGCAATATGAATAAACCCCATCTTTTTTATCCTTAATGGCAACAATACAAATACATGTCATGTCCCTTTCTGTCACTGGGATTGAGCACCGCAAGATTGAACCCATCACAAAGCACCTCTCCCATTGCAAGATAAATCAATCTAGTAGGCCAAACTAAACCGATAGATCGGAGAGAAATACAAAGCTATAACAATCATGCATAAAAGAGTTCAGAGGAGACTCAAATATTTCTCATGAATAATCTGATCATAAACTCACAATTCATCGGATTCCAACAAACACACCGCAAGAGAAGATTACATCGGATAGAACTCCAAGAACATCGAGGAGAACATTGTATTGAAGATCAAAGAGAGAGAAGAAACCATCTAGCTACTAGCTATGGACCTGTAGGTCTGTGGTAAACTACTCACACATCATCGGAAGGGCAGCAAAGTTGATGTAGAAGCCCTCCGTGATCGATTCCCCCTCTGGCAGAGTACCGGAAAAGGCCTCCAGATGGGATCACAGAAGAACAGAGGCTTGCGACAGCGGAAAGGTTTTTTCTTCTGGCTCTCTGGGGTTTTCCCAATATTTGTGAATTTATAGAAGTGGAATTAGGTCAAACGGAGTCACGTGGGCCCCACAAGGCAGCACGGCGCGCCCCCGTCTGAGGCTTCTGGCCTTGTGGAGTCCCTGTGGGTAAACAAATTACTGTTGGGCAATTGATAGAAAAGCAAATAATCATGACGATATCCAAGGCAATGATCATGTATATAGGCATCACGTCCGAGACAAGTAGACCGACTCCTACCTGCATCTACTACTATTACTCCACACATCGACCGCTATCCAGCATGCATCTAGAGTATTAAGTTCATAAAGAACGGAGTAACGCCTTAAGCAAGATGACATGATGTAGACAAAGTGAACTCACGCATGAATAAACCCCATCTTTTTACCCTTAATAGCAATGATACATACATGTCGTGTCCCTTTCTGTCACTAGGATTGAGCACCGCAAGATCGAACCCATTACAAAGCACCTCTCACTAGTAGAAAACAGGGCATTAGTCCCGGTTCTTAAGGGCCTTTAGTCCCGGTTCTGCAACTGGGACTAAGCAATCGGGACTAAAGGCCCCCACTTTTAGTCCCGGTTGTGTTACGAACCGGGACTAAAGGAGCTCCACGTGGCCGCGTGGGGCGCCCAGGCAGGAGGACCTTTAGTCCCGGTTGGTAACACCGACCGGGACTAAAAGGCAGCCACGCGTCAGCACCTGCCATGCGCTGGGGTTTTTGTTTTTTGTTTTTTGAAATGAGGGGTTTAGGGTTTTGGAGGGTTTAGGGGTTTCATATTGTGTTTCCCCCTTTTCTTTTTGTGTTTACCATTCAATTCTTTTACATTTAGGGTTTTCGTTTTTATTTTACGTTTTCCATTCAACTCGACGCTAGCTACTACATATAGCAATGAAGGAACCATTACACAAATCGTCATGAATATAGAGAGAAGTGATCTTTCTTTCTCCGTGCTTGGTCGAACAACAAGTTTTCGTATATCTATTCGACGCTACTACGTATAGTACACGTTCATGCATATATACAATGTAACATCTCTTACAATCCCTAATATCTAATTACCAACATTCACTACCAATTCTTGATGGTATGCTCCGGTTTTAGCTATGATCTCTTGAAGGAATCATCCCGCCAATTCCTCTTGAATTGCTCGTATGCGAGCCTTTGGTAGAAGTTCGTCCCGCATCCGTTGGATCTAATTTAAAGAAGGGGGTCAATATATATGAATGAAACTCAACACAATTGATGGTAATAAAATAAAATTGTGAATATTGTTTACGTACTTGAAGTTGTTGTAAATTTCTGCCAGTCTCATTGGTCGTCATGCAAATGAACTCGCAAACGTAGTATCCACATAAATTAGTCCCCCTTTCCTGCCTCAAGCACTTTACGAGAGAAGAGTTCAATCAAAATAATAATCAAGCATGATAATGGTATTGAAATTAACTAGAATCAAAGAGATGCGCGGACCTAGCTAGTACTACTTACAGTGAGTTGTCGAAATTGCAGCTCCTCTTTCCATTCACCCCTAGCCTTCTTGGTGAACCGTTTCCAAACCCTGCCCGGCAAAGAAAATAAATAAAGGAGTTATTAATTACTTGATATCAGGAAATGAACGAAAATTGCCGATATAGTGCGATAATGATTGAAATTACCTCTGGAGCATATCACGCAGGTCCGCCCACATCTTAGGGTCTTTACGTAGCGAGTCCATGACAAGTACGCTTCCTGAGTCAACCCGAATGACTAGCAGAATAAAATGGAAGCTGCCCACGCAGCATAACTCATCAATTACACTTAACATCGAGTAAGCGAAACAGAATGTGTACAAGACAGTATAACACTCACTTGAAGTTGTAAGGAAATAGTATTTCCCTTTTTTGTTGTTGTTCAATTAACGCCCTTGGCAAGATCTTCTCTGTATCCTTGGCGTTCATTTGTACCGTAACTTCATGAATAGTATTTGGGTTAATGAACCCAATGTCATAGATTTGTCCTGTTTTGCATTCGAGGATCTTCTTTCTGCATAATATATATAGTGAGGATAATTATACGTGCAATGAACGAGCTGAGCTAGAGACTTAATTACAGAAATGATACTTACAAACAATAGCAACTGACGATAGATTTATCGATGGCGTCTTGATTTTATAATTGAAATAATTCTTCTAATTCAATGAAAATCTTCTCGTCTCCATTGAAGTAATGCTCATCTTTAATTCCCACAATGATATAGTTTCTCCCTTGCTTTGAGGCTTCCAAGTACCAGTCATGCAATCTTCGCATCATCGTTGGTAGATGCGGGAGCTCCTCAGGTCTGACGAGAGGCTTCCCGTGCTTGAATTTAAAGGCTAACTCAGCCATTTCGAACTGTACCTCATCGCCTAAGTAATCACCAAGAGTGAAACCAGGATCGGCGGCCGCTACCCCCGGATCATTAGCGATATCGGTAAACACCTTGAGCGGGGGGCAAGATTGGTTTTTCTGTTCGCCGAGTTAGGGAATTGTTTTCCCCCTTGCACTACTGCTACTTCCTGACCGCTGCTGTGGATCTCTATATGACTTTACAATAGAGCGGTCATAGTTTGATAGCAGTGGAGGCGGCGGTGGTTTTGTAAAGTTTTCCAGCAACCGCCTCGCTTTTACCGGATCTATTTTCTCCGTTGGATCTGGACGGGTCGGTGCAAGCTGGCGTTTCACGTCGGCAGCCACGGTCTCCTTGGTTTCCTACTCAGTCATGTCGTATGGTAACTTGGCAGGAGCCTTCTTGACGCTACCTGCTCTGGATTTCTTCGCTATTGTACTACTAGCCGCCGGAGCGGTGGCAGATCTCTTCCGCCGGTGTTGATGCGGCGGAGGAGGCGGAGTCAGCTGACGCGGTGGATTCTGCTGAGGGGGCTCCTCCGGCGGAGTCCGCTGACGCGGCGGAGACAGCTGAGGCGATGGAGTGTGCTGACGCGGCGGAGACGGCTGAGGCAGCGGAGACGGCTGAGGCAGCGGAGATAGAGCTGGACTGTGAGGAGTCTGTTGAGGGGCCTCCTCCGGCTGAGTCTGCTGACGCGGTGTCCAGTATGGAAGCACGATGTGTTCCTTTCTCCATAGAATGGTAGTCCTTATGGCATCTCCCAGATGAGTCTCCCCTTCACCTATAGGGTACTCAAGCTTCAGCTGCTCAAATCCGTTGGTAACTTCATCCACCCCGACAACAGCATAGCCATCTGGAATCGGAGAGCAATGGTAAGTTCCATCAGGTACACAAGGTAAGGCATAGCCGACCGCCACCTTCAAGGTTATGTTCATGCATTTCGCATGTAGATCACAATGTTCCCTCTCCGTGATATCATCCACGGGGTAGCGATCAAGAGCCGTGATATCATCTATGGGCGGCCGAACGAGCAAAGAGGAAGCCACGCTGCTTTTCCGCTGAGATGGTGGGGTAGCTCCATGGGAAGTATCGAATGAAGGATCTTCGTGCCGCTGAGATGATGGTCCGGTAGCTCGCTGGCTGGTAAGTGCCTCTATTTGCTTCTGCTGCAACGCTACTATTTCTTCAACCTTCTGCAGCCGGTCTGCATCCTCTTTCTTCTTTCTCCCTCGGCTTCTGTAAGTGTCACTGCTGTCGGAAAACCCAACCTTCCATGGAACGGAGCCTGATGTGCCTCGTGTTCGTCCAGGGTGTTCAGGATTCCCGAGGGCGCGTGATAGCTTGTCCTTCTCTCTGTCGGGATGGAACTTCCCTTCCTGCCTTGCCTGGATTGCATCCTGAATGTTTTTGATGGGTGTTGAAAGTTGAGCTTTCGTATAAACACACTTTCCTGTTTCTGGGTGCAAAGTTCCCCCATGCCCGAAGAACCAAGTCCTTGCCCGTTCGGGCCAGTTCAATGTCTCTGGATGGATCCCTTTATCAAGCAGGTCGTTCTCAGCTTTGTCCCACGTAGGCCGGGCAACCTTGTAGTCACCTGACCCCATAACATGGTGGTATTCCTTCTTTGCAGCATTTTGCTTATTTATCAGTGACCTTTTCTTACCTTTCTCTGATGTCTTGTACGCCACAAATGCGGGCCAGTGATCTTTCATCTTCTCATATTGACCGGTGAATGTTGGAGTCTTCTCTTTTAGGACAAACTTTTCATGCAATCTTTTCTTCCAGTTCTTGAATTGTTCGGCCATCTTCTTAAGAGCCAACGCCTGGAATTTTCGCTCTACAACATCGCTATTTGGATCCACCTCTGGCGGTAGGCTGAAATTTGTCATGAGCGTATTCCAAAGCTCATCTTTGGATGTATCGTCGACATAAGAAACTACATCGTCCGCCTTTGGCTTATTCCATTCTTGAATGCTGATCGGGATGCTGTCCCTAACAACAACTCCGCACTGACTTATAAATCGGTCTGCGGTCCGCCTGGGAGCAGTCGGTTTGCCATCTGCAGCGATTTCTTCGATCGTGAACCTTTCATTCTCGCCCAACCTTTTCTTCGGGCCTCGTCTCTTTACAGAAGATTGGCTCGATCTGGAGGGCTAAAAGAAGAAAGAAGGGTTAATATATGTACATACAAATCAATTAATGCATCTAGTCCGCAGGCTTAATTAATATACCTCGCCGGACTTTGCAATAGTTAAGGCTCCAACACCGCCGGAGCCGTCATCTTCTCCCTCCATTCGATCACCGGAGCCGTCATCCTCTCTTCCCTCACCATCGGAGTCGTTGAGAAACTGTGAGGTGATATCATCACCTCCGTCGCGGATTATATCCCCCAACATCTCTTCTTGTTCTAAGTCTCTGTCGTGTTCCACAGTTTCTGTAAATATTACAACATGGCAATATACAACCATGAGAGATAAGCTGTTTTTCATACTTAATGAAATCTGGGAATGCAAAACAGTAACATTATGATGACAACTTGAGAGCAAGATTGAGTCATGCTACAGCAACTTTACATGGCAACCAAGGGCATGGCATCAAAGCACACATTACATAGATCAAATCACAAGAAGGAATCATATGCATATGAGCAATGGATTAGTGGCAAACATCATGCAAAGTTGACAAGTTTTATCACATAATATCACTAATACATCTCGCCCAATCAAACTGGACGTCAACTCCCGGTTCCTGAGCCGCGGGCGGTGAACACCCAAAGAGAAGGAACCATCACAGGATCATAGCTCGGGTGAGATCCCTGAAGAAACTGCCAGGTATTGGAGAAGCTGTCGTCCAACGCAACCATGTAGCGACAGACATGCTCGTCCTCCTCCCTGACACGGCGACGTACCACCCTATCGGGGGCCGGCTCCCTCTGCACCGATAGTGGCCCACGCGACCGCCACCAAAGAAGCTCCGGGTCGACGACGAGACCCTGATTCCTCACCAAGCTGCGCGCCCCGGAAGGTAGCACCTCCCAGTGCCAGCCCGGCGGAGCCTAGTCCTGGACATGGCGCCTCTCAAACTGGTTGTCACCGCTGAGTCGACGACGAGGATGCGGGCCGGGCATCGTCGCCGAGAACAAATTCCTATGAAAACAAATACACGATTTCTATATTTTTCTTTTTTTCTCTCACCACATGTCTATATTTTCTATACACCTATCAAATACACGATTCACATTTTTGAAATCTAGTGACAAAAAAAACAAGAGGAGGTGAAGGGGGATTCGTAGCTCACCCTCGGCTGTAGAGGAAGTAGTTGATCAGCGGAGGGAAGATCGGGGACCAACAGCTCCAATGTCGATAAACACTCCTCGGAGATGCAACACCACAAATCTGTAAATTGTACCGATTTAAAAATTTAGACCATCACATATCATATACCTTTTAACAACATCTCAAATTGCAAAATAAGCTTCATCATCAATTATTTGCTACATATTCGCATGAGAAAAATAGCTCCAAAAATATCTTCTCAAATTACAAAATGGCAAATAATGTATCTTATGAATCAACATGACCTAACACTAACTTGATCAACATCCATCCATCCATCCATCTATCATTAACTTGACCAACATCCATTCATCAATATTTTACAAACTAAGTTTCTAAAAAATTTGACCAACATTCCATCCATCTATGAATCTAACAATATCCATGCATCCATCTAACACAAATTCATCTATGCATCCATCCACCTAACAAACAGTAGTTAACAGTGGCAAGAAACTAAAAAAATATATGAAAAAAATTAGATCATCACATCACATCCATGCTCACCGGCCTGCAAATTCCACCGAGTGAAAAAAAATTAGATCATCACATCACATACAACATTGACACATTATCCATACTTCATAACATCAATCCATTTGCATTTCTTGCATTCTTGTTAAATTAGATCATCACATCATACATTTGCATTTCTTGCATTCTTGCATTCTTGTTAATGTTTTTTTTGCATTTTTGCATCACAATTATCATCACATCACATCATCACATCATAACATCAATCCATTTTGCATCACATCACATACAAAAAAATTAGATCATCACATCATACATTTGCATTTCTTGCATTCTTGTTATTTTTTTTTTGCATTTTTGCATCACAATTATCATCACATCATAACATCAATCCAGTTTGCATCACATCACATACAAAATTAACATCTAATTACATAACTATCAACAACAACAAAATTAAAAAAAACCTATTGTTACAGAAAGATGGATAGGGGAGGGGATGTGCTCACCGTAGGGGAAGGCCGACGCGGGGGAGGGCAGGCACGGGGGGAGGGTTGGCGCGGGCGGTGGAGGGCCAGAGCGGGCAGCGAAAGAACGGCGCGGCGACGGACAGGCGCAGGGGAGGGCGGCCGCGCGTCAGGCCGATCTGCTTGCAGCCGGAGAAGGGCAGCGTAGGGGTGGAGGAACGCTGACACGGGCTCGGGCGGCGCGTGGAGGAGAGCGGCGCCGGCGGGCTCGGGCGGCGCGTGGAGGGAGCGAACATCGAGGGCGCGGTCGGGCAGCCTGACGGCGTCGCGAGAGGGAAATGGAGGAAGAATGAGGAGGGAGAAGGGGGCCTTAAATACCGCGAGCCCTTTAGTCCCGGTTGGTGGCTCCAACCGGGACTAAAGGCCCACCTTTAGTCCAAGTTGGAGCCACCAGCTGGGACTAAAGCTAATTTTCGGCAGCCAAAAGGGCGCGAAAGGGTAGGCATTTAGTCCCGGGCCAGGTGCTATGATTGCTGCTCTGCTCCCCAAAAGGATTAATGCCATCTGCACTTATACCAAACCATAAGTTCCTTGCGTCACCTGCAAACTCCGCCACTTTCTCTCGATTTTTCTCCACTGCGACCCATCAGCGGGTACTCTCAACATCCCGTCTTTCTTACGGTCTTCTTTGTGCCATCACAACAACTTGGCATGCTCTTTGTTTCTGAACAGACGTTTCAACCGTGGTATTATAGGAGCATACTACATCACCTTGGCAGGAACCCTCTTCCTGGGGTGCACGCCCTCAACATCACCAGGGTCATCTCATCTGATCTTATACCGCAATGCACCGCATACCGGGCATGCATTCAAATTCTTGTACTCCTCACCGCGGTAGAGGATGTAGTCATTAGGGTATGCATGTATCTTTCGCACCTCTAATCCTAGAGGGCAGAGAACCTTCTTTGCTTCGTACGTGCTGTCAGGCAATTCGTTATCCTTTGGAAGCTTCTTCTTCATTATTTTCAGTAGCTTCCCAAATCCCTTATCGGATAAACCATTCTCTGCCTTCCATGCATCAATTCCAGTGTGGTACCGAGCTTTGTGTTGCCATCTTCGCAATTTGGGTACAACCGTTTTTTGTGATCCTCTAACATGCGATCGAACTTCAACTTCTCCCTTTCACTTTCGCATTCTCTCTGTGCATCAACAATGACCCGGCGAAGATCATCAGCGGGCACATCTGGTGCCTCTTGATCTTTAGCTTCCCTCGTTGCAGTATCACCGTATTCAGGGAACATAGGATAGTTGTCATCATCCTCTTCTTCTTCATTGTCTTCCATCATAACCCCTCTTTCTCCGTGCTTGGTCCAACAATTATAGTGGGGCATGAAACCCTTCTTAAGCAGGTGGAAGTGAAGGGTTTTCAAGGAAGAGTAATCCTTCGTATTCTCACAGACAACGCATGGATAGTACATAAAACCATTCTGACTATTTGCCTCAGCCACATTGATAAAATTATGCAGGCCCGTAATGTACTCGGAAGTGCGTCGGTCACCGTACATCCATTGCCGGTTCATCTGCATTATGTAATTAAGTATATCAAAAACCATTACAGAACATCATGAATAGAGAAATGACCAAATTAATACAAGTTCATCATCACATTAAAACCAAAGTACAGTAGTGATCAAATGTTATTACTGCAAAAATAAATACATAAAGTTCATACATAGTTCTCATAAAACAACATACAACTATGTAAAACATTTAAATGCAACAACAAATGCGATCAAAATCGCAACTAAGGTAACAATTGATCCAACAGCATAATGATACCAAGCCTCTTTATCAATGGCATATTTTCTAATCTTCAAGCGCATTGCATCCATCTGGATCTTGTGTAGATCGACGACATCGGCAACATGCAACTCCAATTTCATCTTCTCTTCTTCAATTCTTTTCAATTTTTCTTTCAAATAATTGTTTTATTTTTCAACTAAATTTAACCTCTCGACAAGAGGGTCGGTTGGAATTTCCGGTTCACATACCTCCTAGATAAAAACATCTATGTCAAGTTGGTCGGCATAATTGTCATAAACACTAAATGAAACAAATAGTTATAAAAGATAATATACCACATCCGAATCATAGACCGGACGAGAGTCGACGGGGGCGGATGCCAAAACCATGGCACTATATAATTACAAACAATAATACAAGTAAGAAAATTATACAAGTAGCTATCTAAATGAAACAAGTAAGAATTTGTTCTTAAAAACAAGATAAGAACAAGAGGCTCACCACGGTGGTGCCGGCGACGAGATCGGCACAGGCGATCGACGGCGGTGAGGACGGGGACGGGGACGGGGACGGGGACGGGACGACACCCTACACATGTGCAAACTAAGAAGTTAATTTGAGCTCAAATTGTGCATCTAAATCAAATAAACTCCCACATACACTCCTCCACTAAAACCCACAAGAGGATATGAAATGAGCTAAACTAGCAGTGAGAGATGAAAGGATGAAGTTGCTAACCTTTTAGAACACTTGGATAGTTGGTGAACCGCTAAATCTAGACAAATCTTGGGGAAAATGGAGCTTGGAGGTCGAGCTTGGAGGAAGAACAGAGGAGAAAGCTTAAGTGTGGCTTGGGCATTTCATCGAACACCTCATGTGCATAAGAAGTGAGAACAGAGTAGCACACACACCTCACACCTTCTACGGCCAAAAAACAGAGGAGAGGGCGGGCAGGGCAGAGGATATATATAGGCATCTTTTTAGCCCCGGTTGGTGTCTAGAACCGGGACTGAAGACTAACCTTTAGTCCCGGTTGGAGACACCAACCGGGACTAAAGGGAGCGAGGCCCTTTAGTCCCGGTTTGTGTTTGGAACCGGGACTAAAGGTCCCAGTTGAACTGGGACTGATGCCTGCCGAGGCCCGGCCGGCGTCCTAGCCGCTCGAACCGGGACTGATGCTCACATTAGTCCCGGTTCGTAACATGACCGGGACTATTGCTCTGATCTGGCCAGAACCAAAGCCCTGTTTTCTACTAGTGTCTCCCATTGCAAGATAAATCAATCTAGTTGGCCAAACCAAATCAATAGATCGGAGAGAAATACGAAGCTATCACAATCATGCATAAAAGAGTTCAGAGAAGACTCAAATAATATTCATGGATAATCTTATCATAAACTCACAATTCATCAGATCCCAACAAACACACCGCAAAAAGTGTTTACATCGGATAGAACTCCAAGACCATCGAGGAGAACATTGTATTGAAGATCAAAAAGAGAGAAGAAGCCATCTAGTTACTAACTATGGACTCGAAGGTCTATGGTAAACTACTCACGCATCATCGGAAGGGCAACAAGGTTGATGTAGAGCCCCTCCATGATCGAATCTCCCTCCGGCGGAGTGCCAGAAAAGGCCCCCAGATGGGATCTCTCGGGAACAGAAGCTTGCGACGACGGAAAAAGTATTTCGTGGACTCCTCTGTTGGTTTCATGATTTTAGAGAATTTATAGAGGTGGAATTAGGTCAAACGGAGCTGAGGTGGGCCCACGAGGCACCAGGGCGCGCCTGCCCCCCCCCCCCCCAAGGTGCGCCCTGGTGGCTCGTGGCCACCTCCTCTGGCATCTGGTCCTCTTCCGAAGCTTCTAGTGTCTCTTATGTCCAGAAAAAATCTCCAAAAAGTTTCGTGGCATTTGGACTTCGTTTGGTACTGATATTCTAGAAAACCAAAAACAGGTAAAAAACAGCAACTGACACTGGCACTGAGTTAATAGGTTAGTCCCAAAAAATGATATATAATTGCTTGTAAAGGTATATAAAACATCCAAGATTGATAATATAATAGCATGAAACAATCAAAAAATATAGATACGTTGGAGACGTATCAGTGATCTTGAGTTAATCGAACTCCCCCTTTTCAATTGATCTTTCACGTGGTCTAGCAAAAGATCAAACCCTACCTTGGAACGCATCAATCGTGCCTTCATTAATATTGCGTCGGATGATATCTTTCCGAACTCCTCCCTAACCTCCCTAAACCGCTTCATTTCGGATCATGTATTGCTAATTATTATGATCTCAACCAAAATTCCTCGCTCCTACCTTCTTCGTTCCGATTCCTTTTGGGCCTTAATGCCAGCTTGTTCTCAGTTGGTCCATCAGACTTGGGCCTCCATCTGCTGCTCCGACCCTCGCAAGAAAAAAACTAGATTTAGCCTCAAGTTCTGGGCCAAGGCCCAATGACAGTCCTACCAATGCGAAATCGACCTAAATTAGTTATCAATATTTTGGACAAAGGAGGCTAGGAACCTCTCCACCCCTGAAACTATATTGGTGACGTTATCATTTCTGCTCTCCAACGCATTACTCATAAAAATGCTCCTCTGAAAGCAATGCTCTATAATCCATACTGCCATTAATGGTGGTGAGAATACTTGGTACTTCCATGTCACTGCCTCCCAGCGCTCTCGGCATAACAAAATTGTTGTTCTTGATGAGAATGGGGGTGGGGTTCTTCTCCCATACTAGAAATCTCACCTTCTCAAATCCTTCTACCTCGACCTCATCGGCATCCCCAAATCTACTGAGAGAATTTTTTGCCTCTCTCACGTCTACCCCTCCCACATACCCAACTCTCTATCCCTCGATGCCCCCTTCACCTTCAAGGAAATCCAGGAAGCTTTCCGGCAAATGAATTCCCTTGCTAGCTCAGGCCCTAAGGGGTTTGGCCTGGCTCTATCGTAAATTTTGACACTCTATAAAACACATTTTGCTACCCTTCTTCCACGCCTTCCATGACCACTCTATCTCCATTGAACGCTTTAACCGCGCACACCTCATTATTCTTCCCAAATCCATGTCTGATAGAACTCCAAACGATTTTGGGATCATCTCTCTACAAAAGTGCCATGCAAAAGTTATGGCTGAAGTTTTGACCAACAAGCTCAAGCCTATTATCCAAGAGCTGGTACATGGTGACCAGACCGGGTTTATTAATGTGAGATCCATCGCCAAGAACTTCATCTTCACCGCAGATCTCTTCAGCTGTTGCCACACTCACAAAAGACCTACCATGGCCTTTAAGCTATATACTTCAAAATAGTCTTTGATTATATCAGTTGGGCTTCTCACCTATCCATTCTCTCCTCTCATGGGTCCCATCCCACCACTTGGTGCGCATGGATCAACACACTTCTAGCCACTGAAAAAGATTCTGTTATGCTATATATGGGATCCCTGACTCATGGATCAACTGCCAAGTTGGTCTCAGACAAGGGGGCCCACTATCCCCATATCTCTTTGTCGGGGAACGACACCTATGGGATCGAAGGGATCCCTTTACGGTTCGACAAGGGGAGAGGATTGCACAAAGAGCAGAGCTAATGATCAGCACGCGGGTGATTTACCCAGGTCCGGGCCGCAAAGATGCGTAAAACCCTACTCCTGCTTGATTGTATTGAGTGTGTTCTTGGCTCAATTCTGGGAGCGCTACAGTGTTCAGGCGCTACACATGCAGAATGGGCCTCCAAAAGTGCTATCCTCCTCTCTGTGTATGCCTTGGGCCTCCTTTTATATGACTAAGGGGTCTCCTCGGTGGCGCACAGCTCATGCAGTGAGGTGGAAAGTAGCTACAGTGTTATCATACCTAACACTGACGGCTTGGGACAAAAACATTAAATGCTCCGTCTGAGGTGTCCCTTAGCGTCTTGGGGGTGAAAACCCTTTCTGGGGGATGGAAAAAGGGGCCATCCCATCACGCCGCTTAAGGTTTCCACGGCCAACGTCGTGCCACGCAACCAGGCGGACAAGCCCTAAACGACAGGATTGGTCGCTGCACTGGAGCGGTAGTACTGCTTACAAGCGGAGGTGGAATCCTTGCCGGGACTGAATCCTTGCCAGGTCCGGAGCTTGCCGGGACCGGTTCTTGCCAGGCGCGAGGCCTTGCCGGGCCTCCGCGAGCCTTCGGTCTTCTGATCTTATGGTCTTCAGTTAGGACGCCTTCGTGGCATCTTGGGCTTGAGATTACTCCTAGTTATTCCCCGGCAAGCCTTGCCGCAGGCGTGGCTTCAACTGCCCGTGCACAAGTAAGGGGTACTAAAAAGGCCCATACTTTAGTACACCGACAGGAGCCCCCGGGCCTAGGCCATACACGGGTACCAGGCCCTGTTGGGCTAGGCCCAAAACAGTGCACGGGCACGTGTGGCAGGGAATTAACTGTCTGTAATCATCATCTCTTTTAATAGCACGCCCCCCACTACGCGCATTAATCGCGCGATATGGGAGACGTGGGCGGGAATACCGCTGTAAATGCGGGCGGTAAAGAGCCAGCCTCGTGCCTTCCCCATAAAAGGAGAATCGCAGAGGCGCTGCTCATTTATCCCCCCTCCTCTGTCTTTCCAATCTGAGAGCCATCGTCTTCCTCCTCGCGCCCAAAACAGAGCTCCCTCCATTCTTCCGCCACCTGCACACCCTTGTCACCTTCGGACTCCGTTTCTACTGCCGCCATGCCACCCAAAGCAAGCAAGGGCAAAGCGGCGAAAGCCGCCGGCTCGGCCGTAGGAGCAGACGAGGTGGATCTGGTGCGGATGCGGAGAGAGCATGCCGTCTTCGACTCGACGCTTGATGGGCACACCTTGATTACTCAGTACAGGTGCGTATGGGGGAAAAGGACGAATGGCCATCCTGCTACCCTCGCGCTTTCGGCTTCCCGCGGGGCGGCGCGAATAGATACCCTTTCTTCGCTGCTTATTTTTACTGCGGGCTCTGTCCTCCTTTCTCCGATTTCTTCGTCGACATCATGTACACGTACGGGTTCTGGCTCCTAGATTTCACGCCGAACGCCGTAACATGTATGTCTGTTTTTGCGCATCTTTGCGAAAACTTTGCCGGAGTGGTTCCCAGCACAGCGCTCTTCCGCCACTACTTCATCCCCCGCATCGAGACAGGAGACGCCCTCTCTGGATCTATCACTTGGATTCCAAGGGCATGGAACAAGGACATCTATCCAGGGGGTCTCTACTGCAAGAAGTGGGAGGAATGGCGGTCTGAGTGGTGCTGGATCCAGGAGAAAGATCCCCAGCCACTCTGTGTGCCCCGGCAGAAGAAGGTGGCCCGTGGCGAGAATTGGAGCGATCTCGACCCTCAAGATACGAAGCTCACAATCGCAATCACCAGGATCCACCGTCTCAAGGTTGCCGGGCTCACAATTGAGATGATTGGCGCAGACTTCCTTCGCCGGCGCATCGCCCCTCTGCATAATAAGGGAAGGCCGGCCTGGGACTTCAAGAACGCAGCGGATATTATGAGGCTGCGCCCTGGCTTGAATCACAACTTCACGGTCTTGCAGCACACGTATCTCTGCCACAAGCTATTTAGGCCTGACGGGAGATACACGTTGCCGCCTGGAGTGATCCCTCTGTGTAACAACTCCGCCCTGAGCTCCATCATCGCTATGATGCCAGTGTGCAACGCGCACGGCCTTGACGGAACTTGGGTAGAGCCGCCTCCAGAGCAAGTGCAAGAGTTCTTCGACAGCTTGTCGGGGAGGGCCATCCGAGAAGATCCCATCCTCATCCGCCCCACTACTGGCGGAGAAATAGCTTATATTGCTAGCTGGGCGGAGGAGGCAAATCTTGCCGCGGAGGCGGGCGACTTCGGCTTCATAGGGGATGACACCAGCGAAGAAGGGACAGCATCAGAGGAAACCCCCACCGAGCAAGAGGAAGTTGCCAGGGAGCAAAGCGGCATGGTTGCTGGGGGTTCTACTGTCGCGGGCGCCGCCGAGGAGCAGCCGCACGAGGAGCCCCCAGCTCCAGGGAAGAAGAAGCGGGTTCTTTGGAAGGCCAGCTCTGGTGCTCCAGCAAGTCAGCCTCCCCCAAGAGAAGAGGTTCCCGGCAAGAAGGCGGTCGGCAAGGCTGCACAGCGGCAAGAGGCCCAACAGCCGCCCGTGCGATGCACGACACGCTCGACCGCGGCAACAACTGGCGCAGCGGGAGCATCCCATACGACGGCACCAGCGACTGGAGCAGCAGGGCCGTTGCAACCTACTGCTTCCACCACAGCCAAGCGCGCCAGGTCCCCTTCTCCACCTCCTCCTACGAGCACCGCGGCAGAAGTCGGCTTCGACCTCTCTGCCTTCGATTCCGAAGAAGAAGAGGAGTAAGGACCTTGCCGTACCTTGCAATCCCTGTATTCTGATTTTACTTGACTAACTCGCTTTGACTTGTCTCTACAGAGATGCAAAAACTTTGGCAGAGAGGATGGCGAAGAGGGCCAGGACCTCGACGGGTGACGAGCCGCCGGCAAGCACCTCCGGTGCGCCAGAGACAATCGACATCAGCCCGGAGCCGAGCCCACAACGCAGTCCGCCACACAGCCCCCGGCGCAACCCCCAGCGTGAGTCTACTACTCACATTCCGCTGGCAAGTGCCGGGGCATGCATCTTCTCTGCTAACATCCCCGGGCGTGCAGGAGCGAAACAACAACAAGGAGCGCCAACGGAAGCCACTCCTGTCGTGCCGCCTCCATCGACTACACCGCCCAGGGGTGAATCTTTGGGCAAGCTCTACTGCGACAACGTGGAGGGGCTGGCAAGCACAGGCTCCGGCAACCCCTTCTTGCAGCCTGACGCAGGTAAACTGCTCGCCTCAAAGAACTTGCCTCTTTGATTTTCTTCTTTTTCTTTCTTTTCGTCTTCTTGATCTTCCTTCGCAGCCGCATCTCGCTTATTTCCTTGGCCTTCAATCCTCTTTTGACAGAACTCATAGACGTTGATACCGTCATTGAGGAGACTGCCAAGGACGCCGCCGCCGAAGCTGACAGGGTCGCTGCCGAGGAGGCCGCCAAAGAAGCCGCCGCCGAGGCCGCCAGGGCTGCCGCCGCTGAGGCCGCCAGGGCTACACAAGAGGAGGCCGCCAAGACGTCTGCCGAGGGGGCCGGCGAGGAGACCCGTGTCCATACTGACGCCACTTCTGCCGCATGGGCGCCAGGTGCTACGGCGGCCATGGAGCCCTCAGCCGCCGGTGACATGGCTATCGAGGACCAGCCATCATCATCCGAGGCCCCATCTTCGAGTCGGTACATCAAGGCCGGCAAGAACTTGTTCGTCAGCGTGCCAGGGTCGGCAAGCATTGAAGAGCTAGTTGAAGGAGAGAATCTGGATGGTGATATCGTCGTCGCCGCAGGCAGCAGCGAGCCCAAGGAGGAACATCTTCTTCAAGCCATGCACGAGAATTATCAGAAGCTCCAAGCGCTCCACCGTGCCCGGAAGGAAACACTGGATTCCTGGGCAGCGGTCGTCGAGGCAGCGGAAGGAGACTTCCAAAAACGCGTTGAAGATGCACAGGATTGGTACACTGAGAGCCTCCAAGGGCTGAAGGCTTACCGGGAACAGCTGACGGAGCAGTGGAACGACCTCCTGCTAAAGCAGTCCGACGTCGAGAAGGCGCAGGAGGAGGCCACCCAGCAAGCTGCCGCAACTGAAGCCCTCTTGACGGAGCGCCGCATCGGCCTCGACGCTCAGGTGGAGGACCTTGCCGCGCGTGAGGAGACGCTCGCCGCCAAGCTTCGCAGCAAGGATGAAGAACTTGAAAACCTTGTCGCGCGGCGGGTCCAGGAGCTTGAGCAGAAGCATATGGAGGCGCTCAGAGCTCTCACTGAAGACCACGCTGGCAGGCTCAAGGAAGCCGTCGACGCTGCCAGAGCTGCGGAGGCCGCCAAGAGCCTGCTGGAGGAGAAGGCGAAGCAGCTGGAGGCCAGTCTCGAGGACCACGACAAGAGGGTCTCAACACTCAAGGCCGAGAGAGACAAGGCCCTCCACAGCCTGATGGAGGCACAAGTTGCCGCATCCGAGAAGGCCCGGCAGCTCTCTTCTGCCAAGGACTCCATCGAAGATCTAAAGTTGAAGCTGGCTACGCTGGAGGGGTCCCTTGAGGCTTCCCGGGCTCGCGAGAGGGCTCTTATCAAAGACCTTCACGACGAACTGGAGCTGCTCAAGAGCACCGCCGCTACGCAGAACGAGTATGCCTCCGGCGTGGAGCTTTGGACCGCCAAGCTGGTGGATGTCGCGGAGAAGCTTGCCGCGGAGCTGGAAGCCATGGATCTGCAAGGCTTCGGGTACTCTACTGACGACAGAGTATCCACAAGCGCCAAGCTGACCATGTTCTTCGAGAGCATCATCGACGCCCTCAAGCTGCTCCAGGCGAACCGGACAAGCGATCTGGCCAACGAGTCCCGGAAGCTCTGCCAGCTCGTCCTCCGCAAAGTGCTCGTCAAGGTGGCATACAGGAACCCCGGCATCAATCTCTTCAACATCTTTAGCCGCATGCCGAAGGACGCGGACGTCAAGGCTCTCGAGGAGCTTGTCGCACCCATCGTCGATCGGGTGAGCCAAGTCAAAAGAGTCGAGGGCGATCGCCGGGATTAACTGTTCTGCTTCATCTCTTCTTTGCCGCCGCCGTCATTTCATGTAAAAGACAAAATTGCCTTTATGTTAGAAACGCGGCAACTTATCGATGCAATATAACTTGCTTTATTTAGATTAATGCATGCTATTCCCCTTGTTCAATTCCTTTCTATATGGTGTTTGCCCTACGCGTTCCTGGGAACTTGCCGGAGCATAACCTTGCCGCGAGCGCTGGATTTGGGTCGGCAGCAGCCTGGTGGCGGTGCTGCTCACGGCAAGAAACCTTGGCGTTTTCAATGCGGCCACCTAAACTGTTGAGCGGACTCGAAACAGAGTAAGGGCGCAGCCGATCACGACAAGATTCCATCGCGTGCAGGTTTTCCATACAAAGGTCGGAATCGTTCAAGGGGGACAGTCTTACAACAAAAATCTAAATCTGCTTAAGGGGTTTAGCAACTTAGCTCTGCTTTTCGTCGCTATTCTTCTTCTTCCGGCAAGGCACCAACCTTGAACGTCATCCGTTGGAATCCATACCACCATTCTCCTTCCCCCCCGGCAAACTTGCGCGCGAGGGAATCTTCTGTCTCTTGAGAAAAAGAAAGAAGAGAAAATAAAGGTATGGAACCTTGATGGTTCATTAGCTCTTACCGGGATCAAGTGCAATAGACATCTCAGATAATACATGCATATAAATGACATGAAATCAACAAGAAATGTAAAGCACTCAATCTATTAACTATGCACAGGGTCTGCGCCTGGCTCTGTACAAAGGATTACATGCCCTCCGGCAATACTCGTACAGAATGGCGTTGCTAGGAACTTGCCGGTGCGTTACGCTGCCGCGAGCGCTGGATTCGGGGCGTCAGGAGCCTGCTGGCCGTATCGCACACGGCAAGAAACCTGGACAATTGCGCCTCACGGGTAGAACTTGCGAAGGTGCTCGATATTCCAGGAGTTGCTCACTGGCAAGCCCTCTTCGGTCTCCAGGCGGACAGCGCGAGGCCTAGTGACTCGTACTACCCGACAAGGGCCTTCCCACTTCGGCGTCAACTTGTTGGAATTCTTAGCCGACTGAACGCGCCGAAGAACAAGGTCGCCTTCCTCAAGACTCCGGGCGTGAACTTTGCGGGTATGGTAACGACGCAAAGCTTGCTGGTAGCGAGCAGCTCGCACAACAGCCCGAAGACGGTCTTCCTCAAGGAGCACCACGTCGTCTTGCCGCAGCTGCTCTTGCTCGAGCTCATCATAAGCGAGCACTCGAGGTGACCCGTATATGAGTTCCGTGGGGAGAACTGCTTCCGCCCCGTAGACCAGGGCGAAGGGTGTCTGGCAGGTGGCTCGATTTGGTGTCGTCCTGATCGACCAAAGAACCGCCGGCAACTCATTAATCCAGCGCTTTCCGTACTTGTGTAGCTTGTCGAAAGTTCTGGTCCTGAGACCGCGCAGCACTTCAGCGTTCGCCCTCTCCGCTTGGCCGTTGCTTCTAGGGTGAGCAACAGAGGCAAAACAGATCTTGCCGCCAAGGTCTTGGACGTACTGCATGAAGGTGCGGCTAGTGAACTGCGTGCCGTTGCCGGTGATGATCCTGTTAGGCACACAAAAATGGCACACTATTCCCTTGAAGAACTTGACTGCTGACTGTGCTGTCACCTTCCTCACTGCTTCCACTTCTGGCCACTTCGTGAACTTGTCGATGGCAACGAACAAATACTCGAAGCCCCCGGTGCCGCGGGGAAAGGGACCCAGTATGTCGTGCCCCCAGACCGAGAAGGGCCAGGAGAGAGGGATCGTCTCAAGAGCTTGAGCTGGCTGATGTGCTTGCTTCGAATGAAACTGGCACGCTTCACACTTGCTTACTAGTGCCGTCGCATCCTGGAGGGCTGTAGGCCAGAAGAAACCTTGCCGGAATGCTTTGCCGACAAGAGCCCTCGAGCCTATGTGGGATCCACATATGCCCCCATGTATCTCCACCAACAGCTCTAGTCCATCCTCCCGAGGAATACACTTCAGTTTCACACCGTTCGGTTTTTTTTCTATACAGAACGTCGTCGACGAACTGGTACATACTTGACTGACGGGCTACTTTTTCCGCTTCTTCCTGCTCTTTAGGGAGTTCTCCTATCTGAAGAAAATGGACTATGTGATGTGCCCATGCCGGAGCTTGAGGCTCGACAACAAGGACTAAAGGCATCTCTTCAGCTGCGGGAGCATTTGTTTCTACGGCAAGAACCTGAGGTTCTGCGCGGAGCTGCTGCTCACCGACAACCGGTATCTCTTCGGTTGCTGGGGCACTTGCTTCAGTGGCAAGAACCTGAGGTTCTGCGTGAAGCCGCTGCTCACCGGCAACCATGTCGTTCCCGGCAAGATTCCTGTCGGTGGCTTCTGCTGGAAGCTCTGCCGGGAAGTACTTGCCGGTACTTAACTTCCTTCTCTTGTCAGGCCTTGCCGATGGAGTTACGGATGGATGAGTTAAGCGGAGCACAAAAGTCCCTGGTTCCACAGGTAACTTAAGTGCGGCACGCTTCGACAGATCGTCGGCAATGCTGTTCTCTGATCGAGGAACATGCTCTGCCTGAAGACCGTCAAAGCGCTCCTCCAGCTTTCTCACTTCATCAACGTACGCTTCCATCAATGGGCTCTGGTAATCTTTGTTAACTTGCCGAACAACAAGCTGGGAGTCACCTCTGATGATGAGCTTCCGGATTCCGAGGTCTGCCGCGATCCTGAGACCGGCAAGCAGTCCTTCGTACTCTGCTGTGTTGTTCGTCGATCTCTCCCGGGGAAAATGCATCTGGATGACGTACTTGAGGTGCTCTCCGGTGGGTGCGACAAGCAGCATGCCGGCACCGGCGCCTTGCGGCGAAAAAGCTCCATCAAAGTACATGACCCATGCCTGATCTGATTCCTTGCCGGGGATCGCTGATTCTTGAACTTCATCGTCTGGCGTTGGGGTCCATTCTGCAATGAACTCTGCCAAGGCTCTGCTCTGGATGGTTGAAGAACTTTCAAACTTGAGACCAAAGCATGACAGCTCCAACGCCCACTCGACAATCCTGCCAGTTGCTTCTGGATTCCACAGAATCGGTTGCAGCGGGAAGCGAGTGACGACGGTGATCTCATGTGCTTGGAAGTAATGGCGCAGCTTCCTCGAGGCCATGAGGAGGCCGAAGATCAGCTTTTGCACACCAGAGTATCTCGACCTAGCCCCCTGCAACAGGGAGCTGACGAAATAGACTGGGTGCTGCACCATCTTCTTCTTCTGCACTACTTGATTTGACTACGCGGATCCTTCCACGTCGGCACCAGACTCTGTCGGGGCTAGCCCCGGCAAGTCGCTTGGCGGGCCTGCCGTTGCCGCTGCATCCTCCTCTGCTTCTCTCTGTGTCACCAGTGCAGCACTAACCACTTGATTCGTTGCCGCTAAGTATAGCAGCAATGGCTCTTGTGGCCTAGGCGCGACTAGTACTGGCGGAGAGGAGAGGTACTTCTTCAAATCCTGCAGCGCTGCCTCCGCTTCCGGAGTCCATTTCATTGGACCTGCCTTCTTCAAAATTTTGAAAAAGGGCAGGGCGCGCTCAGCAGATTTTGAGATGAACCTGCTCAAAGCAGCGACGCAGCTGGCAAGGCGGCGCACATCCTTGACTCGTCTTGGCACTTCAATTTGCTCAATAGCTTTGATCTTGTCAGTCTTGGCTTCAATTCCGCGTTGAGATACAAAGAACCCGAGAAGCTTGCCGGATGGGACGCCAAACACGCACTTCTCGGGGTTGAGCTTCAAGATGATCCTGCGCAAATTTGAAAAAGTCTCCTCCAGATCTTGAATGAGCGTTGCCTTGTCCTTGGTTTTGACCACTATATCATCCATATAGGCTTCCATATTTCTATGGAGCTGGGTCTCGAAACCAATCTGGACAGCTCTTGCGAAGGTCGAACCAGCACTTTTCAACCCGAAAGGCATACACAAGAAGCAATATGTGCCACATGGGGTGATAAATGCGGTCTTCTCTTCGTCTTCTTTCGCCATAAAGATCTGGTGGTAGCCTGAGTATGCGTCAAGGAATGACAGTAAATCGCAGCCGGCAGTGGAGTCCACAATCTGGTCGATGCGCGGCAAGGGAAAGGGATCTTTTGGACAGGCTTTATTGATATCTGTAAAGTCAATACAAAGCCTCCATTTACCGTTCGCCTTGCGCACTACGACGGGATTGGCCAACCATGTAGGATGGAGGACCCCTCTAACCAGGCCTGCTGCCTCAAGCTTCTTGATCTCTTCGGCAATGAATTCTTGCCGCTCCAAAGCTTGCTTCCGAACCTTCTGCTTGACGGGCCGCACATGGGGACAGACAGCTAGGTGGTGCTCAATTACCTCCCTGGGAACACCGGGGATGTCAGATGGTTGCCATGCAAACACATCGACATTCGCCCGCAGGAAGGCAACGAGCGCGCTTTCCTATTTGTCATCAAGGGTGGAACTTATGGTGAAAGTTCTGTTGGGGAACGTTTCATGGGAAACAAAAATTTTCCTACGCACACACAAGATCTATCCATGGTGATGAGCATCTACGAGAGGGAGAGTGAATCTACATACCCTTGTAGATCGTTAAGCGGAAGCGTTAAGAAACGCAGTTGATGTAGTCGAACGTCTTCGCGATTCAAATCGCCGAGCGTCCCGCGATCCCATCACGATCCAATCATGATCCGTCCCGTGATCCCATCATGATCCGTCCCGTGATCAAATCACGAACCGTCTCGCGATCCTGATCACGGTCCTTCCGATCCAGCGCCGAACGGATGGCACCTCCGTGTTCAACACACGTAAGGCTTGATGACGCCTTCACCTCCTCGATCTAGCGAGCGATGGTGAAGTAGTAGATGAGTTGCGGCAGCACGACGGCGTGGTGACGGTGTTGGTGAAGAACAATCTCGGCAGGGCTTCGCCAAACACTACGGAGATTATGAGGTAGGAGGAACTAGAGGTTGCCGGCACACGGCTTGGGAAATCTTAATCTCTCGTGTGCTAGCCCTGCCCCTCTATTTATATGTTGAGCCCTGGGGTCTAAACTTGGAGAAAAAGCCTCCTCAAGGTCGGTTTGGCCCGCAAGGCAAGAGTCCCACTCGAGTCCCACTCGGACTCCAGCACCGCAGTACCGCGTACAAGCGGTAGTACCGCTTCACAAGCGGTAGTACCGCTTAAGACGGTAGTACTGCCTTTACCAGCGGTAGTACCGCTTAAGGCCGTAGCAAAACTTCCTTTTGCACTTCCAAAACCTTGTGGGCTTTACCCCTTGGCCCATATAAAGTGTTCTCGTACCGGAACATTTCGGGAAACATCCGAAACCCCTTCCGGTGAATTCCGGAACCCTTCCGGAGATCAAACACTATTATCACATATATCAATCTTTACCTCCGGACTATTCCGGAGATCCTCGTCATGTCCGGGATCTTATCCGGGACTCCGAACAACCTTCGGTCACCAACATAACAACTCAATTATACTTATATCGTCACCAAACGTTAAGTGTGTAGACCCTGCGGGTTCGAGAACTATGTAGACATGACCGAGACACCTCTACGGTCAATAACCAATAGCGGGACCTGGATGCCCATATTGGCTCCTACATATTCTACGAAGATCTTTATCGGTCGAACCTCTATGTCAAGGATTCAGTTAATCCCGTACGCTGTTCCCTTTGTTCTTCGGTATGTTACTTGCCCGAGATTCGATCATCGGTATCTCCATACCTAGTTCAATCTCGTTACCGGCAAGTCTCTTTACTCGTTCCGTAATACAAGACCCCGTGGCTAACACTTTAGTCACATTGCTTGCAAGGTTTGTTTGTGATGTTGTATTACCGAGTGGGCCCTGAGATACCTCTCCGTCACACGGAGTAACAAATCCCAGTCTTGATCCATGCCAACTCAACAGACACCCTCAGAGATACCTGTAGAGCATCTTTATAGTCACCCAGTTACGTTGCAACGTTTGATACACACAAGGCACTCCTACGGTGTCAGTGAATTGCATGATCTCATGGTCATAGGAACAGATACTTGACATGCAGAAAACAATAGCAATAAACTGACACGATCATATGCTATGTTTACAGTTTGGGTCTTGTCCATCACATCATTCTCCTAATGATGTGATCCCGTTATCAAATGACATCTCATATCTATGGCTAGGAAACCTTCACCATCTTTGATCAACGAGCTAGTTAACTAGAGGCTTACTAGGGACACATTGTTTGTCTATATACCCACACATGTATTTGAGTTTCCAATCAATACAATTATAGCATGGATAATAAAAGACTATCATGAACAAGGAAATATAATAATAACCAATTTATTATTGCCTCTAGGGCATATTTCCAACAGTCTCCCACTTGCACTAGAGTCAATAATCTAGTTCACATCACCATGTGATTTACATTGTTATGAATCTAACACCCAATGAGTTCTGGGGTTCGATCATGCTTTGCATGTGTGAGAGGTCTTTAGTCAACGGGTCTACGACATTCAGATCCGTGTGTACTTTGCAAATCTCTATGTCATACTGTAGACACTGCTACCACACTCCACTTGGAACTATTCCAAATGGCTGCTCCACTATATGTATCCTGACTGCTACTCAGAGTCGTCCGGATAAGTGTCAAAGCTTGGATCGACGTAACCCTTTACGACGAACTCTTTATCACCTCCATAATCGAGAAATATTTCCTTAGTCCTCTAGTTACTAAGGATAATCTTGACCGCTGTCCAGCGATCCACTCCTGGATCACTCTTGTACCCCTTGACAGAATCATGGCAAGGCACACATCAGGTGCCGTACACAGCATGGCATACTATACAGAGCCTATGGATAAGGCATAGGGGACGACCTTCGTCCTTTCTCTTTCTTCTGCCGTGGTCGAGCTTTGAGTCTCACTCAACTCCAGACCTTACAAATCAGGCAAGAACTCTTTCTTTGAATGATCCATTTTGAACTCTTTCAAAATCTTGTCAAGGTATGTACTCATTGAAAGTCTTATCAGACGTCTTGATCTATCTCTATAGATCTTGATGCCCAATATTTTAAGTAGCTTCATTCCAGGTCTTCCTTTGAAAAACTCTTTTCAAACGACCCTTTATGCTTTCCAGAAATTCTACATCATTTCCGATCAACAATATGTCAACCACATATACTTATCAGAAATTCTATAGTGCTCCCACTCACTTTGTGGTAAATACAAGTTTCTCATAAACTTTGTATAGACTCAAAAACTTTGATCACCTCATCAAAGCGTATATTCCAACTCCGAGATGCTTGCTCCAGTCCATAGAAGGATCGCTGGAGTTTGCATACATTTTAGCATCCTTAGGACTGACAAAAACCTTCCGGTTGTATCACATACAACCTTTCCTCACGGATACCATTAAGGAAACGATGTTTTGACATCCATCTGCCAGATTTCATAATCGAAAAATGCAGCAACTGCTAACATAATTCCAACAGACTTTAGCATCGCTACGGGTGAGAAAATCTCATCGTAGTCAACTCCTTGAACTTGTGATAAACCCTTTGCCACAAGTCGAGCTTTATAGACGGTGACATTACCGTCCGCGTCCGTCTTCCTTTTAAAGATCCATTTGTTCTGAATGGCCTTACGCCCTTCAGGTAATACTTCCAAAGTCCATACTTTGTTTTCATACATGGATCCCATCTCGGATTTCATGGCCTCTAACCATTTCTCGGAATCTGGGCCCATCATCGCTTCTCCATAGCTCGTAGGTTCGTCGTTGTCCAACAACATGACCTCTAAAACAGGGTTGTCGTACCACTTAGGAGCAGTACGCATCCTTGTCGACCTACGAGGTTCGATAGTAGCTTGATCCGAAGCTTTATGATCATCATCATTAACTTCCTCTTCAACTGATGTAGGCTCTATAGAAACATCTTTCTGCGCTGCGCTACTCTCAGGTTGAAGTAAAGGTTCAACAACCTCATCAAGTACTATCTTCCTCCCACTCAATCTTTCGAAAGAAACTCTTTCTCGAGAAAGGACCCGTTTTAGCAACAAACACTTTGTGCTTGGATCTGAGATAGAAGGTTCACCCAACCGTTACGTTAGGGTATTCTATGAAGATGCATTTGTCCGCTTTGGGTTCGAGCTCATTTAGGTGAAAAACCTTTTTCACATAAGCGTCGCAGCCCCAAACATTAAGAAATGACAGCTTAGGTTTCCGCCAAACCAAAATTCATACGGTGTCATCTCAACGGACTTATATGGTGCCCCTTTTAAAGTGAATGTGGTTGTCTCTAATGCATAGCCCTAAAACGATAGTGGTAAATCGATAAGAGACATCATAGTTCGCACTATATCCAATAGAGCACGACTACGATGTTCAGACACACCATCACACCATGGTGTTCCAGGTGGCATGAGTTGTGAAACAACTTCCACATTGTCTTAAGTTGTATACCAAACTCGTAACTCAGATATTCACCTCCACGATCATATCGTAGATATTTTATCTTCTTGTCACGATGATCTCAAACTTCACTCTGATTTTGTTTGAACTTTTCAAACGTTTCAGACTTGTGTTTCATTAAGTAAATATACCTATATCTACTCAAATCATCAGTGAAGGTAGAAAAATAACGATATCCACCGCACATTATAATACTCACTGGACCGCATACATCAACATGTATCATTTCCAATAAGTCAATTGCCCGCTCCATCATACCGAAAAATGGGGTTTTAGTCATCTTGCCCATGAGGCATGGTCCGCATGTCTCAACCGATTCGAAATCGAATGAGTCCAAAGATCCATCAGCATGGAGTTTCTTCATGCGTTTTACACCAATATGACATTTAGCAGCAGTGCCACAATTATGTGGTACTATCATTATTAACTTTGTATCTTTTGGCATAAATATTATGAACATGTGTATCACTACGATCAAGATTCAATAAACCACTCTTATTGGGTGCATGCCCATTGAAGGTATTATTCATGTAAACAGAATAACCATTATTCTCTAACTTAAATGAATAACCGTATTGCAATAAACATGATCTAATCACGTTCATGCTCAACGCAAACACCAAATAACACTTATTTAGGTTCATCACTAATCCCGAAGGTAGAGAGAGCGTGCGATGGTGATCACATCAACCTTGGAAACACTCATCGTCACCTCGCCCTTAGCTAGCCTCCGTTTATTCCGTAGCTTTTATTTTGAGTTACTAACATTTAGCAACCGAACCGGTATCTAATACCCAGGTGCTACTAGGAGTACTAGTAAGTTACACATCAATAACACGTATATCAAATATACTTCTGTCGACGTTGCCAACCTTCTATCTAGGGTTGTTCCACTTCAGCGACCGTTCTCCTCATAATAGAAGCACTTAGTCTCGGGTTTGGGTTCAACCTTGGGTTTCTTCACTGGAGCAGCAACTGGCTTGCCATCCATGAAGTATCCCTACTTGCCCTTGCCCTTCTCGAGACTAGTGGTTTCACTAACCATCAACACTTGATGCTTCCTTCTTGATTTCTACCTTCGCGGTGTCAAACATTGTGAACAGCTCAGGGATCATTATTTCCATCTCTGGCCTTTTATAGTTCATCACGAAGCTCTAGTAGCTTAGTGACAGTGACTTGGAGAACTATATCAATCACTATCTTATCTGGAAGATGAACTCCCACTCGATTCAAGCGATTGTAGCACCCAAACAATTTGAGCACATGCTCAGTGATTGAGCTATTCTCCATCATCTTGCAGGCAAAGAATCTTGTTGGAGGTCTCATACCTCTCAACACGGGCACGAGCCTGAGATCCCAATTTCAGCTCTTAGAACATCTCATATGTTCCGTGACGTTCAAAACGTTTTGGAGCCTCAATTCTAAGCCGTAAAGCATGACGCACTGAACTATTAAGTAGTCATTGGAACGTGCATGTCAGATGTTCATAACATCTACAGACTACGCTAGAGGGGGTGGCACACCGAGCGGTGCATTAAGGACATAAGCCTTCTGTGCAGCATTGAGGACAATCCTCAGATCACGGATCCAATCCGTATTATTTCTACCATCATCTTACAACTCTATTTCTCTAGGAATATATAAAAATTCAAGGGAGCTACTGCGCGATCTAGTAATCTACAACATAATTGTAAAGACACTTTGACTATGTTCATGATAATGAGTTTAGTTAATCATATTACTCAAAACTCCCACTCAAATTGACATCCCTCCAGTCATTCGAGTGTAACATGATCCAAATCCACCAACTCAAGTCCGATCATCACGTGAGTTGAGGTGGTTTCAATGGTGAACATCTCCATGTTTGATCATATCTACTATATGACTCATGTGCGACCTTTCGGTCTCTTGTGTTCCGAGGCCATGTCTGTACATGCTAGGCTCGTCAAGTTTAACCCGAGTGTTCTGCACGTGAAACACTGGCTTGCACCCGTTGTATGTGAACGTAGAGTCTATCACACCCGATCATCACGTGGTGTCTCGAAACGACGAACTTTCGCAACGGTGCACACTCGGGGAGAACACAATTTATCTTGAAATTTAAGTGAGGGGTCACCTTATAATGCTACCGTCGTCCTAAGCAAAATAAGATGCATAAAAGGATTAACATCACATGCAAATCATAAGTGACATGATATGGCCATGAACTTGTGCTTTTGATCTCCATCTCCAAAGCACCGGCATGATCTCCATCGTCACCGGCATGACACCATGATCTCCATCATCTTGATCTCCATCAACGTGTCGCCATGAGGTTGTCGCACCGACTGTTGCTTCCACGACTATTGCTAACTCATAGCGATAAAGTAAAGCAAAACGGCAAAAATAATTAAAGACAACTCTATGGCTCCTGCCAGTTGCCGTACTCATCGACATGCAAGTCGTGATATTCTATACAATACATGATCATCTCATACATCACATATATCTCATCATGTAATTGGCCATATCACATCACAACATACCCTGCAAAAACAAGTTAGACGTCCTCTAATTGTTGTTGCAAGTTTTACGTGGCTGCTACGGGTATCTAGCAAGAACAATTCTTACCTACGCAAAAACCACAACGGTGATATAAAAATTGCTATTCAACCTTCTCAAGGACCGCCTTTGTCAAATCCGATCCGACTAAAGTGGGAGAAACAGACACCCGCTAGCCATCTTTATGCAACGAAGTTACATGTCAGTTGAAGGAACCGGTCTCTCGTAAGCGTACGAGTAATGTTGGTCCGAGCCGCTTCATCCCACAATACCGCCGAAACAAGAAAAGACCAAGGGAGGAAGCAATCTGAATATCAACGCCCACAAACTCCTTTGTGTTCTACTCGAGATCTCATCTACACATAGACCTAGCTCAGATGCCACTGTTGAGGAACGTTGCAAGGGAAACAAAAAATTTCCTACGCACACACAAGATCTATCCATGGTGATGAGCATCTACGAGAGGGAGAGTGAATCTACATACCCTTGTAGATCGTTAAGCGGAAGCGTTAAGAAACGCGGTTGATGTAGTCGAACGTCTTCGCGATTCAAATCGCCGAGCGTCCCGCGATCCCATCACGATCCATCTCACGATCCAATCACGATCCGTCCCGCGATCCCATCATGATCCGTCCCGTGATCAAATCACGAACCGTCTCGCGATCCTGATCACGGTCCTTCCGATCCAGCGCCGAACGGACGGCACCTCCGCGTTCAACACACGTACGGCTTGATGACGCCTTCACCTCCTCGATCCAGCGAGCGATGGTGAAGTAGTAGATGAGTTCCGGCAGCACGACGGCGTGGTGATGGTGTTGGTGAAGAACAATCTCGGCAGGGCTTCGCCAAACACTACGGAGATTATGACGTAGGAGGAACTAGAGGTTGCCGGCACACGGCTTGGGAAATCTTAATCTCTCTCGTGTGCTAGCCCTGCCCCTCTATTTATATGTTGAGCCCTGGGGTCTAAACTTGGAGAAAAAGCCTCCTCAAGGTCGGTTTGGCCCGCAAGGCAAGAGTCCCACTCGAGTCCCACTCGGACTCCAGCACCGCAGTACCGCGTACAAGCGGTAGTACCGCTTCACAAGCGGTAGTACCGCTTAAGACGGTAGTACTGCCTTTACCAGCGGTAGTACCGCTTAAGGCAGTAGCAAAACTTCCTTTTGCACTTCCAAAACCTTGTGGGCTTTACCCCTTGGCCCATATAAAGTGTTCTCGTACCGGAACATTTCGGGAAACATCCGAAACCCCTTCCGGTGAATTCCGGAACCCTTCCGGAGATCAAACACTATTATCACATATATCAATCTTTACCTCCGGACTATTCCGGAGATCCTCGTCATGTCCGGGATCTTATCCGGGACTCCGAACAACCTTCGGTCACCAACATAACAACTCAATTATACTTATATCGTCACCAAACGTTAAGTGTGTAGACCCTGCGGGTTCGAGAACTATGTAGACATGACCGAGACACCTCTACGGTCAATAACCAATAGCGGGACCTGGATGCCCATATTGGCTCCTACATACTCTACGAAGATCTTTATCGGTCGAACCTCTATGTCAAGGATTCAGTTAATCCCGTACGCTGTTCCCTTTGTTCTTCGGTATGTTACTTGCCCGAGATTCGATCATCGGTATCTCCATACCTAGTTCAATCTCGTTACCGGCAAGTCTCTTTACTCGTTCCGTAATACAAGACCCCGTGGCTAACACTTTAGTCACATTGCTTGCAAGGCTTGTTTGTGATGTTGTATTACCGAGTGGGCCCTGAGATACCTCTCCGTCACACGGAGTAACAAATCCCAGTCTTGATCCATGCCAACTCAACAGACACCCTCAGAGATACCTGTAGAGCATCTTTATAGTCACCCAGTTACGTTGCAACGTTTGATACACACAAGGCACTCCTACGGTGTCAGTGAATTGCATGATCTCATGGTCATAGGAACAGATACTTGACATGCAGAAAACAATAGCAATAAACTGACACGATCATATGCTATGTTTATAGTTTGGGTCTTGTCCATCACATCATTCTCCTAATGATGTGATCCCGTTATCAAATGACATCTCATGTCTATGGCTAGGAAACCTTCACCATCTTTGATCAACGAGCTAGTTAACTAGAGGCTTACTTGGGACACATTGTTTGTCTATATACCCACACATGTATTTGAGTTTCCAATCAATACAATTATAGCATGGATAATAAACGATTATCATGAACAAGGAAATATAATAATAACCAATTTATTATTGCCTCTAGGGCATATTTCCAACAAGTTCCTGGCCAGGAGCTTGATGGCCGCCAGTGAAGGCGCCAACAAACTGATGGCACAGGTCGGCCCAAGAAGAGATGGAATTCTTGAGCAGGTGCATCAACCATGATCTAACATTGGGCTTCAGCACCAACGGAAAATAGTTGGCCAGCACCTTATCATCACGAGCCCCGGCAGCCTACACCGCAATGGTGTAGATGCTCAAGAACTCAGACGGATGGGTTTTGCCGTCGTACTTCTGCGGTACTTCCGGCTTGAAGGAGCGGGAGCTGGGCCACTGGACTCGTCGCAGCTCACGAGTAAACGCTGGACAACCTACCTCATAAGGTAGGCAGCCAGGATACCCTGGCGCGGGCTCGTCAACAGCGGTCCCAACGCGCTTGTCGGACTGGCGACGCGCTTCCCTTCGCCACTCGATGGTGGTTCGAGCGTCCTCCTTCTTCGGCTCCCGAAGAACTTGACGTTGATCGCGGCGAACCCACGTGTCTGTCCATCGAGTTAACGACCGCTCTTGACGAAGTGGAGGGGAACGCAACGTGGTTGTCCCACCTCCGGTCTTCTCTCCATCGCCACGCACCGGCCCGGAAGACTGCCGCCGCGAGGGCTCACCCTGCTGCGGCCTGTCGTTATTGGCTAGGCCGATGAGGCTCTGGATAGCAGCTCGCCACTCATCGAGCTTCTCCGCAGCGGGAGGGAAGTCGAGGAGTAGCTGCGCTCGTGCCAAAGCTTCCGCTGGTGTAGGCGGCGGCGACAGATGCGAAGAACGTGAAGTGCTCAAACTCCTAACAGGGTTAGAAGGAGCATCATCACGACTTTGCACCGGCACGCGGCCCCCACCGGCGTGTTGGCGCGGATCTTGGCCCCGCGCATCCTGAGAGTGACGCGCAGGGGTCTTTCCATGCGGACGCCTAGAACCACCAACGTCATGAGGCCGCACGTCACACGCGTCCTGAGAAGGTCGCGGTGCATGCGCCGGCGTGGTCGTCCTGGAAGGCGCCGCTCCATCCTTGGAAGTCGCTGCACCACCCGTAGGTTGCACAACTCCATCCTTGGACCTGTTGCTCGTCCGGCTCGGATCGCCGGAACGTCGTGGAAGATCGGAGCCTCCACCTCCTCCACCCGCGTCTACCCCGTCGCCCGTGCGTGTAGCATCAGGCATGGCGGACGCGGACGGACCAACCGCCGTGAAACCCTTCTTCTTAGGGGCCATGGCGATGCAGATGATCAAAGATCTGACGCGCTGATCACTCGATCAGGTTCGTACAACCTCTAGCCCCTACCTGGCGCGCCAAAGATGTCGGGGAACGACACCTATGGGATCGAAGGGATCCCTTTACGGTTCGACAAGGGGAGAGGATTGCACAAAGAGCAGAGCTAATGATCAGCACGCGGGTGATTTACCCAGGTTCGGGCCGCAAAGATGCGTAAAACCCTACTCCTGCTTGATTGTATTGAGTGTGTTCTTGGCTAAATTCTGGGAGCGCTACAGTGTTCAGGCGCTACACATGCAGAATGGGCCTCCAGAAGTGCTATCCTCCTCTCTGTGTACGCCTTGGGCCTCCTTTTATATGACTAAGGGGTCTCCACAGTGGCACACAGCTCATGCAGTGAGGTGGAAAGTAGCTACAGTGTTATCATACCTAACACTGACGGCTTGGGACAAAAACATTAAATGCTCCGTCTGAGGTGTCCCTTAGCGTCTTGGGGGTGAAAACCCTTTCTGGGGGATGGAAAAAGGGGCCATCCCATCACGCCGCTTAAGGTTTCCACGGCCAGCGTCGTGCCAGGCAACCAGGCGGACAAGCCCTAAACGACAGGACTGGTTGCTGCACTGGAGTGGTAGTACTGCTTACAAGCGAAGGTGGAATCCTTGCCGGGACTGAATCCTTGCCGGGTCCGGAGCTTGCCGGGACCGGGTCTTGCCGGGCGCGAGGCCTTGCCGGGCCTCCGCGAGCCTTCGGTCTTCTGATCTTATGGTCTTCAGTTAGGACGCCTTCGTGGCATCTTGGGCTTGAGATTACTCCTAGTTATTCCCCGGCAAGCCTTGCTGCAGGCGTGGCTTCAACTGCCCGTGCACAAGTAAGGGGTACTAAAAAGGCCCATACTTTAGTACACCGACACTCTTCAACATCGTCGATGGCCTTATATAGCGCCAAATCTTTTTCTCTCACCCTGTTAGACTTCTTTGCTACCTATTCACCCAAAACTCCCACCCGTCGTCGTCCAATATGTGGCGGTCGCCCAAATCCTTGCTCACTAGCTCCTATCACGATGCCGCCATTCAACTCACTGTATTCCTTGATGACTTCGCGTTGGCCACATGCCTTACCCTAAACTTTCACAAACCTAACTTTGTTCCATCCACACAGACCCTTCCATCTCCAGTCCCATCGCGACAACTTTTTGTTGTCCTGTCTCATCCTTCCCACAGACTTACCCCAGACATCCTTTTTTTCCCTCAAAACTGCCCTCCTCCGCATTTGAACCCTTCGTCAACACCTCCTTAAGATACCTCGCTGGTTGGTTGGCCAGATTACTCTCTCGAGGTGCTCGACTCACACTCCTCTCATCCGTCCTTGACTCGCTCGCAACCTACTTTATGTCAGTATTTCATCGAAAAAAACTCAAGTTGTTGGACCCGATAGACATAGCTTTTTTGGGCCGCCGGGGAAACGTGCACGGGGGATATATGTCTTGTTGCTTGGAAAAAAGTTTGCGAACTAAAAAAATTGGTGGTCTAGGAGTTAAAAAAAGGCTTGTTCAAAACACTTATTTACTTATGAAGTTTGTGCACACACTACTACCTCTGTCCTGATTCACTAACCCCCTCGTATTTGTGGTCATATTTTGACCATGATTTTAACTAGTAAAATTTAAGTTATACATAGCAAAACAAATATCATTGAAAAATATATTCATATATGAATCCAACGATATAATTTTTGATAACATGCATTAATATTTTACTAGTCAAATACGTGGTCAAACTTTGACCCAAAATACAACCAGGACTAATAAACTAGATGGAGGTAGTACTCCAGAGTTGCCTTGGGCTCTGGGTACCACCATACTTACACCCTTGTTTTAGCTAGCAAATCCTCACATTCCTTCTTTTGGAAGTTTTTTAACTACCACCTACACACAGTCTAATAAATCTCCTGTGTGTTCACAAATAATGACCATGCTACTTTTTCTAGACTAAATCTTGGCTCTTGAGTCAACCTCTAGCTAATGCTTACCCCCACCTTTTTTCAACTCCACACGCCTCACTATCCTACTCTTTTTGGACTAAACGTCTCATGGGTCATGCAGAGTGCATTGTTGTCTAACCATCAAAACCGCCTTACTAATGTTAACTCAAACAAGCTAGATTCCGCGATGTCTTTGTTGCAGGACTTTGCTCTTAATGATGACAACGCCGACACGGTCCTGCTCCACGGGTCCCCCCTTCTTCCCCAAGCATGCCTATGCCCTTCTTCACGAGGGTCAGGACATCGACACCAATGCGGTTCTTATTTGGGACTCCAAGGTCCCAATGAAAGTTCAGATCTTCAGCTCGTTGCTCTTTCGAGGCCGGCTGTACACCAAAAGCAATCTCCCCCGTAAGCATATCACCCCCTATAAGGCATGCCTCTGCTGAAGTGCGCTCTCTGAAGACACTCAACACCCATTCCTCGTCTGCCCCCTCAACCACAATAGTGTGGCTGCAGCTAGGCCTCCGGACGCCCGACGCCATCCGCAACATTTGGGCCATACCTCCGCTCACCGGCCTAGACATCAACATGTGGCCCACCATGGCCCTATCCATCCTATGGCCCCATCCACCATGGTCTTCCGCAACGATTTGCATGCTTCAAATGTAACGATTCAAAACATTATTCGAGACATCTCCCTGTGGACCTTTAGATGTAATGCTTCCTCTCTAAAGGTGGCGGCCATGTCTTTACACTTTGAGTAATGATTCAGGTGGGGGCCCTCTCCCTCAGTGATTGTTAAAAAAACACACATGAAAAATTAGCATTAGCTATGACACAACTTATAAAAGCAATTATCTATGGAAAATGTTATTTCTAAACCGGCTGATTTCTTCGCTGCGTAAACCTCCTCGAGCGCACGACACGTGTCTGGCCCCACATTACGCTCCCGTCCCTTATCTCTCCCGAATCCTCTCGTCCCCACACTAGTAGAAAACAGACCTTTTGTCCAAAGAATTAGTCCCGGTCTTGTTTTGAACCGGCACTAATGTGACCATTAGTCCCGGTTCGGGACGGGCATCATTAGTCGCGGTTCGTTCCGGACCTTTAGTGCAGGTTCGTAACACGAACCGGGACTAAAGGGGTGGTGACAGGCTGGTGTCAGCTTCACCCACATAGCATGTGCTAAAAAGTTGAGAGGGTTACGGCAAAAACTGGATCCACTTCGTGTACAAAGTGGACAATCTCTTTCGAAGTATCAGGGTTTCAGACGAAAACTCGTCTGTTACAAAGGCATTTCATTTTTTTAAACTTATTTCAACTCCATACTTTTTGTGTGTTTAGTATGCACCATTCAAAGCCATGTCATCAATTTTCAAACCTTTCTGACTTCATTTTATATTTTTCATGCATTTACTGATTTTTTTGAGCTAAATGACCCTGAAATTGAAAAGCACTACAAATCACAATCAGAAAAGGTTGAAAGTTGGCATGGTATCATCATTTCACCCACATAGCATGTGCTAAAAAGTTGAGAGGGTTACGGCAAAAACTGGATCCACTTCGTGTACAAAATGGACAATCTCTTTCGAAGTATCAGGGTTTCACACGAAAACTCGTCTGTTACAAAGGCATTTCATTTTTTTAAACTTATTTCAACTCCAGACTTTTTGTGTGTTCAGTATGCACCATTCGAAGCCACGTCATCAATTTTCAACCCTTTCTGACTTCATTTGCTATTTTTCATGCATTTACTGATTTTTTAGAGCTAAATGACCCTGAAATTGAAAAGCACTACAAATCACAATCAGAAAAGGTTGAAAGTTGGCATGGTATCATCATTTCACCCAAATAGCATGTGCTAAAAAGTTGAGAGGGTTACGGCAAAAACTGGATCCACTTCGTGTACAAAGTGGACAATCTCTTTCGAAGTATGAGGGTTTCACACGAAAACTCGTCTGTTACAAAGGCATTTCATTTTTTAAACTTATTTCAACTCCAGACTTTTTGTGTGTTCAGTATGCACCATTCGAAGCCACGTCATCAATTTTCAACCCTTTTTGACTTCATTTGCTATTTTTCATGCATTTACTGATTTCTTGAGCTAAAAGACCCTGAAATTGAAAAGCACTACAAATCACAATCAGAAAAGGTTGAAAGTTCGCATGGTATCATCATTTCACCCACATAGCATGTGCTAAAAAGTCGAGAGGGTTACGGCAAAAATTGGATCCACTTCGTGCACAAAATGGACCTCTTTCGAAGTATCAGGGTTTCAGACGAAAACTCGTCTGTTACAAAGGCATTTCATTTTTTAAAACTTATTTCAACTCCAGACTTTTTGTGTGTTCAGTATGCACCATTCGAAGCCACGTCATCAATTTTCAACCCTTTCTGACTTCATTTGCTATTTTTCATGCATTTACTGATTTTTTTGAGCTAAATGACCCTAAAATTGAAAAGCACTACAAATCACAATCAGAAAAGGTTGAAAGTTGCCATGGTATCATCATTTCACCCACATAGCATGTGCTAAAAAGTTGAGAGGGTTACGGCAAAAACTGGATCCACTTCGTGTACAAAGTGGACAATCTCTTTCGAAGTATCAGGGTTTCAAACGAAAACTCGTCTGTTACAAAAGCATTTCATTTTTTTAAACTTATTTCAACTCCAGACTTTTTGTGTGTTCAGTATGCACCATTCGAAGCCACGTCATCAAGTTTTAACCCTTTCTGACTTCATTTGCTATTTTTCATGCATTTACTGATTTTTTTGAGCTAAATTACCCTGAAATTGAAAAGCACTACAAATCACAATCAGAAAAGGTTGAAAGTTGGCATGGTATCATCATTTCACCCAAATAGCATGTGCTAAAAAGTTGAGAGGGTTACAGCAAAAACTGGATCCACTTCGTGTACAAAGTGGACAATCTCTTTCGAAGTATGAGGGTTTCACACGAAAACTCGTCTGTTACAAAGGCATTTCATTTTTTTAAACTTATTTCAACTCCAGACTTTTTGTGTGTGCAGTATGCACCATTCGAAACCACGTCATCAATTTTCAACCCTTTTTGACTTCATTTGCTATTTTTCATGCATTTACTGATTTCTTTAGCTAAAAGACCCTGAAATTGAAAAGCACTACAAATCACAATCAGAAAAGGTTGAAAGCTGGCATGGTATCATCATTTCACCCACATAGCATGTGCTAAAAAGTTGAGAGGGTTACGGCAAAAACTGGATCCACTTCGTGTACAAAATGGACAATCTCTTTCGAAGTATCAGGGTTTCACACGAAAACTCGTCTGTTACAAAGGCATTTCATTTTTTTAAACTTATTTCAACTCCAGACTTTTTGTGTGTTCAGTATGCACCATTCGAAGCCACGTCATCAATTTTCAAGCCTTTCTGACTTCATTTGCGATTTTTCATGCATTTACTGATTTTTTTGAGCTAAATGACCCTGAAATTGAAAAGCACTACAAATCACAATCAGAAAAGGTTGAAAGTTGGCATGGTATCATCATTTCACCCACATAGCATGTGCTAAAAAGTTGAGAGGGTTACGGAAAAAACTGGATCCACTTCGTGTACAAAGTGGACAATCTCTATCGAAGTATCAGGGTTTCAGACGAAAACTCGTCTGTTACAAAGGCATTTCATTTTTTTAAACTTACTTCAACTCCAGACTTTTTGTTTGTTCGGTATGCACCATTAGAAGCCACGTCATAAATTTTCAACCCTTTCTGACTTCATTTGCTATTTTTCATGCATTTACTGATTTTTCTGAGCTAAATGACCCTGAAATTGAAAAGCACTACAAATCACAATCAGAAAAGGTTGAAAGTTGGCATGGTATCATCATTTCACCCACATAGCTTGTGCTAAAAAGTTGAGAGGGGTACGGCAAAAACTGGATCCACTTCGTGTACAAAGTGGACAATCTCTTTCGAAGTATCAGGGTTTTAGACGAAAACTCATCTGTTACAAAGGCATTTCGTTTTTTTAAACTTATTTCAATTCCAGACTTTTTGTGTGTTCAGTATGCACCATTCGAAGCCACGTCATCAATTTTCAACCCTTTCTGACTTCATTTTCTATTTTTCATGCATTTACTGATTTTTTGAGCTAAATGACCCTGAAATTCAAAAGCACTACAAATCACAATCAGAAGAGCTTGAAAGTTGGCATGGTATCATCATTTCACCCACATAGCATGTGCTAAAAAGTTGAGAGGGTTACGGCAAAAACTGGATCCACTTCGTGTACAAAGTGGACAATCTCTTTCGAAGTATCAGGGTTTCACACAAAAACTCGTCTGTTACAAAGGGATTTCATTTTTTTAAACTTATTTCAACTCCAGACTTTTTGTGTGTTCAGTATGCACCATTCAAAGCCACGTCATCAATTTTCAACCCTTTCTGACTTCATTTGCTATTTTTCATGCATTTACTGATTTTTTTGAGCTAAATGACCCCGAAATTGAAAAGCACTAATCAGGAAGAAGCACACGGATCGTGTGTTTCTTTCAAGCGCTTGTGAGTCATTGGATCAGGCGTGTGTTTCTTTTGAGGGCTTGTGAGCTGTTGGATCAGCACTATCACGACCACTTCGTGAGCCACACGACCCTATATATAGACCACCTCTAGGACATGTTCGACACTCAGTGTGTACTCATATTGTAGTTCATTTGGTATATACAAATCATACGAATTCCCTGCATGCATCCGACGGTGCATTTGATATGCGGGCACTCATGAGCCACCGTCGGGCTGCATGCAGGGGAAACCGTGTGTTTTGGGAAAAGAGTTACAAAGACATTTCATTTTTCCAACTCCACTCGATCCACTTCGTGTACAAAGTGGACAATCTCTTTCGAAGTATCAGGGTTTCAGACGAAAACTCGTCTGTTACAAAGGCATTTCATTTTTTAAACTTATTTCAACTCCAGACTTTTTGTGTGTTCAGTATGCACCATTCGAAGCCACGTCATCAATTTTCAACCCTTTCTGACTTCATTTGCTATTTTTCATGCATTTACTGATTTTTTTGAGCTAAATTACCCTGAAATTGAAAAGCACTACAAATCACAATCAGAAAAGGTTGAAAGTTGGCATGGTATCATCATTTCACCCACATAGCATGTGCTAAAAAGTTGAGAGTGTTACGGCAAAAACTGGATCCACTTCGTGTACAAAATGGACAATCTCTTTCGAAGTATCAGGGTTTCAGACGAAAACTCGTCTGTTACAAAGACATTTCATTTTTTTAAACTTATTTCAACTCTAGACTTTTTGTGTGTTCAGTATGTACCATTCGAAGCCACGTCATCAATTTTCAACCCTTTCTGACTTCATTTCCTATTTTTCATGCATTTACTGATTTTTTTGAGCTAAATGACCCTGAAATTGAAAAGCACTACAAATCACAATCAGAAAAGGTTGAAAGTTGGCATGGTATCATCATTTCACCCACATAGCATGTGCTAAAAAGTTGAGAGGGTTACGGCAAAAACTGGATCCACTTCGTGTACAAAATGGACAATCTCTTTCGAAGTATCAGGGTTTCAGACGAAAACTCGTCTGTTACAAAGGCATTTCATTTTTTTAAACTTATTTCAACTCCAGACTTTTTGTGTGTTCAGTATGCACCATTCGAAGCCACGTCATCAATTTTCTACCCTTTCTGACTTCATTTGCTATTTTTCATTCATTTACTGATTTTTTTTGAGCTAAATGACCCTGAAATTGAAAAGCACTACAAATCACAATAAACAGGTTGAAAGTTGGCATGGTATCATTATTTCACCCACATAGCATGTGCTAAAAAGTTGAGAGGGTTACGGCAAAAACTGGATCCACTTCGTGTACAAAATGGACAATCTCTTTCGAAGTATCAGGGTTTCAGACGAAAACTCGTCTGTTACAAAGGCATTTCATTTTTTTAAACTTATTTCAACTCCAGACTTTTTGTGTGTTCAGTATGCACCATTCGAAGCCACGTCATCAATTTTCAACCCTTTATGACTTCATTTGCTATTTTTCATGCATTTACTGATTTTTTTGAGCTAAATTACCCTGAAATTGAAAAGCACTACAAATCACAATCAGAAAAGGTTGAAAGTTGGCATGGTATCATCATTTCACCCACATAGCATGTGCTAAAAAGTTGAGAGGGTTACGGCAAAAACTGGATCCACTTCGTGTACAAAATGGACAATCTCTTTCGAATTATCACGGTTTCAGACGAAAATTCGTCTATTACAAAGGCATTTCATTTTTTAAACTTATTTCAACTCCAGACTTTTTGTGTGTTCAATATGCACCATTCAAAGCCACGTCATCAATTTTCAACCCTTTCTGACTTCATTTGCTATTTTTCATGCATTTACTGATTTTTTTTGAGCTAAATGACCCCAAAATTGAAAAGCACTAATCAGGAAGAAGCACACGAATCATGTGTTTCTTTCAAGCGCTTGTGAGTCGTTGGATCAGGGGTGTGTTTCTTTTGAGGGCTTGTGAGCTGTTGGATCAGCACTATCACGACTACTTCATGAGCCACACGACCCTATATATAGACCACCTCTAGGACATGTTCGACACTCAGTGTGTACTCATATTGTAGTTCATTTGGTATATACAAATCATACGAATTCCCTGCATGCATCCGACGGTGCATTTGATATGCGGGCACTCATGAGCCACCGTCGGGCTGCATGCAGGGGAAACCGTGTGTTTTGGGAAAAGTGTAACAAAGAAATTTCATTTTTCCAACTCCATTCGATCCACTTCGTGTACAAAGTGGACAATCTCTTTCGAAGTATCAGGGTTTCAGACGAAAACTCGTCTGTTACAAAGGCATTTCATTTTTTAAACTTATTTCAACTCCAGACTTTTTGTGTGTTCAGTATGCACCATTCGAAGCCACGTCATCAATTTTCAACCCTTTCTGACTTCATTTGCTATTTTTCATGCATTTACTGATTTTTTAATCTAAATGACCCTGAAATTGAAAAGCACTGCAAATCACAATCAGAAAACGTTGAAAGTTGGCATGGTATCATCTTTTCACCCACATAGCATGTGCTAAAAAGTTGAGACGGTTACGGCAAAAACTGGATCCACTTCGTGTACAAAATGGACAATCTCTTTCGAAGTATTAGGGTTTCAGACGAAAACTCGTCTGTTACAAAGGCATTTCATTTTTTTAAACTTATTTCAACTCCAGACTTTTTGTGTGTTCAGTATGCACCATTCGAAGCCACGTCATCAATTTTCAACCTTTCTGACTTCATTTGCTATTTTTCATGCATTTACTGATTTTTTTGAGCTAAATGACCCTAAAATTGAAAAGCACTACAAATCACAATCAGAAAAGGTTGAAAGTTGGCATGGTATCATCGTTTCACCCACATAGCATGTGCTAAAAAGTTGAGAGGGTTACGTCAAAAACTGGATCCACTTCGTGTACAAAGTGGACAATCTCTTTCGAAGAATCAGGGTTTCAGACGAAAACTCGTGTGTTACAAAGGCATTTCATTTTTTTAAACTTATTTCAACTCCAGACTTTTTGTGTGTTCAGTATGCACCATTCGAAGCCACATCATCAATTTTCAACCCTTTCTGACTTCATTTGCTATTTTTCATGCATTTACTGATTTTTTTGAGCTAAATGACCCTGAAATTGAAAAGCACTACAAATCACAATCAGAAAAGGTTGAAAGTTGGCATGGTATCATCATTTCACCCACATAGCATGTGCTAAAAAGTTGAGAGGGTAACGGCAAAAACTGGATCCACTTCGTGTACAAAATGGACAATCTCTTTCGAAGTATCATGGTTTCAGACGAAAACTCGTCTGTTACAAAGGCATTTCATTTTTTTAAACTTATTTCAACTCCAAACTTTTTGTGTGTTCACTATGCACCATTCGAAGCCACGTCATCAATTTTCAACCCTTTCTGACTTCATTTGCTATTTTTCATGCATTTACTGATTTTTTTGAGCTAAATGACCCTGAAATTGAAAAGCACTACAAATAACAATCAGAAAAGGTTGAAAGTTGGCATGGTATCATCATTTCACCCAAATAGCATGTGCTAAAAAGTTGAGAGGGTTACGGCAAAAACTGGATCCACTTCGTGTACAAAGTGGACAATCTCTTTCGAAGTATCAAGGTTTCAGACGAAAACTCGTCTGTTACAAAGGCATTTCATTTTTTAAACTTATTTCAACTCCAGACTTTTTGTGTGTTCATTATGCACCATTCAAAGCCACGTCATCAATTTTTAACCCTTTCTGACTTCATTTGCTATTTTTCATGCATTTACTGATTTTTTTGAGCTAAATGACCCCGGAATTATAAAGCACTAATCAGGAATAAGCACACGGATCGTGTGTTTCTTTCAAGCGCTTGTGAGGCGTTGGATCAGGGGTGTGTTTCTTTTGAGGGCTTGTGAGCTGTTGGATCAGCACTATCACGACCACTTCGTGAGCCACACGACCCTATATATAGACCACCTCTAGGACATGTTCGACACTCAGTGTGTACTCATATTGTAGTTCATTTGGTATATATAAATCATAAGAATTCCCTGCATGCATTCGACGGTGCATTTGATATGCGGGCACTCATGAGCCACCGTCGGGCTGCATGCAGGGGAAACCGTGTGTTTTGGGAAAAGTGTTACAAAGACATTTCATTTTTCCAACTCCATTCGATCCACTTCGTGTACAAAGTGGACAATCTCTTTCGAAGTATCAGGGTTTCAGACGAAAACTCGTCTGTTACAAAGGCATTTCATTTTTTAAACTTATTTCAACTCCAGACTTTTTGTGTGTTCAATATGCACCATTCGAAGCCACGTCATCAATTTTCAACCCTTTCTGACTTCATTTGCTATTTTTCATGCATTTACTGATTTTTTTTAGCTAAATGACACTGAAATTGAAAAGCACTACAAATCATAATCAGAAAAGGTTGAAAGTTGGCATGGTATCATCATTTCACTCACATAGCATGTGCTAAAAAGTTGAGAGGGTTACGGCAAAAACTGGATCCACTTCGTGTACAAAATGGACAATCTCTTTCGAAGTATCAGGGTTTCAGACGAAAACTCGTCTGTTACAAAGGCATTTCATTTTTTTAAACTTATTTCAACTCCAGACTTTTTGTGTGTTCAGTATGCACCATTCGAAGCCACGTCATCAATTTTCAACCCTTTCTGACTTCATTTGCTATTTTTCATGCATTTACTGATTTTTTTTGAGCTAAATGACCCTGAAATTGAAAGGCACTACAAATCACAATCAGAAAAGGTTGAAAGTTGGCATGGTATCATCATTTCACCCACATAGGATGTGCTAAAAAGTTGAGAGGGTTACGGCAAAAACTGGTTCCACTTCGTGTACAAAATGGACAATCTCTTTCGAAGTATCAGGGTTTCAGACGAAAACTCGTCTGTTACAAAGGCATTTCATTTTTTTAAACTTATTTCAACTCCAGACTTTTTGTGTGTTCAGTACGCACCATTCGAAGCCACGTCATCAATTTTCAACCCTTTCTGACTTCATTTGCTATTTTTCATGCATTTACTGATTTTTTTGAGCTAAATGACCCTGAAATTGTAAAGCACTACAAATCACAATCAGAAAAGGTTGAAAGTTGGCATGGTATCATCATTTCACCCACATAGCATGTGCTAAAAAGTTGAGAGGGTTACGGCAAAAACTGGATCCACTTCGTGTACAAAGTGGACAATCTCTTTCGAAGTATCAGGGTTTCAGACGAAAACTCATCTGTTACAAAGGCATTTCATTTTTTTAAACTTATTTCAACTCCAGACTTTTTGTGTGTTCAGTATGCACCATTCGAAGCCACGTCATCAATTTTCAACCCTTTCTGACTTCATTTGCTATTTTTCATGCCTTTATTGATTTTTTTGAGCTAAATGACCCTGAAATTGAAAAGCACTACAAATCACAATCAGAAAAGGTTGAAAGTTGGCATGGTATCATCATTTCACCCACATAGCATGTGCTAAAAAATTGAGAGGGTTACGGCAAAAACTAGATCCACTTTGTGTACAAAGTGGACAATCTCTTTCGAAGTATCAGGGTTTCAGACGAAAACTCGTCTGTTACAAAGGCATTTCATTTTTATAAACTTATTTCAACTCCAGACTTTTTGTGTGTTCACTATGCACCATTCGAAGCCACGTCATCAATTTTTAACCCTTTCTGACTTCATGTTCTATTTTTCATGCATTTACTGATTTTTTGAGCTAAATGACCCTGAAATTGAAAAGCACTACAAATCCTTTCGAATTTAAACTATTCAAATTTGATGATGTGGCTTTGAATGGTGCATATTGAATGCAGAAAAAGTCTGGAGTTAAAATATGTTAAAAAAATGAAATGCCTTTTGTAATAGATGTGTTTTCGTCCGAAACCCTGTTACTTCGAAAGAGATTGTCCAGTTTGTACTTGGAAAGGTGTGTGCTAGTTTGTTTTCCCTTCCTATGCACAAGAGGTGTTCGATGAAATGCCTGCGAGCATGATTCCAGTTGAGTTCACAAAAGGTGCAAATTTTTCGGTTATCTTGTATATGCCGATCCAAGTCTCGATTTTTCTGGTTGCTTTCTGGTGCCAGTATTGTTGAAGTAACTGTTCGGCATATATAAGATAGCCGAATAATTTGCACCTTTGATTCTGGGTTAAAAGCCATAGTTATGCTCCACAAGCATTCTGATGGTCACTGCAGTTACATGAAGGCGACGTATTAACTGGCAAGGTTGGCATCTGTTTTAATTTTTGGTAAATTTATGTTTCTTTCCTTGCACAAATATGCATAATAGACAGATATGTGGATCCATGAAAGGGTCAAAAGGGGAAGTTGATGATATGTTGAGGGCTGGGAAATCAGAGAATCCTGAGAAGAGTCTATTGTTTTGGCATATCTCATGAACATCCAGGCACCTTCATATTATCTTACATCAGGAGTACAAATAAACCTACATCATGAGTATGGTACCTATGAAAAATAATATTAACTTAAAATTATACAAACCGGGACAAAATAGATTGTCCAGTTTGTACACGAAGTGCATCCAGTTAGGCCACAAGTATTCCGATGGTCACTGTAGGTTAGCAACTTCATTAATTCTAAATAAAGCAAAAAAAAAAAACTCAGAAACAAAAGAAAATAAATAAAACTAAAATTAAAAAAAACTGAAAAGTAAATAAAAAAATGCCCGCCTACTGGGCCAGAAGGCCTGCATTAGACAGCGGAAAAAAGAATCATTCAAAAATCTATTTTTAAAGTAAAGTTATTCACAAACTAGTGATTCACATAAAATTCAAATAATTCAAATTTAAACTATCCAAATTTGAAAACTACTAAAGTTTATAATTTTTTTATCTAAAGCAAAAAGATTCACAAAGAAACTCTAAATAAAGCAAAAAACAACTCAGAAAAAAAAAGAAAAGAAATAAAGCAGAAAACAAACAAAAAATGAAAAATAAATAAATTAAAAAAATGCCCGCCTACTGGGCCACCACGGCCTGCATACGACTAGAAACCCAACCTCTAATTGGGCCAGGATGCAGGCCCGCAAGGCCCAGTAGGCCCAACAGGGCAACGATTGTGCGGTAGGCCGGGAAGGCCTGCTTTAGAGAGGAGCTCGAAGGAGCAGCCGCGGCGGGGCTTATAAACCAGTACGGCTGCCCTTCGCTGGGCGAGGTGGGACTAAACTTCCTGCACCGCGGCTGTGGCATCACGAGACTTTTAGTCGCGGTTGGTGGCTCCAACCGCGACTAAAGGGGGGTCTTTAGTCCCGGTTGGAGCCACCAACCGCGACTAAAGGTCTGGGCTTCCCGCCGCTTCGCCTGGCGAAAAATACCTTTAGTCATGGTTGGAGCCACCAACCGCGACTAAAGGTCATTGTATATAAGCGGCAGTTTGCAAAATTTCAGATCGATTCTCCATCCTCGCGAGGACGCCGCTAGGCTGCTGCTGCGCAACGCCGTCGCCTCCACCGACGCCGGAGATCATCGCCGCCGCCCCCGACGTCGGCCGCCCGCGCCTCCTCCCCGACGCCGCCCGCGCCTCCTTGCCGATCCCCGCCCGCGCCCGCCTGCCCCGACACGCGCGCCGTCGTGCCGCCCCTCTCCTTGACCTCGTGCGCCGTCGCCGTCGCAGTCGCCGTCGCCGATGACTCGCCTCGCCTCGCCGATGACTCGCCTCGCCTCGCCGGCCGTCGCCCCGCTGTGAGCCCCTGCCGCCATGGCCGCCCCTCCCATCGAGCCCGCACACACACACACACACACATGCATGAACACACACACACACACATTCTTATTTTCTGTTTTTCTGTTTTCTAGTTTTTTTTATACTTTTAGTTATAGAAATGTTAGATATATAAATGTTAGATGAAATGTTACATATATAAATGTTAGATGAATATTTTTTAGTTTTTTTATACTTTTAGTTATAGCTAGATAAATGTTAGATATAAAAAAGATATAGAAATGTTTTTTAGTTTTTTATACTTTTTTTATTGCTATATAAAATTTAGATATAAAAAAGATATAGAAATGTTAGATGAATGTTAGAGGTGGTACGTCACCGTGTTAGCGAGGAGGACGAGCACGTCCGTCGCTACATGGTTGCGTTGGAGGGCAGGTTCGACAATACCTGGCACGTTCTTCAGAGATCTCACTGAAGCTATGATCCTGTGATGGTTCCTTCTCTTTGGGTGTCCACCGCCCGCGCCGATACCCGTCGTTCGCTACAGTTCTAACTGTATTAGTGATGTTATATGTATGATACTATTCGAGATGTATTAGTGATAATATTCGACGATGTACGGACGCAAGAGATAATTTAGTTTTGCTTATTGAATGCATGCTAATTTGAATACTAGTTTGTTTTATGATTTAGTTTTACTTATTGAATGCACATCTGTTTCAACTATGAACATAGGAAATGTCTGACGACGATACGAAAGGAAATTCGGTATTGGCGAATACTGCGAAGACGAGCGCGGTCTGTGCGACAGGCCTCACCTAGAAGATGGTAGGCGATTCAGCATCATGCTGGATGAGAACTTCGAAGTGGATACAGTAAGTCACAACGACAAGTCTTTTTTCGTAATTAAGCATGACTTCTGCTTCTTTTGCTTCAACTTATAATTTTAATTTTTTACAATTCTACTAGCGTACCCCTGCCATGCAAGACATTATGTCTTGGATAAGATTGGTTTCTCAGATATGTGCAGTATGGAGGTAAAGAGAGTTCACTTGAGGACCGAGCATGGCTATGCTTTTTCCGTAAAATTATACAATGCAGAGAACTACTCCTATTTTGAATGCTCAAATTGGAGAGCACTATGCAAGGCGTATGCATTTGAGCCTAATATGCTTATCACCTTTGATATTCGTCCTGAAGATGAATATGAAGGTAATATCGACATCTGGGTCGATGTACAGACGCCTCCAGTTCTACCTCTATGTGAGTTTCTCAACCATATTTATTAAGTAAATTATATTGTTTATTTGAAAATAGTTGACAACTAATTTCTATTGACAGCTTATTTCCATTCAAGTAAACATGTCCGGCTCTTGGTAGACAACACCTACTACTGTCCCGGGGCTGAACTAAACTGCGAGGAGATAAGTCATTATGTTTCATGGCTTGAGGATCTTGATCTTGTCAAGACAAATTATTTTCCTAGCCTTCGAGATATTAGTACTCGATACGTGCGACCACTAGTGTGCGTATTGAACTACGGTCACATCTATCTAGGAAAGATGGTAAGATTTTTACTATTTGTCCTCGGTGCATCTTTTGCATACATTATTTTTTAGCTAAACTTCATTGCTAAGTATGTTACTACGATGTTCTTCAACAGGGACTCCCAATGAGTGTTGTGCCTCGTTGGATCGAGCATAAAGGTCACATGAGAATGATTAGCTTACGGCCAAGATATCCTACAACGCACATGAGTGCATTCTGCATTTCTCAAAGCGAGCAAGTCTTAATAGTCAAAGACTGGAGCAAAATTGTGAAGGATCGCAGAGAAGTACTAGGGGGCAGCAATCAGAAGCGCAACCCACATTTAGAAGACAGGTTCATCTACAAGCTCCAATATGATGAAGCAGGAGTGCTACACATGTTTTATGCTATTTTACCTAAGAGAGAGCAGCAGGAGTGATTAGCTAGCTAGTGATGATGTGCTACACTATGACTATGATGATTAGACAATGTTGGTGGTAATGACTATGATGATTATTAGCTAGTGTTGGTGGTAATTTTCCCTTACTTGCAACTCATATGCTGAATTAGAGGGTAATTTTCCCTTGCTTGCAATTGCTACTACTAATCATTGTTGGTGAAGCAAATGTCATTTGAGTTAGAGGGTATGTTGATGCTACTACTAATCATTGTTGGTGAAGCAAATGTCATTTGAGAAACCATTGTTCTTGTTAATGAAGACTGTTACCAACATTATTCTTTCCTATGTCTCAAAACTGTCAAATACTTTCATGATCGGTTCTACGAGAAATTCTATTTTTATATATATGCACAACGTGTACAGTATGTAGTAGCGTAATATATGTTTGAAATGAAAAATAATTAAATGGAAAATAGAAAATTAAAAGGAAAAATAAACCATAATTAATTCATAAACCCCTAAAAGATTAAAAGGAAAAATAAACCAAAATTAAAAGAATTAAATACTTTTAGTCCCGGTTGGTGTTACCAACCGGGACTAAAGGTGGATCCTTTAGTCCCGGTTGGTGTTCTCCGCCTTTAGTCCCGGTTGGTGTTTACTAAAGGTCCCCCAGCCCACGGCACCGGCAGGTGCCACGTGGTGGGCCTTTAGTGCCGGGCCGTGACCAACCGGGACTAAAGGGGGGGGGGCTTTAGTCCCCACCCTTTAGTGCCGGTTGGAGAACCGACACTAAAGGCCCTTACGAACCGGGACTAAAGGCTCGTTTTCTACTAGTGCCACTTCGTCTTCCTCCCGATCTAATCCCTCTGCTCTCTCTTTCTTTCCACCGCCCCTCCCCCATTTCACCTCCTCTCCAGCGCGTGCAGGGCTCATGCGCCACCGCCGCTGATCTGGCCCGCGCGTGCTGCTCCCCCCCAAGCTGCAATCCATGGAGGATCTATGCCATTGCTGCAAGCAGAGAGAGAGAGAGAGAGAGAGAGAGAGAGAGATGCACAAACTCCGCCGCGCAGCACCGATGCAGAACTGATGCTCCACCACGGCCGGTGTTGCCCTGCAGTGCTGTTGTGAGCACGTCGGTGCAACGCCGCTGGTGCTGCCGAGGAGGAGTGCCGCAATTGGTGGATCTCGTCGGCAGCAGGGGTTGCTTCCATGCAGACCTCGTCGGACGGGGGGAGCTGAGCTGCAGCGCAACATACGCGGTCGTCGTGCGTCACAGATCCGCCGTCGTCGGCCACGTAGAATGGAGCACGCCAGGGGTTGCAATGGAGCTCCGCCGCGGCTGCAACGGAGGTCCGCCGTGGCTGCAATGGAGCACGGCAGGGGGCTCCAATGGAGCTTCGCCGGAATGCCGCGCGCCAGTGGCTGCAATGGAGCGCGTCGCGTTGCAATGGAGCTCCGCCGCGGCTGCAAACGAGCGCGACCGGGGCTGCAATGGAGCTTCGTCGGGACGCCGACGGTGCTGCGTCGGAGCTTTTTTCGCGCCACGGTGCTGCCATGGAGTTGCAGTGGAGCTTCCCCGGGGGTCGTCGGTGTTGCTTTGAAGCTTATTTTCCATCGGCTGCCGGTGCTGCTGCGTTGGAGCTCTGCCGGTGGTTCCGGTGCTGCGAGGTCGCCGACGCAGGCGCCACAGTGAGGTGGGATTGACGGCGAGCACCATCGCCGTGTTCCCTGCAGATGAGACACGGTGGGATTGATGAAAGTTGCTTCCTGCGATTTCCGCGTTGACCCGATCTAACGGCTACGCGTCGGGCAATCTGACGGCGGGCGAGGCGGCTTAAGTTTGTTTGTTGTCAGCCGGATGATTTGTAGCACTCGCCATTATCTATTTGGTATCTCCCCTATATCATCAACTATTACACCGCAGAATTAAGAGACATTTTGATGTAGGTTTTTGCATGTGCCTTAATTGTCGAAATGTGTCCACGAAATTTGGAGCCATCTTGCCTCGACGCCGGCCCAACTTCTTGTTCCGCTGACGCGTGGGGCCTCCCAGCCAACAAAAGGTTTGCAGCAACCATTTCCGTTCGCCGTGGGACCCACTCGTCAGCAATCCCCAATCTCCTGCTGCCTGACGAAGCTCCTCCTCCGCGTCCTCCCCCCCAGGCCACCGGCGAGCCGCGCCGGCGCCCAGCACGTAGCATCCCCGTCGCGCCTCGTGCGGAGCCATGGTGGTCGCCGACCTCAAGTGAGGGGATGGAGGGAGGGGAGGCGCCTGGCTAGGTCAACTGCGATCGACCACCCTAGGGGCTGGCCGATGGCGACGTGCGCCTCGTGGACGCAGTGCGCCGCCGCGATGCCCTGCGAACTCTTCGATATCGGCGGTAATTTGAATCTAAACCTGCCCCTGTTTCCGAACTCATGCTAAATCTACCGATTTCTTGGGAGGCGCCTCGCAGACTTCTTAATCTGAATTTACTGATTGCAACTGTAATCTGATCTGATCCAAGTCTTCATGGCATCCACACAACGGCACGTATAGCATTGTCGGTTTGATTGGATGGCGCCATGGAGTTACCTATAGCAAAATGCTAGTCAGTAGTTCAGAACTATGCCATGATGATCATGCTTGTTGGTTTATGTAATTTCTGTTTCATTAGTAACCCACTTTACTGAGACTAGCCAGAGGTACTGAGTAGTACTAGTAGGTAATAAAACTTCAGTGATTCTGTTGGTTATATAAGAGGAGCACGAGGGGTTGTTAGATCTGATAGAACATAAAAGTTTACTGTATGTTAAGTCATTAATTGGGATCTTTAATACATTTAGTTGAATGGTATATATTAACACATCCGTTTGTTATGTATCAGAAAGAAAAATAAAAGCAGTAACATTACATGATCTCTGAAACAAAATTAGATTGACACTCCTTGTCGCTTCATAACTGGCAAGGCACTACCTTGATGTGTATCCTGAGCACGACTTGTAACAAAATTAGGGAATGATTTATGAGGGGGTATCCTTGGTTCCCATGCAATTAGAGTGAAGTCTCCTTTCGGGATAACACTAGGATCTGTTATAAGTCCCCCAAATGTCACACTTCACCATTCCTTCTTGATTGAGACATTAACACTATAAGGTGCTAGGCTTAGTGGATTATAAGCAATGCCTGTTATGTCCACTGGATGGCCTTTGTCGCAACACGTTGCCATGGCGATCGCTGGACGTGAGCAGAGGATACAAGCTGCTGTGGAGAGCAGCCACACCAAGGAAGAAGAAGCAAGCAGGATATGTAGAAAGTTTCTTCAGTTCAGTTCGATGATTTTCCTTGGCAGCTGCTGAGTTGATCTTATCGTCACCAAGCCGTACCACAAGTCCAGTGCGTTAGCCCACGGTCCATGTCCGCTGAGCCCAGTGTACCTCTACTCATGGATATGATAGCTTTGTTCCATACGCATGGTTGGGTGCACGCCATATATGTAGAGCTATCTTTTAACCATTCCTATCGCCTTGTCCAAAATATGCAATGCCAGAACTGAACATTGAGGCTGTTTCTCAACCCATCCGTGAACATATTTGTTGCGACAAGTGAAACTTGCACACTGTGGACCACCTTGGCAAATTCATCTGCTATTTTGTTCAGCCGGGTCTATGCTTCTGAATGCCAGTGTCTTGAAAAGGCACCCAACTGATCGTAAGATAGCACACACAGGAAAATTGATTTCACCCATCCAAACAGGGCTAATCCTTTGTTTTCTTACGATGATGATCTTCCTTCCTTTGCCTATTCTTATGAGAAACAAGTGAACCTTTTCCCAGTCATCATCACTTACATTAGAAGCGAACTCAATAACCACCAACATCATCCCAAACACGGTCCTTTCATTGTAAAGTATCCCCAAAAGAATGTCTCCTTTCAGGTGCAAAATAGAGAAGTCTGAGCGAACCGTTACATTTTTCTGACGCTTCTACTGCGGGCCCTCAATTGATCATAAGCAAAGTACATGTACAACAATACAAGGCAGTAGCCGAGTCAACATGGGGGGGGAGGCCGAGAGTTAGGCTACAGTCTCGCAGAGAGATGGAACAACATAGATCCCCAGTCCTTGATCAGGTTCTTATTTCGATCATCACCACACACATGAGCAACCGAAGTTTTCTTCCCAACTGCGACACCGCCTATGAGCGGAAGAACGTCCAATACGTTATCACCTGGAGGATCGTTGTGCTCCAGCAAGAAGCTCAAGAGCCTTTTCTATTCAGCGTGTTGGCTGAACATAAAGTTGTCAGGTGTAAAGATAAGCGTCATATGGCCTGCGTGTCATGCACTCACATCCACCCAGAAGCACAACAAATTCTGACATGTTAGCAACAGCTATTTTTAAGCTCTCCAAGCACCATGTGGCTTGAGGTGCATGGCCTTGTCGTCTTTCTCCGCTGTTGTTAGAAAACACTTGAGGGGAATGGCTAAATACGAACTGCTGCTAGATGAGCCATTGCTGCTAACCTCGTCGAAGCCTGCAGTGTCTTCGAGGGCTCTGTACCTCGAGGTATCAAGCAGACGGTGTCCTCCGGGAGCATCTTGAGCTGCATCATCATCCCGGAGTTGCTTATGTATGGACTGTCTGCTTCCTTGACCATGGTACCAACTCTTATCAGGAGATGCTGCAACCTCTCCACCACCTTCTCCTCTGATTGTGCATGGCTGGAGGAGTGGTACTTGCTCATCAGGAAGGAGATGAATAGGCTCACAAGTTCACTTGCAACTGCAGATATGGTAACGTCCATGGCCGGATTGATGAGGTAAGCTGCTGGTAGGTCTGTGGACAAATTTAATTAGGTTGGCCTCTGCCAAGTCTTGAAGAGACTATTGCTAAACATGAAAATGCTCCAGGGATGACTAAACCATTGACTGTGAAGAGTGAGTGGGTGGGTCGGTGGGAGGCACAGATATTTTTTTTAAATGCCCAAACACGTGACAAGAACAAGCCAAGTTTCCAAGTAGCATACAAAAAGTTGACCGACCAGTATTTGTAATATTCACGGTAGGTCCAAATTGATCATTGTCCCGCTGCAAAATGTATATTTAATCATCTTTGCGTTTGTCTTTCTTTGGACTCCTTATGTTTTACATACGAGGGAATGACATCCCATATATGTGCAGTCTACTATTGCAATGTTTGACCATGAAATTGTTTGGGTTTTTCCAGATGAACTTCAGTAGAGAGAAGCAGCGGATAGCTCATTGACAAAGAAATGGCATGCACACTTTTATCTTGGTCAGTGTTGAGAATCACAATTCTTTACATTAGAAATCTTTCAGAGCACATGTATAGTTTGTTTCTACATTTGCTCCTTTGGTTTTGTCAGAACCCAATCAATCTGTCTGTGGCATATTTTCTTTAATCGGAAGTTGTCGCGCTGTTTGCATTCTCAGAGTCCAGGCTTGACCTTATGTTGATCTCCAGAATGACAATACAAATGTAAAAGCAAGTAGTGTGAACCAACTTGGTTTTGTTTCTTATTAAAAGACTAAAAGTAGTCTTCCTACAAGAAATTGTTTGGTAGCCCCTGTATATTTGCTCTGTATACTGAGTACGGTCAGAACAATTACCAAAGCATGAGACAGGCTGAAATTTACGAAAACCTTTCATTATTGTGGCCAAAAACCGATCAGGAAGGCCTCAAGGAGGACCATGCGTCCCAAAATGAATTCTCTGCCAAAGAGGCATCTTGAACGGACTCTCACAAAACAAAGTATCTTTTGTGATTATTTTCAGAGTATATGGAAAAATCCAGAAAACAGAATACACTTGCGCCACTACATGTACATGCCGCTAGATAAATGTAGAGTTCCCCAGGATGTCAAAAAAAAATTGAGCTCCAGGGTCCCACTTAATGGTGGCACTCACTCTGTCTCACTTAATGCCCAAGCATGCGATCAAATAGGCACACCACTAACGTGTGGCTTCGGGTGGTTGTTGATCACGCATTGACCACCATAGAAGTTTCGGAGACCATGCTGATAACGTATTTCAGAACCATAGAGAGTCGACCGAGAGTGGAATTTCTAATGATCCCATATTTGCCTCAAGCTAATCCGTGGGCATTAGTACAAAATGTCAAGAGGTCTAGCTACTACTTTGGTATATGCATGTACGGGAACAGAAAGTCTTAAAAGCTACTGGAATGAAAGGTCACCATCATCAATTAGTACTAAAACTGGAATCAAAGGTGTCATAATCACTATTGGTGAAATGGGGATACATACATGCACTGTTCTGTACTGTAGAACCTTATACAGAAAATATATCTAGATACCATGATTCTTCTTGACTTCTATTCTTGATAACAAGATATGGCAAACAGGGAGCTGAGATGATGAGCTGGGTGCTGTAGAACAGAAGATGATGGTTTCATCATTAACCTTCCTATGCAGCCAGGGATACCAAATCATCAACCGTAGCCTCCTTTGCAATGCAGGTGATCATTATTACTAGTACTTACTATAGTATTTTTGCTAGGAAAATCTGCTATATGATGATGAATCGTTACAATTCTGAGGTCCTATACTAGAGTACAGTTTTATTTTATTTTTTGCGAAAAAATACTGGTCTGAATATGAGAAATGTTTGCAACGAGAAATGCTTGATGATAGAGATAGAGATGAATACTATATTTCGAAGACATGTGAAATGTTTTCAAACCATTGACTGATGAGTTCAAGGATGTGTGATCACACACAGTTAATTATTTAAATGTCCAAACACGTGACAAGGACAAGCCAACTTGTCCAAGCATTTTAATGAAAAAACTGACTAGCATTCTTAATATTCATGGTAGGTATGTCAATTTAATTGTTTGTTCCATGTATATTTAATCATCTTCAGATTTGTCTTTCGTTGGACTCCTACATTTTACATATGAAGGAATGGCAAGACCGGGACCTCTCCCATATGCTCTGTGTAGACATTCAGAGGATCACTCATGGAGACTAATGCATGCTCATCTTCCAGAACAAGCAGACAGGTGACTTGTCTTTATTTCTGCCTATATGAATGTTGAATCGAGAGGGGTCATTACCTTCAGACAGCCTCTTCCTTAGTCAGGTGGCTTGCGTGAGTTTCTCTGTGTGTGTGGCGGCTCTACTGGGAACAGGAGGACTGGATGCCTCCTTCTAGGTCAGCACCTCCTCATGGGCTTGGGCCCTAAGTGACAAAGCTTGATGGGCTTGGGCCCATACCGGTTCAACACTCCCCCTCAAGATGGGTGGTAGATATCTATCATCCCCATCTTGTCACATGCCAAGTTACAGTCCTTCGTTCCCAGTCCCTTTGTCAAGCAATCTGCAAACTGCTGCCCAGAGCTGACGTGAGACTGATGATCCCAGCATCAAGTTTCTCCTTAATGAAGAAGCGATCAATTTCCACATGTTTTGTCCTATCATGCTGAACTGGGTTATTAGCAATGGCTATAGCTGACTGATTGTCACACCACACCCTCAAGTGCCCCTTCCTCAGAAGTTTCAACTTGCTCAGTAGGTACTTCACCCAGAGCATCTCACACAACCCTTGAGATAATGCTCTATACTCAGCTTCTGCTGTTGATCTAGACACAACAGTCTGTTTCTTGCTTCTCCATGACACCAAGTTTCCTTCCACAAACACACAGTAGCCAGAAGTTGATCTTCTATCATCTTGACAACTGGCCCAATCAGAGTCACTATAGCCATCCACCTCAAGATGTCCACTCTTTGCAAACCACAACCCTTTACCTGGAGTGCCCTTCAAGTATCTCAAGATTCTGTGCACAATATCAAGATGCCCACTCCTTGGTTCATGCATGTATCTGCTCACCACCCCCACGGCATACGTAATATCAGGCCTGGTATGACACAAGTACAATAGCCTCCCAACCAGTTTCTGATAATCTTCCTTATTCACCAGCTCTCCTGATTGAGCTGTCACTTGATGATTTTGTTCAATCGGCGTAGGGGCTGCACGACATCCCATCATGCCCATGTCACTCAAGAGATCCAAGGTGTATTTCCGTTGGCACAAAGATATTCCCTTCTCTGTCCGAGCCACTTCAATGCCAAGGAAGTATTTTAGGTTGCCCAAATCCTTTACCTCAAACTCCTTGCTCAGACACCCCTTCAATCTCTCTATTTCCTCCTTATCATCTCCAGTGATGATAATGTCATCCACATAAACTGCAAGGATGGTGATCTTCCGATCAGAGATTGAGTGTCTGTAGAACACCGTGTGGTCACCATTACATTGACCATACCCCATAGCACGGACAACACGTCTGAACCTATCGAACCAAGCCCTCGGCGATTGCTTCAGTCCATACAAGGATTTCTTCAGCCTGCATACCTTCCCCGTGGTCTGTGAAGTACCAAAACCTGGTGGTATCTCCATGTACACTTCTTCCTTCAACTCACCATGCAAGAAGGCATTCTTGACATCTAATTGATGCAACTTCCACCCAAAGGTTGCAGCACAGGAAACCAATATCCTTACTGTGTTCATCTTTGCCACTGGAGCAAACGTCTCATCATAGTCAATTCCATAAGTTTGACTATATCCTCTGGCGACCAATCTGGCCTTGTACCGTTCCACCTTCCCCTCAGGATTCTGCTTCACTGTATAGATCCACTTACAACTCACTGCTTTCTTTCCTGCCGGCAATGTGGTTAGCACCCACGTCTTGTTTTTCCTCAGTGCTTCCAACTCTTCTATCATCGCTTCACGCCACTTCGGATCTTGCTTTGCAGCCTTCCAATCCTTTGGGATTGACACAGTTTGAAGAGAGGCAACAAACGCTCTATAGGAAGGAGACAAAGCCTCATAAGACACAAAATTTCCAATGTCATGATCATCAAAAACCTCCGGTGGTAAAGCCTTCTGTGCCGCTTCACGTGTCCCCTTTCGCAACGCAATAGGCAGTTCCACTGTGTCAGATGAGCTTGCACCACTGCCTTGCTGCCCCCCCTGCACTGACTGCTCCCCCTGCACTTGCTGCTCCTCCTGCACAAGTGGCTGCCGCCGAGAATATACCAGACGAGTGTCAGATGAGTCATGCACCTGTGGCACTTGTGGCTCTCGTCGAGAGTACACTAGGGGGATCTTCTGCCACCGATCTCAAACAGGGAGCTGGAGATTACCAATCTGAATGGAACCCACTGTTGGCTGGACCTGAACCTGCACATCACCATCAGTGAGAATACCAACCGGAATTGTACCCACAATTGGCTGCACTTGAACCTGCACATCATCATCAATGTTAGTGCCCACAGAATCCTCCTGAGTGTGAGATACAGCCTTCTCCCCCTCTTGACCATCCTGCATAGAGTGTAAATGGTCAACAGGAGGACTGGATGCCTCCTTCTAGGTCAGCACCTCCTCATGGGCTTGGGCCCTAAGTGACAAAGCTTGATGGGCTTGGGCCCATACCGGTTCAACAATGAATCCTATATCATTCGAATTGTTTGCTGTCTCAGTTTGTTATTTTATTTTCTGATTCATTGTGTCTGCATCTATTAGTCCATGCATGCTTTGTGTCTTTTCAATCACATTTCCTTAGCACATATACGTACAAACAATTCAAGGCTAACATTTGGCACATAGTGTTTTAAGAGGTTATGCATTTTCCGAGGAAGACGTTGACTCCATACATACAACAATATCATCATAAAATGTACAGTTATTTGTTTATCAGAAGTTTAATTCTGGCCTTGGTATTATTTAGATACCTGTGCGTTTCTAAGAAATAATAGAAGATGTATATGATAGCGATTTTTTTTGCTTTGCCCATACATAGCAAGCGTGTGATTCCAAACAACAATAAACACCTCTCCCCCCCCCCCACCCCCCTTCCCCCTAGACTGCCATACACCCGTCCAGGCATCTTCCTCCTTGTTGTACATCCCCTTCTCCACCCTCATCCTTGCTAACCGATTGTGTGTTTGGTTCCTGCATGAGCTTGGCCCGTTACGTCAGATGCAATATCTTTCTCCTTTTTTGTGTTTGAACGCACACAAGTTCTCCAGTTTAGCCTGAAAGTTGGCCGTGGAGAAATGCTTAAATCGTCTGTTTCTCCAGGGCCAGCCTCACATGCCGTATGGGGCAGGCTACTTTTCTTCTTCCTCTCTTCACTCACGCAGAACGTAGCCAAACCAAGCAACATGCATTTTTGGAGGTTACGACACATATGCCTGTTACAAAGTGATGTTGGCAACCACACACTTCTCAAGGGTATTTTTCATCCTTCTTCCCTTTCCACCTGCCTCTCAGGCTATAATTTGGATATGGTCTTCACATTTACTTCCATACATGGCATACATAGACAAGTTACATCCAAAGAGTGCCATACACTCTTTTTGGACTACAAAATATCCAGATTTACACAGTTAAAATTATACAACTGGATGTGCAACACTGAATAAAAGACTATGCTGGCATAGCTTTGCATTTCAAAAGGATCAGCATAGGGAAACATATATTTGTGTAGAGGCATATAAGGAGCTTTTGCTACCCAAAATAGAGGATACAAACTAAAAGAAGTACATGTATACACTCGCGAAAAATGTACATGTATATACAAAATCACTTGACTCCTATTTTCATTGATCCAGGCTGGCCATAACAGGGCTTCCGACTTCTTCTTTGAGAAAGGATTTCGACTGTTCTTATTGATGCCTTAAACAGTAATCTCTGAAATATCCTATGGCATTACTGGGTATACAGATTCTTGCACCTTGAACCTTATGTTGTTATTACCATAGTAGAAGCGAACAACAAGAATAAGTGTGCAATTCACAAAATGAAAACAGTCAAGATTCAACAGTAAGTGCGCTTCCAAATTTTCTGTTACTTTCTTGAACACATCCATGCCTAGCAATCCAACAAGACTTAGCAATGCATGCTATATAATCACATGTTAACATATGTTAGCCATTTGTCCCAAATAACCCGAATACCATATGACAAGTTCAACAATATTGGAGGACTAAAATATGTGACTAATTTGACTGAGTAGTATCAGTCACCAAGCTGTGGTATAACGCCTGCTTAATCATGAAAAACCTAATATCTTTGTATGGGAATAGCCAAAAAGGACCTTCTTCTGTCTGTTTGCCACAAATCTCTGTGTATATGAAACATTTTTTAGGCCTACAATGGCACAGTTGCACACTGGCACCATAAGAAATGAACAAACGACCGTGTTAAAAATGCAAGTGAGCAAACGACTGTTCTAAATCAATATGTCTGCATGCTAAAGAGAAATGATGCCTGTAATTGGCTACCCCAATTGTTAGACTAATGAATGATCTTAAATACTATCATGCATTACCAGTTATTGTCCAGTGCTCTCTGAGCAAAAGAAACTAAAAAAGCAAACCACTTTGATCTAGTCATGTAACGCCAACGGTGTGTACAGAGAACTGAGTCAATCATATATATGCATTAGTTTGGTTGTCTAAATCTGTAATTTAGCGGCGAAAAAATAGGTTAACAGAAAAGGGACAAACAGCATACAGAACGCACACGCATAATAAGGTATTGAAAACGTATTTGTTGTTTCTATGTATATGATACTATGAATCTTGAGAAAGGAAAAATAATGGGGGCAAATAAATTACTTAGCCTGGTTGGAGTTCTGTATGGATGCCATTCAGAGCTTCTCATGCATCCACGCCTCTTTGCACTTTGAAATCCAGCCGGGAACCACTGAATCTGAAATGCTCAATTTAGCTATAGCAATAGGTTGCAGAATTAACACGAGCAAAGATTCTGACCTTTTAGTCTATTTATTATTCCAGGAAATTTGATTTGGCAGGCAAAACATTCTCACAAAGATGAGCCAGTTATCTGTGGTGAACGAAATGAACTCGTCATTTTTATTTTTACATTTGCTGATGGAAACATTTGGTCAGTGTTGATTACCCATGCAAGTGCCTGACCGGGCACATCAAACTTTATGGTCCACACATGATTGCTTACACATGAATGACCACTCTTCTATTTCCTAAACTTCTGATGAATCAGACTGTCGTTAACCCTGAATTTTCTTTTGCACAATCTTTGCTTCAATCGAGGAGTGTTCCCATACCCTCACTGAAGAAAGACAACTAGTAACTCACAGACTCAGAGTGCATCCAGCAGGCAATAGTTCGGTTCCCTCATGATGATTTCCACTAAAAAAAGGCTCATGATCATAACAGAAATAACCTTTGGCATTCGCATACGAAGAAGTGCACAACTATTCATGCTCATAATGATGCTTGTATATCCATGAGCACATAGTAGTTCAACATGTTCAACCTAGTTTCCATACCCTATTGATACTCGAAAAATTACCATGATATACACCATCAGTACCAAGGCAAGCAGTGTAAGAGGAGATAAAAATGTTTAGGTGATCTCTTCCAGGACAGATTTGGTTACATCGGTGCCGCCCCACTTTCGCACACGGCTTGAAGCTAGCGTAGCCTGCAATTGTGGACTATGAGAGATGAGCAAGACGGAAAGCTCAACATTTTCCATATAACTAGCAGAACTATTTACATAACGGTGTCTCTCAAAATCATACTCCCTCCATTCCACAATGTAGTGCGCCTGCGCTTCCCGAGATCTAAGTTTGACCATAAATTTAACCAACGAGACCGACTGCGGCGGGAGCAAAAATTACACCACTGAATTCGCACTGCGGCGAGAGCAAAAATTCCACAATGTAGTGCTCCCGCCGCAGTCGGTCTCGTTGGTTAAATTTATGGTCAAACTTAGATCTCGGTAAGCGCGGGCGCACTACATTGTGGAATGGAGGGAGTACAAAGAAAGATGGAAATCATAACTCATAGGATATGTGGTTACTGAAGATTAGAAAGGTTTTTTGACATCTGTTCCTATATCCAGAGGTGTTTAAGTTGGTGCCTAATTAACAGTTAGCTACTATTAGGATGAACGAACATTCTCCAGTTGACTCTTTTCAAGTTGTCTTCATCAAGTTTTGAACCAAAAAAACATTGTGAAAATTGGAAGGGCGATGGAATTTTATACCTGCATTCCAATCTGTACTCCACACTAGGAAGAGTAAAATCAGTGTCCGAAGTGCAACCCGCAAATCATGCCAGCCAAAATCCCCTAAAATTAGAACCCTTGTCACAAATTCATAACTGATGTCGCAAAATCATACCGTAAATATTCTTCATTTTTATTTTGCAATTTGAAGTAGTTCAAATAATGTACTCCCTCCGTCCCATAATGTAAGACGTTTTTCCATAGTTGAACTTGTAGCTGAGAAGATAGCCCAAGGGCCATCCAAAAACTTGCCATCCTCCTCCAATAGCAACCTCTTGAACCATCATCCGATCAATGTCATCAACTCCAGAGATGAGGTTGAGGTGACTCGAACGAAACAAAATCATTATGTTGTGAGAGAAAGAAGCATAACTGAAACCCACAGGCTGCACGCTATTGCACCATTGTCAAGTCAAGCAGTCCTCTGCTGAATCTTCTGTTCTTTGCCTCTTATGTGGCCGCTTATCATCTAAGCCTAGGCGTTGACCCACCTTCGCTGAATAGGATAAAACCCTCAATTTTAAAATCCAAACATTCTTATTTGGACTGCTCAAGTTAGCACCAAAGATACAGAATGAATTCAGAAGATTCTGTGGATCGAATTCTTTTGTCATTCCCAGGGAAGTTGCTCTGCTCACACACACAAACAAAAATAATAGAATATCCATGAAAATTGATCAAATTAAGCAGGAAGAAGAGTTAGAAAGTGGAAATATTTCTTACCCAAGCAGGGAATCCAAATATTCAGCTACAGCAGAGAGTACTTGCAGACATATGTTGTGCCTCTTGGCAAGAGATAGGCAAATAGTTCATTCTGAATATTTACCCACGATAACCAGCAGTAATTCATGGTATGATAATAATGCTGCGAACAAGGGCCAGGTCATTGCCGCCTTGTCGGGCAAAGAGTTCATTGTCGTTCTTCTCTCCGTCCGACAAGCCATCAGTTGCCACTGCCGCCATTGTCACCGCTGGGGCAGCGAAGGCGACCGAGATGAGGGCGGCACGACGGGGGCGGAGATGGTGAAGGGCGGGTCGTCGTGCACATGAGAGTGGTGGGCCGGGCAGGGCAGCGTCATCCACGCCAGGACTGCGGCCACCGCGACCATGAGGTGGACGAGCAGGGAGCGGCGGCGGGAGGCATGGATTGGCCACACGGGGCACACGACGGCGGATAGAAATCTGGGCCGGTGAGGTGGCGTGCAGAGGAGTGTGAGGGCAGACGGTGAAGCACGGGCTGTGGCGATTTTTTACTCTGGAGAGAAATGAGATCAGGATCGAGGGGATTGGGGGAGATGGGGGCTTGGGGCCTGTGTTGGTGGGTCATGGCTGTTTGCTTTTTCCCCGGTTTTTTCTGCTGTTTTTGTTGAGCGGGGATGGGACAAGGGTTGGGCTGGTTTTGCAGGAGAGTGCAAGGGATATCGATCCATTAAGACCGCAGACTTCCCTTTGTAGTAAAGATAAGAGAAACTGCTAAGATAACTGTACCGAAAATAGTACTATTAGTATTCATCTCTGGAGAAGCAGGTCATCTGCAACTTGTCAAGCAGCACTTGGTAATTTTTTAACTTTCTAATCCAAACACACTCCCACCACTACATGTACATGCTGCTAAATGCATGTTTGCCGTAGTGATATGGTGGATCTGAGATGAGGATACCAGGGGAATTAGGTTAGCTCTAGTGTGAGAAAGTAAAGATCAGCAAAAAGCAAAAATGGTTAATTCTTGTTGCATTTCATTCACCCAAGCTGGGGCTATAGTACTTCCACAGCGGTCACATTAGGCACTTGGCAGTTAGTTCACCTAAGATAAGCAGCTTAAACCAGGCTTAAACAGCTAACTAGAAACAACAAGGAAATGATAAATGACAAGTATAATCATTCCGCTGGCTACACTTGGTCACGCCTGAACTGTCGATGAACCTTAGTGAAGGTGGCAAAGCGATTGCCTGCATCGTCTTGGAGGGCTCAGTACCTTGAAGTATCAAGCAGACGGTGTCCTCTCATGGCCTCTGAGAGCATCTTGAGCTGCATCATCATCCCAGAGTTCGTTATGTATGGAGCGTCCACTTCCTTGACGATGGTGCCAACTCAGATCAGGAGATGCTGCAACCTCTCCACCACCTTCTCCTCTGATCGTGCATGGCTGGAGGAGTGGTAACTGTTCATCTGGAAGGAGATGGACTGACTTACAAGTTCACTTGTAAGTGCAGATATGGCAACCTCCATGGCCAGGATTCATGAGATAAGCTGTTGGTTGATCTCTGGACAAATTTAACTAAGCTGGCCTCTGCCAAGTCTTGAAGTATTCGTGCATTTAAACAAACTATCCCTGAATGAGTTGGTGGGGGGGTGGGTGGAAGACATGGATACTTAGTTTAAAGGCCCAAGGACGTGACCGGGGCCTGTCAACTTTCCAAGCAGCTTGAAAAGGAATTAACCGACTAGTATTTGTAATGTTCACAATATGTCCAAATCAGTTATTGTCCGTTGCAAAATGTATATTTAATCGTCTTTGCAATTTTCTTTGGTTGGACTATTACATTTTACATACGAGGGAATGGCATCCCATATATGTGCAGCCTACTATTGCAAGGTTTGACCATGGACATTGTCTGGGTTTTTAACAGATAACTTCAGTCAGTTCAATGGAGTGAAGCAGTGCACCGCTCATTGACAAAATATGGGCCCCTTTATCTTGGTCAGTGAGAGTCACAACTCTATACCTTTAGTAATTTTTATGAGCACATGTAACTATGTTTCCACATTTGCTCCTTTTGTTTCGTCAGAACCTATCAATCTTGTGTGGCTTATCTTGTACTAATTCAGTTTTTAATCAGAATTGTCGCACCATGTGCTTTCTTAGATTCCAGGCTTTACCTGATGTTGATCTCCACAATGGTAAAAATGGGAAAGCAAATACTATGATCCAACTTGGTTTTGTTATTAAAAAAACTAAAAGCAGTCTTCCTACAAGAAATTGTTTGTACCCCCTGTATATTTGCTCCATGTACTGAGTACGGTCAGAACAGTTGCCAAAGCATGAGACAGTCTAAGATTTACGAAAAAATGCTTCATCATTGTGGCCCAAAATCGAACAGGAAGGCCTCAAGGAGGACCGAGCGGCCCAAAATGAATCTCTGGGGCTATTTACTTCTGCAGCAGTCACATTAGGCACTTGGCGGTTAGTTCAGCTAAGATTAGCGGCTTAAACTGGGCTTAAACAGCAACTTAGAGACAACAAGGAAATGGTAAATGACAAGTAGAATCATGTCGTTGGATACACTTGGTCACTCCTGAACCGTCGGTGAACCTTGTGTGAAGGCGGCAAAGCAAACGATGCTTTTCTCCTGTTTTGGCCAGCTTCAAATTTAAAGTGTGTTCTGAATGTTCAGAAGTTCCAGAATCCTTAAACTAGACAACACTTGAACAAATATTATTTTCTTATTTCAGTTAAGTTTTCTCACCTTCCTTTATGGATCATGATTCATTCAATGGTGCGAGATGATGTTGTTTGTTATCTAGAAAGTGCGGGGGGGTTGGTGGATTGGATAGAACATACATATTTTTTTTATAATTGAGATATCCAACTCATTTAGTTGAATGGTACTCCCTCCGATCCAAAATAAGTGTCGTGGTTTGAACTAAAACCATGGCACTTACTTTTGATCGGAGGGAGTATATAATCACTCCGTATAATGGTTTCTCCATGGCCACTTGAACACATATGTTTGTCATGTAATGTAAAAAAGTACAAGGGTCACATTATACAAGTTCTGAACAAAATTAGATTGGCACCCCTCGCCGCTTTCTCACCTTCTTCATGTGTATCCTGATTCCTGAGCATGACTTGTAACAAAGTGTGCAAATGAGTTATGAGGGGGTATCCATGATTCCCATGAAAATAAAACTAAGTCATCTTTTAGTCTAACATTAGGAATGCTAGCAATTCCCCAAATGTTTCACTTGGCGATTCCTTCTTGATTGAAACATTAACTGTATGGCGTGTTGTGCTAAGTGGAGTCCAATATGTCAATCCTCTTCCTCATCCTCATCATCGACTGATTCAACCAAGGATCTGCTGTCGGAGTCTTCGTCTTCTGATTCAGACTCGGGCTCAGCAGCAGAAGGCTCGTACCCCTGGTCTGATTCCTCTGTTTCCTCTGCCCCGGAATCGCTTGCCTCCATGTTCAGGAACTCCCAGCCACCATCGTCAACAAACTTCTGAGGATCATCAATGACAGTCTTCAGGATAGGACGCCAGTTCAGATACAGCCTGCTCTCATAGTACTTGAGATCAGTGGTGTCAATCCACTCCTTTATCGCGTCAAGTGAGGTTGACTGGATGGAGTCGATGCGGAGAACATCCTTCTTGAAGTCCCTGAACACGATAGCCATGTCAAAGTTCTTTGTTCCAAAGCCCACCCGCTCCAGATTAACAATCTCTATCTCACCCAGGGTCACCTCCAGGAAAGGAGTCTCAATTAGCTCAACCAAACAAGTTGAAGTTGGAATGATGAAAGCTGAAGCTTTATACGGAACCCCATGGAATCCAAGCTCTCTAAGAGGGATATGAAACTCCAGATCAAGCCCCGTGAACTGTGGTTGCGACCAGTGGTCATTAACCTTGTTGATATAGTTCTGGAACTCCATGTTGATTCTGTTCTTCCGGTCCCTCTCACGCTGCTCTTCTTCAATCTCATCAGGATCAAGGGCTGATCTCCTTCTGCCACCAACAGTTTGAACAACATCCATCACTTGAACATAAAATTGGACATCCTTCGTCTTCTTGTTTCCAACCATGATATGATTGTGCAAATGGAAATGAAGGAGGTAATCATTTCTTTCTCTGCTGGCTGGAAAAAAACATATGTTTTATATTCCCGTACATGATATCCATACGCTCATCAGCCCTTGAAGTAGAATATCTGAAACCATTAACATGGGCCTCAAGAGTTCCTGTCAGCTTTCTTCCACGACCACCAAATGCAGGCCGTATCCACACATCATTAAGACTCATTTGCTTTGTTTTGGTGCTTTGATTGCTGGAGTTTCTCCTGAGCAACAAGGGTGGCCCTCTCTGACTCCCTTGAAGCTACTTGCCTCCTCAATGTTTTGATCTGCTGCACAACTTCACTGCTATGCCGTGGATCCTTCGAGCGGAATGTAATCTCTTTCAAGTAGATAGCTTCTTGAGCCTTCAGATCTTTGTCATTTGAGAATGGCATGCCAGGTACATTAAAGAAAATGCGGATAGTGCAGGTGCGGTTGTCCTGGTGGATTGTCACACTGTTAACAGTAGAAACATGGAAAGGGACCATGCTGCCATAAATAGGTAAGAGAACAGCTTCATTCCTCTGATCCACTTGTATCACCAACTCTCTCGAATAAGGTACATCATTCACATTCTTTTATGCAACAAGCTCATTTGAAGACCTAGAAGGACCAAGGCCATCGCCAGAACCAGAACCACCCCCAGCAAGCCTTCTAGCAGTCTCTTCATTCTTTTGACGAGCAAGTTCAGCCTGGTGCTGTCTCCGGAGCTCTTCCTTGGACATCTCCGGGTTGTCTGAACCAAGTGTTGCCTTGGATGGTAGTGCTTCCAGGCCATTTGGCTCAAACTAAGCCCGCTTCGGCTTCGGAACTTCCTCCTCATCATTAAATGAATATGCAACATCTTTAACAACCTAGGAGCAATTGGTCAAGATCTCTGCAGTCTTGTCACTAACTAAAGCTGTATCAGCTAATAACAAAGAGAACTGCTTTGTCTTCTCATTGTTTGTTTCTGCCTGTACATTACTCAAACCAAGGTTGACATTGAAAATCATGCCCTCTTTTATCAGACGGTCATTCTTGGCTGTCAAGTTTAAGCCAGATTCTCGGAACTCAAGGCCAATTCCAGTTCCAGCTGACTTTGTTAGATTAGGAAGCAGTTCAGGGGCATTCCTCTCAAACACTGCAACTGCAGCCTTAAAAACTGCAGACATCTGATTGCCTGGTTTACATGCTGCTAAAGCAGCTTCCTGGGTTTTCAAAAGTGTCTCATACGCCTTACTCTGTGCCGGGGGTAGCATCTATCAGAAATGTTCTGGCGACATTGGAACAGTAGTTACTGTACCTGGACCCAATTGCACAGATGATAATACTTGCAGGATCATAGTAGAGATAATCATCATTGCTGGAGGCACCTGGCCTAAGATCAAACTTCCCTCCACTTTAGAAGACAGGAGGGTAGCATATATCAATATTTTCAGGCTTCAACTTCACATTGGCCTTCAAAGCAGTGGCGGAGCTTGAAAGAAATCTCTGGAGGGGCGAAGCTGTAAAAGAAAAACCAAATACAAAATCGTACGAATACAACAAAGTTAGATATTGCAAATATTGAGAAATTTAGATAATTATATTGATCTTCTCCATATTGGCTTACAAAATACGTTTCTAATGTTAATTATATATATAACCTACTCCATAGCTATACCAAAATACTATTTAACCATGGAGCATTCGGTTCACTGCAGATCAGCTCTTCGTTACTTTGCACCCTTAAAGTCCATAACAACATCTTCATATTTGTACTTCTCCGCGATTTCACCCTCTCTATTTACTAGCAAGCTATTGGCTAGATAATCATCTTCCATAGTATTATGAAGCCTTGCTGTTGAGCCATCGAAGGATGTGGTTCGTGTTGCTCAATTTCGAGCAACAACAGAGGAGGCTGAACAGGTATTGATTCGGTTGATGTTGGTTCATTAGCTTTGCATTCAGCTGAATCACCTCTCTTTCTTTTAAAGAATGCATTAGTTGTTTTCCCCTTAAGCATCACTGCCTCCCTCTCACTATCTAAAGGACATTTAATTTTCTATTCAGTACAAAATCCAATTGACAAAATCCATGACACCTAATTAGAATTTTCCTCAACTAATGTGAAAAAATCTGCAGAATCAAAAGATTTGATCTATCCACAATTTCTAGAGGGGAGAGATCGAGAGAGTCAGAGAGATCCAGCGAGGCAGCGAGGGCAGTCTGCTCACCGGCTCACTAAGGACTGCGCGGCATCGACGTTGCCTTGCCTGATGCTGTCCGCAGCAGAGACAGGAGCGGATGATCCAGCGAGGCGAATCCCTAGCGGCTAGCCGGCCGGCGGCCAGAGGTCACCCCCACGCCGGCAAGCCACGGCCGCCAGTCTGCCGGACGCCGCTGCCCTACCCCACACTCAGGCGTCCGCGGTCAAAGGGGAAATCAGGTCGCTGCCTCACTCGTGCGTGGATGCCGGATTGGTTCGTCTCCAAGCTGCATCTTGCCGTAGACTAGTATAGTTGATTGATAAATGGATCCTGGGCAGTATGTATACATAGGGGTAATAAATTTTTTTCACTTTCGCTGGGGGGGCGACCGCCCAGGTTCGCCCCCACGAAGCTCCGCCGTTGCTTCAAAGGATCAAGAATAACCTTCTCTGTGTCATCCATCAATGAGAAGTGTGGGACTTTTCTCTCCTCGTCAATAACCTTCTCCATGGTCGGTACCACAAAGTTTTTCATTACAGATGAAGTTAGGCAAGCAGCCTTTTTCACACATATGATCTCTGTGGCATCTTTCACGGCAAAAATCTCAGAAAACCTGTGTGTTACGTCTGCAAGCTGTACAGATCCACCAGATAACTTTTCTGCCTATGTTTCAAGGAGCTTACCCTCAGGTGCCTCTTTTGCAATGTGACCAACAACTTAAGTGTCAGATTTTGACTGAGCACAAACAGCACGCAGTATGTCATCCATCAGGTCAATGCCATCCCTATTCTTGCTTTTCACATGCAAGACAATATCAGAACCAACAGCCTCACTTGCAGCATCCATGATGGTTCCAATGAGATTTGCTTTCTTCTGGCTGCATAAGAAATGTATCTGCTTCTGCATGAAGACAATTATGGTTTCTGGAAATTCATCATATCCAAGTAACCAAACATCCAGAGCTGTGGATTTCAAATAACGGAGATCCTCAAATCATAGACCTTTGTATGCAGCCAGGGATACCAAATAATCGACCTTAACCTGCTTTGCAATCGAGGTGACCATTCTTACTAGTACCTCTTCTTATGCATGAACCTAGCGCACAGTTTCGATGTCATATGCTGGAGTTCAAATTTGTGGAGAGAGGAAAAAAAACTAATCTGAACATGAGAAATGTTTTCGAGTGGAGAAATGCTTGGTGGATGCTAGAGATGGAGATGAACACCATAGTCTATTTTGAACTGTTTGATGTGTGAGCTTGTTATTTTGATTTTCTGATTCATTTTGTCTGCATGTATTCTAGAGTAGGTAGGTCCATGCATGCATGTTTTGAATTTTCAGTCGTCTTTGCTTAGCAGATGATATACATGCATACATAGATAGAAACACCTCAAGGTCATTGCTTATGATACATAATAAGGCCAAGAGTAAAAAGAAAAGGCGGCCAATTAAAGCAGACAAATAATTCAAGGTCATTGCTTAACGCATATGATGGCCAACCTAGGCGTCAATGTGGTGGTTTTTTGCAATTCACTCGGAAGTAAGCTAAGCTAATCGATGCAGTTTTGAGCCAGTTCTCTGAATTTACAATTCGTACGACGCTAAGGGCCTGTCAGCTTTGCCCTCCCGTGCGTGCGGAGCCATGGTGGTGCCTATCTTGGTGGATGGACCTCTGAGGGGTAGCGCGCAAGGGAGCAAAATTAGGTTGACACTCCCTTTAACAAAGCTGGGGAGGCATGAAGGAGGTTGGTACTCTCGCAGTTGAGTAAGCACGTCTCGAACCAACAAGTAGACTAATTGCACGTTTCTGATGAATCCATTCCATGCCATGCCTCCCCAGGTCCTCTGGAGATGGAGATGGCTGTGGCTGTGGCTGTGGCTGTGGAGTGGTGCAGCCAGCAAGGGCCCGCATCAACACCCGACCCGGTTGTGCTTGATCTGCAACGACCGGAGAGGCGGAGAGGGCGTTTGGTTCCTGCTCGATGCCTCCGCACCGCGCTGGCTGATGATGCGCTGGGCGTCTCTGTGTGTGTGTGTGTACTGCGCTGGGCGCTGCACGGGCCGACATTGGAGACGGGGAAGAACTACGAGGTGCCACAACAGTGTCCGCGGACGTACCCGGGCGCGTCCGCGGGCGTTTGAGGGGCCGGATTTTCCATCACGGCTGTAGATGCTCTCAGCCCATCTTTCACCCAATCCCCTTTTTTTCTACTCGCTCGCGTGCATGCAGCTGGTAACCATCGTTGCCCCACAGCCGTCTTCTCTCCTCGTCAAGAGGAGTGATAGCTAATGTAAGGAAAGCGAGAATGTGGGGAGTCGATTCTTAGCCGGGATGGAGCTCAAGCATGTGACGACAAAGGTTGGGAGGCGGCTTTGGCCAGCTAAAGAGGGGCAAGGGGCCAGTTCAGAGCTCATTAGGATGGCATTATTGGCTCCCTAGATGGTTGCATGAACGACATTGGAGACGGGGAAGAACTACGAGGTGCCACAACAGCGACGAATTTGCTAGGTGGCGACAGTGTGTGGCGTTGGGGCGAAGCATGCGACGTCTCCAATCTCGAACAGAGGGAGGAAAGTTCCTCCCATCAAAAAACTGGCATTGAGAAGGGGGTTGGGAGGAAGCAAATTTTCTCTTTTTGTTGACAGAACATGGCTATTTTTGGTCGTTAAATGGTTTTTAGGAACATAATTACTAATTCTCATTTAGATGGGAAATATCAAAGTCTCATCTAACTGAGTATTTGACAAAAAAAAACTATCACAATTGGGGTCGTCCACCCACTGAACTACAACTTCTAAAATTTTGAACAAATACTACCACTTTTTAAATTTTGTGACTAAAAACTACCGAATTGATGACCGTTTTAGAGAATTTATAAACATGTTTATGACAAGCAGGAGCCACCCATCAGGGCTGATATGGCAGCAAAAATCAACGTCGTTTATTTTGACCGTTATGACAAATGGGGCCCGCACGTCAGCATAGGCCTTCTTCCTCCTCCTCCTCCTCCCTCTCTCTATTTGGCATTTCAACAAACACCTAACACCTATTGTGCATCGGCGGACGATGGCAGCAAGGTGACGGTGGCGATGGACTCGGCGTTGAGCTTGGACGATGGCAGGCTGCTGATGGGGATCTGGAAGACCACGCTCACGATGGTGAGGCTCGGCGCCGAGCTCGCCAACGCGCGGGTGGTGTACCTGGACGTGTACGACGTGTCGTACGCCATCTTTGCCGACCCGCCGGAGTACGGCTTCGAGAACGTCGTGCGAGGCTGCTGCGGCACAGGACACCTTCTCCATCTGTCCTCGAGCCTCCCTCCCCGTCTTTCGTGCCGTCACCAGGTCCTCCAGCGGCAACCTCTTCCCAGAGGCGTCCTTGCAGCGCCGCCGCGCCACAAAGGTGACCGCGTCCGTGTACCGTGCGGCAGAGACGCCCTCCGCGAGCACGACCGCCGAGGCGGCATCACCGGCGGCCAGCGGCTGGGACGAAGCCGGCGCTGCCGCGCACCAGCCCTCTCCTAGATGCACACAAGGTGTTCGTTAAAATGTCAAAGAGAGAGGATGACGAAGAATGTTGATGATGACGTGTGGGCCCATGTCATAACTGTCAAACCTAACGTAGTTGACTTTCCTACCACGTCAACCCTGACGGGTCGGTCCTGCTTGTCATAAATGTGTTTAAATCGTCTAAGACGGTCATCAATCATTTTTGGGAGTTTCTAGGCACAAAATTAGAAAAATGTAGTAGTTTTTGTTCAAAATTTTAAAAGTCGTAGTTCAGCGGGACGACGACCCTAAGTGTGGTAGTTTTTTTGTCAAATACTCCATCTAATTCCTATACACCATTTGATTAATCGAGAAAAAAAAGAATAAAATTAGAAAAAATGTAGTAGTTTTTGAAAGGAGGATATATACACCCCCGACCTCTGCATCTGGATGATGCATGCGGCAACTTTATTAATTATTCACAGAGACCTTACAAAGTAATACATCAGTAAGCCTGAAGCCACCATCTTGGCAACACCTGTCGCTACTCCTATGCCATTGATGAAGGGGTGCCGAATATCCGAGCCGAATACCAAACAGACATCGCACCAAAGCCTAACATCTAAAGCCGGATGCCCAGCCCAGCCACATACTAGGACTGTTGAAATATCGTGGATCTTGCCTAGAGGGGGGGGGGGGGGGGTTGAATATGCGCTTTAAAATAATTACGGTTTAGGCTTGAACAAATGCGGAATAAAACTAGCGTTTAATTTGTCAAGCACAAAACCTAAATCGACTAGGCTCACCTATGTGCACCAACAACTTATGTTAAGCAAGATAAACAACTAAGTGATAGCAAGATATATAACAAGAAACAATATGGCTATCACGAAATACAGTGCATAAGTAAAGGGCTCGGGTAAGAGATAACCGAGGCACGCGGAGATGACGATGTATCCCGAATTTCACACCCTTGCGAATGCTAATCTCCGTTTGGAGCGGTGTGGAGGCACAATGCTCCCCAAGAAGCCACTAGGGCCACCGTAATCTCCTCACGCCCTCGCACAATGCAAGATGCCGTGATTTCACTAAGGGACCCTTGAGGGCGGTCACCGAACCCGTACAAATGGCAACCCTTGGGGGCGGTCACCGAACCCGTACACTTTGGCAACCCTTGGGGGCGGTCACCGGTACCCGTCAAATTGCTCGGGGCGATCTCCACAACCTAATTGGAGACACCGACGCTTTCCCGGAGCTTTACACCACAATGATTGAGCTCCGAGACACCACCAACCGTCTAGGGCGCCCAAGCACCCAAGAGGAACAAGCTCTAGGGTACCAAGCACCCAAGAGTAATAAGCTTCTCAACTTTTCACCACCACGTATCACCGTGGAGAACTCAAACCGATGCAACTAATGCAATGGCAAGAACACACGAAGTGGTCAAGTCCCTCACTCCCAAATCCCACCAAAGCAACAAAAGCTATGGAGGAATATGAGATAAAGAACAAGGAGAACACCAAGAACTCCAAGATCTAGATCCAAGGGGTTCCCCTCACATAGAGGAGAAAGTGATTGGTGGAAATGTGGATCTAGATCTCCTCTCTCTTTTCCCTCAAAAACTAGCAAGAATCATTGAAGAGATTGAGAGATAGCAAGCTCGAAGAAGGTCAACAATGCGGGGGCAAACACGAGCTAGAAGGGATAAGGTCCATTGGGGAAGAAGACCCCCTTTTATAGGAGCCCTCGAATCCAACCGTTATCTGCCCTGCGCCCGCAGCCAAGCGGTACTACCGCTCCTAGGAGCGGTACTACCGCTTAGGCGGTACTACCTCGCACAAGCCTGAAATACACTGAGTGTACAACGGTAGTGCCGCCGGAGCGGTACTACCGCTGCCCCTGGCGGTACTACCTCTTAGGGGGTTTCAGACCAGGAGAGGCAGCAGTAGTAGAGGCAGCCAGGGCGGCAGTACCGTGCGAAGCGGTACTACCGTCCTAGTGCCGCACTACTACCGCAAAGGGGAAAAAGGAAACAGAAGCGCGCATGGAGGAAACCCCGCAAGCGGTAGTGGCGGCGGTAGTACGGGCGGTAGTACCGCCAGAGCGGTACTACCGTGCTACTACCGCGCTACTACCGTGAAATACAGACCGGCAACAGAGAGTTGCACGCTCGGGGAAACCCCAAGTGGCAGTGCCACGGAAGTACCCAGCGGTACTACCGCAATAAGCGGTACTACCGTGGGCACAAGCGGTACTACCGCTTGCATGCCACTGAAAATCCACAGAAAACAGAGGATACAATAAAGCCAGAACTGCTATAACTTTTGCAAATGAGCTCCGAATTGAGCAAACTCAAGCTTGTTGGATAGAAGACAACGAGTACTATCCGAATTGACCAGCTCCTTTTTTTCTTTCTTTTTCTTGATTTGATTTCATTTGATTGATCGATTGAGTAGAGGTCGCTCTGACCAGCTAGGCCAAGGGCAGTCTTCCTGACGTGGAAGATGCCCCGCCCCTCGGCTCCACCCTCCGTGCCGTGCGTTGTAATACCTCCCCTTTACTTCTCATAAATATTACTAGTAGTATTTAAGTGTGTGACACTGCAAGTTCAGAAATAAGTGGACATAAACATAAACACTTTTGTTAACTCCCACGTATTTACAAAGTTCTAGACCAAACCTTTTGTTCCCGAATATCATTTCCTTTGCTCCACGATATGTTACAAAACATGAGGTGAGATATTATCTATGATCACCACTTTACCGGTTATATTCCAGTTACCTGTTTTTTGTTCTATCAACTCGTATCCGTATTCCGGTATCCCTGTGATCTCAATCACATCTGTCTGGCCAGGCAATAATGCACGCTGGCTGACGACTCACCACCCCTGTCCTGTCGGGCCCCGAGAAAGCCACCTCCCCCGACATGGACGTACGTTGGCCCCATTGGTCGGTGGCAATCAACTACTTCCTCGACGTAGCAATCAACTAGTACTAGCTTGAATGAAAAAAGTGTTATGTCCAACTATTGCCTTCAAATGTTCCAGTCAAACCCAACAATTTCTTCCTTCTCCCTCAAAAACTGGCTTGATATCCCTCATATATTGCGTATTAGCCACACATGAAGCATGTACCAGTACTAGTTGTCCAAGATATAATTAATTATTCCGAATGCCAAAAACATCTAATTTTATTCCCTAATAATCAGCTGATACATACTGTATTTGAGACTAAGCACAGCAGTATGCCTACGATACACTATCAACCGGCCGGATCAATACTTTCCATCAAAAAATTACTCTCCATCTATCAAAACAGAAGATAGTGATAATCTTGCCCGCTCTTCGTCGTGCTAGACGCCGAGGTGCCATCACATCTCCCCCATGCGTACCTCTCCATGCGCCCCGGTGACCACGACGTGCTAGCTCGTCGTCCCTCACGGAAGCGGCGGCACCGGCGCGATCTGTACCTGCACCGGTGACCACGACGTGCTCGTCGTCCCTCAACAGGCACAGCGCCGGGTTCCTCACCACCACGTTTGCCACCCAACAACGCAAGGCTGGTGCCGGCGGAAAGCCAGCCATCTTCCCGTCGCCCAACGCAGACGTATTGTGTAACAGAGTAGCTAGAGCTGAAACGAAAGCTAATGGCGATGCCAAGAAAAGGACTTGGTGAGAAGGCAAGGGTTGACGAGGTGCATCAAGGAGGTGATGGGTGGGGAGGAGTACAAGAGGAATGTTTTTAAGTAGATGTAGGAGCCAGAAGGCCAAACAGGCTATGCAAGAACAAGGGAGCTCCGACAAGACTATTGCAGATTTTTCAGCCGAGTATTTATAGAACTAAGACAATTTTTCAATTAGAGAGATCTTTCCAATTTCCTTAGCCTACACTGAGCGTTAAGAGTCCCTTGTAGTTAAACCGATTGCAAAATCGATCTGTATAATAAAATTGAGCAATAGCTGAAATATCCTCGCTGTAAAATCAAGTTACTTTAATCTCGAGAAAAAATCGAGTTATTTTTGTTGTAAAATCAAGCAGTTTCTAAGAACTACTACTTGTTGGAGATAGGAAGGAGCAACAAAAATGAGATCAACTCATACCGTATAGCACTGTTGTGGGATCCAGACTTTTGAGGCCTGAATTTGTGATTTTCTCACGTGTACCTAGCAGAGCATATATGAACATAGTAATAAATAAGCACATGTTGGTTTACAGAATCATGCAGGTCGTTCATGCAGCTATCATCAGTCCGTAGTATTTCTGATTCTATTCAAACATCGGACGACGAATTTAACACAAAGTCTGTGATGTCAGTAACACCAAAGTCAGGTACCAAAAGAAGCAGATACAGATATTAAGCTATGTTGCGAATCTGCACCGCTGAGAAAGGATCCTCAAAGGAGTAATCCGTCCCTCTCTTGAAGCTCCAGGGGCTACCTCCTTCAGGACCTGTGCTCCCGAGAAGCACCATTTCGCAGGACCTACTGGCCATCTTGTTAGAAGCTTCCTGCGCTTTACGAGTCGCCTCATCCGTCGAGAATGACGTGATGCTCGGGTTAGCCATGGAGATGGACGCAGTCCTCAGCGCCCTCGCGTTACAGAAGAACAACTTGAGGAAGCCAACTTCCTCGAGCTCCCCTCGGAATTCTCTGTAGGAGAACACCTTGATACATGACTTGACGCTTTCAGTGGGCTTGGCCAGCTTCCATAAGTTGAGGTTCATCCTGGCACTGCCAGCTTGATAATCACATTTTTCAGACTGCAATAAAAAAGCAATTAAATCACTCACAGTTCAGCTATGATGAATCATGCTGAGTATATAATGCTGGCACACACACACACACACACACACACGATGCAAATTAATACCACACAGCGCTTCATATTAATTGAAAAGCGGCAGATATTGTCCTGTGAAACAAACATTATAGCATGCATACGGGAGAGATATGAGATGCCAATGCTTCCCATGCGTGAAGCTAGACAAAGTACCAACTATCCTAGTAGTACAGATAAACAGCAACTAAGGTGGTCTCATGATTACAGTTCATGTATAACAAATTAAGAAGTGAGGCTACAAATTCGAGCTGTAGTGTAGCTCTCCTAACACGTGCACAATTTACCAAATACATTCTTTGTAATTTGTTAATCAAACATAACTGCCTGGTACGATGCAGCGCATCAATATGGCATTATGGCATACCACACGGACCTCCAACAAATTGTAGGCAGCAATGAGCAACCCCCAGAATTCATAACAAATGTCATAACAAACTGAAATTAACATGCAACCCCAGAATTATCATTTTGTACTCTAGTCTCTATGTAGTATGTGTAGAGAAGACCTGATGGCTAAGAATAAATGGAAGCCTGAGAAGAACTGTGTAATTAGAGACATAACTCATGTCATGATACGGTATAATACCAAAGAACTAACATGGCATTGTGGTAATATCATACAGATCACCAGGAAACTGTAGACAGGAATGAGCAAGATAATTATATATAAGTTTCATCAGTCTGGCAGTGCATGCCAGTTGCAAACTTGACAGCTGAAATACAGGCCCTGAAGGTGGAGGTTGCTTTCCAAAAAAGTTAAGTGTAGTGCAAGAAGAGAAAACCTGATGGCTGATAATAAATGGAATGCTTGACATTTATGATCATTGACTCAGACAGAGCTATGCAAATCAATGATTAATACTTTCACACGTGAAATTAGCAGAAAGTAACAACTACCAAGTAGCCCACACGTGAAAGATCAGAAATTGATATCATGTATGCACTATGCAGTTCCCCATGTTTGTTATTCACACATAAAACATTGCACAGTATCGCCAGAGATCTCACTCAACTATTCATGTGCTTGCTACCATTGTCGACCGCAACTAAAACATGGTCCAATCAGTCAAGGCTGTTGCTGAAGAAATCAAACAAATTCTGCATTGATGGGGGTCCAAACAGGTGCATAGTTTACCAAATATATCCACTGGACCGTGTGAATATTTTGTGAGATGTGTTCTTTAAAACAAAGTTCCAGGTGTGAACCATGACAAATACCTTGTTATTAATTAACCATTGAGAAGTCCCTGATATGACGTGGTTTAGAGTAATATGATAAACCACACAGACCTCCAAAAAACTGTAGGTGGCAATGTGTTGGTTTATCATGTGTAAATTTCGAAGTCCGAAACGAGCACTGCATACGACTTACAACACCAACAGCACGAATATTGCCGTGTAGTATGATATATGACCACGGTGAGAGATGCTATAACAAGATGTAAAGAAGCAAAGCAATCGAGATCAGGAGAACTGCATAGTACATTATCTGCAATTAATCAATCAGAAGCTGAAAACACAGAATCTGCAGTGAACAAAATATGCTGCTACAAACATTCTACACATAAGACATAGTGGAAACCGGTATGAATGTAAGCAAAACATGAAATGTTAAAAAAAATACCGTAATGTGCAGTGCCTCCAAATTGGGAAAGCAGCCGAGGAAGGAGGGAACCATCTTGGCATCGGTGTGGTTTCCAAAACGCACATTCAGACTCAGGACCTTGACACTGGTGGCCATGGTGCTTGGGCTCGCCTTTATCCCGGCCTGGAATGAACCCAATTGAACAAAAAGAAGTCACACATTTAGTCATGGACCTCCATCAGCTGGACATTTTGCTAACTGAACAAACTGTTAGACTGCAGACAGGAGATGTATGTACCATAACGATGGTGTCTCGGATCTCTAGGATGGTGTTCCCTGGCTCCAAGATTCCTAATGCGTGCAGCTTGGGAGCATCCCCAATCCTGACTTTGGTGCACAAGCCACCGGCGTTGCTCCGAAAGCCCTCCAGGATGAGACGCTCGAGGCGAGGAGCCTTCACCACGGCAATGTCCTCCAGAACAGAGCTGCAAATTTGGACGCACCGGAGGCTCTGGCTGACGAGGCGAAGGCGCAGCCCCTTGTTGCATCCATGGATGTTGAGGGTCTCCAGGATGGGGCTCTTGGCGACGACAAAGTCGATGTCCCCGTCCTCCATGACGACGCTGCAGATGCCGAGCTCACGGAGATGGGGGAAGGAGGTGCTGGGCGGAAACCTGGCTACGTCCGGGAACTTCCAGAGGCCGATGTAGAGGCAAGCGAGGCTGGTGATGCTGAAGAGCGCGGGCGGGAGGGGCACGTCGAGCGGCCACGGGCGGTTGACGAGGACGAGCTCCTGGACGCCCTTGGTGGCGAGGAGGTGGAGCCAGCGCGCGAGCTGGACCTGGTACGCGTTCGTGTGGCTGCAGGTGAGGTGGACGGTGGGGATGGCGCCCGTGTGCGCTTCGAGGATGTTGGAGACGGCGGTGACGATGGCCGGCGAGTCGGCGGGTGTGGGGGGCAAGCTGCAGCCTTTGGGGCGGAGGTGGGCGTCGGCGAGGACTTGGGGCGTGGAGAGCCAGACCCGGCGCCAGCGCGAGGCGAGGACGGAGGTGCGCGCGCCGTCCTTGACGGGGAGGCGGCAGACGATTTCGCGCAGGAGCGCGTCGTGGAGGAGGCTGATGCGGTCGACGCCGTCGGGCGCGGGTTGGGCGGGGTTGCGCGCGGGGTCCGTGACGACGAGGCGGGAGAGGATTTTGCGAAGGGGCGTGTGCCGCCGGGGGTCGGAGACCGGCAGGGCGGGGACGAACTCGGTGCAGATGTAGGTGAGCAGCTGCTCCGTGGATCGGTCCACCTCGTGCGGGTCGAGGCCCCTTTGCCGCAGATCGGCCTCCGTCGCGGGGTCCACGTTGGTGAACGGCGGCTGCCCGGCCATGGTCGCCGGCGAGGGTTTGGGGATTTGGGAGTGGCGAGTGAAGCGGAGAGCGTGGTCTGTGTAACTGTGGAGCGAATGGCCATTCTACAGGAAGGGCTTCGTTGTTTAGTTGGGCCGAGATCCCACACAGGCTTGTCACAGGCCCACCAGTCAGTTACTTGCATCTCATTTCGCAATGCATATGTCTCGAAAAAAATATCGATTCAAAACAAATGTCTCAAAAAAAAATCTCAATGCATCTCATCCCCTCAAAAAAATTAGTCATTTTGATCACTTAAAGTCATTCTCATTTCTAATCCGTCCTAATAATCTGGGTATTCTTTAATAATCATGACTCCCAATTTCTTTTACTCGCAATGACAAATGGGTCCACTCGTGGCCAGCCAGCCCATTTTTCACCAGTCCCCTTCTTTTCTACTGGCTAGCACGCACGCAGCTAGCGGCCACCATCGCACCTGCAACCAGCGTCTTCGTGCTAGTGTCAATGGAAGGAAAGCGAGAATGTGTGGAGTCTATTCTTGGTGGTGACAAAGCTCGAGCCCGCATCGGCTTGGTAACTAGAGAGGCCAAGGAGGCGGGCATCGGCCAATCAATCATCAAAATGGGAACTGCATGCGGGACCAGCGTGGTCACCAATGTCGGCTTGTGCATCCGCCAGCGCGGTGCATCGAGCAGGAACCAAACGCCCTCTCCGGTCGGTACAGTCCACCACGGCTAGGCTCGGCTCGGCTGCTCGCTCGCCGGGTCGCGATCGGTGCACAACCGGGTCGGGTGTTGTGTTGATGCGGGCCCTCCATCTCCAAAGGAACACCGCCCCGCCTGGGAAGGGAAGGCATGGAATGGATTCATCAGAAACGTGCAATTAGTCAGCATGCTTTGCCGCCTTTTCTTTTAAATCTTGGCATTATGTATGTATCATAAGCAAATGACCTTCGAGGTGTTTCTATCTAGGAGTATGTATGTATGTATGTACATCATCTGCTAAGCAAAGACGACTGAAAATTCAAAACATGCATGCATGGACCTAGAATACATATATGCACACAAAATGAATCAGAAAATCAAAATATAACGAGCTCAAACATCAAACTGTTTAAAATAAACTATGGTGCGTGTTCATTCTCCATCTCTAGCATCCACATATAACACTCGAAAACATTTCTCATCTTCAGATTAGTTTTTTTTCCCTCTCTCTCCACATATTCGTGCTCCAGTATATGACATCGAAATTGTGCGCTAGGCTCATGCATAAGAAGTACTACTAGTAAGAATGGTCACCTCGATTGCAAAGCAGGTTAAGGTCGATGATTTGCTATCCCTGGCTGCATACAGAGGTTAAATCATCATCATCTTCTTCTTCTTCTTCTTCTGGCCTACATCATCCAGCTCGTCATCTCAGCTCCCCTGTTTGCTGTGTCTTGTCATCGAGAACACAAGTCATGAAAAAAAATCACAATATCTAAGCAAAAGCATTTGTATAAGGCTCTAGACCACGTACGTAAATGTACCCTGTTTTGCCAGTACTATGACTTTGACGCTGTTCATTCTAATTTTACTACTAGCTTATAAAAGTTTTAGTTACATGCATACCAGAGCCTGGAAACCGGTATTTGTCAGGCGATTGCACTAGCTAATTATCATCAATTTTCCTGCACTTGGCTTCGTGGTAAAGATGGCAGATAATGGTAAAGCAAAATTAGGCAATCAGATGTCTGCAGTTTTTAAGGCTGAAGTTGCAGTGTTTGAGAGGAATGCCCCTGAACTGCTTCCTAATCTAACAAAGTCAGCTGGAACTGGAATTGGCCTTGAGTTCCGAGAATCTGGCTTAAACTTGACAGCCAAGAATGACCATCTGATAAAAGAGGGCATGATATTCAATGTCAACCTTGGTTTGAGTGATGTACAGGCAGAAACAAACAATGAGAAGACAAAGCAGTTCTCTTTGTTATTAGCTGATACAGCTTTAGTTAGTGACAAGACTGCAGAGATCTTGACCAGTTGCTCCAAGGCTGTTAAAGATGTTGCATATTCATTTAATGACGAGGAGGAAGTTCTGAAGCCGAAGCGGGATTAGGTTGAGTCAAATGGCCTGGAAGCACTACCATTCAAGGCAACACTTGGGTCAGACAGCCCGGAGATGTCCAAGGAAGAGCTCCGGAGACAGCACCAGGCTGAACTTGCTCGTCAAAAGAATGAAGAGACTACTAGAAGGCTTGCTGGGGGTGGTTCTGGTTCTGGCGATGGCCGTGGTCCTTCTAGGTCTTCAAATGAGCTTGTTGCATAGAAGAATGTGAATGATGTACCTTATTCGAGAGAGTTGGTGATACAAGTGGATCAGAGGAATGAAGCTGTTCTCTTACCTATTTATGGCAGCATGGTCCCTTTCCATGTTTCTACTGTTAAGAGTGTGACAATCCACCAGGACAACCGCACCTGCACTATCCGCAATTTCTTTAATGTACCTGGCATGCCATTCTCAAATGTTTGACAAGATCTGAAGGCTCAAGGAGCTATCTACTTGAAAATGATTACACTACGCTCAAAGGATCCACGGCACAGCAGTGAAGTTGTGCAGCAGATCAAAACATTGAGGAGGCAAGTAGCTTCAAGGGAGTCAGAGAGGGCGACCCTTGTTGCTCAGGAGAAACTCCAGCAATCAAAGCACCAAAACAAAGCAAATGAGGCTTAATGATGTGTGGATACGGCCTGCATTTGGTGGTCGTGGGAGAAAGCTGACAGGAACTCTTGAGGCCCATGTTAATGGTTTCAGATTTCTACTTCAAGGGCTGATGAGCGTATGGATATCATGTACGGGAATATAGAACATATGCTTTTTTCCAGCCGGCAGAGAAAGAAATGATAACCCTCCTTCATTTCCGTTTGCACAATCATATCATGGTTGGAAACAAGAAGACGAAGGATGTCCAATTTTATGTTCAAGTGATGGATGTTGTTCAAACTGTTGGTGGCAGAAGGAGATCAGCCCTTGATCCTGATGAGATTGAAGAAGAGCAGCATGAGAGGGACCAGAAGAACAGAATCAACATGCAGTTCCAGAACTATATCAACAAGGTTAATGACCACTGGTCGCAACCACAGCTCACGGGGCTTGATCTGGAGTTTCATATCCCTCTTAGAGAGCTTGGATTCCATGGGGTTCCGTATAAAGCTTCAGCTTTCATCATTCCAACTTCAACTTGTTTGGTTGAGCTAACTGAGACTCCTTTCCTGGAGGTGACCCTGGGTGAGATAGAGATTGTTAATCTGGAGCGGGTGGGCTTTGGAACAAAGAACTTTGACATGGCTATCGTGTTCAAGGACTTCAAGAAGGATGTTCTCCGCATCGACTCCATCCAGTCAACCTCACTTGACGCGATAAAGGAGTGGATTGACACCACTGGTCTCAAGTACTATGAGAGAAGGCTGTATCTGAACTGGTGTCCTATCCTGAAGACTATCATTGATGATCCTCAGAAGTTTGTTCACGATGGTGGCTGGGAGTTCCTGAACATGGAGGCAAGCGATTCCGGGGCAGAGGAATCAGACCAGGGGTACGAGCCTTCTGTTGCTGAGCCCGAGTCTGAATCAGAAGACGAAGACTCCGACAGTGCGTCCTTAGTGGAATCAGACGAGGATGAGGAAGAGGATTGACACATTGAACTCCACTTAGCACAACACGCCATACAGTTAATGTTTCAATCAAGAAGGAATCGCCAAGTGAAACATTTGGGGAATTGCTAGCATTCCTAATGTTAGACCGAAAGAAGACTTGGTTTTATTTTCATGGGAATCATGGATACCCCCTCATAACTCATTTGCTCACTTTGTTACAAGTCATGCTCAGGATACACATGAAGAAGGTGAGAAAGTGGGGAGGAGTGCCAATCTAATTTTGTTCAGACCTCGTGTAATGTGACCCTTGTACTTTTTTACATTACATGACAAACAGATGTGTTCAAGTGGCCATGGAGAAACCATTTTACGGAGTGATTATATACTCCCTCCGATCAAAAATAAGTGTCGTAGTTTTAGCTCAAATTGAACTAAAACCACGACACTTATTTTGGATCGGAGGGAATACCATTCAACTAAATGAGTTGGAGATCTCAATTATAAATAAAACTGTATGTTCTATCCAATCCACCAACCCCCCTGCACTAGGATTCCCTGCTTGTGTAAGAAATATTTCCACTTTCTAACTCTTCTTTCTGCTTAATTTGATCGATTTTCATGGATATTCAATTCTTTTTGTTTGTGTGTGTTTGCAGAGCAACTTCCCTGACAAAACAATTTGATCCACGGAATCTTTTGAGTTCATTCTGTATCTTTGGTGCTAACTTGAGCAGCCCAAATAAGAATGTCTGGATTTTAAAATCAAGGATTTTATCCTATTCAGCGAAGGTGGATCAACGCCTAGGCTTAGATGATAAGCGGCCACATAAGAGGCAAAGAACAGAAGATTCAGCAGAGGACTGCTTGACTTGACAATGGTGCAAAAGCGTGCAGCCTGTGGGTTTCAGTTATGCTTCTTCCTCTCACAACATAACGATTTTGTTTCGTTAGAGTCACCTCAACCTCATCTCTGGAGTTGATGACATTGATCGGATGATGGTTCAAGAGGTTGCTATTGGAGGAGGATGGCAACTTTTTGGATTGCCCTTGGGCTATCTTCTCGGCTACAAGTTCAACTATGGTGTTGGGGTAATTGATACATTATTTGAACTACTACAAATTACAAAATAAAAATGAATGCGTGATCAACCACCACCCGAAGCCACAGGTTAGTGGGGTGCCCTATTTGATCGCATGCTTGGGCATTAAGTGAGACAGAGTGAGTGCCACCATTAACTGGAACCCTGGAGCTCAACTTTTTTTTGACATCCTGAGGAACTCTACATTTATCTAGCGGCATGTACATGTAGTGGCGCAAGTGTATTCTGTTTTCTGAATTTGTCCATATACTCTGAAAATAATCACAAAAGACACTTTGTTTTGTGAGAGTCAGTTCAAGATGCCTCTATGGCAGAGAATTCATTTTGGGACACATGGTCCTCCTTGTGGCCTTCCTGTTCGGTTTTTGGCCACAATAATGAAAGGTTTTCGTAAATTTCAGACTGTCTCATGCCTTGGTAATTGTTCTGAACGTACTCAGTATACGGAGCAAATATACAGGGGCTACCAAACAATTTCTTGTAGGAAGACTACTTTTAGTCTTTTAATAAGAAACAAAACCAAGTTGGGTCACACTACTTGCTTTTACATTTGTATTGCCAATCTGGAGATCAACATCAGGACAAGCCTGGACTCTAAGAATGCAAACAGTGCGACAACTTCCGATTAAAGACTGAACTATTAAAAAAAATATGCCACGGACAGATTGATTGGGTTCTGACAAAACCAAAGGAGCAAATGTAGAAACAAACTATGCATGTGCTCTGAAAGATTTCTATTGTATAGAATTGTGATTCTCAACACTGACCAAGATAGAAGTGTGCATGCCATTTCTCTGTCAATGAGCTGTCCGCTGCTTCTCTCTACTGAAGTTCATCTGGAAAAAAAAACAATTTCCATGGTCAAACATTGCAATAGTAGACTGCACACATATGGGATGTCATTCCCTCGTTTGTAAAACGTACGGAGTGCAAAGAAAGACAAATGCAAAGATGATTAAATATACATTTTACAGCGGGACAATGATCAATTTGGACCTACCGTGAATATTACAAATACTGGTCGGTCAACTTTTTGTATGCTACATGGAAACTTGGCTTGTTCTTGTCACGTGTTTGGGCATTTTAAAAAAAACTGTGCCTCCCACCGACCCACCCACTCACTCTTTGCAGTCAATGGTTAGTCATCCTGGAGCATTTGTCCAAAGACCTACCAGCAGCTTACCTCATCAATCCGGCCATGGAGGTTACCATATCTGCAGTTGCAAGTGAACTTGTGAGTATTCATCTCCTTCCTCATGAGCAAGTACCATTCCTCCAGCCATGCACAATCAGGGGAGAAGGTGGTGAAGAGGTTGCAGCATCTCCTGATAAGAGTTGGCACCATGGTCAAGGAGGCGGACAGTCAATACATAAGCAACTCCGGGATGATGATGCAGCTCAAGATGCTCCCAGAGGACACCGTCTGCTTGATACCTCGAGGTACAGAGCCCTCAAAGACACTGCAGGCTTCGACGAGGTTAGCAGCAACGACTCATCTAGCAGCAGTTTGTATTTAGCCATTCCCCTCAAGTGTTCTCTAACAACAGCGAGAAAGACGACAAGGCCATGCGCTTCAAGCCACATGGTGCTTTGGAGAGCTTAAAAATTGCTGCTGCTAACATGTCAGAATTTGTTGTGCTTCTGGGTGGATGTGAGTGCATGACATGTAGGCATGACGCTTATCTTTACACCTGACAACTTTATGTTCAGCCAACACGCTGAAAAGAAAAGGCTCTTGAGCTTCTTGCTGGAGCACAACGATCCTCCAGGTGATCATGTATTGGACGTTCTTCCGCTCATAGGTGGTGTCGCAGTTGGAAAGAAAACTTTGGTTGCTCATGTGTGTTGTGGTGATCGAAATAAGAACCTGATCCGGGACTGGGGATCTATGTTGTTCCATCTCTCTCAAGACTGTAAACTAACCCCCCCCCCCCCCCCCCCCATGTTGCCTCGGTTACTGCCTTGTAGACGTACTTTGCTTATGATCAATTGATGGCCCACTGTAGAAGCGTCAAAAAAATGTAAGGGTTTGCTCAGAATTCTCCTCTATTTTGCACTTGAAAGGAGACACTCTTTTGGGGATAATTGACAACGAAAGGACCATGTTTGGGATGATGGTGGTGGTTATTGAGTTTGCTTCTAATGTAGGTGATGATGACTGGGAAAAGTTTCACTCGTTTGTCATAAGAATAGGCAAAGTAAGGAAGATCGTCATCGTAAGAAAACTTAAAGGATTAGCCCTGTTTGGATAGGTGAAATCGATTTTCCTGTGTGTGCTATCTTACCATCAGTTGGGGTGCCTTTCCAAGACACTGGTATTCAGAAGTGTAGACCCGGCTGAACAAAATAGCAGATGAATTTGCCAAGGTGATCCACAGTGTGCAAGTTTCACTTGTCGCAACAAATATGTTCACGGGTGGGTTGAGAAGCAGCCTCGATGTTCAGTTCCGGCATTGCATATTTTGGACAAGGCGATAAGAATGTACCTCTACATATTTGGCGTGCACCCAACCATGCGTATGGAACAAAACTGTCATATCCGTGAGTAGAGGTACACTACGCTCAACGGACATGGACCGTGGGCTAACGCACTGGACTTGTGGTTCGGCTTGGTGACGATAAGATCGACTCAGCAGCTGCCAAGCAAAATCATCGAACTGAACTGAAGAAACTTTCTACATATCCTGCTTGCTTCTTCTTCATTGGTGTGGCTGCTCTCCACAGCAGCTTGTATCCTCTGCACACGTCCGGCGATCGCCATGGCAACGTGTTGTGACAAAGGCCATCCAGTGGACATAACGGGCATTTCTTTAAATCCACTAAGCATGGCACCTTATAGTGTTAACATCTCAATCAAGAAGGAATCGTGAAGTGTGACATTTGGGGGACTTATAACAGATCCTAGTGTTAGACCGAAAGGAGACTTCACTCTAATTGCATGGGAATATCATTCCCTAATTTGGTTACAAGTCGTGCTCAGGATACACATCAAGGTAGTGCGTTGCCAGGGAGGAAGCGACAAGGAGTGCCAATCTAATTTTGATTCAGAGATCATGTAATGTTATTGCTTTTATTTTTCTTTCTGATACATCACATACGGATGTGTTCATTTATACCATTCAACTAAATGTATTACAGATCCCAATTAATGACTTAACATACATGTACAGTAAACTTTTATGTTCTATCAGATCTAACAACCCCTCGTGAACCTCTTAGATAACCAACAGAATCATTGAAGTTTTATTACCTACTAGTACTACTCAGTACCTCTACCTAGTCTCAGTAAAGTGGGTTACTACAACAACAACAACAACAACAACAACAAAGCCTTTAGTCCCAAACAAGTTGGGGTAGGCTAGAGGTGAAACCCATAAGATCTCGCAACCAACTCATGGTTCTGGCACATGGATAGCAAGCTTCCAAGCACCCCTGTCCATGGCTAGTTCTTTGGTGACCCCAACGAAAATCTTTTGGGTTTCATCTCCATAAGAGTAGCTGGGTTTTTTACGTTGGCTCGCCAAGCCTATCACAACCCTCCTCCTTTACCCGGGCTTGGGACCGGCTATGTTGAGACAACATAGGCGGGGTTAAAGTGGGTTACTAATGAAACAGAAATTAAATAAACTAACAAGCATGATCATCATGGCATAGTTCTAAACTTCTGACTAGCAACAAGTCAAAAAAACTTCTGACTAGCATTTTGCTATAGGTAACTCCATGGCACCATCCCATCAAACCGACAATGCTATATGTAGGAAGAGTTGAAGCTCTGCGGTGTGCCGTGCTGTTGTGTGGATGCCGCAAAGACTTGGATCAGACCAGATTACAGTTGCAATCAGTAAAATTCAGATTAGGAAGCCTGTCCGCGAGGCGCCTCCCACGAAATCGGTAATATTTAGCGTGATTTCGGAAATCGGGGAAGGTTTAGATTCAAATTACCGCCGATTCCGAAGATCTCGCAGGGCGTCGCGCCGGCGCACTGCGTCCACGAGGCGCACGTCGCCGTCGGCCAGCCCCTAGGGTGCTCGATCGCAGTTGACCTGGCCAGGCGCCTCCCCTCCCCCCATCCCCTCGCTTGAGGCCGGCGACCACCATGGCTCCGCACGAGGCGCGACGGGGATGCTGCGTGCTGGGCGCCGGCGCGGCTCGCCGGTGGCCTGGGGGGGAGGACCAACCCAGAGGAGGAGCCTCGTGGTCGTGGTTTGGGCAGGCAGCAGGGGATTGGGAATTGCTGACGAGTGGGTCCCACGGCGAACGGAAATGGTTGCTGCAAACTTTTTGTTGGCTGGGAGGCCCCACGCGTCAGCGGAACAAGGAGTTGGGCCAGCGTCGAGGCTCCAAATTTGGTGGACACATTTTGACGATGTCTATGAGATACTTGATGATACAAATATAGGGGAGATACTAAATAGAGAATTGCTTTTTTTCTTTTTTTTCTTTTTTTTGAAACGGAACACACGATTCCATAAATCACACAGGTCCAGCCAAGCTGCTGGCCATACGAACATTTACATCGTCCGGTAGGTCCTCGGACCAGAATACCTGATCAACCTGGTAGCGAGCTCCATAGGCAGCTAACTCATGGGCCAGTCTATTACATGCCCGCGGGGCAAATTTAAAAGAATCATGGGTGAAGTTCAGCCGCGCGAACTCACGAATCTCCCGGAACAATATACCTTCACTTGCCAGGTCTGAGTGAGTACCCTGAAGCGCCTTCACTAGCAGTTGGCAATCGAGTTCCACCTCAATATTGGTCATACCCCAGCTCGATGCTGCCCTGAGTGCCATCTCACAGCCTTCAGCTTCGGCCCGCATGACTGACGCCACATGGCGCAAGTATCCTGCCCCTGATCCCCGGACATCACCTGCCTGGTCCCTGATAGCAAATCCCCAGCTGCCCGTTCCCCGCTCGGCAGAGTACGCCCCGTCACAGTTAATTTTCAGTCGATCTCCCTCGGGCTTCCTCCATTCCTGTTGCATCTGCTGTCGAGGCTCAGTACGCGGCGGGCGGCACAAGGCCAGTGAATCAGTGGCCCAATGATTTATCTCGGCTGTCAGACTGTCCACTGGTCCAGCTTTCTCACCTGCATTGATTTTATTCCTCCAAGACCACCATCTCCAGAGCAAGCATACCACACGCAGCTTTGTTTCCTCCTGCAACTTTAATATTTCATGAATCAGCTCATGTGCATCCCTGCATGCACATAATCTTTCCCGTAGAGGCTCAAGCTGCATAGCGCGCCACACCCTTTTCACCATTTTACACTTCACAAACAGATGCGCCCCATCCTCGTCCAGTCTCTTGCAGCACACGCACAAAGTGTCGCACTCAATCCCCCTTCGTTTTATGCTAAGCTTCAAGGGTAGACTGTTATGTGCAAGGCGCCATAAGAACTGCTGTATCTTTGGTTGGCATGGCAGACTCCATATGTCCTTCCATTCCCATCTGTTCGGCTGAGGGTTTAAGCACTGTGGGAGCCCCGCATCCCTAGCCGTGATATACACCTTATAGGCTGACTTGACCGAGAAGATCCCCTTACTATCATGGTACCAGGCATAGAAGTCCTCATGTTCCTCTTTTACAGGAGTAGCAAGTATGATTCTAGCTTCATCCTCCCTAAAGATATCCTTGACAAGCCTTTCATCCCAGGTCTGAGTGTCCGGATCCACCAGTTCACACACTCGAGTAAGTAAGCAACCTCCTCTCGGTGTAAATGGAGTCCTAATTCCATCCCGGGAAAGCCATGGATCTGTCCAGATCTTGATGGATGTTCCGTCCCCAACCCTGTAAATCAGCCCCTCTTTAAGCAATGCCACTCCCTTCAAAATACTGCGCCACGTATAGGAGATCCCAGGGTGTGGTTCAACATTCAGGATGGACGTGCGTGGGAAATATCTGGCTTTTAAAACCCGGGCACATAATGAATCTGGTACAGTGAGCATGCGCCAGGCTTGCCTAGCTAACATAGCTATGTTAAATCCGTATATATCCCGGAACCCCATCCCGCCATCCTTTTTTGCCTTTGTCAATAACTCCCAACTCAACCAATGCAAGGTGTTGTTTCTCTCTTGCTTGGCCCACCAGAAGCGACAGATCATTGTGCTAATTTCTTCACATAGCGTCTTAGTAAGGTCGAAGCAGGACATAGCAAAGGTTGGGATCGCCTGTGCACATGCCTTGATCAGTACATCCTTCCCCATCTTGGATAATAATCTTTCCTGCCACCCCTGTTTCTTCTGCCAAATCCTCTCTTTCAAGTATTCAAAAGTTTGTTTCCTTGCTGGACCAACATAAACAGGAAGACCCAGATATCTTTCTGTTTTTGCTTCAGCCCGAATATGCAAAGCATTCAGAACTTCATTCCTTTGCCCCGGCCTTGTGTTCTTACTAAACATCACCGATGACTTATCGTAATTCACAACTTGTCCCGAGCACACCTCATATAGCTGTAGCATGTTTTGTAGTGACGTAGCACTCTCTCGCGAAGCTTTAATGAGTACTAGTGAGTCATCCGCAAACAGTAAGTGGTTGAATCTCGGGGCTGCATTGCAAATCTGAATACCCCTTAACGATCCATCTACCTCGGCTGCATTCAACAAGGAGGAGAACCCTTCAGCACATAATAGGAAAAGATAGGGGGATAGGGGGTCACCCTGCCTTAACCCTCTCTGTGGTATAATTGTATCTGTGCATTCACCATTAATCATGACCTTACAGGAGACAGACTTCACACATAACATGATCCTGTCAATCCACTTCTCATCGAAACCCATCTTGTGCATCATTTTCTGCAGGAACAGCCACTCAACACGGTCATATGCTTTACTCATATCAAGCTTTACAGCCGCAAAACCCTCTTTCCCCCTCCTCTTATTCTGCATATAGTGGGTACACTCGTAAGCTAGCAGGATGTTGTCTGTAATCAGTCTGCCCGGCACAAAGGCAATCTGATTTGGTGATATGATATCAGGAAGGATTTGCTTCAGCCTGTTGGCTAGTACTTTGGAAATCAGTTTATAGACAACATTGCACAAACTGATCGGTCGGAGGTCCTTCATACTATCTGGGCACTTCACCTTCGGTATCAGCACAACACGTGTTTCGTTCCAACCATCCGGCATGGGGCCCCCATCCAGAACAGCAAGCACCTCCGAGACAATGTCATCCCCCACTATATCCCAACATTTCTTGTAGAAGACCGAGGGCATACCGTCAGGGCCAGGGGCTTTGAGATCCCCTATGCTTTGTAGCGCCTCATACACCTCCTCACGTGTGTACTCCCTGAGGAGTAGCTCATTCATACTGGATGTGACCCGGTGTTCTACCCGAGCCAACAACTCATCATGGCAGCTTCCTGCATGGGAGGTAAACAAGGTTAGAAAATAATCAGTCACTACTTCCTTCATCTCCTCCTCTCTCTCTACTACACAGCCATTCTCCTTCCTAAGCCTCCTAATCCGATTCCTCCTTCTTCTCTCCGAGGCCGCCGCATGAAAAAACTTCGTGTTCCGGTCTCCCCCTTTCATCCAGTTGACATGTGCTCGTTGCTTCCAATAATTTTCCAGCTGTTCCTCGAGCCGGCTGAGTTTGAACCGCAACATGTGCTCTTTCCGCACATGGTCATCACAGATGTTCTTCCTCCGCACCGCTTCCAACTCTTTCTTCGTCCTATGAATCCTCTTCTCTAAGTCTCCAAGAACATTTCTACTGCAATCAAATAAATCCTTCAGAACTCCCTTCGCTGCCCCCACCGCTTCTTTCCCTCCATATGCTTCTCCCTTCCCCATGCATTCTGCACAATGTCTCGGAATCCCTCCTCTTCCAGCCAGCCTGCCTCAAACCGAGGTGCACCACTAGGTCCCGAGCTTCTCCTCACAGCCGCTACACCCATCGTATCAATAATCACCGGTCTATGATCTGAGTGGCGTGGATCACCATTGTTAACACGATAGGCTGTGAAGCGTTGGCACCACGCTTGCGTAGCCACCGCCCTGTCCAGCCTCTCCTTGATATAGTTTGTTGCTATTTGACTGTTGTTTCTCCAAGTAAAAGCATCGCCGGCAAAACCCAGATCACCCAGCTCACACTCTTCTAAGGCTGATTTAAACCTGTCCATATATCTTTGACTTCTAGGCACCCCACCTTCTTCCTCCCATCCATGCAGTACTTCATTAAAATTGCCAGCGCATAACCAAGGTTTATTGTTTTGGTGCTTGAGGTTCCTTAGCAATCTCCATGTTTTCTCCTTTTGATCCAACTTCGGCTCCCCATAGATGCCTGTGAACCTCCATTTAAAACCATCCTCCTCTGTTATCTCTGAATCAATGTGGTGCTTGGACATGAATCCGACCACTCTTAGGTTTACTTCCTTTTTCCAGAACAAAGCTAGGCCACCACTCTGGCCCTCACAATTTTTTACCATCATACACGTCATATTCATCTTCCACCGAAGCCACTCCAACCTTCGCTGCTCCATCTTTGTTTCCGACAAAAATAGAACGTCGGGGTCCTCCTTCTTCTAGAGATCCAGAATGTGACGCCCCCGGCTCAACCGTGCACTAATCATACACGCAAATGCACACGATCAAGCATAAGGACTCACTTGATGATATCACAACACAACTCTAAACACAAATTAAGTCATACAAGCTTTATATTACAAGCCAGGGCCTCGAGGGCTCGAATACATAAGCTCGATGGCAAACAAGCATCAGCGGAAGCATTAGATATCTGAGTACAGACATAAGTTAAGCAGATAGGCCTTTAAGAAGGCGGGGCAAAAGAAAAACACTAGATCGAAAGGCGCAGGCCTCCTGCCTGGGTGCCTCCTAAACTACTCATGGTCGTCGGAGGGCTCCTCGTAGTAGTATTCTCCTGCGGGGTAGTAGTAGTAGCCGTAGTCGTCAGCAGGGGCAGCTGGCTCCGGGGCTCCGTCGTCTGGTCACATCATTCGGGTATGGGGAAAAGAGGAAGCAAAGCAACCGTGAGTACTCATCCAAAGTACTCAGCAAGACTTACATCAGATCTATTCTAATTATGCAACATTTTCAAAGGAAGGCTGTAACAGTGGACTAGACTGTAGAAATGCTAGAATAGAGAGAAGGCCTAGTCCTATCGAAGACTAGCATATTAGCGGTCTTGCAGCAATAGAAGAGTGCAGATTAGTACAATAAAAAGTAGTAGTAGTAATCATCAATCTCGCCCAGAGATCCTTTCTCGACTCCCTGCGAGAAAGCAATCCCGGAGCCATCATATCTATTTCTCATCTCAAGTATCCAGTTCTAGTTGTATCGATCGGGATACAACTTCGAGCGTCCGTTACCGAGGATCCGGCTATTCGAATAGATATATTCTTCCCTGTAGGGGTGCACCAACTTACCCACCACGCTCGATTAACTCTGGCCGGACACACTTTTCTGGGTTCTGCCCGGCCTCGGTTAAAACGACACGCCGCAGCCCTACCTAAACTCAACAGAGAGGTCAGCACGCCGGACTAACCTATGCGCCCAGGGGGCTGGGCCCCTCGCCCTGTGCGCTCCTGCGCGTTGCGTTCACGGCCGTGAGCAGACCTAGCCCCCTTAATACAAGTGCAGGCTTTCCCAGTCCAACCCGGCGCGTGCCGCTCAGTCGCTGACGTCTAGAAAGCTTCGGCTGATGCCACGACGCAGAGTACCCATATTTATTCCCGCGTGATGGTTAGTGTGAAAAGGCCAAAGGCCTACTCGGATCAAATATCCAAATCGTTAGTGTATTGGGAGCGCGCGGTAACGAGCAGAGACTCACGATCGATGTGACCCCATCGCCCCGTCTCGTGGACTTGCGGCAAGGGCTAAGAATGCCCGGCCACGCCACGTAGTTATCTCGCGGGTACCCTCCAGGTCAACCCGTCTCCACATCACTCGCATCATATGCTCGCGCGGGTACCCCTCAGGGCCGACCCGACTTTATTCAGTATATTCAGTGTCAGTAGTAAAGTAAGGACAACCGTGTGTCTACCGCATCAAGAAGGAATCCGAGGAATCACCCTCGTTGGATTCCCACTCGACGATCCCGTTAAGGTGGAACCGGAGGAATCACCCTCGGCGGCATTCACTCTTGCGGGGTGCACGACAGAAGCTTTGTCGGAGGTGGAAAGAGGAATCACCCTCGGTAACCCACAACTGACTAGCGGTTCTACAGAGGCAACAGCAGGAGTGAGATAAGAGGTATCACCCTCGGCACTCGATATTAGCTCTGCAGAGTCGAGCAACTTAGGGGTGTGAGGTGATGTGTTGATCCCAGTCTGTTGGATCCCAATGATCGAGGCACATATACTACAGCGGGGCAACTACAACAAAGAAGGGGGTCACAGATGGTCTTCCATCCATCCTATACTAAGCAGTTTGGATATCAGGCAGGTATCAATAACAGTTACAAAAACAGGCTATGCATCAGAAATAGGATAAGCAGTAGTAGCAGCAATTTCTAATGCAAGCATGAGGGAGAGAGAATAGGCGATATAGGCATGCGTCAGGGGGGGTTGCTTGCCTGGAAGCTCTACGGCAAAGGAGGGGTTGTCAGTAGTGTCGTCGGTCTCCTGAGCTGCGTCGGTCTCGGGGGCTATCGGAATAGAAGAGGGGGAAGAAACAATAAATAAAGGCAGACAAATGCAACACAGATGCATGGCATGATGGTATGCAGTGTTGGTGGTGAGCTAACACATTGCTACATGTCACAGACGAGGCAGGAAAATATCTGGGATATTTTCCGGGCGTTTAGGCCGATTTCGGTATACTGAACCGGAGGGGAAGGTCCCATGTTCAGGTAGATAGGAGTGATGGTCAAGCATTTTGACCACATATTCGGATTCGTCTCGTTTTTCTGATCATTTTTCATATAGAAAGTTTTTCAATCCGAGCTACGGTTTATTTTCTATGATTTTTCAAAGTTTTAGCATTTTCTGAAATTATTTTAATTAATAAATTCGACAGAAAAGGAAATATGACATCAGCATGATGTCAGGGTGACGTCAGCAGTCTACTGACCAGTTGACCAGGTCAAACCTGACTAGTGGGTCCCACTGGTCAGTGTCAGAGAGTTAATCAAATGTTAATTTAAACTAAACTAAGTTAATTAGCAGGTAGGCCCCACATGTCAGAGACTAATTAGTTTATCTAATTAAGTTTTAATTATAAATTAACCTAAATATATTAATTAAGCGGGTGGGGCCCGCATGTCAGTGGCCCAGCGGTGCCCAGTCAGCAGTTGACTGGGTCAACCCAGTCAACTGGGGCCCGTGGGGCCGCGGTCAGTGGCACGGAGGCGGGGCCCGGCTGGCCACGTCGGACGTCGGCACCGGAGAGTGCTCCGGCGAGCCCGAACGCGGTGGCCGAACTCCGGCGAGCTCGGAATCCCGCTGTGGTGCCCCATTTCGCGCGCGCTTGGGCTCTCTGGAACGAGCACTCCAAGCCGCGTCGAACGGCGGTGGTCTCGCGGGCTGCGGTGGCCGGAATCGGGCGCTACCGCGTCGCCGGCGGCGAGGCACTAGGGTGAGCTACGGGAACGTGGCTGCGGGGCGCATTCGAGTGCGCGATCTAGCTGGGCGAGACCTACGCAGTGCGGCGAGTCTAACTGGCGCTAGCCCATGACCATTTGGTCACCGGAGCCTCGCCGGCGACGAGCTCCGCGAAGGCGAGCTCGGCACGATGGGGGGCGGCAGCTACGGCACAGAGGAGAGCGCAGAGAAAGAGGGAGGAGGACGGGGTGCTCACGGTGGTCCCGTAGGCGTGCAAAGGTGGGCCCGGGGTAGCGCGACGGCGGCGATCGACGGCGGCTGTAGAAGGAAGAAGAGCTCGGGGAGGATGCTGAGGTGGCTCCCATCTCGAGCTCGTGGACGGGGACGAGGTAGACGACGACGGCAAAGACGATGGGCACGGTGGCGAGGCGAGGCGAGGTCAGCGGCCGCGGTGGAGCAGCGGCACGGCGATGGCGGCGCTCGGGAGAGAGGGGAGAAGAGGGAGCCGAGCGAGAGAGAGAGAGAGAGGCAGGGGAGTGGATGAGGACGAGCGAGGGCTGAGGGGGTCGGCCTTATCCCCTCCGCGGCCACTGTGGCATCGCGGTGTCGGCAGCTCGCCGGTGTGAGCGCACGCGTCCACGACAACGATGACACGGGGAGGAGGGAGACGACGATGGTGTAGGAGATATGCCCTAGAGGCAATAATAAATGATTATTATTTATCTCCATGTTCATAATTATGTTTAGGTTCCATGCTATAACTGCTATGGTTCTCGAGTCTACAATAACCACGAGGCTCGGAGGAAGACTCATATGCACGTGTGGAATAATAAACGGTAAAATGTATTCCTGGTCATGCCTCTAAGACTAGCTCAAGTGTTGCATGATGGTCCTGTTTTCCTGATCATGGGCATGTCTATGCCGGCAACTTTGAGGGCACAATGTTGGTAGAACACTTGTGTTGAATCGACCCGATTGATGTTATGCTATGAGATTCATTCCTCACAAGTTAATGGTCAATAACACAGAGAAGTTAATGTTTGCATAATTCCTTAGACCATGAGAGTGTTGAGTTTCTTCATACTTGCTCCATGAACTTTGGGGTTTGTTAAACATCATCCGTAAATGGGTGGCTATTACGGCGGCTTACGGGTTCATGGAAAAGTGTGTCAAGGGACTTGATAGCTCAAGATTGGGATTTGCTCCTCCGTCGATGGAGAGATATCTCTGGGCCCTCTCGGTGTTACGGTATCCATCATCGTCTGGCCAGACACATTGTGATTTGATCACTGGGATGCCGGAACACGGAAACAAGAAAAGAGAACAAAACCGGTAACGAGGTAACTTGCATAGTGGACAAGTTGTTGATCCACGGGGATGCAAAAAATCTCACCTCGGGTATTTGTAACATATCGCGAAGCAACAGGAATAGCACACGGCAACTGGAGGTTCACTCGAATATTCATTCGTGTGGGTATAGGGGTCAATATGGGTGTCCACGGCTCCGATGTTGATCATTGATCGGAAAGAGTTCCGGTCATGTCTATACTTCACCGAACCTATAGGGTCACACGCTTAAGGGTCATCTATCTGCTGAATACTAGACAGGGAGTCTGAGAGAAAATCACCGAAAAAGTTTCGGACGAAACGGAAACGTTCCGGAGAGGATATCGGAATAGTTCCGGTAAAACTGAAAAGTTGTTTCAGGGTATTCCATTAAGTCAAAATGGTTTCGGCACACGTTTGGAAATTCTTGGAGGGTGCCAGAATCGTTCTGGTAACTTCTGTGATTTTTCCGGAGGAAAAACTGGAAATGTTCCGGAGCAGCCGGAACCGCTATGGTAGCTTTTTCGCTGAAGAAAACATTGTTTCGGAATGCGTTCAAAATTGTTTTGGTGGGTACTGGAATTGTTCTAGACACACAGAAATAATTTGGGATTTATCGGACGCAGAAAAATGTCTTTGTGAATAGTGAAAATCACTTTATGGATATTTTTTGGAAAAGTCACCTTTTGGGATATTTTCCCAAAAGGCTTCTAGAAGGCTTGGGGGCTAAGAAACCCCCTTGGGGGGGCCCAAGAGAGGTTGGCCGGCCACATTGTGGGCTCCTCCATGGAGCCCCACTTACTCCACTACTTCTCCTTTATGCCCTTGTGGAAGTGTTCCTTCATGGGCATTTTGGTTTTTTTGGAAGTGCCCATCCTACCCCTTGGTTTTCCTATAAATAGAGGTGAGGGGGCTGCCCCAATCCTTCATGCTTGCTCTCACATACACATGCCATGCTCATCTGGCTGTCTCTCTCCCTCCCATGAAATAGTTTCGTAGAGCCGAAAGGCTGTCTGTGTTCCGGTGGGAACTAGTTCTGGACGGCGAACCCCTGCCGGATAGATGACACCGTATGTGTGCAACTCTGTAGAGAGATCGTAGTTTCGGTCTTAGTTCGAGAGTGCCTCCCGAAGGGCTGTCCGAGTTACAGTTTGAGTTTCGGGTGTCCTCCCGAAGGGCTGTCCGAGTGACCGTTCGAGTTTCGAAGGTCCTCCCGGAGGGCTGTCCGCGACACCGTCCGAGGGACTGTCTGACTGCCTCCCGGAGGGCTGTCCGAGGGGCAGACGTGGGAGTACATCCTCGCGGTTGGGAGGTTGTAAATCCTAGCTGCGGGGATCTGCACCGCCGATCGTCATCGACTCTACTTCCGCTGCGCTACGAGTCGGTAACGAAAAGATCAAACCTTGTATGCAGTCTCCATAGTGGTCCTGGGCTGGTGCGTAGGTCGGAAAATTTTTGTTTTCTGCTGCGTTACCCTACAGATGGCCCTGTTGGGCTGGGCCTGCACACTGTGCACTAAGGCCCAGCCAACAGTGGCCCTTTTTCTTTTTCTTTATTTCTTCTTTCTGCTTTTCTTTATTCTTTTCTGTTGCATTTTCTTTTCACTCCATTTGACTCTTGTAAAAGGCGTAACTTGACAAATCAATTACTATACAATATTTTGTACTACCACAAAAATTTGAGGTTTTTTTGGATCTGTTTGAATGTTGATTAAATGGAAAAGATTTTATTAATGCTATTTTGTTACTGTTTTAATTATCTTAGGGGCATTTTAATAATCCAACTAATGTTGGTTTCTATTTTACAATTACTTAATGATTATTTGCAAAATTATGAAGTATTTTGTTTTGCAGTTTGAAGAAATAATTATTTGACTTTATTTTAAGTTTGAATTTGAGATAGAAATATTTCTTAACTGTTTTTCTTATGGCATAATGATGATGACTTGGCATGATTAAGAGGTGATCACTGTAGTTGATACATGGGGGTGTTACACAGAAGACCTTGAATCGTCGGGCCGTTCCCCAACCCCCGGCAATTCCATGATATTAGCCTCATTGGGTCTCGCAAAGCTGTCCCGGCAGCCCCGCGTCATTGTATGTGTTGATCTTGTCCTGCCCTTCCATTAGTACCTCAACCCGACTCTTCTTTATTGTGATCTGTTCCCCCTCTTCCAGCCCCTCCGCTCCCTCTTCTTCTCCAGCACTACCCCCTCACCCACACCTGATCCTCCTCCCACCCTTGCCATCCTCTTGAACTTTCCTCCCTTCGTCCTCTTACCCCCAGCTACATCCCCCTCGTACTTCTCACCCTTTGGATTGATATCGCCCCCTGCAACTCAACTGGCACCCCCCAACGGCGGTTTCTACTGCCAGTGTCTTCTCTGATGTCGACTTCTTCCCCTCCCCACTGTGCTTCTCCGCATTCGCCATCTGCTCTTGACTAGTGTTTTCCTTTATGACCTCAGTACTTCCCCTACCATCATGGGCCTCGTCAAACCCGAGCTGCTTCTTGTTTCCCCCCCTCTCATTGTCTTCAGGGGCCGGCTCTCGCGCTTCTTTCAGCTTCAGTGGGCTAGTAACCTCACCTTCTCCCTTGCCCACAGCTTTCTCCTGACCATGAGAAGACTGCTGACTAGACTTCCTCCAAGATGGCTCATCACTACCGGATTTACTGCCATAACTTGACCATCCATACCTCCTTCTTCCCGAACCCCCTCCATAATCCATGTTGCCCCTCCTTCTGTCATCTGTGTTCTGTCCACCATCAGGAACATATCGCAGCCACTTCCCATACTCCGCCACCTCTCCTTTCTTCAACTTCCTTTTACATTCTCTATCAATGTGACCCATGATACCACAAGTGAAACAAAAGTCTGGTAGAAATTCATACTGGAAGTAACACCAATTCTTCTCCTCATCTTCCTTCCTCTTCCCCTTCTCCTTCACGATTGTGTCTCCATCCTCATCTTCCTCATCGTCCAAAAACATGCCTCTCATGAGGGGTTCTGCGACTCTAATCCGCACTTTGACTCTTAGGCATTGTGCTAGCGCTGTGCCGTCCTCTCCTGTGTCCACCTCTACCAGGTCACCGATCTGCTCACCCATATCCTCCGCCGGCTCCTTACACATCATACCCAGAGGGACATTAAAGATCCGTACCCAAATAGGGACTTTCTCGAACTTGTAATCATCTAGGGTTTTTGCCGGGTCGAAGTCTTCTATCACCAAGAGATCCTTCCCAAACGTCCAGGGCCCATTCTCCACCGCTTTCCTCTTCCCCTCTTCGTGTTGGAAGATAAACAGAAATCTGTTGTTACCCATATCCTTAACCTCCAGCCTGCTCATCGGGCACCACGCACGACCCAGGGCAGTCTCCATTCCGATTGCATACCCCAGTTTATCGGACATGAGCTTCCCCATCGCCTTCGCCGCCGCCCCCTCTTGTTGCTTCTGCAGAGTCCTCCTCCATCCTACCTTCACCCCCCTCTTCTCCGCCTCCGAGAGCTTCATCTTCCTCATCATCCCTTCTACTCCCTCCATCCCGCAGCTACGCTCATCAGCCACACCGAATCTAGGGACTAGGTGGTTTACGACCAGGTGCCCTAGCACACCCAGAAGGCTTATGGTGGATGGGAATGGCGCTCGTCTCACTACTCACGGTGGATGTGGCGTGGATTCCTACCCCCACGTGTTGATCACTGTAGGAGATATGCCCTAGAGGCAATAATAAATGCTATTGATTATCTCCCTGTTGAAAGGATCGATATGGTTGACTAGAGGGGGGGTGAATAGGCAACTACCAATTTTTAGCTTTTCTTTACAAATTAGGGTTAGCAACAAAATAGGTTGTCAAGATGTGCAACTAGGTGAGCAACCTATATGATGCTAATAACAATGACAAGACAAGCAAGCAAGGGGTACAACACAACAATAGCTTGCACAATGTAAAGGTAAGAGATAACCACAAGTGGAGCCGGTGAAGACGAGGATGTGTTACCGAAGTTTCTTCCCTTTAGGGGGAAGTACGTCTCCGTTGGAGCGGTGTGGAGGCACAATGCTCCCCAAGAAGCCACTAAGGCCACCGTATTCTCCTCACGCCCTCGCACAATGCAAGGTGCCGTGATTCCACTAGTGGTGCCCTTGAAGGCGGCAACCGGACCTTTACAAACAAGGTTGAGGCTCTCTCCACAACCGAATTGGAGGCTCCCAACACCACCACGGAGCTTCACCACAATGGAATGTGGCTCCGAGGTGACCTCTTCCGTCTAGGGTGCCCAAACACCCAAGAGTAACAAAATCCACACAAGAAAGTATGGGGGAATCAAATTTCCTTTGGTGGAAGTGTAGATCTAGGTCTCCTCCTTCAATCCCTAGCAAATCAACAAGTTTGAGTGGCTAGAGAGAGAGATCGGGCAAGAAAGCTTGAAGGGCAACAATGGAGGAGAGAGAGAGGCAAGAGATGAAAGGTAGGTGGGGGAACCACCTACTTATATAGTGCCCCCAAATTCCAACCGTTACAACAGTTTTTACACTGCAGCGGTACAACCGCTCGGAGCACCGGTACAACCGGTATTCACGGGTTGCCACTGCAGAAATGCCCTAGTGGTACAACCGGTGGAGCAACCGGTAGTACCGGACGGCCGGAGCCACCCGGAACTACCGCTCCACCACCGCCCAACAACCGCCTCTATACAGAGGGGGAGTCACCCCATAGCGGTGGTTGGGGCGGTGGTAGTGCCGGTACAACCGCTAGACCAGTGCACAGGTAGTGGCTAAGTCCCGAGCGGTACAACCGCTCCGGACACCGGTAGTACCAGTTCGCCGTAGCTGTCCGGGAACTACCGGGCCACTACCGCCCAACCACAGCCCCTCTACAGAAAGGGAGTCACCCCATAGCGGTAGTTGGGGCGGTGGTTGTGCCGGTACAACCGGCAGACCATTGTCCATGTGGTGGCTAAGTCTGGAGCGGTACAACCGCTCCAGGCACCGGTAGTACCGGTTCGCCGAAGCCGTCCGGGAACTACCGGGCCACCACCGCCCAACAACAGCCCCACTACAGAAGGCATTCCGGTAGTGGAGCGGTGCAGGGCCGGAACAACCGGTCGGGCGGTACAACCGTTGTTACCAGCAGTACAACCGCTTGGCACAAAACACACTGCCACAGTTAGTATTTGAGGGCCTCTCTCCTCGAACGGAAGGATATATCGTGGGTGCAAATAGAATGTGTACGTGCATTGATTCACCTAGTACCTTCCGATGTGGATTCCCTCTTAATAGTACGGATTTCCTACGACCAAAGAAATAAAAACGTCGGAAACTCCGTCTTCGATCTTTTCCATCCAGAGGGAATGCCTATCCGTCTTGCGCCAATTAAGGTGTACCTGAATAAGCTAGGGCGCATGATTAGTCCACAAGTGCATTGTCATCATCACCAAAACCCTAAGGCGGGAAATGCCCTAGCAATCTCCCCCTTTTTGGTGAATGATGACAACCACACGATTTGCACCAGAGATCTAGAAAATATAGACGGTCTCCCCCTACATGTGAGCACTATTTAATTTTGCTTTTGGAATGCAAAATGCTCACATTAGGATCAATGCTCCCCCTAGATTTTATAGACCAACCAATGACTGCAAATGAATTGAATTGACAACAAGCATACATTTGCAGGAACATGAAGTAGAGCAATATATAAGGGCAACAAATAATAAGCACGCTCTTCATACGAGACAAGATATAAAAGCATAATATAGATAGATCGGGATCGCATGTCTCACACCATGCACAAAGTCTCCACTCACGAAAAGTTCACAGACCAAACCAACTCGAAGCAAATAAGTTCAACTGACACAAGGCAAATGGAAATAAACCCATGCAAATCCCGAGACCTAATAGAACTCTCTCCCCCTTTGGCATCAAGACACCAAAAAGGAAAAGAGCGATGCTAACGCCCCAGAGCTCAGTAGTCCTCCTCTGACTCCTCGGTCTCCTATGGATCATCACCATCAGTCGCCTTTGGATCGTCGTCACCATCAGATGCCTCTGGGTCTTCTTCCATGATATCATCCTCGGCGGCGGCAGCAGAGGTGGAGGTAGCAGAGCGGCCTCTGGTAGCAGGACGGTCAGGGGCCTCATCGTCAGTCCATGTGCTGTTCTCGAAGACCCACCTGTCCTCTGGAGTGATGCTCTTCTCAGATCCACTGTCCACGTGCATGTTGAGGTGCCTCATCATCTCAATCTGTCTGCGTCTGGCCTTCTTCTCATTGACATGAGCCTCATAGAGCTTCTTCTGGATATGAGACTGCAAGCAAAAGGTCTTCTTCATCTTGGCTGTGAGCTTAGCAACCCAGGAGGGCTTGGCCCCAGCCTCCAGCTCAAAGTCCTCATCACTAGAGGTGGCATACACATCCTCGGGATCATCAGCAGGATAGCGAGGCTCAGCATGTTTCTTCTTCCTCAACTGCTTCACCTCATGCACTGTGAGGTTGTCTGGAGAAGAAAGAGGCTCTCCTGGCCTGCGGACCTCCCATACTGAGTTCAAGAAGCACATGACAAACGGAGCAAAAATGGGCACCTTGCGGTGCATGACCATGCTGTACATCTCCTCCCACAACCACTTGGAAACATCAAAAGTGGTACCAGACCCCGCCTTGGTCTTCATAGCAACCAACAGATCCACTAGATAGCCATAGATCTCATCTTGATTCCCAACCTTGGGCAGCAGCACATTGCGGAACACACGATGCATGATGTCATAAACCTTCTCAAGATCCTTGGACTCACCAATGACTCCACGTCCTCGGATGTACAGGGGGGCTAGCTTCTCCTTGGCCATGGGAGTGGCACGGTCATGAGGACGGATGCCACCATTCCCTTCCAGGCCGGTATCATCATATCCCAGAGCATTGCAGAAGGCTCTCCAGGGCACCTGGAATAACTCATCACGGCACATGAAGGATAGAGTACGAGCATCATCGGTGCCGAAATGGACAGTGGCATAGAACTGATGGATAAGCTGCACATCAAAGTCACAGTTGATTGACATGATCTTGACCAAGTCAAACTCCTCACATAGAGCTAGTGCCTCTCCAAAGTAATCCATGTTGTTCCTCCAGTGATCAAGGTCAATTGTCCACTGCTTGGTGTACATGTTCTTGTTGTGCTCGAATAGCTCATGCACAATCCTCACTTGCATCTCGTTCCTGAACTGAGGTGTGATCCAACGAGGATGAACTGGAACCTCATAGGGATTCTGCAAACAAAACTTCTCCCAATCCTGTTGCTTCCACCTGTGCATTGGAACGGCCACACGTTGCTTGGCAGCAGCGGACTTTTCACGGCGAGTGGGCTTGGTTGGTATCACCACCTCCTGTTCTTCCTCTGAGTCAGCAGGACGCTTGCATCTACGGACTCTCTTTCTGGTCTTCTGGCGATGAGCAGAGCGAGAACCAGAGCCACCTGCACACACACAGGAAGCACACAAGATACCCAGCACAGATGAGAGGAATGTACACAAGATCAGAGGAATATATTACATGTAAGTAGAGAGAAGAAGAAAACAGTGCACAGAGGTTCAGTAAAGCCGGTTGTACCGGTCAGCCGAGCGGTAGTACCGCTCAGGCGGTTGTACCGCCCTTTCGAGAGGTTGTACCGCCAATGGCGATTCCACATACCCAGAAAACAGGCACAAATCTACACTGAATCTAGATGCAATATTTCTACTTCTAACTATCTACAAGCAATAGAGGCATATAAGAGGATCTCTTCCACCCAATAGTTTAGCCAAAAACACGGGAGTACACGTAATGCCCTAGATAGATGGATTCAAAGATTGAAACCAAAAACAAGAAAAATGGGGCATTACCGGTATCCATGGGAAGAGATCGGGGAGGAGAAGGCCTCCACGGAGCAGATCCGATGAAGAACCGACGAATCCGGAGCACCGGAGGGCACTCCGGGGCAATGGGGACAGCAACCGGCGGCTGGGGTAGGGGAAGAGGACGGGCACGAAGGGAAAAAAGAGAAACCCCTTCGGCCCGCGCCCTTAAATACCCTGCCCAGACCGCGGAGCGGTTGTACCGCTCTAACGAGCGGTTGTACCGCCCTCGATACTACCCAGTAGTTAGGGGCGGTACTTTCGTCGCCTGACAGGCAGCGGTAGTACCGCCCATAACCAACCGGTAGTATCGGCCGGAAGCACAGACCAGACAAAAGCGGTAGAACCGCTAATGTGTGACCGGTAGAACCGCCGGGACGCTACAGCCAAATGGCAGAGCGGTAGAACCGCCCTGACCACCAGTTGTACCGCCCGGTTACTGCCACCCATGCAAAGAGATCAACTTGTGTACATTTGGAGCAGAAAGTTTTATGGGAAGAGGAGGCTTGGGATGGAAACTTGGCACTGAATTATGGTGATGTAAACTCCAAGAGTGCAAGAAGCAAACAATAAAAGCCAACACTTGGAGGATACAAACACCTAGGACCTAACAAGAAACTAGCAAGGCAAATAAGATCCAAACGAGAACCAAACCTCCACAAGGAGAGGAGGGGTGGTGGCCGAAGCCACCTATGTTTGAGTCAATTGGTATGGCACCGCGAAGATTTTAACCTTGGGCCCATGACCAAAACTCATCTTTGAAGCACTAGTACCATCAAAAATGGCTAATGTGAAAAATTGGGTTAATTTTGGCATAATAGGGGGAGGGAGAGTTCATTGAGAGAACAACACTCCCCCTAAATCCATGCCTACATCTAGAATAAGATAATCATGATGAATTCGGTGGGGTGTGACGGGTTTCAAGACACGTTGCTCGAATCAATGATATTTAGCTCATGCCTTAACTCGCGAAATCTTGCTTCATCTAATGGCTTCGTGAAAATATCCGCTAGTTGCTCTTGAGTTCCAACATGAAGAATATCAATCTCTCCACGCTTGACGTGATCCCGGATGAAATGATGACGAATCTCAATATGCTTTGTCTTGCTATGTTGCACCAGATTGTAGGAGATCTTGATTGCACTTTCATTGTCACAGAAAAGAGGCACTTTGTCACAAGTGACACCGTAATCCTTTAAAGTTTGCCTCATCCATAGCAATTGTGCACAACAACTTGCGGCGGCTACATACTCGGCCTCGGTGGTGGAGAGAGACACACAATTCTGTTTCTTCGAAGACCAACTCACCAAAGAGCGACCAAGGAATTGGTACCCTCCGGAGGTTGACTTCCTATCCACACGGTCTCCCGCCCAATCCGAGTCCGAATATCCCATGAGATCAAAGCTTGCTCCTTTGGGGTACCATAAGCCAAAGTTTGGGGTATGAGCCAAATATCGAAAGATTCGCTTGACCGCCACAAGGTGACTTTCCTTAGGCGCGGCTTGAAATCGTGCACACATTCCCACACTCAACATGATATCCGGCCTAGATGCACAAAGGTAAAGCAAGGATCCAATCATAGATCGATATACCTTTTGATCCACCACTTTACCATTGGGATCAATGTCGAGTTGGCACTTGGTAGGCATTGGAGTCTTGGCCGGTTTGACATCTTCTAACTTGAATCTCTTGAGCATGTCTTGGGTATATTTGTCTTGGTTGATGAAGGTTCCTTCTCTTCTTTGTTTGACTTCGAACCCAAGAAAGAACTTCAACTCTCCCATCATAGACATCTCAAACTTCTCGGTCATGAGTGCGGCGAACTCATCATTGAAAGCTTTGTTAGGAGAACCAAAAATAATATCATCAACATATAGTTGGCATATGAACAAATCCCCTTTAACCCTCTTAGTAAAAAGAGTGGGATCGATTTTCCCAATTTCAAACCCACGGTCTTGCAACAACTCGGTAAGGTGCTCATACCACGCACGTGGGGCTTGTTTAAGGCCATAGAGTGCCTTATCGAGTTTATATACATGATTGGGGAACTTGGGATCCTCGAACCCCAGGGGTTGTTTAACATATACCAACTCATTAAGAGGACCATTAAGAAATGCACTCTTCACATCCATTTGATGCAACTTAAAATCATGATGAGAAGCATATGCAAGCACCATACGAATAGATTCAAGACGAGCAACGGGAGCAAAGGTTTCACCGTAGTCGATACCCTCGACTTGGGAGTAGCCTTGTGCCACCAATCTTGCCTTGTTTCGAGTGACAACACCGTTCGTATCTTGCTTGTTCATGAAGATCCATTTGGTTCCAATGACATTATGATTCTCCGTTGGCCTTGGCACCAATGTCCACACTTTGTTGCGCTCGAAGTTGTTGAGTTCATCATGCATGGCTTCAAGCCAATCCGTGTCCTCGAGCGCTTCATGTACCTTTTGGGGTTCAACACAAGAAACAAACGCGTGATGCTCACAAAAGTTTGTTAATTGACTACGAGTGGTTACCCCCTTTTTCAAGCTTCCATAAACATTCTCCAAGACATGTTGTTGATGCTTGAGTTTAGAGGCAATCTTGGCGGCACGACGCTCCAATAGCTCCTCCGAAGTCACTTGAGGAGGATCAACTTGAACATCTTGAGCGCCATCTTGAGCTTGGTCTTGATCATGAGCTTGCCCTTGATCTTGAGCTTGCTCGGTGTCGTGATCTTGATCTTGGGCATCATTTGGTGCATCACCATCATCTTGAGATTGATCTTGCCCTTGATCTTGATCACTTGGTTGAGGGCCTTCGGTTTGTTCTTCGGAAGCATGTGGGTCGATGGTTGGTGATGGCTCCACTTGCGTAGAGCATTGTCCTTCTCCTTCGGCCACAAGAGGTTCCTCAATGGGGAGTATTTGACCAATCCCCATTCTTCTTATGGCTTGGGGAGGAATTTCATCACCTACATCACAAAGACCACTTTGCTCCACTTGGGAGCCATTATTCTCATCAAACTCTACGTTACACGTCTCCTCAATAAGTCCGTTGGACTTATTGAGGACACGGTAAGCATGAGAGTTTGTAGCATAACCAACAAATATACCCTCTTGAGCTCTAGATTCGAATTTAGACAAACGAGTGCATTTCTTGAGAATGAAACACTTACACCCGAACACCCGGAAGTACTTGAGGTTGGGCTTGTTACCGGTGAGTATCTCATATGGAGTCTTGTTCAAGCCTTTGCGGAGGTAGAGCCGATTGGATGCATGACATGCGGTGTTGATGGCTTCAGCCCAAAAGTTATACGGAGACTTGAATTCCGCCATCATGGTCCTTGCCGCGTCCATCAACGTCCGGTTCTTCCTCTCCGCTACACCATTTTGTTGAGGGGTATATGGGGCGGCATATTGATGCTTGATCCCCTCATCACTAAGAAACTCATCCAAGGTGTAGTTCTTGAACTCTGTACCGTTGTCACTTCTAATCATCAATATCTTTGCCTCATGTTGACGTTGAGCTTCATTGGCAAAGTCGGTGACAGTTTGTTGGGTCTCGCTCTTCCTCTTGAAGAAATATACCCAAGTGTATCTTGAATAGTCATCCACAATCACCAAGCAATACTTTCTTCCCCCAAGACTATCAAAGGATGGAGGTCCAAAGAGATCCATGTGAAGGAGCTCCAAGGGCCTCTTCGTGTAGATGATAGTCGTGGGTCGGTGAGTCGTCTCATGTAGCTTTCCTTCGATACAAGCACTGCAAGCACGATCTTTGGCAAAACTCACATTTGTTAGTCCACGAACGTGGTACCCCTTGAGGAGACTTTGCAAAGATCTCATATTGACATGGGCTAGTCAGCGATGCCAAAGCCACCCCACATCAACTTTAGCCATTAGGCAAGTCGCGGTCTTAGTGGGTCGCTCCGAGAAGTTAACCACATAGAGACCGTTCTCGATATGCCCAACAAAAGCTACTTTAAGAGTCTTGCTCCACAAAAGGGCCACGGTATCAAGGTCAAAGAATGTGGCAAAGCCCATAAGTGCAAGTTGACGAACGGAAAGTAAATTGTATGCAAGGGTCCCAACAAGCATGACTTTCTCAATTGATAAATCATGAGAAATCACAACCTTGCCAAGACCCAATACCTTAGATGTTGAAGCATCACCGAATTGAACATGGGTGGGCATAGATGAGCTTGGTTGCACGTCCACCACCAAATGCTTGCTCCCGGTCATATGATTTGTTGCTCCACTATCGAGCAACCATGATCCTCCACCGGAAGCAAACTCCTACAAGAAATCAATGCTTGGTTTTAGGTACCCATTTTTGAATGGGTCCTTTGATGTTAGTAACAAGGGTCTTAGGAACCCAAATAGACCATTCAATGTACTCATAATAAGAACCAACAAATTTGGCATAAACATGCCCATCACTAGCACGGCATAAAACATAAGAAGGGTTAAAGTCGCCGGCTTTGTTCGATGGAGTGTGTTTGTCCTTCTTGACATTCCACCCATCCCCTTGTTCTTCTTCTCCTTATGAGCACCCTCTCCCTCCTTGATGAATACCTCTTTGAGAGGGAGAGGTTTCTTGGTCTTGTTGTTCTTTTTCTTCTTTGACTTGGGCACAAACCCAAGTCCCTCCTTTGCCACAACTTCCTTTTGATTGCTCAAAAGTTCGTTGAGGTTCTTCTCGCCTTGTATGCAAGTCACAAGGCCTTTCTCGATTTGCTCTTTCAACTTGGCATTCTCCTCCACAAGATGCTCATGCTCACAACAAGGGTTAGTAGCAATGGCATTATCAATTAAAACGAACGGAGGACAAGTGGATATTTCCGTTGTTAGCTTCACTTGGAGTTGATCATGAGACTCTTTGAGAGAGCCATGAGCACTCTTCAAAGCCTTGTGGGATTTGTCAAGTAGTTCAAACTCCTCCTTGAGTCTAGCATGGCCAACTCCAAGGTCAACCTTGTCGGATTTGAGCACACGAGTAAGCACTTGAGCATGTTCAAGATCTTTCTTTAGTTGAGCAAGGTCAACGGTGTGTGACTCCTCAAGAGCCAAACGAAGACCTCGCTCTTCCTCAAGAGCAATGGAAAGATCCGCAATCTCATCGGCATAATCACGACTATGACCTTGCAAGTTAGTGATAGTCTCTTCGTGGGACTCAATGATATCATTGGCCTCACCCAATTGTTCCAAGAGAGCAACAAAGTGCTTCTTGGTCTCACCTTTGAGCTTACTCAAGAACTTATCAAACTCGTTCTCATCAACCTTTACCATATCACTATCATCCACACAATCTAACAATGAAGGAGTAGTAGTGGTAGTGGTTTTGATGTTGGAGGTTACCTTGTTGATACCTTTGGCCATGAGGCACTTGGCGATGATGTTCTCATTGGGGGCATCTAAGAGGGACACCGAGGTTGGAGAAGAGGTGGCAATGGCCACGGTGGCCGTTGCTAACACTTCATCACTTGTATCATCATCATCATCGGAGTTGTACTCTTCTTGCACCACCAAGCCCTTTGGAGGCACCTTCTTGTTGAAATTGTTCTTGTTGGGGAAGGACTTGGCCTTGTCTTTGCGGATGAGCTTACCACCATTGTCCTCCCTCTTCTCATACGGACAATCCACCACAAAGTGACTCACATTGCCATAATTGTAGCAAGTCCTTACTCGTTGCTTGCCCTTTGAGTTGTTCTTGGAGGAGTTGGGCCTTGAGTTTCTCTTGTTGCCCCAAAATTGCCTTGACACAAGAGCCATGTGCTCGTGGTAAGCATATTTGGTGTCTTCGGGGCAACTCTCTTCTTCTTCCTCTTCTTCTTCTTCCGGAATACCCTTGGCCTTCAAAGCAAGGTTGGGTGAGCCTTTCTTTGACCGGACACGAGCTAGAGCATTGTCGGCGGTCTTGTTCATGATGTTCATGGCAATAAACTCATCCAACACTTCACTTGAAGACAATGTGTGGAAGTCCGGTCTTTGACGGATCACGGAGGACATTGCCTTGTTGAATGGCATGATGGCCTTGAGAAACTTGCGCTTGATCCAATTATCATCCGTATCCTTGCTCCCATGATCTTGAAGAGCGACCGCAAGAGTTGTCAATCTTCGGTAGAGATCCCGAGGATCCTCATCTTCATTCATCACAAACTCATCGGCCTCATCAAGCACCACTTAAAAGTTGGACCGTTGAATGCTTGAGCTCCCCTTGTACAAAGATATAATGTGTTCCCAACAATCCTTTGCACGGGAGAAGGGGCGCAAGTGAGCTAGATCTTCGGGAGGCACCGCGGATTGGAGTGCGGAGTGATTGTATTGATTGTCCGCCTCTTCTCTTGGAGTGAGATTGCTTGGGTCATGAGGGTAGAAGCCTTGCTCGATGATTCTCCAAAGATTTGTTGAGCTGTGATTCAAATGAGACTTGATACGAAAAACCCAATTAGCAAAATCACCCTTCACAAGCTTAGGAGGAGGACCAAGATTATTAATATGCGGTGTAGGGACCGGTCCTCCATAGACCGGGGGAGGGGGAACCGAGGCGTAGGTTCCCGTCCCATTCTTACCATGAGGAGAGGAGGTTTGAGTGTCTTTAGCCGCTTCCTTACCGGAATTGGCCTCTGATGCCGATGCGGTGGGATTAACCACAAGCAAAGGATCGGGAGTAGACTTCAACCCCTCAAGGAGTTCTTTAAGCATGGACTTGACCTCGGCCGTCATAGACGTCTTAAGTGAAGCCATAGCTTCATTTAAGTCGTCTCGGGAGACCGAGTTCAACTCCATGGCCTCGGGCACTTCCTCGACCCGATCCCCGTCGTCAACCATACTCTTCGGGTGGTGAAACCCTTAATAAAGAGACGAGGCTCTGATACCAATTGAAAGGATCGATATGGTTGACAAGAGGGGGGGTGAATAGGCAACTACCAATTTTTAGCTTTTCTTTACAAATTAGGGTTAGCAACAAAATAGGTTGTCTAGATGTGCAACTAGGTGAGCAACCTATATGATGCTAATAACAATGACAAGACAAGCAAGCAAGGGGTACAACACAACAATAGCTTGCACAATGTAAAGGTAAGAGATAACCACAAGTGGAGCCGGTGAAGACGAGGATGTGTTACCAAAGTTCCTTCCCTTTAGGGGGAAGTACGTCTCCGTTGGAGCGGTGTGGAGGCACAATGCTCCCCAAGAAGCCACTAAGGCCACCGTATTCTCCTCACGCCCTCGCACAATGCAAGGTGCCGTGATTCCACTAGTGGTGCCCTTGAAGGCGGCAACCGGACCTTTACAAACAAGGTTGAGGCTCTCTCCACAACCGAATTGGAGGCTCCCAACACCACCACGGAGCTTCACCACAATGGAATGTGGCTCCGAGGTGACCTCTTCCGTCTAGGCTGCCCAAACACCCGAGAGTAACAAAATCCACACAAGAAAGTATGGGGGAATCAAATTTCCTTTGGTGGAAGTGTAGATCTAGGTCTCCTCCTTCAATCCCTAGCAAATCAACAAGTTTGAGTGGCTAGAGAGAGAGATCGGGCAAGAAAGCTTGAAGGGCAACAATGGAGGAGAGAGAGAGGCAAGAGATGAAAGGTAGGTGGGGGAACCACCTACTTATATAGTGCCCCCAAATTCCAACCGTTACAGTAGTTTTTACACTGCAGCGGTACAACCGCTCGGAGCACCGGTACAACCGGTATTCACGGGTTGCCACTGCAGAAATGCCCTAGCGGTACAACCGGTGGAGCAACCGGTAGTACCGGACGGCCGGAGCCACCCGGAACTACCGCTCCACCACCGCCCAACAACCGCCTCTATACAGAGGGGGAGTCACCCCATAGCGGTGGTTGGGGCGGTGGTAGTGCCGGTACAACCGCTAGACCAGTGCACAGGTAGTGGCTAAGTCCCGAGCGGTACAACCGCTCCGGACACCGGTAGTACCGGTTCGCCGTAGCTGTCCGGGAACTACCGGGCCACTACCGCCCAACCACAGCCCCTCTACAGAAAGGGAGTCACCCCATAGCGGTAGTTGGGGCGGTGGTTGTGCCGGTACAACCGGCAGACCATTGTCCATGTGGTGGCTAAGTCTGGAGCGGTACAACCGCTCCAGGCACCGGTAGTACCAGTTCGCCGAAGCCGTCCGGGAACTACCGGGCCACCACCGCCCAACAACAGCCCCACTACAGAAGGCATTCCGGTAGTGGAGTGGTGCAGGGCCGGAACAACCGGTCGGGCGGTACAACCGCTGTTACCAGCAGTACAACCGCTTGGCACAAAACACACTGCCACAGTTAGTATTTGAGGGCCTCAATCCTCGAACGGAAGGATATATCGTGGGTGCAAATAGAATGTGTACGTGCATTGATTCACCCAGTACCTTCCGATGTGGATTCCCTCTTAATAGTACGGATTTCCTACGACCAAAGAAATAAAAACGTCGGAAACTCCGTCTTCGATCTTTTTCGTCTAGAGGGAATGCCTATCCGTCTTGCGCCAATTAAGGTGTACCTGAATAAGCTAGGGCGCACGATTAGTCCACAAGTGCATTGTCATCATCACCAAAACCCTAAGGCGGGAAATGCCCTAACACCTGTTCATAATTATGTTTATGTTCCATGCTATAACTGCTTTGGTTCTTGAGTCTACAATAACCACGAGGCTCAGAGGAAGACTCATATGCACGTGTGGAATAATAAACGGTAAAATGTATTCCTAGTCTGGCCTCTAATACTAGCTCAAGTGTTGCATGATGGTTCTGTTTTCCTGATCATGGGCATGACTATGCCGGCAACTTTGAGAGCACAATGTTAGAAGAACATTTGTGTTGAATCGACCCGATTGATGTTATGCTATGAGATGCTTTTGTCACAAGTTAATGGTTAATAACACAGAGGAAGTTTACGTTTGCATAATTCCTCAGACCATGAGAGTATCGAGTTTCTTCATGCTTGATTCATGAACTTTGGGGTTTGTTAAACGTCATCCGTAACTGGGTGGCTATTACGGCGGCTTACGGGTTCATGGGAAAGTATGTCAAGTAACATGATAGCTCAAGATTGGGATTTGCTCCTCCGACGATGGAGAGATATCTCTGGGCCCTCTCGGTGTTACGGTATCCATCATCGTCTGGCCAGACACAATGTGATTTGATCACGGGGGTGCCGGAACACGGTAACGAGAAAAGAGAACAATACCGGTAACGAGGTAACTGGCATAGTGGACAAGTTGTTGATCCACGGGGATGCCAACATATCTCACCTCGGGTATTTGTAACATATCGCGAAGCAACAGGAATAGCACACGGCAACTGGAGGTTCACTCGAATATTCATTCGTGTGGGTATAGGGGTCAATATGGGTGTCCACGGCTCCGATGTTGATCATTGATCGGAAAGAGTTCCGGTCATGTCTATACTTCACTGAACCTATAGGGTCACACGCTTAAGGGTCATCTATCTGTTGAATACTAGACAGGGAGTCTCAGAGAAAATCACCGGAAAAGTTTCGGACGCAACGGAAACGTTCCGGAGAGGACATCGGAATAGTTCCGGTAAAACTGAAAAGTTGTTTCAGGGGATACCATAAAGTCAAATTGGTTTCGGCACAGGCCTGATAATTCTTGGAGGGTGCCAGAATCATTCTGGAAACTTCTGGGAATTTTCCGGGATAAAAACCGGAAATGTTCCGGAGCTGCCGGAACCAGTTCGGTTGCTTTTCGCAGATGAAAATCACTAATCCGGAATTGTTTCGGAACGAATCCAAAATCATTTGTGTGGGTACTGGAATTATTCTAAGACCCACAGAAATATTTTCGGATTTAACGGTCGCGGAAAATTGGTTCCGTGAATAGTGAAAATCACTTTATGGATATTTTTTTGAAAAGCCACCTTTTAGGGCTTTTACAAAAAGGATTCTAGAAGGGCATGGATGGATGAGGACCCCCTTGGGGGGGCCCCACATGGGGAGTGGCCGTCCAAGAGAGGGGCTCCTCCTTGGAGCCCCACTTGCCCACTTGCTTCCCCTTTTTACCCTTGGAAAGTGTTTCCTTCATGGGCATTTTTGGTATTTTGAATACCCATCCTACCCCTTGGTTTTCCTATAAATAGGAGGTGAGGGGGCTGCCCAAACCTCATCCTTGCTCTCATACACATGCCATAGACTTGTCTGGCTTCTCTCTCCCTCCCAGCGAAATAGTTTCGTAGAGCCGAAAGGTTGTCTGGGTTCCGGCAGGAACAAGTTCTGGACGGCGAAGCCCTGCCGGATAGATGACACCGTATGTGTGCAACTCTGTAGAGAGATCGTAGTTTCGGTCTTAGTTCGGGAGTGCCTCCCGGAGGGCTGTCCGTGTGACCGTCCGAGTTTTGAAGGTCCTCCCGAAGGGCTGTCCGAGTGACCATCTGAGTTTCGTAGGTCCTCCCGAAGGGCTGTCCGCGACACCGTCCGGGGGACTGTCTGACCGCCTCCCGGAGGGCTGTCCGAGGGGCAGATGAGGGTATACATCCTCACGGTTGGGAGGTTGTAAATCCTAGCTACGGGGATCTGCACCGCCGATCATCATCGACTCTACTTCCGCTGCGCTACGAGTCGGTAACGAAAAGATCAAACCTTGTATGCAGTCTCCATAGTGGTCCTGGGCTGGTGCGTAGGTCGGAAATTTTTTGTTTTCTGCTGCGTTCCCCTACAATCACGAGCAGGGGAAACGAAACTGTGATCGGGAGATCGGATCAAACCCTAGCGACGTTGCGGCTAGGGGACCAAGAGCCAGATCGCCTCGGGATCGCCTAAACGAAAAACCCTAACCGTCACAAACGGATGGACCCGTACTCGTATAGAGAATTGCTTTTATAAGGTGTGTCGTAGCTAATGCTAATTTCTCATGTGTGTGTTTTTAACAATCACCGAGGGGAGAGGGCCCCCGCCTGAATCATTACTCAAAGTGCCTAAAAGGCAAGTTGTTACGACATGGTGGACGCCTTTAGAGAGGGATCATTGTCTCGAATAATGTTTTGAATCGTTACATCTGAAGCATGCAAATCACTACAGAAGACATGCGCATTTTGAGAGTCCCAAATTTTCCATGGGATGGATATGGCCATGGTGGGCCATAGGTTGATGTCTAGGCTGGTGAGCGGAGGTATGGCCCAAATATTGTGGATGGCGTTGGGTGCCTAAAGGCCCAGTTGGTGCCACACTATTGTGGTGAGGGGGTGGTCGAGGAATGGGTGTTGAGTGTCTTCGGAGAGCGCACTGCACCGGAGGCATGCCTTGTAGGGGGCGATATGCTTATGAAGGAGATTGCTTTTGATGTACAACCGGCCTAGAAAGAGCGGGCCGAAGATCTGAACTTTGATTGGGACCTTGGAGTCCCAAATAAGCACCGCATTGGTGTCGATGTCCTGACCCTCGTGAAGGAGGGCATAGGCATGCTGCTTGGTGGAGAAGGGGGACCCGTGGAGTAGGAACGTGTCGGCGTTGCCATCATTAAGAGCAAAGTCCTGCAACAGAGACAATACATAATATAGCTTCCTTACGGCAACATTAGTAAGGCGGTTTTGAAGGTTAGATAGCAATTCGCTCTGCATGACCCGTGAGACACTGCTGAATATAGTTTTAGTGATTTTTTTTGCTGTGTATAACTTATATTTTACTAGTTAAAATCATGGTCAAAAATGATCCCAAATACGAGGGGCCAGTAAACCAGGACATAGGTAGTAGTTTGTACGCAAACTACATAAGTAAATAAGTATTTTGAACAAGCCTCTTTTTAACTCCTAGACCACCATGTTTGTTTGTTCGCAAACATTTTTCCTAGCGCCGAAGATGGTGGCGTCCTGAAGAGTGGAGAGCGGTTACAAGCGCCGAAGACACCAAGGAGATGTTCAGAGCCTTGGTCGCCATGTTGGTGTGGAGTGAAGACTCACGAGGCGCGATACAAGCACTACTACACACATCTCTCACGGTGTGCTTAGAAATACTATGGCATCTCAAAGCCTTATAATTTAGAGCATCTACAGACGGACTTGGCAAATCCGGGTCCTCAAACGCCCACGGACGCGCCCGGGCGCGTCCGCGGGCAGTGACCGGGCACACCTCAAATTTCACTTGTTGCATCCGGACATCTCATACTCGATTCTTATATCCATACAAAGACATGCAAAAGGAAATAGAACCTACGTACTACGTCGATCCTATCTACTCCTCGTCGGAGATCACGACGATCTCCGTGCCCGGATCCGGCAGCATGAGCGGCAGCTGCAGCTCCGGCTGCTCCGCTCCGGCCTCCTCCGCCTCTATCTTCGCGTCGAGCTCGGCGAAGAGCGCGTCGAACTCCGCCTGCTCCCGCCGGAGGAACGCCCGGTTGGCCTCCACATAGGCCTCGTCCTGGATGGACTCCAGGATGGCCTGCTGCTCGGCCATCTCGTCAGACTAGGCGACGGCGAACTCCGCCTCCGCCTGCTCCATGTTGAAGGCCGGCACCTGCTGCTCCGCCTCCTCCACCTCCATCGGAGCCATCTCCTCCTCCTCCTCTTCCCCCGGCTGCTCCTCCTCCTCCTCCGGCTCCGGCGAGTCCAGAGGCAGCCCGGCAGCGATGCGGGCGGCGCGCGCGGCTTCCCTCGCCCGGATCTGCTGCTGGATCTCGTAGCGGCGCTCTGGCGTGAGCATGGCATAGTAGGTGATCTTGCTCTGGACCATGGCGGAGTGTTGGAGCTTGGGCAGAGCGCCGGAGCGGGAGAGGGAGGAGGTGGATGGGCTCGTACTGGCGGCGCGGAGAGGGGGGAGCGGGTTGGGTTAGGGTTGCGGGACGTCGGCCGGCTTAAATAGCCGGATTTCGTCTTGAGCGGCGAGCCGGCGCGGCGCCACGCGGCGTTCACACCGCGGCGACGGACGAGGCGTCCGTCGGACCGCCGAGTTTCCGGGCGTTTCCGTGTGGGGCCACGCCGTCAGGCCGACGTGGCGGGCGTGCCTGGGCGCCCCCATTTCTGCCACATATTTGTGCTGGATATGGGGGGTGCCGGTCAGCCCGGGCGTTTGAGGGCCGTTTGAGGGGCCCGTCTGGGTCAAAAAATCGTGACCGGGCGGCCCGCCTGGGCCTATGAGGCGGGTTTGAGAGGTCCGGTTGTAAATGCTCTTAGCCCCTTATATGTCTCCTTAAACTTAAACTCCTTACAATTGAGGAGTTAAAAATGTGATTCTTAGCTGAACTCTCAAATTTAATTTAACTCCCTAAAAGAATCACACAAATTAAACATCGCTGGCCCAATTTGATTGAAACAACTTTGCATAACACGAACATAAACATAGATAGCACAATTCGGTTCAAACTACATTGCATAACACAGATTTAAACTAACTATTCGATTCAAACGAAAAAAAAATAACCTAGTTGTAGTCTTTTTCGGCCTGGATCATCTTCCAGTTCACGGCGCCCGTGTCGGAGCCGCGGTGGTCGGGCAGGCGGACGAGGACGACGGGCGGGCTGACACGGTGCGCGGGGTGGAGCGGAGCGTCACGGCCTCACGGGTGTAGTGTGCTTGCTGGGAAGGGCTGTGCATGAGCCTGGCTAGGTGAGCGAGCCTGGCGAAGCTGAGGCGCGCAACCTCACCTCACGCACGAGGCAGCGGGGCGGCGGTATCGAGACGCCGGGGCACTGGCCGGCCCGGGGTTGGGCATGGCCAAGTGAGTGCCGGGGTAGGGTAGGTGGATAGGCTTTCGCCGGCCGGCGATGGGCGACTGTAGCTAGCCTAGCCTAGCCTAGCCTGCGGAGGTGACAAGGCAAGGCATGGGTGGAGGAGGAGCACTCATCAAGTGCATGCAAGACCGGCATGCAGATGCAGGCACGACGTCAGCGCCAGGCGTAGGGGTGGGGCGTGGCCCAGTCGCAGAGAGGGGCGGAGCATGGACTGGGCGCAGGGACGGACGGACGGGCCGGGATACTCTAGGTCCGAGCCTCATTAAAATTGGCGGTACCCCTAAAAAAATTTAAAATCGGCGGTCAGTGGAGCGCGGGGGTGCGTGTCTATCCACAGGACAGGCAAGATGGAGAGATGTGGTAGGTATGGTGTCTCGAGCCCGACGTCGCGTGCACCATCACGCGCAGCAGTCAGCCAGCGGCATGGCCGGCCGGGACGCACGCTACGGGCAGCGAGCGACGGGGGACGAGACAGACTCGTCGGGATGGGATGGACGGTTGACTGCTGCTGCGTCTAGTCTAAACCTAACTAGTCCTACTAGGTGGCCACGGCGTAGGCGTACAGCACCCATGTGTTGGCATCCTTGTCTTGTTTCGATTCGACTCGGGGATGACATGGCAAGACCGAGGTCGTCTCATCCATGTGGATGTGGGGCTCGTCCTGCCAACAGTGTGTGTGTTCCGACATCCTCTTGACCTGTTGGATGGAGCGTTGAGGCTCTTGTGTGCTTGGTCGTGCGCTACTCCTGCTAGCTACTTCGTTTCTTCTTCCATGTGCATGCACAACCTGTCGCTTGGATATTTCAACTTCCAGTTATATGGGACTCGCAAGGAACCATTTCCTAGCAAAAGTTTGATAGTAGTAACATCATGTGTCCTGGCATGGCAAACAAAAATAATAATGGAACCACATGCATGCATGGTCATCATTAAATACAAGTGTGCTTCTTAGTATTCAGTGCCTCACACCCTCCTTCTTGATTAAAGTACCGTTCCGTTGGTCTAGTTTTATTAAACAAGCGTGCTTCCAGCAACTTGGTGGTCCAATCTATGCTTGGGCTTCTTATTTTAACATGGCATTGGCTTAAGTCCAGGCCCGGGCCAAGGTACATGCAACCCGTGCTGGCCGCACAGGGCCCACGATTTCCAGGGGCCCCGAATTTCAGCCATAGGCTGAAGGCCCAACATTACCACCTGGCCAGGATAGCTGACTGAAAAAATGTCTATGCGTTTCGTCTGAGATAACTCATGACCTCGTGCTAGCAAAAAGAGACATCAACCAACTGACCTATTTGCTCGACACTTTCAAGCAATAAATCTTCGGTACAAGTATATAAGACGCCTTGTCCGGTAGCATTCTTCCCAGGCTTTTCACACGGAATGATGATTTGAGGCGTAGTGAAGAACACCTTAATATATCATCTAATAATAAAAACACCTTAGCCTGGAAACTATTCTGAAGTGTTTTTTCTACTTGCCTTAATATATAGTGTATTTAGGCATTTTGATCAAAACGCCATGAAAATAATTATTTAATATGATTTTTCTAAAATGTTTGAAAATATAACTTTGAGTCCTTTTAAAAAATGCACTAGGGAAACGCCTTTGATTGTAGATGACCACTTGGTGCTATGCCGCAGTAGTCTCTTCGCTAAACATTCTTCATGTAGTGGTAGGCCCATTTTTAAAGTTTGGCACAGGGCCCCTGATTTTGCCGGCCCTGCCCTGCTTAAGTCTTATTTGTTCGTAATCAAGTGAAAGCAAATGATTGTATTGATTGATTGATAGTTACAAGGACTATTTATATCGTCCCAACGGACGCGACGCTTGCCAGAGATGCGTCGCTTAGAGAAGAGAGAGAGAGAGATGCGTCGGTTGCATAGTGCAACTGCACACCGGTTGTCAAGGGGAGATTGTCCCTAATTACATTTACTAATTAATCTCAACACTCCCCCTAATCTACGCTTGACCATGTAGAATCGTCTCACGATCGGCCAAGTAGAGCTATCATCTCGAAAAAGATTCTTCTTCAAAAGTTCTTCATTAAAATCTTTACGAGAACCTGAAACATAAACTCACAATAGAAATAGCGTAATGTGATGTTACGAGTAAGGATGTCTCAAGAAGAGACTCCCCCTGATATTTGCAAATTTCGAAGCCGTCACATACCAATTGCATGAACATATTTCTGGAATGTTGAAGTTGGTAGAGACTTGGGAAACAAATCAGTCAAATGAGTTGACTTGCAAGATACGCATTATAGTGATATTGCTTAGTACGTAACCTGTTTGCATCCGGGCAACACAAGCAACATCATCGTTGAGATAATGGTTGGTGGATGTAGCCACGAGGTCTGTTTCGAAGACTCTCATGAGATGGCTATCACACCTAACAGGAACACAAACCTTGTCTACGATCTGACATAGTAGGGATCTGATCGACTTATCCAATGATATTGATGTCCAGATTTCTCTGAAAAAGAAAACAAGGACAAAATGTTTGATGCCTTGGAGATATCGAAAGATATTCTTGAGCCCCAACCAATTATGTGTGGTGGGTCCAATGGCACTAGGATATGGAACTCTATGTCCCAATATCGCATTCCCATCAACTCATGGTTTTAATGGATCTTTCTCTACGTCTAGAGAACGAAGCCATGCGAGTTATGGATGCATAAGATTTGTCCATAATGAGTTTCTCCAATATATTTTGGATATAGACAACATAGTGTACCATAATGTATGAGTGAAGGTGCTCGAGGTTTTACCCAGACCCTTCATCTCAAATTCCGTCATTTAGATGATCACATGCTTAACATGTATGGGTAATCATCAGTGTAGGAGTACTCCTTGCATCGAAGGGACTCACTACGTCGGTTGTACCAAATGTACCGACAATGATAAGTCGTATGGTGACTTATTGATTTTTACACAATGTATGTTGCGTTTTGCATTTCGATTCAGAGAGATTCCATCGGGAACCATCTATATCTGAATCTAGTGATCCACATGGATATGTAATCACTACATCTATCAACTGCAGAGATAGATGATTTTGTACTGCCAATGATAAAGTTATCGGAAAGAGATTCCACCTCTGGAGAATAGTTGGGTATCTGCGTGAACCCTTGTGCTACAATACTTGCTCTATGTTTCACCACCTCGTTGTTCTCAATTCTGTTTCCAGAAGAAAAACGGGTGTAGGTATTGCTTATGTGAATACCTTCCCTTTATTGAGCAAGATTATTTCTACCCAGATTATACCCTTTACTTGAGTTCAGTTCGAGTGTTGTTCACACTTTGCCATGGCCATGGTCTTTGGATCTGAATCACTTGAAAGGTTTTTGCAATCTAGTTGAGAAATGTATGTCGACAATCGTAGACTTCCGGTTATATGTTTCTCCAGAATCTATATATCAATATATAGTTGATGGAAATATCATTACCCATGATGACTGCTCGCTATTTCCTAATGCGATTGAGTCGGGTATTCCGATGTCCCGGTCATTGTGTGCACTATGACCTGGGTTGGTGGAGGTTTCCCATCTACTGGGTGTATACTACCCATTAGGTGTCTGTCAACGTGAAGTCGACTTGCATTTACTGATTCAGAGGCCTTGATATCCTTGCTTGCGAGAAGCTGAATCCTGATGTACTATTGCCGTACTTCTCCCCTGTTGCTTTGAACGGGGAGTTGAGTGGTTTTAGTTGGTACCTCTACTCTTTTCGACATATTTTTGCAGGATTGTAGGATTGTGTGACACCTTTATAGTCAGTAAATGAATCTGGCAGGTTATTTGCAATGTGTTGCAAATCTTCTGAATGCATGGTTCAGATCTTTGAGTACGTGGATTTGAGGCAGAAATGTGTTGAACATTCCACTAATTTCCTGGCATTCTTTATGGTACTTGAAATCTCCCCCTAATGCCTGGAAATGTTCCTCATTGAATCAGCATACTGGCCTTGAATAACTCCCCATGTGAGGGGCTTGAGGTATTGACGGAAATATAGTTATTCCTCACATAGATCCCAACTATATGCTGAGGGGCCAATGATGTATGCCGGGGTGGTGATATCGGTGTGTAACCGAATTACCGCAGATGAGAAATACTTGGTAGATATCCACGTATCAAAGATAGAGGGGAATAATATTATGCAGTTTGGTCATGAGCGTGTAAAACTACATGACTCTAACGTAAAGTTGGTAAGTTGCAATTTCAGAGTAAAGATAATGCAATGAGCTTAACTCTTTGGATAAAGGATTCTACCAAACCATTTTGAGTCTAGACATATTGGACAAAGTGCTAAACTTCAATCCTAGGGCCATAGTGAAGGCACGCAAGGAGAATTCTGCAACGTTGTCCATTCGATTTTTATTGAAATCGATATTCAGGATAATGAGCCAAATGGTTCCGTGTGGATAAAGCACAGTTGAGACTATCGTGTAGATGTGTCTTTCAAAAACCATGGATACCTGAATAGTCTAGTCAATGGTTGGGAAGAGCCACTTACCTCGACTTGATGTATTCAAGGAGTCTGAGTGGTTCAACGTAGACTTTAAGGTGCGCGAGCCTTAAAATTAGCTTCCCTGTATCACATGTAGTGCACACAAAATCCAAATACTGTTAGAATTTAGCATCATAATACTTATAAACCAATGGAATTGCTGATAGTTTTTGTTTCAACCCAATGTCATGATGACCAAGGCGAGTATGCCAAGTTTGTCATGCAAAAGACATTCTGGAAAACTATCTTGTACGCAACATGTGCTACGGGTTTTGTGGTATGTGTAGTACAATCCAGACGATAAGGAGATAATGTGTTTGCCATATCCGTATATGGTGAAGAGAAAATATTCCTCTTTGTTGTCATCATAAGTTTCGCTATGTAAACTATTTTGACGGATATCTCCAAAGTTTCGTAGGGTACGAGTTGAGTCAAGACACAATTAAGCATCCTTGATGGCACTCGAGTACCCATAGGGATAGTAATATGACCCGAGTTGAGTCAACAATTACCTCATCGCGTCTAGCGATTTTTAAAATATCACCTTTCTCTTAGTAAGAGTGGAAACATTTCCCTAAGTATGGAGTTTGTGGTGCATATGTCCACAAGGCACATATCCTTTCATCAGATTGACCCCCGTAGAAATCTATATATAGACTTGAAGATTGTCAGTATGAAAATCTTTATCAAATATATAGAATACATACTAATGTATTTGTACCAAAGTGCTGATACAATATATTGTGATATACAATATATGATGACAACAGTACTTATGTTGTTAATACAACATCATAAATGGACATAAATAAATAGATCACTACGGAGATTGAGAGACTAGCCAAAGTCTCCAAACACGTCGATTAGGCATACTCAACCAACATGTTCTCCGTGTCAGCAAGGTCCTCTAGCTGATGGAAAGTCATGGTGTTGCTCGCTTCGAGAGGAACATCGTGCGAACAACCCCTTTCATTTGCACTGTGTGAGTGAAGGTTGAACTTGGATTCAAACCTTTTCCCTTGAGGTCCTTTGCATCCTGGAATTGCTCGCGCTATCCCACGGGACAAATAAAATGATCTTGATGTCCATGACTCATGTAAGGTAGTTGTGGCCATTAAGGGCGAGTGCCTTAAAAAAAAAAATTTAGCCATCGATTACTTACATGGTAAACCAGAGATAATTAATTTACGGATGGTAAATTAAAGACCATCATGGTTATGTTATAATAAGAATGCAAAAGTTTGATACTCAAGTGAATAACTTGAAAAATTCTCAACCTCAATTGGGTGAACATAGGCTGCATAATCTGACAATGTCAGTAGATGCACATGTTTCTATTACCTTGTGTATGTTACCAATTTAAATATAAGGAAAATCACGTTGGAGGTAATTGTTTGTCGAGATTGACAAAACATAGACCTCGCAGTAAGAGAGAATAGTCTGCAAAGAGCAGTAGATCCAACTCATTACCTTGTGATTCCAAATATAATAAGGGAGATATAACTCAAAAATTTGCAAGTTTGATCTGCGAGAGAAAATGATCTCAACTGTGAAAAACATGTTCTAGAGAATTTGAAATGTGGTAAACACATTGAACATGTCAAGTATCAACATACACATATTTCTGAAATTTTAAAACTCAACAGAAAATGGGTTAAATGCATATCAATTCTTGCTCGTATTAAGCCAAAAAGGCTCAATTAAGATGAATTGATTTTTATTTCCAAGAACTTAGAAATCTCAATTGCAAATAGTAGATGTATTTAATCTCAACATGTAGAATAACATGGAAATATATTACATCAACTTGGAATCTGGAATACATTGGTACTCAACAGAAAACAGTACTACTGAAATAGCTGTACTGAATGTAACAGAGTCTCAAACAGAATTAAAACACTGCTGGAACTACTGTTAGGAGTCTGATCTGCTAGTGTGTTAAAACATATAAGCAAATAAGCAAATGTGGCAAGTGCTGCTGGTTGCCTAAATTCCCAGCGCATGTACATCAGTACATAGGCCACGTAATGCATATTAGGCAGCCCATCTGGTCAACCGAACAGATAAGGAAGCGACCAGAGTAGGAAAATCCCAGGGGGAGACGCGGAGGAATTGATCACGAGCACACAGGCTCTCGGAATCTGTCCCGCCGAATATGTCGTCGTGATTCGTTTAAGCAGACAGACGTGACGGCTGAAGGGCCCAGCGGACGACGTGGAAATAGGAAAAGAGATGGGTAAAGTGTTCTGGACGGTGGACCAGAACGGCAAGCCCATTTCAGGCCGTTGCGGATGGACTTCAGAGCCGTCGCTCGAGACGTCAGCGTATTCCTGATCCATGGATCAGTTTTCGTAACGACGTGATTACGGCGGAGTAACTGCACGTATGGGGTAGGTGGGCCGATCTGCCTCCTACCTCCACCTATTCCGGTCTGGTGGTACTGAGAGCGGCTCGGCGGCGGAACCACCATCTCCTAAGGAACCCGGCCTCCCGGCGCTGGCGGCCATGGAGTTCTTGATGCAGCCGTGCAACAGGTGCGAATCTTGCCCCTGCTCTCTGTATTGGTCGGTCACGATGTGGATTTGCGTTTTGAGTTCTTGCAAGATCTAACTATTCCTCCCGTCGGCGTGTTCGTGCAGTAGAACTCTTATAGAGGAGGTGACTGACAGCGACGTACCAATGGCGCCTCTTCGTTATCCTGTTATGGCGATGCAATCCGGCGAGTTGCCGGCGGAGAGTGCATCCAGTGCGGACGCGCTTATCTGTTCGGCGCCTGCAGTAGCTGCAGGAGAGGGAGCAGATAGGCCGCAAGGCTCTGAAAACTCCATAGAGCAAGTTGATCCACAGGCTCCAGGATGGACGCGGAGGTAAATTATTAGTTTAGCAGTAAGTATGTAACTGGATTGTACACGCTGATGATGCTTGCCTTACCATAGACAGTTTAATTTATCATGGCTCCCGTCAGTGAAATTCGAGTAGTAAAGAAGTTCAGATAAATTTAATAGACATTGGTCGGGATGGGCTGCATAATTTCAGATAAATAATTATTGGGATGGGCTGCATAATTTCAGATTAACTGGTGGTTAACTGCCACGGTTGGTACACTGCAATACTCTGTTTTCGTAACTGCAGTAACTAATTGAAATGCACATATGGTAAACTGCAACTTCAGGGTCAGGATTGGTGCTGCTGCGCCAGGCCGTGCGCCCTGCCCGGATAGGATGACAGCGTTGGAGAAATCGGTGCGCGTATTTGCTGAGTCACCCGGTGAGAATATCATTGTGCCAAAATTAGGGATCAGCTTCGATACGCTGGGAGAGGCATACGATTTTTACAATCTGTATTCATGGGAGAAAGGGTTCGGGATTAGATATGGAAAGAGTAGGCTAAATGTCAACCGAACCAAGTGCATGCAGGAGATAGTCTGTGGTTGTGCGGTACGTTTTTCTTTGCTCATATGGCTGGCATATGTATTCCTAAATTCGTAAATATTTTTATGCCTAATGTGCTGATATTGATGTCCTGAAATGTTCCAGGGGAAGCCCATTGTGGAGAATACCCGTTCCTGCCGGTGTGAATGTCCTGCGCTAGTACGACTGTTAAGATCAAAAGATAATGGGTGGTACATAGCAGAGCACCGGGAGGAGCACAACCATTCGTTGTCTCCAACATATGGGCAGACGTTACACTGGCCATCCCACAAACATATCGATGATTACAACAGAGATTTGGTGAAGCAATTGAGGGAAAATAATGTGAACCTGTCAAAAGTGTACAGCATCTTTGGTAGTTTCTTTGGGAAGCTGGAGAATGTACCGTTCACGAAGAGAGCATTGCGGAACTTGTGTGGGAAAATTGGTCGTGACCAGGCAGAGGATGATGTCCGGAAGACAATTGAGGTGTTTCAAGAGCTAGGTGCTAAGGACCAGCAGTTCACATACAGAGTACAGGCAGACAAAGATGGGAGGATAAGTACTCTGATGTGGGCTAACGGAAACAGCAGACTGCAGTACACCTTCTTCGGAGACGTCGTGACATTTGATACAACTTACAGGACAAACCTGTACGACATGCCATTCGGGCTTTTTGTTGGAGTTAACAACCACTTCCAGAGCATTATACTTGCCGGCGTGCTCGTACGAGATGAGAAAGTCGAAACATTTGAATGGGTTTTTTCAGAGTTTGTACGAATGATGGGTGGCAATGCGCCACAAACTATACTTACAGGTAAAACCTTGAGTTGCTAGTGATAATATAAAGACTCTGATAATATATGAATAAATGGTTGCTGTGTGTCTAACGGGATTAGTATACCATTATTTTGCAGACCAAAATCGTGCAATGGAGATAGCTATAAAGAATGTGATGCCGAGGACAGCGCACCGGTGGTGCAAGTGGCACGTGCTGAAGAAGGCAAAGGAGTCATTGGGTCGGTTGTACTCAAAGAAGAGTGATTTCCAGGCAGAATTTCACAAGGTTGTTAATCACATGCTGACAATTGATGAGTTTGAAGACGCCTGGAAGTTCCTAATTGATAAATATAACCTCAAGTCGCATGACTACATGGCACACCTGTATGATATCCGGCACAAATGGGCAAAGCCTTACTTCAAAGGTGTGTTCTGTGCTAAAATGACAAGTACTCAGCGCAGTGAAAGCGCGAACCACATGTTGAAGAACTATATACCACCTGGTTGCCCTATGCATATGTTTGTTAGGAAATACATGGTCCTTCAGTTTGACAGGGAAGCGGAGGAAAATTATGAGGAGAAACGGACCAGAATTGTAAGACAAATTTCATGTTGATAGCCTACTGGTCAGTTCATTTGAATGCTTCCCATGCTAGTATTTCTGACATATCTCTGTTTTTTCAGGGGAGGCCGCTTTTCAGAGCAAACATGGCTACGGAAAGGCATGCTGGCAAGATATACATAAGAGCGATGTTTGAGCAATTTGGGCATATTATATACGTATGTGGTGCTTACCAGGTGGAAGAGGTTGAAAAAGGAAAAACATATGTTGCAATCCATACCGATGCAGCACGAAGAGAGAAGTGGTGCAGGATTTCATACAAGGTGACTGTGATGGATGGTGGACAAGAATTCGACTGTGAATGCGGCCAATTTGCTCATATGGGCTTGCTGTGTAGCCATGTTTTGAAGGTATTTACATTTGCCCAGTCGAATGTAGCATCCGAATGACAGCTTATTGGACATTTGATATTCCAGACATTCGGTGATGGAATGAATTTTGTTATGTAGGTCATGGACTTCATCCGTATAACAGAAATACCAAAGAAACACATCGTGAAGAGGTGGACAAGAGACGCCCGGGACATCCTGCCTCCACATCTTAGCCAATACCAGAAGGACAATGCTAACAACAACAACCCATTTAGCTACAGGCATTTCAACATGTACATGCAAGCAATGGAACTTGTAAGAATGGGAGATGCAAGTGTTCAGGCATACGAACGCCTTGTTGCACTGTTCAAGCATTGTGCTGAAGAAATGAAGCCATTTGCAGAGGTTAGAGATGGTCTTGGTCTTGAGGATCGAATGGCTGAAAATGGTATAGCTGTAAACCTTGAGCAGGCTGAATTTGAGGAAGTGGGGGTGAAGACGACTTCAGCAATTGTAAATGATGGAAACAATTCAGCTAATGAATCTGGGAATATGCTGGCTGGATTATTGCCACCAGCCAAGAGGAAGGAAATGGGTAGGCCAACGACAAGTCGAGAGAAGGCGCCCTACGAAGGTCTCAGCAAGAGGACTAGATTCTGTACAATATGCTGGAGAGAGGGACACAAACGAACAACCTGTCCTGATCGCGGCGACGTGCCGAAACAGCCGAGGAAGCCTGGAAGATGCAAGAATTGTGGGGTTGAAGGGCATCGTCGGAACAACTGCCACAAAGCGGCTGAGCTAAGACTGAAGAGCTGATAAGATGACTGGTTATGTCGACCTACGTCGAGTATTGCATTTTTTTTATATGTTGCATTCCGAAAACTTATGAGTTGGGTTGTTTGAGAATAAGATGAACTAATATGTAGAATAACTGCATGTCAATCCGCCATGTTTCTCTGTCTGTCACACGCATCACTTGTTCGTTTCAGGCAGAGGCGGTTTCAGATGATTCAGTGAATCAAGGAGCAGAATCCCAGGAAATCGATCCTGAAACTTCAGTTGTTTCCTCCCTCTCGGAGAATGTAAGCAGCCTGATTCTTCATGCATTGAGTTCTGCAGTCAAGCGTACCTTCTTGATTTGTCTTGCGTTGCAGGATATGAAGGCAGGAGATGCTGGGGCAGGGGGACATGTGGTTGAAGTAGGCGTCGGACAAGCAGCTGTGGCAGATGCAAGGGAGGGCTATGGCAACCATGATCCTGAAGCAGTTTGGAAGACACTGAACAGTGGCACTGAAGACTACGTAGAGGCCACAGAACAAACTTCAGCATCAGAGATGGAGGACGATGCTGTTGAAGAGAGTACTGTAAGCATTGCGAAGCGTCGTAGGATTATGTAGGGATCTGTACTAGGGAGTTGTAATCTATGCATGCACTGTAGGTAATGCCGTCATTGCCGTGGGCAGTAGTGCTATGTGTGCTAAATTTACTATGTGTGCTAATCTATTAATTAGTAAGTACCTGGAGTTCCAATCAGATAGTTTCAGTTGGGTGTGGTGCTGGCAATGGCTAAGCTGGGATAGTATGCAGCTGCGGATCTGCGTGAGGAATCGACGGGGTGGAGGGAATTAAGAGGAAGAGAACCGTGTCGGGGAAGATAGCTGCCTCCAACGGAAAGATGGATTTAATGGAAGTAGGTGCCTCCGCTGGTCCAGAATCTTATTCGAACCGGCTCAAGGCGTGACCGTATTTCTGATCCGCCTAGGCAATTTTCTGCTCCGCGACGCGCTGGACTGACGGCGTATGCAGAATTTCTTTCCGGATGTGGGCCATAGGCCATATTAAAAATTCTGTTCGAGAATTTACAGCTGAAAAGAGGCAACCACCTTCGCGCATCACGAGAGATGCATATGGCCCAGATAACGAGCTCACTGCAGCTCGTGATCACATTAGCACTTTCGAATCCGAGGCAGCTTTCTATCCCCAATCCATGAAGACCGAGACAGGCGGAGACGCCCACGGCCAGACGGCCGTATCACCGGCGGCGAGAGGAACTCCCGCCGCGCTCATCCTCGTCGGAAGAGCCTCCAGGAAGGAGGGTGCCAGGTGAGACGCCGTTGGAGGTGTCGTTCGCGTGCTCGAGAGCCGCTGAGCTCCATGTGCCAGCGCGGCCGGAGCGGCTGCTCGACAGCTGACTCGCCAGCGGAACGCCGAGGGCCAAGAGGCAGCGACGAACCCCCGCGCGCGGCGAAAGCGGAGGGGTGGCCGGCGTCGGGGACGGCAGGCGCGGCGCGACGGCGTCGACGTCGACAACCGCGTGGTTGGAGGAGCCGCCCGCGCCCGAACCGAAGATTAAGGAGGACGCGCCGGTCGGCGCCGAGACGAAGGCGAGTGCCTCCTTCTCGTTCACCGCGGAGCACATCGGCACAGGGGCGAAGCCAGGTGGGCCGCGGCTCGGGCCGGCGGTCTCGGCTGCGGGCGTCGGCGTCGACGGCGCGAGCCACTCCGCCGGCGGAGGAGGAGTGGAGGCGGAGCCCAGGGGGCTGCCGCAGGCGCGGCGGCGGCCTCGTGCACCATGGGGGCGCTCGGGCCAGCCACCAGCCAGGGGTCAAGCCCCATGTTCACTGACGGTGCGCGTGCACCACATGCAGCGGCGCCGAGACCGCGTCCAGGGGCATGCTGAGCACCGCGGGGGGCGCGTCCAGCGGCGCAGAGGCCGCCACGGGCGCCACGTCCAGCAGCGCGGCGGCCGAAGCGACGGATGGCCTGCATGCGGCGACGGAGGCCACAAACTCCGTGGCGGCGACGCGGCACCAGCGGCCGTCCTCGCGGATCAGACGGAGGAAGGAGAAGGAGACGAGGCCGGACATCTCGCCGGCGAGTGCTGGCTGCTCCCTTCTCTGTTTCGCTCTCTGGTAGAACTAACGTGGCTGATAACGTGTTCGTAATCAAGTGAAAGCAAATGATTGTATTGATTGATTGATAGTTACAAGGACTATTTATATCGTCCCAACGGACGCGACGCTTGCCAGAGATGCGTCGCTTAGAGAAGAGAGAGAGATGCGTCGGTTGCATAGTGCAACTGCACACCGGTTATCAAGGCCTCTGAATCAGTAAATACAAGTCGACTTCACGTTGACAGATACCTAATGGGTAGTATACACCCAGTGGATGGGAAACCTCCACCAACCCAGGTCATAGTGCACACAATGACCGGGACATCGGAATACCCAACTCAACCGCATTAGGAAATCGCGAGCAGTCATCATGGGTAATGATATTTCCATCAACTATATATTGATATATAGATTCTGGAGAAACATATAACCGGAAGTCTACGATTGTCGACATACATTTGCTAATTAATCTCAACATTATTCAACTACACTTGCTGCTCGGATAGCCCAAAATAACAGATCGACCCTACACTATCACATGTGTCCATGTCCATGTTTGATTAGATCATCTATCGGCTGTCATGATTGCACCTCCTAACCCTAAGAACTGCGGCGACTGCACAAAATGCCGGGATCTGTTTGATTTAAGATGTTCATCTAGCAAACCAGGCGAGAGGACAAGAATAGACCAAAGCCTGGACTTTCTCACCTGCTGTTTTCAGCAATGGATCCATGACACGCGGGGATCCAGGCGGAAGCGACGATGGGTGAAGGAAGAGGAAGCAGTATCCTGAAGGAGCTCGATACTGAATTCAATAGGCAGGTCCAGAGTATCCTATTTCCATAGGCTCGAATGACTCCTTCTCATAATAAGAATGTGCACGGTCTGGTTCGGTATCATCTCATCCTGAAATAGCTATCATCTCATGCAAGTTGTCTTGACCGAGAACGAATATTGGAGATTCGTCCGGTGTGGTAGATAGCAAAAACTCTAGCACCGCTTATCCAACCAAGTATATAAGAGCGTTTAGATCACTACTTTAGTTATCTATAAACACTCTTATATTTGTTTATAGAGGGAGTAATTGTGCATGCTTTTACGGATTGACTCATTCTTTACGGGTCAACTCATCAACGCAATCTCCATTCATGTATAGCTTTCCGACCGATCGAGAGCAAATCCTTCAAGCCTCTCACGCCCGGTAAGATAAGTACAAGGGAATACGTATTTGATTGTCCACTTGATTTAGCAAGTTTTAGTCTTCATCTATGATGTATTTCAACGATTTTATAATTGGCATTGAGGCGAGAATGTAATTAATGTGATGATTCGGTAAGATGGCTCGACAAGGTTGGACTCCTGAGTCTCTAAATATGGCACCAATTCGATTTGCATTCACCAAACCCAAACCGTTTGTATGTCTTAGTTTTTTGCCATGGTGGTGATCCCACTCCGCCTTATCTGCAGAACGCACAGTAAAAATCCCCTTTTTCATGAAGCTCCAGGCAACAAAATCCCCCTATGTCATGATGCGTTAGTCAAATTGTGAGAATACATTCAAGTTTGTCGAACAATTTCTTCGTCCTATTGTCTGGTACTAGGCCACCCACCTTTGATATCAACTTGCCTCCAGGAATTGTGATCCCCTTCGTAGTTGCACTGTTTTGTGATCCAGGCATCATTTCAAATATTAATTTTTTGAGTTTTGCTTGAGTTAAATTCAAGAAAACCACCAGATTTGCACCATCAATAGCAGAAAAGACGTTTTTATAGGGATTTTGCAGAAAGCACCGAACGTAGGGCCTTTTTTTTTGCAGATTGCATTGGTCGCGGAATTGGCTCTGTTCTGTTAAACCCCGATCATACAGGCCTGGCTCGCATGTAAATGTAAGGACGATGTAAACTTTTTTAGAGTGGTGATCAGAAATAATACATAATAGAAGGATTAAGTTGTAAAAGAGCCAAGTGGACAAGGTTTCCCTCCCCAAATCGGTGCCTCGCACACGACGGTGCATGAGTCCCCCACGTTGGCCACCACCAGCCTCTTGCCGTTGAGCAGGATCACCATCACCAACTCCGACGGTGATCCTGCCACCACCAGCGTGCCGCCGTTAAGTTATCCCACGTTGGCCACCACCACCAAAGTCACATACTCACAATAAATTAATTCTAATCCTTTTTCTCCCAATAGATCAAACAAGAGATCGGAACGATCTATTTTTTTATTGAAGGGTTAACTCATAATTATCACCTTTAATCCGCATTGAAATATGTAAACTTTTTAAGGGGTGTGCGTGTACCGAAACAAAATTTGGGTGTTCCCACATGCCATAACGATTTTCCAGGTAAAGGATGCCCCCCTTTTTTAAATAAAACTTGCATTAAGCAGAGTCACAATCTTTCATTGGAGTTTGGAGACATTGCTGAGTCTAGCCTCTCCATCCAATGGAGGCAGGGCATGTACGTACGTACCGAAGAGGCAGATTTTTTTTCAAAAGTATGACTAAATTTATTGCAAATTTGAAAACTATATGGCGCAATGCAAAAAAAACAAAAGTATGACCCCGTCGGCCTGCGGTTGGCCGAAAGGGAGCCTGTCGGCCAGCAGTGGGCCGAGCGTAGCCTGTTGGCCACCAGTAGGCCGACTGGTGGGCTGTCGGCCACCAGCAGGCCGAAAGGTGGCTGTCGGCCTACCAGAGGCCGATAGGCCCGTAGATCCTGCCCAAAAGTTTTCTTGAATTTTTTTCAGAAATAGTACATTTTTTTGGTATTTCCTTCGCCGAAGAGTGCATTTTCCCGCCAGTTTCCTTCCTGCCCTTCTTTCCCGCCAGTTTCGTTCCCGCCCTTCTTTCCCGCCATTCTCTCCCTCCATCTTCTCTTCTGACCCTATAAAACCCCCTCCGCAGCAAGGTGGGTGAGCAGGCAAGTGTAGTGTTTTTTTGGTCACCATTTCTTTGCAGGTAATGGCGTGCCCCTTTTGCCGAGCTCCAGGTGGCCCTTGTTCTTCCTTTGATTCTGGTGCGTCTGTCTTCACTTTGGTGCTGGATCGTCGCTGTTCAAGGCGTGTTGTAAGATTCTATATCTTGTTTATCTGATTGTGGCATATGGTTGATGTTGTTTAGGTTGGAATGTATTATAATGCCTTTGTTTATATGATTATGATGTTTGCTTTCATTCTTTTTGTAGTATGTTCCGTGCAGTGTTAGATCACATCTTGCTCGGTACATTGAGGAGTGCAGAGCTTTAGCTATTCGGAGGGGTGACACAGATATTGATCTTGCTCTTCACAACAGTGAGGGTAACTTATACCATGTTCTGTTTACACATGGTCGGGTGAGCAGTAAATTCCATGGTCCTTCCTGGGAGGAACTTGTGAATGATTATGGTCTCCGTCATCGTGACATGATGACTGTTAGGCTTGAGCACTATGGAACATGGTGTAGTGTTGATTTTCATCGGGATGGTGTTATGTTGTTCCCTTTACCCTGTGTTGGTAAGTTTTTTTTTTGAGTGATTTTAAGTATTGTTTCAGCTTATACGATTTGCTGTTCTGCTCAATTTGTGAAATTATTTTTTTGTAGCTCTTGAGGATCTGAGTGAAACTCAGAGGGAACTTGTTGACAGTTGTGTTTATAGTCGTGGTATCTTCGGTCTGAATTATCACCAAATGTTTGTCATGTCCCGACAGCTCTTTGATGACAACTACATATTGTGTACTCCTTTTGTTCATAGGATTGATTCCATGAATGTTAATGGTCAACATATGGTGAGCTTTGTTTTTGGCTACTGTATATTTTTTTGTTCTTTGCTATAGTATAATGTTTTAAATTTGTAAGCTCAACATCATATAACTTGATGTTTTTTGTCAGGTTATTCCGACCATGGTTGTGAGGAGTTTGAAGGAATTTGTGTCAATTCCTAGGACCGGTTCTTTAACTCTTGAAATTACTTTGGATTCTGAAGATGATGATATATCTGTGAGCATTCCTTGTTCCTACTTTATTGGCTTGGGTGATAGAATGGTGTTCAAGAAGGAAGGCTTCGGTAATTTTCTTCGGGCATCGTCTATTGAAGTCAACAATTTGGTGCTCATAACCTTCAAAGAGCGTGATCAGGAGCTAGTTGTTGTTTTCAGTCATCTGCCACTGTGATCGTACTATCTCGCCCTACTATCCCCCCATTTTCTTTTCCCGCCCTACTATCCCGCCATTTTCTTTCCCGCCATACTCTCCCGCCACTTTTTCTCCCGCCATTCTCTCCCGCCATTTTCTTTCCTGCCTATCTTTCCCGCCTTTCTCTCCCGCCATCTTCTCTTGTGAACCTATATAACCACATCCGCAGTAAGGTGGGTGAGCAGGCCCTTCTGTCCCCCTTTCTCTCACGCCTTTCGCTCCCGCCATCCTTTCGTGGAGATGTCTCATCCTCATTATCCTTTTGATCGTAGTTTTCACTCTGGTATGTCCGATCGTCTTCTCAAACTAGCCGCCAATTTCAAGATGGATGATAGAGTAGTTCCATGGGAGGAACTCATCAGTAGTGACACCATAATGAATGAGTTGGCTCACTCATTAGCTAGGAGTGGGTGGCCTCCCAGGACATTTGAGGAGATACGGAAAGAACTTCTCAGGTTGCATGGCAGATGGCAGAAGGTCAAACTGCATAAGAGTGAATCTTACATCAGACTTGCGAGGAATAATTCAGATTTATGGTCAGCAGACAGTGAGGACGAAGACGACCTCTTCATGCCGAGCACCAAGGTCAAGACTACCGCATCGTCGAAGGGCAAGAGCTCTACATCGACGAAGGGCAAGAGATCTGCATCGACGGAGGACGAAGAGGACGTCTTCATGCCGAGCACCAAGGTCAAGACTACCGCATCGTCGAAGGCCAAGAGTTCTACTTCGACAAAGGGCAAGAGATCTGCATCGACGGAAGAGGAGGATGATGCATTAATGTAGTATTGTTTTATGTAGTACTGTTTATTTTCAGTTGTAGTGTTTAATTCAGTTGTAGTGTATATTTCAGTTGTACTGTTTAATTCAGTGGTAATGTTTAATTTCAATTGGATGCATTTAGTTCGCAGTACGAGTGTTATCTCTCTAAACCAATTGCCACCGACGGCTTCTCCCTCGGCCAGCTCGCTTTCCCATGCGCAGACGCTGATTCCGATGCACACACTGTAGTGATTGGCAGACTGTAGTGACGGCGCTGATTTTTATGCAAACGGCGCTGATTTTTAGGCAAAGATTCGGCCGAGCGGGTGTCTGCTTTGTTTGCTTTGTCTGATTCCTGTTGTCTGCTTTGTCTGATTCCTGCTGTCTGCGGTGCGGTGTGGTGCTGTTGCTGCGGCGGACGCGCGTGTTTTATTTTCTTCTACCGAAAACACAGTGCTCCTCATCTTTATATACGAGATGCCGTTGCCTGCTCTCTCACGCTCTTCTCTTTGCTTCTGCCCACACTGCTTGCTCTTTCTCACTCTCTTCTCCATCGTCCAGCCGCACTTCAAAACACCAACGCGCTAGTCATTATGAGTTTGCCTTGCTCGGATCAAAGCATTAGGCCTACGAAAATGAAGAGTGCGACTTTGCCTCGGGGGGTGGAAGTACTTCGTTGTTGGTGTGGCGATCTCTGCAAGGTGAAGGAGGTGACGGATTTTTCAGATTGGTTGGGCATGAAGTTTTTCATGTGCGCCAATTATGAGTAAGATCCACCCATTGCTATTTCACCGTACATCAGGCCTCCGGTCCATCTGATTATGCCAGAAATAGCTCCCTGGTTGTGAAGGAGGTATCTGCTGCCATGAAGAGCTCATTGGTTGTGAAGGAGGTGTCTGTTGCCAGGAAGAGCTCCCTGGTTGTGAAGGAGGTGTCTGCTGCCAGGAAGAGCTCCCTGGTTGTGAAGGAGGTGTCTGCTGCCAGGAAGAGCTCCCTGGTTGTGAAGGTCGTGGTTCCGAACGGTGCACAGAGGTTCGAGGTTCTGAACGCTGCAGAGAGGGGCGTGGCGGACGATGTGCTGGACGAGGAATAGCAACATCCGAAGATCGTCTACATGTAACAGCTGCGTAAATTCCTCGTACCTTCTCATGAAGACCCCTCAACCATGAGACGTGCTCTCGCGGTGGGATATTATCTCCTCTCTCAAAGCGTTGCATTAAAGAGGAAACCTCATCTAGCACCTCGCATGCCAAGTCACCCTGCACACGGAGAGTTAACCAATTAGATCATCGTTGTATGGCAGACAACACGAATAGTTAACCAATTGTATATGTTCAGGTTAAGAAAAAACTTAACATGTGAGAAACATAGCACGTACCGCGTGGTGTCTGGTTCCGACAACAGAGGCAGTTGGGAACAGATCGCTGGTGAGAGGGGCTTCGATCTGATCAGGAGCTGATGATGGAACCAAGTAGATCCTCGTGCTATGCCGGTAACGCTGCAGATACAACCCGAACTTGTCCCAGTCAAAGGGCCGAACTTCATCCCAGATATTTGTCGGCGCAGTAGTCCATTCGTCCACGTAAGGGCTAATGTCACGAAGCCAAGAATCCTGGGACTTGTTTCCTCCTGAGCGAGTGTACCTGAGATTGAAATGCACGTTACATGATTAGTTATATTCTGAATGCAGACATGACAACTAAAGTAGTATTACTTACTTGTGCACGTGATCTGGTAAGTGTGGAATAACAGGAATGTCAGGCTCTTGGCATCGACCGAACTGTCTCATCACCCTATGAATAGCCATCTCCTCAACCATCACGTCGAACACCAACCTGACCTTGGTCATCCAATAATGCCGATCTCTAGTGCACATTCCAGAAATCCCATCTGCACATCTGGAGGAAATAGCACGATCGGAGTATGGCTCCCAGATAACTTGATCCTCGTGCAAACTGTCAAACTGCGTCGTGAAGGAGGGATAGCAGCCCCTCACCTGGCTATGCGCAAACTGTCTCTGTATTTGACAACAAACATTAGTAATACTATTGAATAGCGAGAAATAAACATTAGTAATTCATATTGTTACAAATTATGAAAATACCTCTCTCCGTGTCCAAACAGATCCCATAGTAGGCAAGTCGCCGATAGAAGGCACGTAAGTCCCAGCCATGTCCTCATTACCAAAAGATTTTTCAACGCTGACATAGGGTCGACCAATAGGGAATCTCTCATATGACCAGAGCTGCAACAATAGTGGACATCCAAGAAGACCTGATTTTCTAGACTTCAACTGGCAAGCTTTGCACAGGCCTCTGTACGTAGCCGCTAACACAGCAGAACCAAAACTCCTCTGCACAATGTCCCCGGGCAACGTGCATCAGCTATCTCTCGTGCAATACCGATGAGTCGTGCATCGACAGTGGTCACGTGGTTTTCCGTGAACATCGTCTTGCCGAACAACCACATAATATATGCCTCTAGGGATCGGTCAATCTGTGCCTCTAACAACTCAACATTGGGATATCCTAAGGAGACAATCTGAAACTGGCTGAACCACCTAAAAAGAGGCCCGTGACGATCGTTGCCTAGCACCGTAGTAGTTGGCACCGCAGCCAGAAAACGGCGACGAATCGATGCTAGCCAACCAGGTTCTGGCTCTAAAGGACCTATGGCAGCACCGGCCAGAGGTAATCCCAACAAGTAAGACACATCCTGTAATGTAGGCGCCATCTCTCCCCAGGGAAAGTGAAACGTATGTGTCTCTGGTCTCCATCTATCTACTAAGCAGGTAAGGAGTGACCTGTCGTAAGAGAAGCGTGTAACGTGCTTCTTGTGTAACTGCATTGGTTCACCTGCCTCATCCAATTCCGGATGATCAACCCACTCATCCAATGTACCCTCAACCAGCCGTGCCAAGGGTAGAAGTCCAGCCCAATTTAACCTACAAAATAAATAGAATGTAGCTTACAGTTAGTGGCTATCAAAAGGATGTCAAACATAGTAAGTCATTATACCGACACATACCTATCAACCCATAAAGGGTGTATCATCTAGTTACGCTTTGGGGTGCGGGTGATCAACACGTCTAAGTTCTTGCCCGCTTCCATATCTGCGGCCCGGTGCCCTCTATCGATATTCCCATTAATCAACGGATACGAAGCCATATCTGCAATTAAAACATAGCCCAGGCATATTACAAATTAAAACATAGTCCAGACATATTACAAATTATAACATCGTCCAGACATATTACAGAATAAAACATAGTTCGTCATATTACACATTAAAACATAGACCACACATATTACAGAATAAAACATAGTCCGTCATATTACACATTAAAACATAGACCACACATATTACAGAATAAAACATAGTCCGTCATATTACAAATTAAAACATAGTGCGACACATTATATAGCTTCTGAGTTATTTCTTCCTTGTCCGCCCCTTCGGCCTCGACTTCCACGACCACCACGACTGCCACGACCACCTCTTGCTAATGTTGTCGCAGTCGTCGATGTGGAAGCACTCGTCGATGTGGAAGCACCGTCTTTGTTCAGATCGGGACAATATTTCATCCTATGCCCATAAGCCGCGCATAGCAAACATTGTCTGGTTGCTCCACCAGCTTCAGATTGGTCCATATCGTTTCGGATGCGCTTTACCTTGCGTCTGCCCCTGCTTGTTCGCCGAAGTCCTGGATCCGGGATGTATACTCTCTCACCATCGTTTACCTTGTTGAAATTGCCGACGACTCTAAACCCCGTCATCTCACCTGTCCAGACATTGAGTACTGCCTCTTTTGAATAGTACGGAGACACGAAGGAGATAGCGTCCAACTCAATCTGGCCACATGCAGCCAACACACGTGAGCAAGGCAGGTGCAACAACTGCGGTTTGTTGCATGTACACTCACAAGTTGGATAAAATTCCGTTCCAATTTTAACCTCATGCGTCTTCACCTCATTTGCAGAACCAAAACCATCAGTAGGAAGCTGAACCTCATACCTCCTTTCCTGATTACCTATGAGTGTGACAGTGTGCTTTTTTGCTTTCTTTATCGTCTGAGCCATGTACTCCATGACACGGCTACAATAAGGTGTGTTCTGATTAACTGCAATATGCTTCTTTGCTAACTCGTGCCTTTCTCTGAAATATCTCAAAGTGCCATGGAATACACCCTCCACAATAGCTGTCAGTGGCAATGCTCTATTCCCTCTGAGTACAAAGTTATACACCTCTGCAAGATTGGTTGTCATGTGGCCATACCTAGCTCCATGGGTGTCATGCAGCAAAGACCAATTCACTGGAGGCTCTTTCTCTATCCACTCAGAAAAATTCTTTATTGCCCTGCCCTTCTTTCTCTTGGTATTATGAGGGTCAATTGCTGGCAAGTCACAAAGACCTACTGGCTCCTCTAGCTCCGCCATGAGTGTTGCTAATTTAACCTGATATGCTTCCATTTTCTTCCTCGCGCGGACCTGCTTCTTAGTGAACTCATCAAGTTTTGACCAAATAAAATGGTATTTACGCTGCTGGTTCTGCTTGCATAATTTTTTAAACAAGTTCATCAACCGCTTGTTCTTGAACTGTGAGAAAAAATTAGCCCCAAGATGGCGCATGCACCACCGGCTCTACAAGTCCTTCCAAGGTGTTGGTTTGTCAGCAGTTGGATTCCTTAGTGTCTTCATGGCCTTCAATATACCAGGATGTCTGTCATGAATGACACACACGTTTGGTCGGTCCTTCACGATCGCAATTTTAACTTGCCGGAAGAACCATACCCAGCTCGGAAAGTTCTCACCCTTCACAAATGCCATGGCTAGTGGGATGATTTGATTGTTCCCGTCCACACCAATAGCAGTCAGGATTTGCCCTTTGTACTGACCAGTCAGGAATGTACCATCCACAAACATCACAGGAGGACAATGCCGGAAAGCTTCGATGCACATAGCGAAAGAGAAGAATACTCGTTTCAACACCTTGTGATCTGGTATAATGTCCAACCTCGTGTGTTGTATGTTAACATAAGTGCCGGGATTTCTCTCCTTCAGTATGTCAAGGAGACGGACAACATTATCATAAGAGTCGAAGAACGTCCCAAACCTTTCCTCCATAGCCTTCTGCTTAGCCCTCCAAGCCTTCCCATATGGAATGTCATAATTCCATCTGACCTTCACTGCTCTCTGGATGTGTTTTGCTTCCATATCTTTCTTCTCCACTATCTCAGTATACATGAGTTGCGCAATGAGAGTTGAAGTCAGGTTTGGATGACTAACCAACAGGTTTTTCCTCACACAATTATGTGGGACCACATTGGTGACAAGCCAGTGGATGTCATACTTCGGCACGTGCCCGTGCACCTTCCCAGGACAACCTGCTTCAACACACTTCACGGTATAGTTTGTTGGACTCGATATGTGTGTCCGGAAAACCCTCTGCGTAGACATAGCCCACTTTATCACCGCATACTTCAATTTTTTCTTTGTATCAAACATAGCCCCTATCTGGACTTGGTTCAGATTATATTGCCATGGAGTCTCATGGCCATCGTTGACAGTAAGGCCGGTGGATATGTCCTGATCCCATGCAGAAGGAATCGGTACCTCCACTTCATCCTCGGAATTTTCAGAATCCAGACCCTCCGCAAATCCATCCTCGTCATCTTCCTCCATCACCCTCTGCATTTCATCGCCTTCCTCATCCCCATCAGCAACACCAGAACCAGCTAATATTTTTGACTGAATACTCTGCCCAGTATCATGACCACAAACATTGTGTGACATGTAGTCTGACTCTTTCTCGGCTTGGCTAGCATCCACATCCGGTGGCTGTGACCCGGATAAATAATTCTCGTTAGCCACTTGACTACCCTGGCCTGGTTCATACCCCACGTGAAGTTGTACCGTATTCTCCTCCTTCGCCACTGGTTGCACTAGGGCATATGGGTGGATTCTTCGGTCTCGGCAACGACTTAACAGGGTCACCCAATGCTGGCTCCTATCTATCGGCATCAACTCCCACTTAACATTTTTACAGGATTTTGTCCACAGTGCATGAATACTGACGGAACATACTTCAGGATCTAGCCCAAAACTAGTAGTCAACCAGTGCTTCAACTGTCTAATGTCCAGTATGTCCGGGTGTGAAAGTGTCATGATGCCATTTTTAAACTCGCTAAGATCAACCCCCAACTCATTATATCGAACATTACCAGGGCCGTAGTAAACAGTCAAATTTACTGATTCAGACATTTTCACCTGTTAGACATTGCCACCTTTCATTAATCGCAACGAACAAAATTATTACCGGCTACACTAACTATCCGCTAAAATTACTATGTACACTAAATAAACTCTACAACACATACAAAATTATTACCGGCTACACTAACTATCCCCTAAAATTACTATGTAAACTAAAATGACTATATACACTAAATAAACTGTACAGTAAAACTACACTAACTACACGAACAAAATTATACCTTCGACGCGTGTGTCCCCTTCTTCTTCCTCTCCACACCACTACCTCCTCACCAGCCACACCTCCTCCACCCCACCACCTCCTCACCTCCTCCACCCCACCATGGCTCCTCCTCACTTACGCACAAATAACTATCCCATTGCAAAAAAAAAAATGACCGTAGGACGCTGGAGAATGCTATGATCTATTGATTCTGCGGCTTGGAACGGAAAATCGGTGGAAGAATGAGTAGATCGGTGAGGGGGGGAGAGTATAGAGAGGAAATGAGAGAGAGAGAGAGCGAGAGGAAGAAGAAAACGGTCGGGCGGCCGACAGCCCCCTTTCGGCCTGCTGGTGGCCGACAGCCACCTTTCGGCCTGCTGGTGGCCGACAGCCCACCAGTCGGCCTACTGGTGGCCGACAGGCTGCGCTTGGCCCACTGCTGGCCGACAGGGCCCCTTTCGGCCCACCGCAGGCCGACGGGGTCATATTTTCGGTATTTTTTCATTTCGCCGTATAATTTTCAAATTTGTTATAAATTTAGTCATACTTTTGAAAAAAAATCGAAGAGGCACGCACGAAAGGGCACACTTGGTTGGTTGCAACTTGCAAACGTTGACTCGGAGCTCCGGGAAGCCCGGGCACGCGTTGCGTTGCTGGCTCCCTCACGGGCCTTCTTGTCAGCTGCGCTGCGCTGCGGGGGTCAGGTCTCAGGTCTGAACACCTGCGTGGCCGGCCGGCCGGCCAGCAGACTGGTACGCAGGCTGCGCGCCAAAGCCTGCGAGCTCCTGTGCGTTGCGATCGCGTCGCGCCTCGGCCGCCGCCCGGTCCGTCCTTGCATGCATGCATGCACGCCGTCGCGTCCACGAGCACGCACGCACGGACACGCCGGGCTTCCTCCTTCCGGCCCCGCCAACGCCGTCCCCCCGCCGCGAGTGGAGCCGGTGCCTCGCCTGCGTACGGCGACGTCCATCGGCCGCCGCGGTGCTGCCTGGCCTGGCTGCGTCCGAGCCGAGTCCTCCCGGACGGACGTACGTACGTCGCGTGGCCTCCAGCTCCGTGCCGTGTAGTATCAGCCAACCAATCAATCAAGAAAGCACGGATGGGATGGGGGCTCTGGCGAATGGCCGTTCAGACCGCCGCCATTCGCGCCATGGTGGCTGTGGGGGAGAGGAGAGGAGAGAGAGGCAGTGGGGGAGAGGAGAGGAGAGGAGAGGAGGGGCTGACTTGGTTTGCCGGTTTGAGGAGACAGGCAAAGAAAGGGTTGTACCGCTCCGGTAAACAGGCGTACCATCTACGACTAGTTCCCATCCCACTTTTGACCGGATGACCTTGTACGTCTGTGTAGCAGTGTATCACGGGCGCGGCGCGCATATTTTTTTGTGCATCACGGATCCGTGCGTGTTTGTTTGTTGTCTATTTTCTCCTTTGAGCAAATGAGAAAACTCGACTTCGAAAACTCTGAAAAATCAAGACGTACTAAATGCCAGATATTAGATAGATTACATTACATAAAACGGAATAAAAGTACGGAGTACTTTGTAAACTAACCCAGGTTATTTTGCTTTCTCATCAAGCCTTCAAAGGTGACTAATCTGGAGTGCTTACTACATTTTTAGAAAGTTTGCATTATTCTTTTTTGCATTACATTAACTGGACATCGATTTTTTAATATATTATACAAAGAGAAATAAAAAGCCAAAGATTAGACAAAATATATATTGAAAGCGTGTATTTTAAAAACAAACATACATTATTTTGTTTTCCAATAAAGCCTTCGAATACTATTAATCTGGACTACTTACTATGGTTTTAGAAAGTTTGCGTTATTCGTTTTGCATCACACCGGTCTGATTGTCTTCTTCCTCGAGAACAGGCTAATGGCGCGCCACCCCTAATTCCTCTCCATTGACAGAGCCAGCTCGTCATTGTAGATTGCGCGCGGTAAGCCATCAAGGCCTACAGGAGCAGTGCTTTCGAGAAAAAATACGTCGAAGCAATCGCCGCCGGAAGATTCCATGCATCCAAGATCACACAGTCTTCAAAATAAGTTCGCCCGCCTCATGATGACACCGGAGCCCTCACCAACGTGACGAAGAGGAGTCTGAATGGCCAAATTGCGAAGGGGAGCTGCCATCATCGCCACGCCAACAAACTTACAAATGGCATCGCAAAAAAAAGAAAAGGAACAAACTTACAAATGGCGAGGACATGGACAAGACGCCCCAGATGGTGGAGATAATGGTGCACACAAAAAATACGGACGAAATGTTTTGTTGCCCAAACAAACAAGATAATGGTGCACACGTCATCACAAAGCACCATGCCTGCTCTCCCTCCAATTCTGCCCATCCCAGATCGGTGGTCCAATGTTCTTCTGCCTCCTTTCGTGTCGTATGGGCCATGGGTCGGGTCGCACCTGCGTTGACTTGTTTGGTGATGGTGACCACCATCTTGCTTCACCAAAGTCGTAATGCGGGTTTTGTTTGATACACATGAGAGACTCAATGTAGCTATTCAAAAGTCTCCTTGAGCTCTCGATTGGCGGCACCGCCTTATGGTGGGTGACTTCGTTCCTGCAATGCCACATGCGCCAAAACTTCATGAGGAAGATCAGACGTTTTTTCTCGATACATTTATCAAGTAGGCGGAGAAGCCATTCGGAGCCTGTGTTCTGAATGATTTGGAGTTCGGGTAGCGCCATGCTCCCTCACGTCTTCCCCCATAGCTCCGAGCATTGGACACGTGCAAACGACATGAGAGGTATCCTCATGTAAAACACCACAAAGAGCACATTTATTTTCCGTAGTGGGTAGATACGTGAATAAAAGTTTTGGTGAAAAGACGTACATACTCCATGATGAAGCGGTGTGCTTGTGCTTCCCGTGATTTGAATTTTGAAATGAAATCCTCATGCGCAGAGCAAGGAAGAATTTTGGGTTTGGAGCAGGTGGTGGAACAACAAACAGAGGATGCACGTGCCCGTCTACCCCTTGTGTGTAGGCCTAGCCCTGGTCCACCGCGACCACCGGGCTGTGATTGGAGGGTAAGATGGCTCCATGTAGGCGTAGGGCGTCAGGAGAGCAGGTGTTGGCTCCACGCCTCGCCCCTGCGCGGGAAGGCCCTAGGCCGCGTCCACGGAGCCGGAGGCGCACAGCATGCTGCGCCTCCAACGCAATCTGACGGACAGGAGCGCCCGCCGCGCCGCGCACCGGGTCCACGCAGCTGGACTGAGTGGTGTGTCCACGGCCCATCCCGGGTTGATCGTACACTGGCGTGTCTACTCGGTTCATGCACCGGGCGTAGCTGGCCGACGCCCCACCCGCACCCCGCGGCGCCACTCCGCCCCCAAACCCAGCTAGCGGAGCGACAGTCACCCGGCCTCCTCGCCTTCGTCACCTCGGCTTCCCCCCCTTCCTAGGGTTTGGCGGCAGAGCAAAAGGCCTCGCGATGGCGCCGTCGGAGGGATGCGGCGGCGACCCGGCGGCGGGGGAGGGGTCGACCAGCGTCACCCGCTCCTCCCGATCCGGCCGCATGGGCCCGACCATCACCCGCTACTTCGGCGACAGACCCGCCGCGGCGCCGACGGCGGGCGAGTGCGACGCGGACGGCGTCGAGGAGGAGGCCGTGGCGAGGCGCGGCTGCTACCCCAACCCCGCTCCCCGCCGCCCTACACCGGCAGCGCCGACGGCGGGTGAGGGCGAGAGCAGGTGGCTCGGCAAGCGGGTCGCGCTGGAAGAAACGAGCGCCGTCCCGAGGTGCGCGCGCTACCGACGCCCTCGACCGTTCGGCGAGGGCACGTCCGCAGCCGGCGCCGAGGAGGCCGTCCTGACGTGCGGGGGCTACGGCGACGCGGCTCCCCGACGCCCTACACCTGTCGGCGCAGGGATCGGCATCCCGACGCCCGCGGCGTCCTGCATCCCGGTGCCGAGCGGAGGGCGAGGAGGCGGAGGTGGTCGCGGCCTCATGGACTCGCACGACTACCACGGCACCTCAAGCCCCCCCGCTTTCAATCTCGCACCCACAAGTGATCTCGCGCCCAAAGTATGGGTCTCGCCGTCTCTTTCTCTCTCATGCTTGTGCTGCGCCTGCGCGCGTGCGTAAAATTGCGCTAGAGTTACTAGATGACAGCTTACAGCTTACAGCTGCGAGCTGCATATTATTGGTCTGCAGCACAAGCTAAATAACATCTGTGTGCATTTCGTTTGATTAGGATAAAGTAACAGCAGAGATGGAGTGCATGGAAGAGGGCTATCTTGCTAAGACTGTTCAGGGTTATGCCGCCAAAGCGATTAAAGCTGGCGAGGTATGCATGTACTGTCCAAAGAACGTACAACCGTCTACCTATTGTTTTATACAGTATTGTAGTATTACTGCTTGTTGTATGTTTTTCTGATATAGTATTGCTTGTACTGTGTGGCCTATGCCATTAGGTAATCTGTGTGAACGAGGAAGAAGATTACAAACCGTCGGCTGCTGATGCGCCTGCAGCTACTTCAGAATCAAAGGCTACACCAGAATCTGCAGTGCCAAAAGTGGAGGAGAAAGTACCTGCCAAGGATAACAATGTAAGTCCCCTTGCAAGAAAATTCGCAGAGGATAACAATGGAAGTCTTTATTTGAGCTAGTCTAGCTAGATAGTAGCTGTAGGCAGTGCACAGTCAATTAAGACATGTGTGTATGTGTTCTCTCAAACAGGAGGTCCAACTGTCAAATGTAAAAGGCACTGGTCCTGATGGTCGTATTCTGAAGGCAGACATTGAAGATTACTTGGGTATGGTAGTTTTTCTCTGATTGATGAAAGGTTCTTTGATGTAATCAGTACTTCTTGCTTGTAGAAACTTAAATAATGACCGCTTGAGTAAATCTTCAGCATTGATTATTATATAAACTGAATTTTAACGAGGTCTCTTCCTGGCTAGATTTGGTTGTAAATCTCTTCTATTTGTTGTTGACTCGCTGTGTAGTTATGTGTTCTTGTTAAATGTGATTTTCTAGAGTTCTTCAGAATTAATTAATGTTGACACATTTAATTGCATATGCATGCCAAATACTTCAGTTATGCAAAAGGCAATCTACTACTTACTTGCACTTCCAGGCTATGCTGCTATTTGCAACCACATTACATTCATTTCAGTCATCCTAGAGTCCTGCAAATGGCAGGAGTTGGTAGTGGGTGAGTGGGAAATTTTTCTGGGGAAAAAAGTTATAATACTTTTTTGCCTATGTTTGTGCAAACCCCCTTTTTGGCCTGTTCTAGCTCATATCTATGCACAGAATCAACCAAATTCAATCGATGTTCAGATTTTTTTTGCCTTGTGATCTGAAGTCGCTTGACTGATGTTCAAGTTTTGCTGCTGAAATTTATATGTAGTCTGCTGTTGCTCATATGTACTAAGCTGGAGCCTGCCTCTGAGCGCATGGAGCTCGTTATGTCATGCATTTGGCTTGTGCTTTCCTTGTATCATGTGAATCAAATGGAACCTAACCAGCGTCTAATGATTATTTTTGTTAACAAAGCTTCTGTAGGCAAGGGTGGCAAGAGCAAGTCTTTTGCAGCTTCAGGATTAGATTACACTGATATTCCAAATGCGCAGATAAGAAAGGTATGTTTAACCGTGAAGAATGCCGATGTGACTTTTTTGGTTGATCCTATCTGCCTTGTAGTGTTTTAACTCCTATTCCTTTCAGGTTACTGCGAACCGTCTCTTGGCATCTGAACAAACCATCCCACATTACTACTTGACAGTTGACACATGTGTCGACAAACTTACGAAGTACGTTTCAGGCGTGATGTTGTAACGCATGCACCCTTTTAATACTGAACTTTTGTGTAAAGAACAGTTCTTCATTTTGTTGTGATACAGGTTGCGAGGGCAACTGAACCCACTGCAGGAAGCATCTGGTGGAAAGAAGATATCTATTAACGACCTTGTTATAAAGGTAATCACTGTGCAGTGGCAGTGCTAGATGTCAATCCACCTAAACTCTTAGTACTTGTGTAATTTTTGTGGTGAATATAACAGAAACTAAGTGTGTTTTGAAAAGTTCGTGATGTCAGTTGACATCACAAACAGTGTGTAGCTTTGCCACTGTCACTACATGTACTTCTGAAATGCTAGTTTGATCCTGAATTTCTCAATTTTACTGAATTTCTCAATTTAACGATCGCGTTAGTTTTATCCTGAATTTCTCAATTTCACTACGCTCACTGCATGTACTTCTGAAATGGGATTTCATTTGCATTGTGGAAAAAGTTTATTATATTTGTACTTTTGAGGATTCTAATGGATTTGCATTGTGGAAAAAGTTTTATCCTGTGCTGTCACATGTCCTTGACACAGTTAGTGTGTGTGGTAGGCTGGTAGCAGTAGTAGTACTAAACGTGAGGAACACGGCTAATTCTTTCAAACTGTTAATTTTACACGGTGACATACTTGTATTTTCTGCAGGGAAACATTGCCAGGTGGCTGAAGAAGGAAGGAGACAAAGTCTCACTTGGTGGAATTTTGTGCGGGGCGGAAACAGTAAGATTTTTCATCTGCAAATTGTATGTTCCTTGGTCAGTACACACTTACAGATGCAGCAGAAGCTAAATAACATCTGTACGCATTTTGTTTGGTTAGGAAAAAGTCACGGCAGAGATGGAATGCATGGAAGAGGGCTATCTTGCTAAGATTGTTCAGGGTGATGGTGCCAAAGAGATTAAAGTTGAAGAGGTATATATTTACTGTCCAAAGAATATATAATTGTCTTTTTTTTTCCTTATTTCAAAGACAAGCATATTGTAGTTGTTGAACTTAAGTCTAATTTAGTTTTTCAGAGTTATTGGCAGAGTCAGTAATATATCATCATATTTTAGTTTTTCATATTAATGCCTTATTCTTTAGGCCTAGGTGACATTCTTTGGTAGGCTATATATATATATATACATATATATATATATATATATATATATATATATATATATATATATATTCTGTATTGCACAAGCTGTTCTTCCTTTCAAAAGAAATACTTTCCCTTATTTGTTTTGTTTAATTTTTCTTATTATCGGTACTCACCTAATACCTGATTGGTTGTGTCCGTTCTACAGCATGTTCTATCGGTTAAAATGGACAACAATGGAGAGAATGAAATATCATGGGAAAAGGAAACATCTCAACCATCAGATTTTGTTTGCAGTGATAGAGGAGGTTGTTTTGGCTCTAAGAAGGGCAAACTGAATTATATCTCGAAGATGAATTACTATTTAAGGGTTGATTGTGTTAGTGACATCAAGCCAATTTCTAATAGAGAAGCAAGAAGCAGTCATTCTCGATACGAAGTGTTGAAGGAAAGATGTGGCGACTTAGGTACCATGTCTTATCTTCCTTTTCACAACTTGATAATATTTTGTGCTGTTTATTTGGTCGTTGCTTTAGCAACCAAAGTAGTCGTTTTTTTCTCTGAACTCTTTTTATATCTCTGCAGCAGAAGTTCCTTCCTTGCTATCAACTTGTGCAAGCATTAAAAGTTCTCATGTTGATATATTAACTCAGGTATTTTATCACTGTGGTTCTATGATTGCATTACTTGATTGAAGATATGTTCCAAGATTCAGAGTTGGCATCTTACTCAAATTTATTTGTGCAATTCTATGATCATATACTACTTGATTGGAAACAAATTCAAAGATTCAGAGTTGGCATTTAACACTGTAATTCTATGATTATATTACTTGATTGGAGATGCATTCAAAGATTCATAGTTGGCATCTTAACAAAATTTGGTGTTTACTTTATCTTGATTTGCATTGAACAAGAATGAAAGCTGTGCGCATTTGTCTTTGTGAATTTGGACATCGAGTCCCCACATTACTGGTTGTGACCCAATTTCCAGTGTCCCGTGAGGTTTACTGGTTGATTTTTCTGATACGGGAAACGTGTACTCAGCCCTAGATCATAACCTATAAGGCTGCTTCTTTCGTACGACATTCTTTTAATCTGTTGTAGCTAGCAGATTTCATTAAAAGGGGTACGAACCACTTGCACAGAATGCAAGGAGAAATGTAACACATGATTTAAGTTGAACACTAAGCAGCCTGCAGTCCTATGACATTCAGAAAGGTATAGGCAGATTGGTTTGCCCCTCACATAACCAAAAGAAATCCCTAAGAACCCCCAGGATCTATTTATCTTTCTATTTCCAGGAGGCATAGCATCATAATATTCTGAATTCTCAACTAATTTACCTAATCTCTCCTGAGCTTATTCTGTATATGTGACTGAAAATTAGATGTGAACTTTATATCTTGGTTTACATTGAGAAATTGTATATTCTATGAAGAACTCGATTATGTTCAACATCTGATTTACCTTTTGCTTTTTAGATATTTATGGATATTTGCGGATCAACCATTTCACTTCAGGAGAATCTGAGCAAATTGGACATAAACCTGTTGAGCGAGGTTGCTTTTGTTAGATCAGGAATCAAACCACGCGACTTTTATTCAACTTGTGCTGGAAAAGTTTTGGAGCCAAATCGTCTGCTTTCATGTTATCAAATCCCAAGAGATTCAACAATTAAACTCAACGCTCGTCTGCGAGGTGGCTGGTACGTGTTAAACTGAAAATCTAATTATCCATTCACCTTTCATGATAAATGTGCCATGCTAGTTCACATTTTAAACATTTTGTCTGGTTTGTGATAGTTAGAGGGGTTAAGATTCTTGTTTTGGACATGAGGGGGTAAAGTGGCCCAAACGGGATACTTGTGGGGGTTATCTATACTTTTTTGTTTTTTTCCTGCAACACTTCCGGTCCCTGAACATTGGAAAACACTAATTTTGCTTGTTTTGCAGTGCTGGTCACAACTGGGATGATGTAATAAGTGATCTGGATCGATACCGGTGTGTGCCTTTGCCAGGGGACCTACTTCTCCCGGAACAGGCCATCATACACCCACAAGTGGAAGTAAAATATCTGGCACGTCTCCTCCAAGTTCGATGTAGAAAAGTGCTTATCTACCTGTGCCGGAAGCACTATAGTGGCCATTCCTTCGGAGGTAATTTCAGTTCCCAGCAAATTATGTTTGACAGCGATGGAAATGTCCGCATCCATGCTGCCCCGGAACAGTATAGTCAGCCTTCTGCCTTATTGGACTATAATGTTGTTTCTGGAATCTTTGACCGGGCCTTAGGAGTCGCAGCTGACAAACATCCAACGGATTTCTTTCATCTGATTCACTTCTTGTCAGTTGATGGTCCAACTGTTGACTGTCAAAGTAAGGCAGTGATTGCTTTTGTCACAAATCACATTTCTCTCTTGACTTATTCTGAAAGGATCAACCACAGCGCATTTCTGGATCTTTTGATTACAAGGCTTGGTGCAGATGATCTAGCCGCCTTGAAAAAAATTCTTGTGCCATTTGATTGGGATCTCAGGTTGAGGCAGATTCCAGCAATGAATCAAACGTACACTTATATTTGGTGGGAAGATGAAGATGGGATCATACGTTACCCGTATAAGAATCATGGAGTCAGTTTGCTCCGGTTTTCTCACAATTTTTTCAAACACCGCTTCGTAAGATATTTCTTCAAATAATCTCTCTTGTATTTAAGTATGACAAGCTATTTTTGTACCAGAAGCTGATAAAACTTATTTTGATGCAGGGGTTCACATTAGATGAGCTTGAAGCAGCGTTCTCATTGGTGATGGCTGACCAAAATTTTCTAGCTCACCTGCTGTTTAAAATTCTAATAAGGTTCAAAAGCAAATGTCAGCAGCCATGCCCTGCATCGGTTGAGACTTTTATTGATGAAGTGATTGAAATGTGAGCTATGTACTTGCTAGTTAGTAATCATACATAATATGTCAACTTAGCTGATATGGTTATTGCTTATTTGCAGGCTTGGTGATCACACTGTTGATTGCGAGATGGTCCAAGGTAACTGATTGCAAGCGCAATGCCTGCCTGGGAAATGCGAGCTGGGTGACTGACTGTTTAGCTAGATGGCCTGTTACGTTTTGTCAGAGCTGAATGCATGTCTAATACTAGTGGCAAATGGTAGCTGTTGTAAGCCTTTGAGCCTGGTTCAACGTTACAAAACTGAAGTTCGCATTGTACTTGTACCCATTACCTTGCTCCACTTTGCAGTTGGTGGTAGGGGTTAACTTAGTTTTTCTGCTTGTGGCTTCCGAGTTGGTTTGGCTGAAGTCTGCTCCAACCTAGCTGAGAGCTGCTACTCTTTGGTGTTTGTTTGATTTTTATGCGCATGTTGCTTGTGCTGGACACTCGGGGGTGGCTTGGTGTGTGTCCTCTCCGTATTCCTTTTTTTTTGGACACGATCATATGTTTGTTTTTTTGTCCCTCGGTTTTGTTGCACCTTTGGTTGAGTCCTCTTTCAGCTTGAAAATATTTTGTTTCAACAAGGTTGTCATCCAACTGGACCTTTTCATACTCTTTCAGCTTGAATATTTTTTGTTTCATTAATTCAGAGAAGGCACACTCAAAGACAAGAGATTGTACGTCGTCCGGTGCTACCAGTCTTTGAAGGCATCAATCTTTCACCACTAGTCCAGATGGCCATGCCACAGAACGAATGTAACCAGTCCACAGGACAAGCGGAAATTACGTGCTTTCTTTAAAAAAAAAAGATTTTGACAACGCAAAAATATCTGAATATTTTTGTAGAAACACACACAGATGTATACTACCTATGTGCAAAATTTCACAACAAATTACATTTTTTCAAAACAATTTTCTTTTCATATATCCAGAGTGAACGCACACAAGTTTCCACAGATTTGCTTTTCAACTTCTTCTGAAACTTCTAAATATGTTTATTTTATTTTTTCACGCACCAGAAGTTCGCACTACAGAACAAGAGACAATGCCTCATGTCCAGCAACATACGACAGTTAACAAATTGAGTACCTATATTCTTTTAAAATCCAGAATTTATCTTGTTTTTTGGTCTGTCAATACCAGTCAAATCATGGTCAAGCAAACAGCGGATGAGGGAGGCATCAAAATAGTTTCAAACATCTAATATTGCTTGTAAATCATAGTAGTAGCATTCATGCAAGAAAATGCAAGTTACAATCCAAAAGAAGCCACTCACTAGACATAGAGCCATGACTCATACATAATGTATACTACCCAACATCCAGTTTATAATAACTAAAAACAGTTGATAATGACGACATTAAATGCCTCCAGTGGACCTACGACAACATCAAGTGATAATGATGCGGTCCAAATTTCCACTTGATAAGTTGCAACATCTCAGGCCTTCATCCTCTTTTCACTTGCACCAAACTCGCTTGCTTCCATCTCTCTCTGGCAAAAAGAAACAGAGATGTCTGTCAAATATAATACTTTTAATGTGACCATAGGACAGGTTATAATTACCTAAAAACTTTTAAAATGAAAAAACTGCAAGTCAGAGTAAACATGCGTCGATATTAATTAATTGGGCAACACCCAACACAATGTCTAAAGGTCAGTCCAGGATGCTCTGAATTAAAATTGTTGAAACAGCCATCTGTGTCAAAGGTATATATTTTTTTACTTTTGACATCTTTCATTCAGAAACTTGTCAGTGCTCAGCTCTAGTTTGAAATTATGCTTCATCTGCTATGTGCATCTTTGAATGGACTTGGCTCATACCAATTCCGAGTTCAGAAACAAACTACACATACCCTGCTATATTCATGGCGAAGCTAATGACAACACTATGGTTTGCAAGAAGTTTGGTACTGATATAAAAAGAAAAAAGAAAAGAAAAAACAGCCTTAAAACATGCAAAAGAGTATCATCATGATGTGCAAGAAGTTTGGTACTGATATGACAAGGGGGCAGAGTAATTTGGTAGTAAAAATTGATTCCAGAATCATGATTGCCGATGAGCATCAATATCAGACATCTACTGTTGAACATGGGGAGGTGACCAAATATCTTAATTTCTATAAGTATGAAGCAAACTGGATGCGATAAACAAGCATTGGAATTTTAATCATTTTATAAAACCTAAGCAAAATTATTACAGTAGCACGCCTGCAAATGAAAGCATCTTCAGTGATAGTGAGCATATATAAATAAAATGACAGTAGTATGCAAATGAAACTATGCTTGCTGGTGGTAGCAGTACCGGGTGATCCTGTCGTCGGTGCACACTGAACTCACTTGCAAAGAGCTGGGAATAAATATCTCTCGTCTTCTGTTGATAGACCTGGACATCGTTGTTATTCCCCATGTCGACACGAAGCAAATACTGGGCTTTGTGCACTAGTCGACGGTCCTTCCCCACCACACTGGTATCGTTTACGACTAGGTAGACGACGCCGTCTTGATGGATGCTCAGGACAGGGAACGACGGAGCAAGCTGTCCCAAACCAGCAGACTGGTAGTTGGCGTTTGCCCAGATGTCTCCAATGCTGCACTGGTAGCTTATGCTCCACCCTGAGTGGTCAGGGTACAGAGTCCAGACGGTCAGTCCAAATTTTTCGCCGGGCTTGCGTTCAACAAATTTATTGAAGGCAAGGAACTTGATGGAGCCACGAACACAGGCCACGGAGCGGAACTCCTCAGCACAGAGGCCGTCTGGATACTCAGAGACATCATAGTTTGGACGTCCTTGGGGCAACTCAATGAAGCTGAACTTGCAGCCTTGGTGCAGATCACAGAGCACCATGCCTTGGTGGAGATCCACCCAGCAGAAGGTAGAGCCCCGATAAGAGAAGCACGAGTGAACGGAGAAGTTCATGGCGGTGTTGGGTGGAAGGTGCAGGCAGCCGGGCTTCAAGACCCATTCTTTGGCTGACGATTCCCACAGCCAGAGCGCGGCTCGGGAGAAGCCTGGCATGACCCAGACGAGCTCGGCAAGAAGGTAGCCACCCTCGGTCCCGGTGGCGTCGCACATGACGACGGCCGACTGGTGCCCCATGGCCATATACTCGTCGGAGGGGATAGGGGGGATGACGGAGAGGGAGTCATTCCTGGCGTCGTAGATGAGATAGCCACCCATCTGCGCCACCGTATCGGCGCCAGGGCGGTACCCTCCGGCGTAGAGGGCGACCAGGTTCTTGTCCGCGCTGGAGATGCGGCCCGAGTCCAGGCGTAGGACTGTGGTCGGGAGCGGGGCGGAATTCGGCGGCACCAGTATGTGGAGGAAGGAGAGTTCCGGCGGATAGGCGACGTCCGCGCGGGCCTTGAAGGTGCGCAGGTACTCGATGACTGCATCACTCATCACTTTGTAGCTTGGTAGTCCTCTTCCTCCCCACGGGGAGGGGATTGACTCTCCGCCGGACACCGCCTCGTCGTGGGAGAAAACAACCTCGCGCTTGAGCAGAACCATGGGAGGGGCCATGGCGGCTAGCTAGCTAAGGTAGGGATTAGGGTTGGATGGAGGGAGGAGAAGGGATTTGGGGATCGATGGTTGCGGCGCCGCTAGGGTTAGGGTTGAGTGGAGGAAGCAGGCAGCGATTTGATTTGGGGATCGAGCGAGGAAGGAGAAGGTGGGTTTGTTTGTTTGCCTGGTGGATCTAAAATACAGTAGCAGGGAAACCGGCGTGAAGGGAAAGAGGGGACTCGCCCGGACCGTGCGATCGCTCAGCGGACGGTGGATATGTCAGGGCATCTACAGCCGAACCCCTATTTCCTCTCTAAACGTCCGCCCTGTCAGTGCCCGGTCATAAAAGATCGACCCAACCGGACCTCCCACTTAGTCCCTATACGTCTGGACTGACCGACACCCCTCAAATCGGGACCAAATATAGGGACGATCTGAGGGCACCCGGATGCTCCATTTCATAGCGAACCCGCCTGCAGCCACCCGAAGAGGAGATGATCTTGCGTGCTTCTGCTCCGGCGCGCTCGTCGACCCAAATTTTAGTCCCACCCCGCCGCGCGAGCCGGACGCCGGCCGGCTTAAATAGCCGCGCCGGCGAATCGCGCCAAGCTTCTCTGTTAATTGTTGTAACACCCCGATAATCAAGCTACAGTAATCCCATGTTAATGGTGCCATGTCATCATTTTCACTGTTGCTAAATCCCTCTTTGATTCAAACCAATTCAAAATTCAAATTTAAAATAAAGTCAAAAAATTCAAGTTTTCAAATGTCAAAACTAATATGTTCAAAATGTGGCAATTAATCCATAGGTAATATTGGTGAAGAAACCACGTTTTTATAAAGTATTTAATTGTCCTATAATAATTAGAACAGCAGCTAAAACAATTAATTAAATGCCTTTTATAAATTATAAAATATTAAACTAAATTATTTAGGTGCCAAAGTTATTGTGGCAGTGGTATAATTAGTATTACTAATTTAGGTGTTGTTTGTATATTTTATAAAACAAAAACAATTGGAAAATAAAATAAAACAATAAAAGAAAAAAAATAAATAAAAAGAAAACAACCCCCATGGACCAACCGGCCCAGCTAACCAGCCGGCCGGCCCAGCCCAGCGCCTGGCCTACTTAACCCCCGCTTCCCCCACAAACCCTAACCCTTCCCCCGATCCCCTCTCTTCCTCGCGTGCTCCCTCCCCGATCTGGACGCCGTCGCCTCGCCGTCGCCCGCCTCCGCCGACCTCCTCCCCCAGCGGCTTCACCAAGCCTCGCCGCCCCTCTCCTCCGCAACGGCAGTGAGCTCCCGTTACACCTCCTCCCCCCTCGACCCGCTTCTGCTCCCGCGCCGCCCGCGTGCTGCTCGCCCGCCCCGCGCGCCCATGCTGCCCACCGCTGCAGCCCCGCGCCGTGCTGCTGCTCGCGCTCCGCGCTCACCGCGCGCTGCGGCTACGGCTGCCTGCGTTGGCCGCCGCCGTTGCCGCGCCCCGCCTCTGCCGCCTTCCCCCTCTCTGCTGCCCCGCGCGCCTGCTCACGCTTCCGTCGCCCGCTCACCCGCGCAGCCCGCGCCCCTGACGCCGTCTTCGCCCGCGTCCCGGCCAGCCGCTGCCCTTCTCGCGCCATCGCCGTGCCCCGCGCCCCCTGCCCTGCGCCCTGGCCTCGCCTCGCTCGCCCGCCGCTTGTCCTCGCCTCCTTCCCTTGCTGTGCTGCTGCCTACTAACTACTACGGCTGCTCGCCGCTCTGCTTAGCTGCTACTGCTGCTCAAGCTGCTGCCGCTGCTAGCTCCTGCCGCGCCCGCGCCTCCGCGCGTGCGCCCGCGCGCGCTGGCCTCGCCCGCTGCTCGCCCTCGCCGCCCCCTGCGGCCTAGCTGCTGCTGCTCCGCTGCCGTGGCTGCTCCTGCTAACTGCTGCGTGCTGCTGTGCTGCACTGCTACAGTAACATTCAGTTACTGTAGCAGTAGCTGGCTTTGCTGCTGCTACGTTGACTACCTCTTTTGACAGCAACAAAACAGCGACAAGACGAGTCCTCAAATGAGTAAAAATTATATGAACAGAAAGTAGACGTAACAAGCTTCATTTTGTTCCATTGGACCAGTTTCAGATAATGCGTAGATTAATTCCTACGAAAATCACAAAGTTCTAAGTTCTGTCAACAGAAAAACAGAAAAACAACTTTATTTTCATAGCTACTTTAGAGCTATTGATGATCAAGCAAAATGAACTCTAATATGGATGAAAGTGATACTAACATGTAGATCGCAGAAAAATGCTCACAATTGATATAAGGCACAAAATCATAGGATGTACAGAACAATAGAAATAGCCTCCGGAAAACAGCTAAGTGGTGTTCAAAACTGAGGGAGAATTTCGGAGATTTTCAGAAAACTTCGGAAATTCGTAGAAATTCATCCGTAGCTCGGATGGAAAAACTTTATACATCAAAGTTGATCAGAAAGACGAGACGAATTCGATGGTGCCCTCTGTGTGGCTGTCACATGCCTCTAACACTACAAACAGGGAATCTTCCCCCCTCCGGGTCACCTGTCCGATAGTTGCCCAGAGCCGGGAAAATATTTCCGGATATTTTCCCGCTCCGTCTGTAACGTGTAGCACTACGTTAGATCACCCCTAGCGTAGCTTTTTGCCATGTCTTGCTTTGTGATTGCATTTGTATGCCGTGTATTTATTTGTTTCCTCCCCCTCTTCTCTCCGGTAGACTCCGAGACCGCTGATGATCCGGTGAATGGCTACTTCACCGTAGAAGATCCGTTTCTATCTGCAAAGCAACCAGGTAAGCAAACCCCCTTGATCATTCCGATATCACCCATTCCTTCTCCCCCTTGCTTGCATTAGATTTTGCTACTGTTATTGTTTGCTCCTATTCTGATGCATAGCCTGTTTTTGTAACCTGCTGTTGTTACTTTACCTATTATCCTAAACTGCTTAGTATAGGTTGTTGGGAGAACCATCAGTAGCCTCTCCAGTGTCCCTGTTGCCCTGCTTAGTTACAGTTGCCCCGATCATTGAGACCGACACAGCACCGCACACCCCTTAAGTTGTACGACACTACATAGGTACCATCGAGTGACGAGGGTGATACCTCTTACCTCACTCCTGATGTGACCTCTGTAGTATAGCTAGTCGATTGTGGTTACCGAGGGTGATTCCTCTTTCCCCATCCCTGATGAAACTTATGTCGTGCAACCCCGCAAGTGTGGATGCCAACGAGGGTGATTCCTCCGGGTTCACCTTAACGGATACCTCGAGTGGGAGTCCATCGAGGGTGATTCCTCGGATTTCCCTTTGTTGGGGAACGGAGCATGAATTTCAAAAATTTTCCTACGCTCACGCAAGATCTATCCATGGAGATGCATCGCTACGAGAGGGGAGAGTGTGTCTACGTACCCTCGTAGACCGTTAGCGGAAGCGTCTCACAACGCGGTTGATGTAGTCGAACAATCCTTCGAGCTCCACCGATCGAGTACCGAACGTACGGCACCTCCGAGTTCTACACACGTGCAGCTCGGTGACGTTCCTCGCCTTCTTGATCCAGCAAGACGTCGAGGTAGTAGATGAGTTCCGTCAGCACGACGGCGTGGCGACGGTGATGGTGAAGTGATTCCGGCAGGGCTTCGCCTAAGCTCTCCGAAAATATGACCGAGGTGGAAAACAAAGATCAGGGCACCGCACACGGCTATGGGACAATTGTGTGTCTCCAAGGAGTGCCCCTCCTCCGTATATAAAGGAGGGAGAGAGGAGGAGGCTGGCCCTAGGGGCTGCGCCAAGAGTGGGGAGTCCTACTAGGACTCCTTAGTCCTAGTAGGATTCCACCTCCCATACGGAGTAGGAAAGGGGGAAGGGAGAGGGAAAGGAAAGAGGGGGCTGCGCCCCCTCCCCTAGTCCAATTCGGTTTGGGCAAGGGGGGGGGGGGCGCCTCCTCTCATGGCCTGCCTCTCCTTTTCCCGTATGGCCCAATAAGGCCCATTACTTCTCCCGGTGAATTCCCGTAACTCCCCGGTACTCCGAAAAATACCCGAATCACTCGGAACCTTTCCGATGTCCGAATATAGCCTTCCAATATATGAATCTTTACCTCTCGGACATTCCGAGACTCCTCGTCATGTCCGTGATCTCATCCGGGACTCCGAACAACATTCGGTCACCAATCACATAACTCATATAATACTAAATCGTCATCGAACCTTAAGTGTGCGGACCCTACGGGTTCGGGAATGATGTAGACATGACCGAGACAACTCTCCGGTCAATAACCAACAGCGGGACCTGGATGCTCATATTGGTTCCTACACATTCCACGAAGATCTTTATCGGTGAACCTCATATGTCAACATACGTTGTTCCCTTTGTCTGGCGGTATGTTACTTGCCCGAGATTCGATCGTCGGTATCCAATACCTAGTTCAATCTCGTTACCGGCAAGTCTCTTTACTCGTTCCGTAATACATCATCTTTCAACTAACTCTTTAGTCACGGTGCTTGCAAGGCTTCTGTGATGCTGTATTACCGAGAGGGCCCAGAGATACCTCTCCGATAGTCGGAGTGACAAATCCCAATCTCGATCCATGCCAACTCAACAAACACTTTCGGAGATACCTGTAGTGCACCTTTATAATCACCCAGTAACGTTGTGACGTTTGATACACCCAAAGTATTCCTACGGTATCCGGGAGTTGCATGATCTCATGGTCAGAGGAACGTGTATTTGACATAGTGAAAGCAATAGCAATAAACTGAACGATCATTTGCTATGCTAACGGTTGGGTCAAGTCCATCACATCATTCTCCTAATGATGTGATCCCGTTATCAAATGACAACTCATGTCCATGGTCAGGAAACCTTGGCCATCTTTTGATCAACGAGCTAGTTTAGTAGAGGCATACTAGGGACATAGTATTTGTCTATTATCCACACATGTATTTAGTTTCCGGTCAATACAATTCTAGCATGAATAATAAACCATTATCATGAACGGGGAAATATGATAATAATAAACACTTTATTAATTGCCTCTAGGGCATATTTCCAACACCCTTTTGATGTATGGACACACGGTTACCCTACATTTATTTCAGTCCCGGGTTGAAGTCGGGTTGACCCCGAGGGGTTCCCGCGAGAGATGTGAAGTCGGGATTGACCGTGAGGGTACCCGCGAGATAATTACGAGGTGTGGCCGGGCAGGCGGAGACCGTCCTAGAGAGGGATGGGCCTGGCCCTTGTTGCATTTCCTCGAGACGGGACGACAGGAGTACTGATCGTCACCGCGAGCTCCAAATAATGCGCTAACGGATTTGGGTATTGATCTGAGTGGGTCGTTGGCCCTATACGCACTACCACCACGTGGGATAATGGTTTATGGGACCCTCTACGGCTTTGTTTCAGCCGAAAGCTTTGTCAGACGTCCTGTTCAGCATTGTGGCACGGCAGGATCGGCGCCATCCATGACAGAGGTGGTGCCTGGATCTAACCCTGCACACAACGACCCGGAGTGCAAAGGGCGATGGGCCCAAGACCCCTGAGCACTTAGGATGTAGACCGGCGGGGACCTCTCTGCTGAGCTCTAGGTAGGACTACGTCGTGTCGATTACCCGAGGCCGGGCATTACCCGGCAAGTGTGTCCGGCCAGATGTAATCGAGCGTGCTGGGTAACAGTAGTGCACCCCTGCAGGGAAGTTATCTATTCGAATAGCCGTGTCCACGGTAACAGGACGCTCAGTGTTGTATCCCGATCTATTACCACTTGAACTGTATACATGATATTTAATTGGAAGCTCCGGGATCGCTTTCTCGCAGGGAGTCGAGGAAGGATCTCTGGGCTTTGCTTCAACATGTTTGTTAAATTATAATATGCTAATCTGCACTCTTCTTATGCTGCAAGACCCTGAAGATGCTAGTCTTCGATAGGCTAGGCCTTTCTCTCTATTCTGGCATTCTGCTATTTAGTCCACAGATACAGCCTCTTCATTTGAAACCAATGCATAATTAGTATAGTTCTGATGTCAGTCTTGCGAGTACTTTGGATGAGTACTCACGGTTGCTCTGCTATTCTTTTCCCCATACCCATTTGATGATACATCAGACGATGGAGCCCAGGAGCCAGACGCCACCGCAGGAGCCTGCTACGACGTGGAGATCATCTACGACCAGGAGTAGTTAGGAGACTCCCAGGCAGGAGGCCTGCGCCTTTTCGATCGTTGTCGTTGTTTTGCCCCGCCTTTTTAAGGCTTACCTTTTTATCTTTTATATCTGTACTCAGATATCTAACGCTTTCGCTGTTGCTTGTATGACATCGAGCTTATGTATTCGAGCCCTCGAGGCCCTGGCTTGTAATATAAAGCTTGTATTATTTTATTTTGTGTTTAGAGTTGTGTTGTGATATCTTCAAGTGAGTCCCTAGGCTTGATCGTGTGCATTGCGTGTATGATTAGTGCACGATTAAGTCGGGGGCATCGCAAGTTGGTATCAGAGCCGACTGCCTGTAGGAAGCCCCTTTCCAACTCCTTGGCTGAAGTTGAGTCTAGTCTTTGCAAAATGATTTTTACTAACATGGCTGTGTGGCTTACGGGCCCACGTCGCCAATGCGTGGTATTAGGATTTTTTTATTCCTCTTCCTTACTCTGGGACTCTAATTTCTCATCCTTTTCGGGTTAAATGATTTTACTAACTCTGACATTAGGTTCTCGTAATCACATTCACCCGGAGAGCTGGATTGTCTGCAACTTTTCCTTTCCATTGGTCTGTTGAATCAGATCACCTCATTTTCCTTTCCATTGGTCTGTTTAACCTTTCTGGTAATCTGGCTTTAAATGAGCAGTGATAATTCCCTGCTTAAGTCAACACCCCCAAATAAAACCTTGTTACTATTGTTGATGACATTCCGGTAACCATTGATGGACGAGAACCTTGCCTATTGGTCCGCCTCGTTTTAACGAGCAGGAAAATGGTTCTCTTCGTTCCCTGCCCATGGTACCGACGTTGTTGCCGACATAGCTGACAGATTGTCCCCTGACTTGCCTTGCTGTCATGGCCTTCCAAGATGTCACTGCCTTCTCACTCGTAATCGACACTCACCACAGTTCCACAGGATCGAAACCTGACTCTCGTGTTCATCCTTGATCCCGAAAATTCCCCTTACTCCATCTCTTAAATCTCGGGACGAGATTTCTTGTAGTGGAGGAGATTTGTAACACCCCGATAATCAAGCTACAGAAATCCCATGTTAATGGTGCCATGTCATCATTTTCACTGTTGCTAAATCCCTCTTTGATTCAAACCAATTCAAAATTCAAATTTAAAATAAAGTCAAAAAATTAAAGTTTTCAAATGTCAAAACTAATATGTTCAAAATGTGGCAATTAATCCATAGGTAATATTGGTGAAGAAACCACGTTTTTATAAAGTATTTAAATGTCCTATAATAATTAGAACAGCAGCTAAAATAATTAATTAAATGCCTTTTATAAATTATAAAATATTAAACTAAATTATTTAGGTGCCAAAGTTATTGTGGCAGTGGTATAATTAGTATTACTAATTTAGGTGCTGTTTGTATATTTTATAAAACAAAAACAATTGGAAAATAAAATAAAACAATAAAAGAAAAAAACAAATAAAAAGAAAACAACCCCCCCGGACCAACCGGCCCAGCTAACCAGCCGGCCGGCCCGGCCCAGCGCCTGGCCTACTTAACCCCCGCTTCCCCCACAAACCCTAACCCTTCCCCCGATCCCCTCTCTTCCTCGCGTGCTCCCTCCCCGATCTGGACGCCGTCGCCTCGCCATCGCCCGCCTCAGCCGACCTCCTCCCCCAGCGGCTTCACCGAGCCTCGCCGCCCCTCTCCTCCGCAACGGCAGTGAGCTCCCGTTACACCTCCTCCCCCCTCGACCCGCTTCTGCTCCCGCGCCGCCCGCGTGCCCATGCTGCCCACCGCTGCAGCCCCGCGCCGTGCTGCTGCTCGCGCTCACCGCGCGCTGCGGCTGCGGCTGCCTGCGTTGTTCGCCGCCGTTGCCGCGCCCCGCCTCTGCCGCCTTCCCCCTCTCTGCTGCCCCGCGCGCCTGCTCGCGCTTCCGTCGCCCGCTCACCCGCGCAGCCCGCGCCCCTGACGCCGTCTTCGCCCGCGTCCCGGCCAGCCGCTGCCCTGCCCGCGCCATCGCCGTGCCCCGCGCCCCCTGCCTTGCGCCCTGGCCTCGCCTCGCTCGCCCGCTGCTTGTCCTCGCCTCCTCCCCTTGCTGTGCTGCTGCCTACTAAGTACTGCGGCTGCTCGCCGCTCTGCTTAGCTGCTACTGCTGCTCAAGCTGCTGCCGCTGCTGCCTGCCGCGCGTGCGCCCGCGCGCGCTGGCCTTGCCCGCTGCTCGCCCTCGCCGCCCCCTGCGGCCTAGCTACTGCTGCTCTGCTGCCGTGGCTGCTCCTGCTAACTGCTGCGTGCTGCTGTGCTGCACTGCTACAGTAACTGAGTAGCTAGCTTTGCTGCTGCTACGTTGACTACCTCTTTTGACAGCAACAAAACAGCGACAAGATGAGTCCTAAAATGAGTAAAAATTATATGAACAGAAAGTAGACGTAACAAGCTTCATTTTGTTCCATTGGACCAGTTTCAGATAATGCGTGGATTAATTCCTACGAAAATCACAAAGTTCTAAGTTCTGTCAACAGAAAAACAGAAAAAGAGCTTTATTTTCATAGCTACTTTAGAGCTGTTGATGATCAAGCAAAATGAACTCTAATATGGATGAAAGTGATACTAACATGTAGATCGCAGAAAAATGCTCACAATTGATATAAGGCACAAAATCATAGGATGTACAGAACAATAGCAATAGCCTTCGGAAAACAGCTAAGTGGTGTTTAAAACTGAGGGAGAATTTCGGAGATTTTCAGAAAACTTCAGAAATTCGTAGAAATTCATCAGTAGCTCGGATGGAAAAACTTTATACATCAAAGTTGATCAGAAAGACGAGACGAATTCGATGGTGCCCTCTGTGTGGCTGTCACATGCCTCTAACACTGCAAACAGGGAATCTTCCCCCCTCCGGGTCACCTGTCCGATAGTTGCCAGAGCCGGGAAAATATTTCCGGATATTTTCCCGCTCCGTCTGTAACGTGTAGAACTGCGTTAGATCACCCCTAGCGTAGTTTTTTGCCATGTCTTGCTTTGTGATTGCATTTGTATGCTGTGTATTTATTTGTTTCCTCCCCCTCTTCTCTCCGGTAGACTCCGAGACCGTTGATGATCCGGTGAATGGCTACTTCACCGTAGAAGATCCGTTTCTATCTGCAAAGCAACCAGGCAAGCAAACCCCCTTGATCATTCCGATATCACCCATTCCTTCACCCCCTTGCTTGCATTAGATTTTGCTAATGTTATTGTTTGCTCCTATTCTGATGCATAGCCTATTTTTGTAACCTGCTGTTGTTACTTTACCTACTATCCTAAACTGTTTAGTATAGGTTGTTGGGAGAACCATCAGTAGCCTCTCCAGTGTCCCTGTTGCCCTGCTTAGTTACAGTTGCCCCGATCATTGAGACCGATGGGCTGAGACCGACACAGCACCGCACACCCCTTAAGTTGTATGACACTACATAGGTACCATCGAGTGACGAGGGTGATACCTCTTACCTCACTCCTGATGTGACCTCTGTAGTATAGCTAGTCGATTGTGGTTACCGAGGGTGATTCCTCTTTCCCCATCCCCGATGAAACTTATGTCGTGCAACCCCACAAGTGTGGATGCCAACGAGGGTGATTCCTCCGGGTTCACCTTGACGGATACCTCGAGTGGGAGTCCATCGAGGGTGATTCCTCGGATTTCCCTTTTGATGTATGGACACACGGTTACCCTACATTTATTTCAGTCCCGGGTTGAAGTCGGGTTGACCCCGAGGGGTTCCCGCGAGAGATGTGAAGTCGGGATTGACCGTGAGGGTACCCGCGAGATAATTATGAGGCGCGGCCGGGCAGGCGGAGACCGTCCTAGAGAGGGATGGGCCTGGCCCTTGTTGCATTTCCTCGAGACGGGACGACAGGAGTACTGATCGTCACCGCGAGCTCCAAATAATGCGCTAACGGATTTGGGTATTGATCTGAGTGGGTCGTTGGCCCTATACGCACTACCACCACGTGGGATAATGGTTTATGGGACCCTCTACGGCTTTGTTTCAGCCGAAAGCTTTGTCAGACGTCCTGTTCAGCATTGTGGCACGGCAGGATCGGCGCCATCCATGACAGAGGTGGTGCCTGGATCTAACCCTGCACACAACGACCCGGAGTGCAAAGGGCGATGGGCCCAAGACCCCTGAGCACTTAGGATGTAGACCGGCGGGGACCTCTCTGCTGAGCTCTAGGTAGGACTACGTCGTGTCGATTACCCGAGGCCGGGCATTACCCGGCAAGTGTGTCCGGCCAGATGTAATCGAGCGTGCTGGGTAACAGTAGTGCACCCCTGCAGGGAAGTTATCTATTCGAATAGCCGTGTCCACGGTAACAGGACGCTCAGTGTTGTATCCCGATCTATTACAACTTGAACTGTATACATGATATTTAATTGGAAGCTCCGGGATCGCTTTCTCGCAGGGAGTCGAGGAAGGATCTCTGGGCTTTGCTTCAACATGTTTGTTAAATTATAATATGCTAATCTGCACTCTTCTTATGCTGCAAGACCCTGAAGATGCTAGTCTTCGATAGGCTAGGCCTTTCTCTCTATTCTGGCATTCTGCTATTTAGTCCACAGATACAGCCTCTTCATTTGAAACCAATGCATAATTAGTATAGTTCTGATGTCAGTCTTGCGAGTACTTTGGATGAGTACTCACGGTTGCTCTGCTATTCTTTTCCCCATACCCATTTGATGATACATCAGACGATGGAGCCCAGGAGCCAGACGCCACCGCAGGAGCCTGCTACGACGTGGAGATCATCTACGACCAGGAGGAGTTAGGAGACTCCCAGGCAGGAGGCCTGCGCCTTTTCGATCGTTGTCGTTGTTTTGCCCCGCCTTTTTAAGGCTTACCTTTTTATCTTTTATATCTGTACTCAGATATCTAACGCTTTCGCTGTTGCTTGTATGACATCGAGCTTATGTATTCGAGCCCTCGAGGCCCTGGCTTGTAATATAAAGCTTGTATTATTTTATTTTGTGTTTAGAGTTGTGTTGTGATATCTTCAAGTGAGTCCCTAGGCTTGATCGTGTGCATTGCGTGTATGATTAGTGCACGATTAAGTCGGGGGCGTCGCAAGTTGGTATCAGAGCCGACTGCCTGTAGGAAGCCCCTTTCCAGCTCCTTGGCCGAAGTTGAGTCTAGTCTTTGCAAAATGATTTTTACTAACATGGCTGTGTGGCTTACGGGCCCACGTCGCCAATGCGTGGTATTAGGATTTTTTTATTTCTCTTCCTTACTCTGGGACTCTAATTTCTCATCCTTTTCGGGTTAAATGATTTTACTAACTCTGACATTAGGTTCTCGTAATCACATTCACCCGGAGAGCTGGATTGTCTGCAACTTTTCCTTTCCATTGGTCTGTTGAATCAGATCACCTCATTTTCCTTTCCATTGGTCTGTTTAACCTTTCTGGTAATCTGGCTTTAAATGAGCAGTGATAATTCCCTGCTTAAGTCAACACCCCCAAATAAAACCTTGTTACTATTGTTGATGACATTCCGGTAACCATCGATGGACGAGAACCTTGCCTATTGGTCCGCCTCGTTTTAACGAGCAGGAAAATGGTTCTCTTCGTTCCCTGCCCATCGTACCGACGTTGTTGCCGACATAGCTGACATATTGTCCCCTGACTTGCCTTGCTGTCATGGCCTTCCAAGATGTCACTGCCTTCTCACTCGTAATCGACACTCACCACAGTTCCACAGGATCGAAACCTGACTCTCCTGTTCATCCTTGATCCCGAAAATTCCCCTTACTCCATCTCTTAAATCTCGGGACGAGATTTCTTGTAGTGGAGGAGATTTGTAACACCCCGATAATCAAGCTACAGAAATCCCATGTTAATGGTGCCATGTCATCATTTTCACTGTTGCTAAATCCATCTTTGATTCAAACCAATTCAAAATTCAAATTTAAAATAAAGTCAAAAAATTAAAGTTTTCAAATGTCAAAACTAATATGTTCAAAATGTGGCAATTAATCCATAGGTAATATTGGTGAAGAAACCACGTTTTTATAAAGTATTTAAATGTCCTATAATAATTAGAACAACAGCTAAAACAATTAATTAAATGCCTTTTATAAATTATAAAATATTAAACTAAATTATTTAGGTGCCAAAGTTATTGTGGCAGTGGTATAATTAGTATTACTAATTTAGGTGCTATTTGTATATTTTATAAAACAAAAACAATTGGAAAATAAAATAAAACAATAAAAGAAAAAAATAAATAAAAATAAAACAACCCCCCCGGACCAACCGGCTCAGCTAACCAGCCGGCCGGCCCAGCCCAGCGCCTGGTCTACTTAACCCCCGCTTCCCCCACAAACCCTAACCCTTCCCCCGATCCCCTCTCTTCCTCGCGTGCTCCCTCCCCGATCTGGACGCCGTCGCCTCGCCGTCGCCCGCCTCAGCCGACCTCCTCCCCCAGCGGCGTCACCGAGCCTCGCCGCCCCTCTCCTCCGCAACGACAGTGAGCTCCCGTTACACCTCCTCCCCCTTCGACCCGCTTCTGCTCCCGCGCCGCCCGCGTGCTGCTCGCCCGCCCCGCGCGCCCATGCTGCCCACCGCTACAGCCCCGCGCCGTGCTGCTGCTCGCGCTCCGCGCTCACCGCGCGCTGCGGCTACGGCTGCCTGCGTTGGCCGCCGCCATTGCCGCGCCCCGCCTCTGCCGCCTTTCCCCTCTCTGCTGCCCCGCGCGCCTGCTCGCGCTTCCGTCGCCCGCTCACCCGCGCAGTCCGCGCCCCTGACGCTGTCTTCGCCCGCGTCCCGGCCAGCCGCTGCCCTTCCCGCGCCATCGCCGTGCCCCGCGCCCCCTGCCCTGCGCCCTGGCCTCGCCTCGCTCGGCCGCTGCTTGTCCTCGCCTCCTCCCCTTGCTGTGCTGCTGCCTACTAAGTACTGCGGCCGCTCGCCGCTCTGCTTAGCTGCTACTGCTGCTCAAGCTGCTGCCGCTGCTAGCTCCTGCCGCTGCTGCCTGCCGCGCCCGCGCCTCCGCGCGTGCGCCCGCGCGCGCTGGCCTCGCCCGCTGCTTGCCCTCGCCGCCCCCTGCGGCCTAGCTGCTGCTGCTCAGCTGCCGTGGCTGCTCCTGCTAACTGCTGTGTGCTGCGCTGCTACAGTAACATTCAGTTACTGTAGCAGTAGCTAGCTTTGCTGCTGCTACAGTAACATTCAGTTACTGTAGCAGTAGCTAGCTTTGCTGCTGCTACATTGACTACCTCTTTTGACAGCAACAAAACAGCGACAAGACGAGTCCTAAAATGAGTAAAAATTATATGAACAGAAAGTAGACGCAACAAGCTTCATTTTGTTCCATTGGACCAGTTTCAGATAATGCGTGGATTAATTCCTACGAAAATCACAAAGTTCTAAGTTCTGTCAACAGAAAAACAGCTTTATTTTCATAGCTACTTTAGAGCTGTTGATGATCAAGCAAAATGAACTCTAATATGGATGAAAGTGATACTAACATGTAGATTGCAGAAAAATGCTCACAATTGATATAAGGCACAAAATCATAGGATGTACAGAACAATAGCAATAGCCTCCGGAAAACAGCTAAGTGGTGTTTAAAACTGAGGGCTTCTCTGACTTAGCAGAATTTCGGAGATTTTCAGAAAACTTCGGAAATTCGTAGAAATTCATCTGTAGCTCGGATGGAAAAACTTTATACATCAAAGTTGATCAGAAAGACGAGACGAATTCGATGGTGCCCTCTGTGTGGCTGTCACATGCCTCTAACACTGCAAACAGGGAATCTTCCCCCCTCCGGGTCACCTGTCCGATAGTTGCCCAGAGCCGGGAAAATATTTTCGGATATTTTCCCGCTCCGTCTGTAACGTGTAGCACTGCGTTAGATCAACCCTAGCGTAGCTTTTTGCCATGTCTTGCTTTATGATTGCATTTGTATGCTGTGTATTTATTTGTTTCCTCCCCCTCTTCTCTCCGGTAGACTCCGAGACCGCTGATGATCCGGTGAATGGCTACTTCACCGTAGAAGATCCGTTTCTATCTGCAAAGCAACCAGGCAAGCAAACCCCCTTGATCATTCTGATATCACCCATTCCTTCTCCCCCTTGCTTGCATTAGATTTTGCTATTGTTATTGTTTGCTCCTATTCTGATGCATAGCCTGTTTTTGTAACCTGCTGTTGTTACTTTACCTATTATCCTAAACTGCTTAGTATAGGTTGTTGGGAGAACCATCAGTAGCCTCTCCAGTGTGCTTGTTGCCCTGCTTAGTTACAGTTGCCCCGATCATTGAGACCGATGGGCTGAGACCGACACAGCACCGCACACCCCTTAAGTTGTACGACACTACATAGGTACCATCGAGTGACGAGGGTGATACCTCTTACCTCACTCCTGATGTGACCTCTGTAGTATAGCTAGTCGATTGTGGTTACCGAGGGTGATTCCTCTTTCCCCATCCCCGATGAAACTTATGTCGTGTAACCCCGCAAGTGTGGATGCCAACGAGGGTGATTCCTTCGGGTTCACCTTGACGGATACCTCGAGTGGGAGTCCATCGAGGGTGATTCCTCGGATTTCCCTTTTGATGTATGGACACACGATTACCCTACATTTATTTCAGTCCCGGGTTGAAGTCGGGTTGACCCCGAGGGGTACCCGCGAGAGATGTGAAGTCGGGATTGACCGTGAGGGTACCCGCGAGATAATTACGAGGCGCGGCCAGGCAGGCGGAGACCGTCCTAGAGAGGGATGGGCCTGGCCCTTGTTGCATTTCCTCGAGACGGGACGACAGGAGTACTGATCGTCACCGCGAGCTCCAAATAATGCGCTAACGGATTTGGGTATTGATCTGAGTGGGTCGTTGGCCCTATACGCACTACCACCACGTGGGATAATGGTTTATGGGACCCTCTACGGCTTTTTTTCAGCCGAAAGCTTTGTCAGACGTCCAGTTTAGCATTGTGGCACGGCAGGATCGGTGCCATCCATGACAAAGGTGGTGCCTGGATCTAACCCTGCACACAACGACCCAAAGTGCAAAGGGCGATGGGCCCAAGACCCCTGAGCACTTAGGATGTAGACTGGCGGGGACCTCTTTGCTGAGCTCTAGGTAGGACTACCTTGTGTCGATTACCCGAGGCCGGGCATTACCCGGCAAGTGTGTCCGGCCAGATGTAATCGAGCGTGCTGGGTAACAGTAGTGCACCCCTGCAGGGAAGTTATCTATTCAAATAGCCGTGTCCACGGTAACAGGACGCTCAGTGTTGTATCCCGATCTATTACAACTTGAACTGTATACATGATATTTAATTGGAAGCTCCGGGATCGCTTTCTCGCAGGGAGTCGAGGAAGGATCTCTGGGCTTTGCTTCAACATGTTTGTTAAATTATAATATGCTAATCTGCACTCTTCTTATGCTGCAAGACCCTGAAGATGCTAGTCTTCGATAGGCTAGGCCTTTTTCTCTATTCTGGCATTCTGCTATTTAGTCCACAGATACAGCCTCTTCATTTGAAACCAATGCATAATTAGTATAGTTCTGATGTCAGTCTTGCGAGTACTTTGGATGAGTACTCACGGTTGCTCTGCTATTCTTTTCCCCATACCCATTTGATGATACATCAGACAATGGAGCCCAGGAGCCAGACGCCACCGCAGGAGCTTGCTATGACGTGGAGATCATCTACGACCAGGAGTAGTTAGGAGGCTCCCAGGCAGGAGGCCTGCGCCTTTTCGATCATTGTCGTTGTTTTGCCCCGCCTTTTTAAGGCTTACCTTTTTATCTTTTATATCTATACTCAGATATCTAACGCTTTCGCTGTTGCTTGTATGACATCGAGCTTATGTATTCGAGCCCTCGAGGCCCTGGCTTGTAATATAAAGCTTGTATTATTTTATTTTGTGTTTAGAGTTGTGTTGTGATATCTTCAAGTGAGTCCCTAGGCTTGATCGTGTGCATTGCGTGTATGATTAGTGCACGATTAAGTCGGGGGCGTCACAATTGTATAGGTCGATCAATTCTCGTTGTGTGAATGAGGTAGCTTGACACTAGATTGCATTTCATCAACCGATGATTGTTCATCGAGTGTCAAGTTCATCGTATCCATGTAAGAGATTTTTATTTTGTGATTCAAAAAGAGTCGTGCAAATATATTTTGTGATTCAAAAAGAGCCGTGCAAACATCAATGTTTCATTTGTGAACGAGATAGACAATGCCTATGAATCTTCTCTGTGATAAGCAAAGAAGATTCATAGCAATAGTCCATCTGATCCACAAAGGTACAATGATGACCGAAATGTAGAATTTGTTTGAATTAAGCATTGCAAATAGTTTTTCGACCAAAGAAATTAAACATTGCAAATAGTTTTACAATTAAATAGTTTCACAACCTAATAAAAACATAATGTTTACAGCCCAATCGAAATTGTCTTGATTACAAGGAAATAAAATGAACCGATACGTCTACTGGTTTCCAATGTGATTCCACATGTGCTCAACCAAGTCATCTTGTAGTTGCATATGAGTGTGCCAATCACGCATTTCATAATAGAATAGGTTGAACTGTTCAAACGTTGCCGGTTCTTGGTGCTCAGGTACAACATTTTCACCTTGATATTCAAACCCTTGGTCGTACAGACTGTCGTCACGCTCATCCTCCACAATCATGTTGTGCATGATCACACAAGGAGTCATCACCTCCCAAAGCTTCTCGATGCTCCATGTCAGTGCTAGGTTTCGAACGATAGCCCATTGAGACTAAAGCACACCAAAAGCACGCTCCATGTCCTTCCTAGCACTTTCTTGTGATTGGGCAAATCGATGTCTCTTCTCTCCTTCTGGATTGGATATTGTATTCACAAGAGTTGACCACTGAGGATAAATACCACCAGCTAGGTAGTATTCCTTGTTGTAATGGTGGCTATTGATCTCAAAGTTGATCTCTGGGCAGTGGCCTTCCGCAAGTCTTGCGAACACTAGAGAACACTGAAGCATGTTGATATCATTGTGAGAACCAGCCATGCCGAAGAAACGGTGCCATATCCAAAGATCTTGTGAAGCCACCGCTTCTAATATGACAATGCAGTCTTTCACATGTCCCTTATACTGCCCCTGCCAAGCAAATGGACAGTTCTTCCACTTCCAGTGCATGCAATCTATGCTGGCAAGCATTCCCGAAAAGCCTCTATCTGCATTGATCGCTAAGAGCCGGGCTGTATCTGCGGCATTTGGCTCTCTCAGGTACTCAGGGCCAAACACTGCTACCACAGCCCTGCAGAACCTGTACATTGATGCCAAACATGTGGACTCACTCATGCGGACGTACTCATCCACAAGATCAACGGGAATTCCATATGCAAACATACGAATAGCCGCAATGCATTTCTGATGAGAGGAGAAACCAACCTTGCCAAGGGCATCCTCCTTGCACTTAAAGTAATCATCAAATCCTACCATTCCCTCTCAAATATGATTGAACACATGCCTTGCCATCCGGAAGTGGCGCCGCCCAGGGTCATGATAATCCACAAGTATAGGGGATCGCAACAGTTTTCGAGGGTAGAGTATTCAACCCAAATTTATTGATTCGACACAAGGGGAGCCAAAGAGTACTTGGAAGTATTAGCAGTTGAGTTGTCAATTCAACCACACCTGGAGACTAAATATCTGTAGCAAAGTGATTAGTAGCAAGATAATATGATAGTTTGATAGCAAGTAACCAAAGTAGCAGTAGTGACAGTAACGGTAACAGTAGCAGATTTGTAGCAAGTGTAACAGTAGCAGCAACAATAGTAACTTAGCAAGCAGCAGTATGTGGAAACTCATAGGCACTGGATCGGTAATGATGAACGTGCGTTGGATGATATCGATCATGTATCAGTCATAACCTAGGGCGACATAGAACTAGCTCCAGTTCGTCAATATAATGTAGGCATGCATTCCGTAAATAGTCATACGTGCTTATGGAAAAGAACTTGCATGACATCTTTTGTCCTACCCTCCCGTGGCAGCGGGGTCCATAAGGAAACTAAGGGATATTAAGGCCTCCTTTTAATAGAGAACCGGAACAAAGCATTAACACATAGTGAATACATGAACTCCTCAAACTACGGTAATCACCGGAAAGAATCTCAGTTATTGTCACCCTGGGGGATGCGGATCATAACACATGGTAGGTGCATACAACTTGCAAGATCGGATCTAAAACACAAATATATTGGTGAAAACATAAACGGTTCAGATCTGAAATCATGGCACTCGGGCCCTAGTGACAAGCATTAAGCATAGCAAAGTCATAGCAACATTAATCTCAGAACATAGTGGATACTAGGGATCAAGCCCTAACAAAACTAACTCGATTACATGATCGATCTCATCCAACCCATCACCGACCAGCGAGCCTACGAAGGAATTACTCACTCCCGGTGAGGAGCATCATGGAATTGGCGATGAAGAGAGGTTGGTGATGACGAAGATCAAGATCCCCCTCTCCGGAGCCCCGAACGGGCTCCAGATCTGGCCTCCCGATGAAGAACAGGAGGTGGCGGCGGCTCCGTCTCGTGAAACGTGATAATTCTTCCTCCCTGATTTTTTCTGGGATAATGTGATTTTATAGGCTTGGGAGTTGGGTCAGATGGGCTACCAGGGGCCCACATGGCACTGGGCGCGCCCCAGGGGGGCGCCCAGGTGCCATGTGGCCACCCTGGTGCCCCTCTCCGGTGGTTCTTTGCTCCAATATTCCTTATTAATTCTATAAAAATTCTCCAGAAAGTTTCAGCTCATTCCGAGAACTTTGATTTCTGCACAAAAACAACACCATGGCAATTCTGCTGAAAACAGCGTCAGTCCGGGTTAGTTCGATTCAAATCATGCAAATTAGAGTCCAAAACAAGAGCAAAAGTGTTTTGAAAAGTAGATACGACGGAGACGTATCAACTCCCCCAAGCTTAACTCATTGCTTGTCCTCAAGCAATTCAGTTGGCAAACTGACAGTGATAAAGAAAAACTTTTACAAACTCTTTTTGTTCTTGTGCTTATGATTGCATTTAAATAGCTTCCAGGTTTTCAGCAAAGATTATAATTAACCAAATTCATGATAACTCTTAGAAATCATATTCATTCATATCCATGGCATAATCAACTAGCGAGCAATAATAAAGTATCTCAAATGCCAACACTTTGTCAAAACAGTCATGATATAATATGACAATGATGGTATCTCGCTAGCCCTTTCTGAGACCGCAAAACATAAATGCAGAGCACCTCCAAAGTTCAAGCAGTGACTAAACAGTGTAATTCATGGCAACAAAGATCCAGTCATGATGCATTCAACGATTAACCACACACAATGCATGAGAATGACAATAGTGCTCTCCGGTCTGGTGCTTGTTTGAGAAGGTGATGACTCAACAATAAAAGTAAATAGATAGGCCCTTCGTAGAGGGAAGCATGGATTTACAGAGGTGCCAGAGCTCAAAGTTTTAAAACAGAGATAAAATTTAATTTTGGGTGGCATGCCCTTCCTGTCAACGTTACGACCGAGATTTTTCAATATCTTCCATGCTAAACAAATTAGTGGCGGTTCCCAAGCGATAAAAGTAAAGTTTACTCCCCCTCCACCATCAATCACAAGCCATGGCTAACCGAATCCTCGGGTGCCCTCCATACCAACAACAGTCCGGGGGAGTTTGTTTATTTATTTGCAATTTTTATTTGGGACTGGGAATCCCGGTTACCGCCCTTTTCTCGTGCGATGACAAGTGAATAAACACTCATCTGAGAATAACTCACTTAGCATAGAAGATATTGACTGCCCCCTGTCGCTCCATGAGCGGTCCAGGCACACAAAACAAATGTTCATTTGAATAATTTAGAGGTGGCACATGCAAATTTACTTGGGACGGCAGGGTAATACCGCATATAGGTAGATATGGTGGACTCATCTGGAACAACTTAGGTTTAAGGTTTTTGATGCACAAGCAGAATTCCCGCTTAGTATAGGTGAAGGCTAGCAATAAGGTTGGGAAGCGACCAGCCAGAGAGCGAATATGGTCATGAACATACAGTATGCATAATCATCATTGAGTACTAGCATGAGTAGGATATGAGCACCATGAACATAAATATCATAGAGGCTATGTTGGTTTTGATTCAACTACATGCATAAACATGTGCCAAGTCAAGCCACTTGAAACATTCAGAGGAGGATACCATACCATCGTACCACATCACAATCATTTTAAATGCATGTTGACATCCAAGGTAAATCATTATCAACCTCTAGCTACTTAAGCATGGCATGAACAACTATAATCTCTAATTGTCATCACAAACATGTTTGATCATAATATGCTGAATCATGGACACCGATCTAAACACATTCATAAGGACAAAAACAGGTTGAGTTCATACCCGCTTTTCTTCACCACGGTCACTCCACCAAATCATCGTCATTATTGCCTTTCACTTGCACGACCGAATGGTATGAGAATAATAATAGTGCAAGGGTGCCATGGACTAAGCTGGAATCTGCAACAATTTATTCAAAGGAGAAGACAAGGTAAAATGGGCTCTCTGATAGATAATCAATAATGCAAATGAGAGCCACTCAACATTTTCATCGTGGTCTTCTCCTTATAAGAACTCAACCAAAAGAAAAGAAAAGAATTTCAGAGAAACACACTGAAATATTTTTGGAGTTTTTGATTTTTCTTGAAGAAGGCAAATTAAAGAAAGAAAAAGCAAAAACGAGAAAAACTATTTACACGGGAAAGCTCCCAACAAGCAAAAGAAGAACCGAGAAATCTTTTTGGGTTTTTGATTTTTTTAAAGGCTACAACTAATTAAACAGGAAAGCAAAAACCAAAAAGAAGCTAACTAATTTTTTTTTGGATTTTTTGAAAGTTTTTCAAACACACAAGAAGAAAGCGAGAAAATAAAACTAACATGGATAATACGATGAAAGAGTATGAACACCGACAACTAGAGTGAAATGTGTGAGCATGAATAAAATGTCGGTGGGAAATACGTACTCCCCCAAGCTTAGGCTTTTGGCCTAGCTTGGTCTACTGCCATCCGAAGAATCCATCAGGTCCCAACGGGAACTCCTCAGGAGGCGGGATCTGAGCATCCCAACCCTGTGGCTCCCGCGCGGCTGCGGCTAATGCCGCTCGGTAGGCAACAATATCGTTCGACATAACAGTATATCCGTTCCTGGCATGAACATCAAACAAAGCAGGTGCAGGCAACGGGATAATATCCATAGAGATCACATCATAGACTAAGTTATAACGGATGCGGTCAAAGTCATCCGGATCAGAAAGGAAGTGATGGTGCCTCATGGACTCAAAGTCTAAATAAACCTTAGGCAGAAGGGGATCATGCAGACGGATGTTAACATTAAAGTGACTCGCTAAGCGAGTGGCATAGATGCCCCCGTAAATCACGCCCTTGGTCCTATTAGTGTGCAAGCGGCGTGCAATGATAGCTCCTAAGCTGAAAGTGTTGTCACCAAAAAGTGCACGACGTAGGATAGCAAAGTCAGGTGCACTAAGGCAGCTGCCAGACTTCCTGGCAGTCAAGCATTTCCCTATGAATAAAGCAAAGTAATGCACAACGGGGAAATGTAAACTAGTGGACTTGGCTGCCGATACTCCTCTTCCTTCTCCCACCGTCAAGGTGTGAAGGAAGTCCTCGAACTCAGCTGGTCGAGGCTCTCTCAAATCCCCATCAGTAGGGATCAAACATACCTCACAAAACTGCTCAAGTGACATCTGACGGGTCTCACCGTACATCCTGAAGCTCACTTCAGGGGGGTTGTTCCCACTCAAATAATGGAAACTTTGCACAAAGCAATTAGTAAGGATTTGATATTGTTCACACTCATCTGCGATGAAGGCGTTCAGCCCGGCGTTGGTGATGAACTGTGCGAACTCGTGGTGGAAGCCGGCTTCATCCATGAAGGGTACATGTGGCCATTCGCATGACCGAACTTCCGCATCGCGGGGTAAGTAGAGATCATTGTCCGAAGACTCTCCCCGAATCCCCTTGGCATTCTTCCTAGAGGAGCTCCTCCTGAATATGTTCATCTTTTCTTGAGAAAATTTCTGAAATTTTTTGGTCCACAAAAAGATGTTAACAAAACTTCACAAAATTGATAGCAACTACTCATACAAGTGTCTAGAGGCCATATCAAGCATTCAAACTACTTAGCACCCAAAGAATTCAACATGCAAGCTCATTTTCTGTAGCACCAACAGTAGCTAAATATGCAAAATATAAACCACTAAAACAAAAACTAATTGGAGCATTGGAGGAGTCACATACCAAGGAACAATTCCTCAAAACAGTTTCAGAAATGGGGTTCTGAGCAAAGAGATCGAAAATGGCAGCAAGGTGAGCTTGAACACGGGCAAAAAAAGAGCACGAATTTTTTCTAAGGTGGAAGAAGAGGGTGGTTGGAAGGGATAAGTGAGGGGGCCCCTGGGGGGCCCACATGGCACAGGGGCGCGCCCAGGGGGGGCGCGCCCTGGTGCCATGTGGCCACCCAGGGTGCCCATTCACAGTAATTTTCATGTCAGAAATTCTAATATATTCAATAAAAATTCATGTAAAAATTTCAGGACATTCTAAGCACTTTCATTTCTGGGCACTTTTTTATTGCACGGAAAATTCAGAAAACAGGAAAACATGGCATTTTATTTCATTTAACTAATAAAAGCAGAGAAAATAAATTGGGTACAGAAAGTTGTGTTTGCTAAATTCATCAATCTCATGTCTCTCAAAAAGAATCCACTAATAAGGTTGATCAAGTCTTATTAATAACCCCCTTTCGATTAACATGAAACCGAGGAATTCTCGCGAAAACACTATGTTACCTCAATGGGGACAGGCATGTCCCCTACCATAATTATTTCATATTTCTTTTTGGCGGTAGGGAGAGGTAGTTGAAAGCTTCCAATAGTGATAGTTGGAGTTTTTCCAATAATATTGATACCGCTCACTTGAAATTGTTTCTTCGGAAAATGCACCGTATGCTCATTACCATTGATATGAAATGTGACCTTGCTTTTGTTGCAATCAATAACAGCCCCTGAAGTGTTCAAGAAAGGTCTACCAAGGATAATTGACATATTGTCATCCTCGGGCATATCAAGTATAACGAAGTCTGTTAAGATAGTAACATTTGCAACTACAACGGGCACATCCTCACAAATACCGATAGGAATGGCTGTTGACTTGTCAGCCATCTGCAAAGAAATCTCAGTAGGAGTGAGTTTGTTCAAATCAATTCTTTTATATAAAGAGAAAGGCATAACACTAACACCAGCTCCCAAGTCACATAAAGCAGTTTTAACATAGTTTGTTTTGATGGAACAAGGTATAGTTGGTATACCTAGGTCTCCCAATTTCTTAGGAATACCATCCTTAAAAGAATAATTTGCAAGCATAGTAGAAATTTCAGCCTTAGGAATTTTTCTCTTATTAGTGACAATGTCTTTCATATACTTAGCATAAGGAGGCATTTTCAACATATCAATCAAGCGAGTACGTAAAACAACAGGTCTAAGAATTTCAACAAAGCGATCAAAGTTTTCCTCATCCTTACTCTTGGAAGGTTTAGGAGGAAAAGGCATGGGCTTCTGAACCCATGGTTCTCTTTCCTTACCGTGCTTTCTAGCAACAAAGTCCTTTTTCTCATACCTTTTGTTCTTAGGTTGTGGGTTATCAAGATCCTCAGCAGGTTCAATATCAATATCATTATTTGGTTCTCCCACATTCTTTGGCTGAGCATCTGCAAGAATCTCATTAGTAACATCAGGTGTATGTTCATCACCTGATTGGGTTTCAGCATCAGAAACAGAAACATCAGGATTAATATCAGGAGGTTTTTCTACCTCTGGTTCACTAGAAGCATGCAAAGTCTTATCATCTTTCTTTTTCTTCTTCTTTTTAGAAGAACTAGGAGTATCAATAGTAGCTCTTTGAGAGTCTTGCTCAACTCTCTTGGGGTGTCCCTCAGGATAAAGAGGTGCCTGGGTCATCCTACCACCCCTAGTCATAACTCTAACAGCATGATCATTCATATTTCTATTCATGTCATAAAGCAAATCACTTTGAGATTTAGCAACTTGTTCTAACTGAGTTTGAACCATAGAAGCATGCTTACTAACTCCTTTAACATCATTGACAATTCTAAACAATAAATCACTCAAACGATCAATAGCATGAGCATTATGTTCTAACTGTTTCATAACACGAGCATTGAAATAATTTTGCTTACCAATATAATTATCAAACTCAAGATAGCATTGACGAGAAGTTTTACCATGAGGGACATCTTTTTCATCAAACTTTAACAAAGAGTTTACCTCTACCACCTGTGGTGGTGGTGGCGGTGGTGCATTAAGCCCATGTATTTCTTCAATAGGTGGTAAATTCTTAACATCTTCGGCTTTAATACCTTTTTCCCTCATACATTTCTTTGCTTCTTGCATATCTTCGGGACTAAGAAATATAATACCCCTCTTCTTCGGAATGGGTTCAGGCGGTGGTTCAGGAAGTGTACATTCATTATCATTCTTCAAGATATTCATTAATAATTCCTCCGCTTGCGTAACGGTTCTTTCCCTGAAAACACAACCAGCATAACTGTCTAGGTAGTCCCTAGAAGCATCATTAATACCATTATAGAAGATATCAAGTATTTCATTCTTCTTCAGACGATGGTCTGGCAAAGCACTAAGTAGCTGGAGAAGCCTCCCCCAAGCTTGTGGGAGACTCTCTTCTTCAACCTGCACAAAGTTAAATATCTCCTGCAAGGCAGCTTGTTTCTTATGAGTAGGGAAATATTTTTCAGAGAAGTAGTAAATCATATCCTGGGGACTACGCACACAACTAGGAGCAAGAGTATTGTACCAAACTTTAGCATCTCTCTTTAACGAAAAAGGGAACAACTTAAGAATATAGTAGTAGCGAATATTTTCCTCATGAGTAAACAGAGTAGCAATATCATTCAACTTAGTAAGGTGAGCCACAACAGTTTCAGATTCAGTACCATAGAAAGGATCAGACTCAACCAAAGTAATCAACTCAGGATCAACAGAGAATTCATAATCCTTATCAGTAATAAAGATGGGAGAGGTAGCAAACTTAGGATCACACTTCATCCTCTCCCTCAAAGATTTTTCTTTTATCACAACAATCACAGCTAAAGCCTCTTCTCTAGTATTGCAATTAAAAATAGCTAAAGCAGATTCTTTATCTAAGCAATGTTCATCAGGTATTTCAGCTCTAGTAACAGGACGAAGCAGTAAAGGAGAATCGAGATCCTCAAGAGTTTCAGCACTCTTGGCTTTCTCAAACTCTCTAGCCTTAGCAAGTTGTTCATCAAGAAAATCACCAAGTGGCACAGTAGTATCAAGCATAGTACTAGCATCATCAATAGCATCATTCAAAGAAGAAGTAGTATCATTCATAGCATCATTCATATTCATAGCAGAAGCAGCATTATCAATAACATGTGACATGGCAGAACTCATAGCAGGTGGTGGTGTTGCAAGCTTACTCAAAACAGATGGTGAATCAAGTGCAGAGCTAGATGGCAGTTCCTTACCTGTCCTCGTAGTTGAGGGGAAGATTTTGGTTCTGTCATCCTTAAGATTCTTCATAGTGGCAAACAGATATAAATTCCAAGTGACTTCACAAATATTGCTATGCTCCCCGACAACGGCGCCAGAAAAAGGTCTTGATAACCCACAAGTATAGGGGATCGCAACAGTTTTCGAGGGTAGAGTATTGAACCCAAATTTATTGATTCGACACAAGGGGAGCCAAAGAGTACTTGGAAGTATTAGCAGTTGAGTTGTCAATTCAACCACACCTGGAGACTAAATATCTGTAGCAAAGTGATTAGTAGCAAGATAATATGATAGTTTGATAGCAAGTAACCAAAGTAACAGTAGTGACAGTAACGGTAACAGTAGCAGATTTGTAGCAAGTGTAACAGTAGCAGCAACAATAGTAACTTAGCAAGCAGCAGTATGTGGAAACTCGTAGGCACTGGATCGGTAATGATGAACGTGTGTTGGATGATATCGATCATGTATCAGTCATAACCTAGGGCGACACAGAACTAGCTCCAGTTCGTCAATATAATGTAGGCATGCATTCCGTAAATAGTCATACGTGCTTATGGAAAAGAACTTGCATGACATCTTTTGTCCTACCCTCCCGTGGTAGCGGGGTCCATAAGGAAACTAAGGGATATTAAGGCCTCCTTTTAATAGAGAACCGGAACAAAGCATTAACACATAGTGAATACATGAACTCCTCAAACTACGGTAATCATCGGAAAGAATCTCAGTTATTGTCACCCTGGGGGATGTGGATCATAACACATGGTAGGTGCATACAACTTGCAAGATCGGATCTAAAACACAAATATATTGGTGAAAACATAAACGGTTCAGATCTGAAATCATGGCACTCGGGCCCTAGTGACAAGCATTAAGCATAGCAAAGTCATAGCAACATTAATCTCAAAACATAGTGGATACTAGGGATCAAGCCCTAACAAAACTAACTCGATTACATGATCGATCTCATCCAACCCATCACCGACCAGCGAGCCTACGAAGGAATTACTTGTTGGGGAACGCAGCAGAAAACAAAATTTTTTGACCTACGCACCAGCCCAGGATCACTATGGAGACTGCATACAAGGTTTGATCTGTTTCGTTACCGACTCGTAGCGCAGCGGAAGTAGAGTCGATGACGATCGGCGGTGCAGATCCCCGCAGCTAGGATTTTACAACCTCCCAACCGCGAGGATGTACTCCCTCGTCAGCTCACCGGACGGATCTCCGGGCAGCCCTTCGAGAGGCCTCGGGACAGTCCCTCGGATAGTCCCACCGGACGGATCCTCGGACAGCCCTCCGGGAGGCCTCTGGACAGTCTTCCGGATAGTCCCACCGGATGGATCCTCGGACAGCCCTCCGGGAGGCCTCTGGACAGTCTTTCGGATAGTCCCACCGGACGGATCCTCGGCCAGCCCTCCGGGAGGCCTCACGGACAGCCCTTCGGGAGGACCCCCGAAACTCGGACAGAAACTCGGACAGCCCTTCGGGAGGACCCTCGAACAGCCCCTCGGGCAAAAAGATCGAACCTACGACCTCTCTACGTGGTTGCACACATACGGTGTCATCTATCCGGCAGGGCTTCGCCGTCCAGAACTAGTTCCCACCGGAACCCAGACAGCCTTTCGGCTCTACGAAACTATTTTGCTGGGAGGGAGAGAGAAGCCAGAAATGTCATGGCACTTGTATGTGAGAAGGAGTGAGTGTGGAGGCAGCCCCCCCACCTCTATTTATAGGAAATCCAAGGGGTAGGGTTTCTTGGCCCCCAAGCCTTCTAGAAACCTTTTGGGAAAATATCCCAAAAGGTGACTTTTCCATAAATATCCCAAAAAGCACTTTCACTATTCACGACGACCATTTTCAGCGTCTGATCGAACTGAAAATATTCATGTGGGCTTAGAACATTTCCAGTACCCACCAAAATAATTTTCAACGCGAGCCAGAACAATTCCGGTTTAGTGATTTTCATCTGCGAAAAGCATCTGAAGCGGTTCCGGCAGCTCCGGAACATTTCCGGTTTTCATCCCAGAAAATTCCAGAAAGTTTCCAGAACGATTCTGGCACCCTCCAAGAATTATCAGGCATGTGCCGAAACCATTTTGACTTTATGGTGTACTCCGAAACAACTTTTCGGTTTCACCGGAACTATTCCGATATCCTCTCCGGAACGTTTCCGTTTCGTCCGAAACTTTTTCGGTGATTTTCTCTCAGACTCCCCGTCTAGTATTCAACAAATAGATGACCCTTAAGCGTGTGACCCTATAGGTTCGGTGAAGCATAGACATGACCCGGAACCCCTTCCGATCAATGATCAACATCGGAGCCATGGACACCCATATTGATCCCTATACCCACACGATTGAATATTCGAGTGAACCTCCAGTTGCCGTGTGCTATTCCTGTTGCTTCGCGATATGTTACAAATACCCGAGGTGAGAAACATCGGCATCCTCGTGGATCAACACTTGTCCACAATGCCAGTTACCTCGTTGCCGGTTTTTGTTCTCTTTTCTCGTTTCTGTGTTCCGGCATCCCTGTGATCAAATCACCCTGTGTCTGGCCAGACGATGATGGATACCGTAACACCGAGAGGGCCCAGAGATATCTCTCCATCGCCGGAGGAGCAAATCCCAATCTTGAGCTATCAAGTTACTTGACATACCTTTCCATGAACCCGTAAGCCGCCGTAATAGCCACCCATTTACGGATGACGTTTAACAAACCCCAAAGTTCATGAAGCAAGCATGAAGAAACTCGATACTCTCATGGTCTAAGGAATTATGCAAACGTTAACCATCTCTGTGTTATAAACCATTAACTTATGACGAATGAATCTCATAGCATAACATCAATCGGGTCGATTCAACACAAGTGTTCTACCAACAATTGTGCCCTCAAAATTGCCGGCATAGCCATGCCCATGATCAGGAAAACAGGATCATCATGCAATACTTGAGCCAGTCCTAGAGGCTTGACTAGGAATACATTTTACCGTTTATTATCCCACACGTGCATATGAGTCTTCCTTCGAGCCTCGTGGTTATTGCAGACTCGAGAACCATAGCAGTTATAGCATGGAACATAAACCTAATTATGAACAGGGAGATAATCAATAACATTTATTATTGCCTCTAGGGCATATCTCCTACAGACTCCCACTTGCACTAGAGTCAATAATCTAGTCAATGCTAATGCACTTTACACCTATGGCATACTGGTGTAAAATATGCTTCGCTTGTGGTATAGCCCGATGTCCAACGGATCTGACAACTTCAGCTCCGTGTGTAACTTTGCATGTCCTCGCGTTTTCACGCTTTCACAAAATTCATATTTTGTGTGGACTTGGCTTTGCATATGTGTGAATCGTTGGTCGAAACCTGATTCCTCAGACTGAGCTATGGAGCAACTATCTGCAATAGTGTCCCATAGACCAAAGCCATCTTGGAACCATACTAAGTTCATGAATGAACTATATGATTCAACAACTTCTTTGTCGCTTCTAAAGCGTCAAAATACTTAGCCTTTGTTATAGAATCCGCCACAGTATCTTGTTTGGAACAATTTCCAACCACCGTGCCACCATATTGTGTATCACACAAAACCCTCAATTTAAATCGAAAATCGCATGGAGCATAGATGAAGACTGTATCGATGTAACCTTTTACAACGAACTCTTCATGATCTCCGCTTGCGAGAAAACATGTCATCAGTACTGCTCTAGTACTCAATGACATCTTTCACTGTTGTTCCATGATCAGTACTTTGATCACTATGGTATCTATACTCGCAACATCTTTGGAGTATCGGACATATCTGGTTGGTTTTACATACCATGGAATACATGATTAATCCAAACACAAGAGTGTGTGGAATCACCATCATGTATTTTGCTCATCAGTGTTTTGAGACACCGAGTCTTGCAAAACTCTTTCCATGTGACTTCGGCAAGAATCACTCCTTGGCGTTTTAAATGCTAAAAGGTTTTAGCACCTTGTCAATATGTATTCATTGCTTAGCCCTATTAGGTAAATCTATCTCCATAGATTATCATGCCTAATTTGGAGGCTATTTAGCCTAAGCACTTCATCGAAAAACTATTTTAAATGAAGTCCTAATTCGTGTCAAGAAATTTATTTCCAATTAGCAATGTGTCAAGTACACAAGGTTTTTAGAAATATTATTATGCTCCCACTTACTTTCTTGAATCACAAGCATCTTCGATACCCATTTGATGAAGTCAAACCCCTTTGACCATTCCATCAAAAAACGAAGATTCCAACTCCACTTTGCTCTCTTCTGTTCATCGCTGGAACTCTGAAGTTTGCATACTTACTAGCATCCTCTGGATCGACAAATTACTTTGGACTGTATCACATACAAGTCCTAGGTTTCATTTCCATCAGATGGAAATCCTTTTGTCATCCATGTTTCATATCTCATGATTGAAATATGTATTAATTGCTAGTTCAACCCGAACCGACTTCAAGCATCGCTACGGTGAGACAATCTCATCGTAGTCAACTCCTTGAACTTGTTATGGCAACAAGTCGAGCTTTATGGATAATTTTTTTTATCCGTATCAGTTTTTAGTTCCATAAATATTCGTTAGAATCTAAGTCTTCCGAAAGGTGTATCAAGATTTTAATCTCGAATCACTTATATGGAAACTATCTCGGATTGTATTGGCATTTAGCCAATTCCGGAGTGAGGGCCCATCAACGCTTCCTTGTGTATTGTAGGTATACTGTTGTCTAACAACAATATCTCGTTTGCGCACCTGATAGGTTTGCACGAGCTTTGCCTACGTGGTTCAGCTGCAAGTTCGACCGAAGTCCATACATTTTATTGTAGAGACTTCCGTATCAGTCGCAGTAGGAAACTCCGGAATCACTTCCAAGGTTCCTTTCCTTTGACCTGATGACGAAGATACTGGTTATCTCGTCGAGTTGCACTGTCCTCCCACTCACCTTTTGTAAGAACTATTCTCTTTAAAAGTATACCGTTTTGTGGCAAAATTCTTTGCCTCGGTATAGTGGTGGGGAAATACCCAATGACTTGGGATAACCTTACAAAGTAGCACTTGTCTGATTTGGAATAGGTTTGTAACCTTTTACACAAGCCCCATATTCCAAATGTTTAAGAAAAGATATAACATGGTTGGGCGTACCATACCATGACGTCATTTCAACAGACCCGATGGAGCTCTTTTCAGTGTAAAAGCCGCAGTCTCTAAAGCATCACTTTAAAAGGGATAATGGCAAATCTATTTATGTCATCTTTGATCTTACCATGTCATAAATGGTTCGATTACATCTTCACGGACTTTCCACTTGCAGTGGTGTTCCGGGAGGTGCAAGTTATGAAACCCCTTTCACAACTCATCAGACATTCGCTAAACTTGTAACTCAAATATTCCTTTCTGCAATCGAATTGTAGAAACATAATTTTCTTGTTACAACAACTTCTACTTCATTTTTGAAAATCTTATGAATGAATTCAAAAGATCCAGACTTACGTCTCAACAAGTAAATATCCATATATCTACTTGAGTCATTTCTGAAGATAGATAAATCGACTACTTGCAACAACATTTATTGGACTACACACATCATAATGTATGATCACCAATATGTTCTTTGCTCGTTCCTTATGGCCTGTGAACGGTATTTCAGTCACTTCACTTTTGAGGAAAGTTGCAAGTGTCAGATGATTCAAAATCAAACGACTTCAAAATCCATCATAATGGAATTTTCTATGCGGGTTTCTCCAATGTGACCAAATGCAGTGCCACACTTGTGTGGTATTCTTTTAGTCTTGCGACATTTAGCGTCAGTGTTATGGATGTATCATATTACCATCAATATTCATAGCATACATCCCATCTTGTATGGAAGCATGGCCCTTCATGTTATTCATAACACCGAACATCATAAGTTCTCTTATGAATAACCTTCTTGCAAAATACCTTATGCAAAGGGCTAGAGTGTGAAACTCTAAAATGAACTATGAAAGTAAATACATAGGGAATACACCTATGGAAGGCATAGTAACATTTACTATGTTCCCTGCGTGTATCTAACCTCATTCCTGGCTAGTCTTTCAGGCCATAGTAGTTCTTACACCGAGTTGCAACAGAATGCAATCGAGCGGGTATCTTTGTGATTAACTCACAATACCCAAGAATTAGTGATTAACATGTTTAACCATAATTCCCAAGAACTATATTTTTAACCAGCCTTCTATACATCAAAAGCTGTATGACATTCATACATGAGCTGGATATTCCAGTCTTCTTTCCTTTTGCCATTATACTTCTAACAGTTTAACTTTCAGTATTTTTCCTACTCTCAGAAGAAGCATCCAACTTAAGAGTGGCGTTAGCCCCGGACTTCCTAGGCGTGAAAGTCTTACTAACACCCTTCGGACACTTCCTTTCTCTTTAAGTTGTTGTTTTATTCACCTTTCATCATATGACAGGCGTTCTTCTGGATCCCTCTCTTATCAGTCTAATGCATAGTAAACTCCTTTACTAACAGTTTGCAAACAAACATTGCTTTGGATATCTCATATCTTTTAGCTTTTGTCTGTCTCTGAAAATGATTTTCAGATTCCATGAATATCACATAACTATCCAAACTTTCGAAGTTCGGGTCTCATGGAAGCAAACATATTGCACTTTGACTGAAAAGGAATTCTAGCTTTTGGATCGGAGGACGAGAGTCACATGATCCATAGCTTTAGCGGGAGAATACTAAAAGCATGTGATAGGACAAAATCCTTCTTGGCACTCTAGAGGACAATCCTCACATTACGTTACCAACCGTAAAGCTTTAACCAGATATTTAACAGCTTATTCAATTTTAATAGGGAAGGTGGAAACGCGAGCCATTATTCTATAACTATTTTGCAAATTTCACTTAGACAAGGTTCATAATTAATTGCACTAAGAATTAAAAGAATTAATTCTAAAGGCGCTCCCACTCAAATCAATATCTCTCATAATTGATTGTGAGTGATTCAAGATCCAAATTTCAATTAAACGCCATTGACGGGTTCATCACTGATGACGCGAATTTCAATCGGTAGGCCAACTTGCCAATCACATCTCTATGCGATTCTTGTTCATCTTTCGATGTGTGTGTTCCGAGCTCAGGACTGTCCTGCCTGAACGTCAAGACAACCAAGTGATCTCGCTGCCATGTCTGACCTCACCCGCCTCACACTTCCCTAATCGTTTGTACTCATGTGTACATGGCGTACTCCGAGAAGTTAGGTGCCGCGACGGTGCTACACTTGGGAGAACACTAACTACTTGATATTTTTGTGAGAGATCACCCTAATAAAAAGCGACTACCACGCAATCAAGAAGGGTGCATCACAAGGGATAAACATCTCAGGCAATTGATAATAGCATGATATGGTATATCCCTTTCTGACGAAGAAGTCTTTCATTTCTTCGTCTTCGGCATTCGCGTTGGTGTTCACCTTCGCGAAGATTGCCACCACCGTGTCGATGCACCAGATAATATTGCTATCTCTATAGCTAATAAAATAAGTGCATTACTGAAGGTTGACACGCAGGTCATTAAAGTGACAATCATATGGCTCCAGCCATCATGCCGAATCATGACACGCAGGTCATGTTAATCAATTTACATTATATAGTCATCTCATACATAATCAAATTATAATGAGCACTGCTATACCACATCACATGCACATGCAAACCATCCTGCAAAACCAAGTTAGACGCCTCTAATCGGTTCATGCAAAATTTTATTTTACGTGGCTTCTAAGGTTTCGAAACAAACCGAAGCTACCAACGTCCATCATCAAGCATGATAATCCAAGTCGCTAGATTAACATTGCGGGGTGTATGAAACACGAGATAATAAAATCTCGAGCCCCATACTAAACTTCGTCATACGCGTGACCCCCGTGCAGATCATATCTGCATTGCCCTTTCGTCTGCGAAATTTCATCTTTCTTTTTAACTACGGTGGAATTCAATGAACTGTTAGCACTTCGTTGATCAATCAGGATCGCGGATTGCCAGAACATTGAAACTCCACCATACTGTTATCAAGATCAGAAATATGCAAATTCCAGGGAAGCAACAAGAACATCGGGTAACAGATTTCATCTGCTACCCGCACAAATAATTTTCAGTAATAGAACTCATCTACTACCTAATTATATTGTGCAATACCCATACATCTCTATGTATTCTAGATCGCAACCTGCATCTACGCATAGCACGGCTCTTGATGCCACTGTTGGGGAACACAGCAGAAAACAAAATTTTTTGACCTACGCACCAGCCCAGGATCACTATGGAGACTGCATACAAGGTTTGATCTGTTTCGTTACCGACTCGTAGCGCAGCGGAAGTAGAGTCGATGACGATCGGCGGTGCAGATCCCCACAGCTAGGATTTTACAACCTCCCAACCGCGAGGATGTACTCCCTCGTCAGCTCACCGGACGGATCTCCGGGCAGCCCTTCGAGAGGCCTCGGGACAGTCCCTCGGATAGTCCCACCGGACGGATCCTCGGACAGCCCTCCGGGAGGCCTCTGGACAGTCTTTCGGATAGTCCCACCGGATGGATCCTCGGACAGCCCTCCGGGAGGCCTCTGGACAGTCTTTCGGATAGTCCCACCGGACGGATCCTCGGACAGCCCTCCGGGAGGCCTCACGGACAGCCCTTAGGGAGGACCCCAAAAACTCGGACAGAAACTCGGACAGCCCTTCGGGAGGACCCTCGAACAGCCCCTCGGGCAAAAAGATCGAACCTACGACCTCTCTACGGGGTTGCACACATACGGTGTCATCTATCCGGCAGGGCTTCGCCGTCCAGAACTAGTTCCCACCGGAACCCAGACAGCCTTTCGGCTCTACGAAACTATTTCGCTGGGAGGGAGAGAGAAGCCAGAAATGTCATGGCACTTGTATGTGAGAAGGAGTGAGTGTGGAGGCAGCCCCTCCACCTCTATTTATAGGAAATCCAAGGGGTAGGGTTTCTTGGCCCCCAAGCCTTCTAGAAACCTTTTGGGAAATTATCCCAAAAGGTGACTTTTCCATAAATATCCCAAAAAGCACTTTCACTATTCACGACGACCATTTTCAGCGTCTGATCGAACTGAAAATATTCATGTGGGCTTAGAACATTTCCAGTACCCACCAAAATAATTTTCAACGCGAGCCGGAACAATTCCGGTTTAGTGATTTTCATCTGCGAAAAGCATCTGAAGCGGTTCCGGCAGCTCCGGAACATTTCCGGTTTTCATCCCGGAAAATTCCAGAAAGTTTCCAGAACGATTCTGGCACCCTCCAAGAATTATCAGGCATGTGCCGAAACCATTTTGACTTTATGGTGTACTCCGAAACAACTTTTCGGTTTCACCGGAACTATTCCGATATCCTCTCCGGAACGTTTCCGTTTCGTCCGAAACTTTTTCGGTGATTTTCTCTCAGACTCCCCGTCTAGTATTCAGCAGATAGATGACCCTTAAGCGTGTGACCCTATAGGTTCGGTGAAGCATAGACATGACCCAGAACCCCTTCCGATCAATGATCAACATCGGAGCCGTGGACACCCATATTGGTCCCTATACCCACACGAATGAATATTCGAGTGAACCTCCAGTTGCCGTGTGCTATTCCTGTTGCTTCGCGATATGTTACAAATACCCGAGGTGAGAAACATCGGCATCCTCGTGGATCAACACTTGTCCACAATGCCAGTTACCTCGTTGCCGGTTTTTGTTCTCTTTTCTCGTTTCTGTGTTCCGGCATCCCTGTGATCAAATCACCCTGTGTCTGGCCAGACGATGATGGATACCGTAACACCGAGAGGGCCCAGAGATATCTCTCCATCGTCGGAGGAGCAAATCCCAATCTTGAGCTATCAAGTTACTTGACATACCTTTCCATGAACTCGTAAGCCGCCGTAATAGCCACCCATTTACGGATGACGTTTAACAAACCCCAAAGTTCATGAAGCAAGCATGAAGAAACTCGATACTCTCATGGTCTAAGGAATTATGCAAACGTTAACCATCTCTGTGTTATAAACCATTAACTTATGACGAATGAATCTCATAGCATAACATCAATCGGGTCGATTCAACACAAGTGTTCTACCAACAATTGTGCCCTCAAAATTGCCGGCATAGCCATGCCCATGATCAGGAAAACAGGATCATCATGCAATACTTGAGCCAGTCCTAGAGGCTTGACTAGGAATACATTTTACCGTTTATTATCCCACACGTGCATATGAGTCTTCCTTCGAGCCTCGTGGTTATTGCAGACTCGAGAACCATAGCAGTTATAGCATGGAACATAAACCTAATTATGAACAGGGAGATAATCAATAACATTTATTATTGCCTCTAGGGCATATCTCCTACATTACTCACTCCCGGTGAGGAGCATCATGGAATTGGCGATGAAGAGAGGTTGGTGATGACGAAGATCGAAGATCCCCCTCTCCGGAGCCCCGAACGGGCTCCAGATCTGGCCTCCCGATGAAGAACAGGAGGTGGCGGCGGCTCCGTCTCGTGAAATGCGATAATTCTTCCTCCTTGATTTTTTTCTGGGATAATGTGATTTTATAGGCTTGGGAGTTGGGCCAGATGGGCTACCAGGGGCCCACATGGCACTGGGGCGCGCCCCGGGGGGGCGCCCAGGTGCCATGTGGCCACCTTGGTGCCCCTCTCCGGTGGTTCTTTGCTCCAATATTCCTTATTAATTCTATAAAAATTCTCCAGAAAGTTTCAGCTCATTCCGAGAACTTTGATTTCTGCACAAAAACAACACCATGGCAATTCTCCTGAAAACAGCGTCAGTCCGGGTTAGTTCCATTCAAATCATGCAAATTAGAGTCCAATACAAGAGCAAAAGTGTTTGGAAAAGTAGATACGACGGAGACGTATCAGGTCACAACACTGCAGTGGCGGTGCGGCTTCTAAGTGGTGCATTGCTGGCGCCCTCACAACACCAGAGGTGGGCTCACGAGACAGAAATGCGTACACATGATAAGTTCCCATGAAATTAGTTTGTTTGTATGGAACTTTTTTCATGGAATATTGAATACATGATTGTCGGTAAATATACATGTATTCATATGTATATGGTATGAGACAGGGAGCCGGAGGCGTATGCATGTACAAGATTGAAAATTCACTAAAGCCCTCTATCGCATGTCATACGTGGTAAGGAAGTGTGAGTCAATCTTAGTTAGGGATGAGTTGTAGTTCGATTCTGTTTCACCATATCTTGAAGGCAAATACATGATGTGTATATAAAGACCCAAGGCCTAAGTCGAAAACTCAACTTGTTCAACCTATTTTTTTATGAGAGAGTAAGAGATCGCTAAAGACATGAAGTGGGTTATTACCCACCTCAAAGGTCTCTTGTTAAATCATGTATTTTCATCTACATAATCGTTGCAAGATATGATAGCGAGATCCTTCTACTATTCCAACCTCCACGTTTCGAGCTATATATACCCTCTTATGTGTACGGAATTTTGTGCATCGATAGCTGGCGCACGTCCACACATGTATGCATATTTGCATGAATACAATATGCACTTGTGAACGGAGCGGACCACAAACATCACACAAGCTCACCGCCTTGCACTCAAGAGCCGGTTGGACCAATGACAAGGGCATGTGCGAAGGTGATACAACACTAGGTGTATACATATTTTCATGAAAACAGTATGCACATGTGATAGGGAGCGGCCACAAACATCACACGAGCTCACCGCCTATCACTCAAGAGCAGGTAGGACCAATGACAAGCGCATATGCGAAGGCGATACGACACTAGATCAATCTTTTCCTCGTCGAGTGCATGATGCGTCCAAAATTCATCATGTTTTATTGCTCATTTGTTGCATATCCTTGTACTAAAATTCATCATATCATGGTTCATCAAGTCTTTTTATGATGTTTTTCATAGTTACTAGTTTTCATACCCTTTAAAATGAGCATTGCATATTACTTAGTTGTTGTAGGTTTTTGTTTGTTTCTTCCGTGTGTGGGTGTTTTGAAACTACAATGAATTTACCATGATGAATGGAGCTAATTAAGTTGGGATCAATCAAGGGAAGGTACAAGCACGAGCGACGTTGGATTGTTTGATATTTGAATGTCCCACAAAATGCTCAAAAGTAAGACCTAGCACTTTGAAATTACGTGGCCCGTCCATAGAAATCCACAGAGCCCAAAAAACACCTTAGTTGGACTCCATATGGAGAAACATCAGTCGTTTACTGAATACTACGCAGGGATCGAGCCTAAGCCAACCACCAGTATGAATGCGCGAATCGTACCAGCAGTGGTATCGTGGTATTGAGCTATGAAAATCGCGACAACTTTCAGGTTAGGGAGAGCTCCTAGCCGACGCTCGCAAGCGTCAAGAGCCAGTGCTTTCACACAGGGCGCGATCTTAATGGGACAGCCCATTCAGAAAAATCCCAAAAAATTGAGCTCTTCAAGGAATCAAGCTAGCTACCCCTCCGAGATGGCACAATGTTTCTTACCACTTGAGCCGTTGAGTGTAAGCAATTGATACGCAGCGCGAACATTTAAGAACAAAATGCAGCGGCAGATTAAGAAAAAATCAAAAAGTTTCAACCATTTGTTGGAAAATTGTAAACATTGTTTTCTAGAAAAATGCGAATAATGTTTGAAATAGCGAAAAAGGTTTTGAAATTCGAAATATAAATAAAAATGTGAACAATTTTTGAAAAAAGTGAACAAAAGTTGAAAAACATGAACAAAAATTTAAAACCTGAACAATCTTTGAAAAAGTGAACAAAATAAGCATGAGCAATTTTTTAAAAACTTGAATAAATTTTGAAAAGGTGATTTTTTTTTAAAAGTGATTTTTTTTGAAAAAGTGAATTTTTTTTGAAAACATGAACCAAAAATTTCAATGAATTTGTGAACAAATTTTAATTCCCGAACAATTTTTTTCAACTATGAATTTTTTTATAAAAATTGAATTCAATGTATGGTGAACAGCTTTTTTGAATGATGAACATTTTTTATACACAATGAATATTTTTTTAATGTACGGTGAAATTTTCTTTTAGTACGGTGCACATTTTCTTATACACAGTGAACATTTTTGTAATGTACGATGACAATTTTATATACACGATGAACATTTTTTTATGTATGGGAACATTTATTGAACATTTTTGGAATGTGAACACAATTTGAAAAACATGTACATTTCTGGAAAGCAAAAGCAAAATTTTGAATTGCAAACATTTTTTGAAGATTTAAACAAAATTTGAAAACCGTTAACAATTTCTTAATTTATGAGAAAAAACAAAAAAAGAAAAACAAACCAAAAGGGAAAAAATAAAAGAAAAGAAAAAAAATCAGAAAAACGAAAACAAATCAAAAAAATTGAAGAAAACCGGTAAAAGAATATACAAACAGGAGAAAAGCCGTTCAGGGAACCTTCTAGCTTCGCTTCTGAAGTGGGCCGGCCCGTGGTTATGTCGTGGCCGAGCTGTTTTTTTTTCTCGATAGGATTGTGCCTAGCTCGGCCTGGGCTGTTTGCTGAGCTAAACCACGGGCCAATAGAAAATATAGGTAGGTATATAGCTACTCAAAAAGGCCACGCCCCGGGTCTGGGCCCTAGGGGGCTGGTGGGTAGATCCGCATCTGCTTCCACACATGTTTCCGATATAATTAGGATGTTTCCATATGCACGATGCTTCTTTGCATTTCATACTTCTTTCCATCGTATAGTAAATATGCTTCCGACGGTACAAACCATGCTTCATAATTCATGGTCACGTTTTTCTCCAAGCATTGTCATGATTTGTTTTCTGATGTATTTTGAAGCACAATTTTATTATGGTTGAAGCATAGGAAATGTAGTAGCAGTTCCTTATACCATGGTGATGCAAGTATAAGAAACAAAGCATGTAGTATGTTCATGGAAAGTGTGAAGCATGTCAAATGTAATAAAGATGCATTTTACTCTCTCCGCTCTTAAATATATATCTTTTTAAAGATTTCAATATAGACTACATACGGATGTATATAGATGTATTTTGGATTGTAGATTCACTCATTTTGCTCCGTATGTAGTTCATATTGGAATCTCTAAAAAGATTTATATTTAGAAACGGAGGAAGCACGTGGTAGTGAGCCATGAAAAACATAGTTTGACAAGTGCTAAAGCATGAACAAAATAGTCCGCAGTGGAACATTACCAATTTACCATGGATGTGTAATCAACGAAGCAAACATGTAGATACTTGGAAACAGGTCACATGTGGTACCCAAGCACATCTCTATCCATAATAATAAAGTCATTAGTGCTTCTTGCGGTACTCACATAAATTGTCTCCAAAGTTGTAAAATATTATCCACTGATGCCATCTATAAGTAATAAAGAAACGTTTCGCACAGGGGAATCCCCACCTGGGCCGACCCATGCAGTAGGAACCTCCTATGCTGCGCTCTGCGCGCTGGGACAAGAAACAGCACGCCTGTTTGGGTCGGCCCATGTCCGAGAGGCCTCTTTTTCAATTTTTGTTTTAAATTTTTCATTTTTATTTTCCGTCTTCATTTTTTTCTACTTTAAATAATCTGGGACTTCAAAAAATTTCTGAACCATAGAAAAAACTGAGAACTTTTATATAAAATATTTAATAATTCATAAATGTTTGTGGATTCAAAAAATGTTCGTAATTTTTCAAAAATGTTGGCATATTTAAAAATATTCGCACTTTTGAAAATAACTTTTTGGAAAATAAAAAAATATTCATGATTTTTCGAACAAGTTTGTGTATTAAAGAATGTTAATGAAATTGAACAAAATTTCGCCAATTCAAAAAATGTTCATGAATTGAAAAATATTATGAAATTCAAAAACTGCTCGTGACTTACAAAATAGTTTATTAATTCTGAAAATGTTCGCTGATTCAAAATATGATCATGCATTTCAAAAAATGTTCGTTAAATTTTTAAAAAATGTTAGTTAAATCAAAAAAATGTTCGTGAATTCAAAAATTGTTCCACCAATTTACAAAAAATTGTTTGTCGATTCAAGAAAAATGTTTAAAAAAATGATCTTAATTTTAAAAAAAATGTTTGCAAATAGTATAAAATGTTCATGAATTCAAAAAATGTTCATGATTTTAGAAAATGTTCGAAATTCTGTAAAAATATTTATGAATGTGAAAAATGTTCGTGATTTCAAATATGTTGGCGAGTTTAAAAAATGTTCATGATTTTTAAAAATTGTTCACGATTTCACGAAAATGAGAGTGATTTTGTATCTCGGTGATGCAGTTCCTTGCAACGCACGGGCCGTTTTGTTTGTGCGATACTAAATCGAAGGAAGCACATACATAGGCAGTATGAAGCTTGATACACAAACGCTGAAGCATTGCATCTATGACTATGAAGCACAACATTCCCATTTTGTACAGCGAGTGACGTCAAAGAACCGGAGTCGTCGTCAATGGCAGGAAGCATAAGAGACGATGCTGACTTGAGCAAGGGCATCGTGGACGCAGCGGCACCGGAGAAAACGGCCAACATGAGACGTCGAGAAGATTGTGCTACCTACCTACGAGTATTGTATTCCATGTCCCCGCTGCTTGCTGATATCCTTGCCATGCATCACCACGTCCACCTCGCTAGAGCAGTGGATGATAGGAGTCGTCGTTTCGTACCCGTCGGTCGGGCGATCTGCCTTTGATCTAGCTAGAGAAGGGCCTGCGCACTCTGCAACTTGCAGTGGCAACCACCATGCACCGCTGGTGAGCCTCCCCGACGCGTGGTGAAGAGCGCATGACCGCCTACGTTGGCGACAGCGTTGCTTTACGTGGAGCCACGGTCGATGGAGAAGGTGATATATTGTTTTGGATCCTGGAGGTGGAGAATGTAAGGGAGTCTCCGGCGGTCACCGGCGGCGCAGGAAACATCCATCTGTACGTACGGGATATGTTGGAGCCTCTCAGCCATGGGATGGAAAATAATCAACGTACGAGCACTAGTCTGATGATTTGTTATTAGTCGAAAAAAAGAATAGACATGGTTTCCCTGATATTTTTAGCTGCCCTCCTCGTGTCGTGTGTTTGCCGCGATAACACACCGTCCGCTAACCGATCCCACGATCCGTTTCCCTCTTCTTTTAATTTGGACTAGTAAAAGTGCCCGTGCGTTGCACCGGGTTAGAATGTCGATTTCCGGATCATGAATTCTGTATTTGAAAAGCCCCTCACCCCTCCCCATCATCTTTCGGGAACATGTAGTTTAGGTCCGCACTGGATTTTTGTAGTAGAAATATCAATTTCGATGGTCTTTATTTTTTGAATATATTTTTTATAAGATTTAACATCCACATACTGCAGGATGACCATCATGATTATGAAGTTTTAATATATTCATTACAGACAATTTCTCAAGAAAAAACATGATTGAATTTTTTTTTAAACCTTGTGGCTGTATAAAAATATCGCACCCATCGATCCAAACAGTCACAATACTCCCCACCATATGTCTAAAAATAAACATACCATATGTAGCACACAGTCATTGTCGGCTAGAAGTCTATTTTGAGATCATTATGGCAATATAATTCAATTTGGTGTTATTGTCATCTTCTCTTTGGTATGCCGTATACAGACCAAAAGGCCACAGACCAAAAGGCCACAACTATCCCCGACCCAACCTCCCAGGATGCGCTCTCGCGAGCTGAACCGCGAGGGGTGAGTGGACGGCGCCGCCGGCCGGATCTCCCTCCAGCGACCTTCTGCGCCTCTGCCTCGCTCGGATCCGGAATCCCCATCGCGCCTTCTCTGTCTCCCCTCCGCCTGCCGGCCTCCCCTGCCGCCGCTCCCCGGCCGGTCGGGCATGTGCTCCAGCGATGCCCTCCCGCTCCAGCACCCGCCGGCGGCGGCCACCACGGCGCCTCTCCCGCTACCGACCCACCAGCATGGAGTCTTAGGAAGGAGAATGGTGAAATGATGGCATAAGCCGTACGGCGTTCGGGGCACAGCGCCGGCAAGGTATGCTGATTCTTTAAAAATTGGAGTGCTGCAAGAATAATTAAATCGACTGTCTATTTGTTGTCTAGCTGTGTACTGGAATTGAGATTTTTTCATTCGGTAATTTTTGGTGCTTAGCTTGTGTATGTATGGGTAGGCTGGTCCAGGATTAATTGTTTATGTTTATGTAAAATTAGTGGCTGCTAGGATGTAAAGAGCAAGTGCTTTCTAAACCAATATTCTGAAGCAAAGCTAATAATGTTTAAGTGAAACAGCTATACCTCGAATACTTTGCTTGACACTGTGACAGCAGCAACAGTCCAGGTATTAGAACACCCTGATAAACTTATGTCCAAATCTGCAGGCTCTCTGCTCGAAATGTATGCTGAGCATCTTCTTCATTGAGTCAAATTCTATTGCTTGGTGCAGTTCCAGTTTGTTCTTACTATCCAATACGAATTTATAAGAGGCTACATCTGAAGCAGGTACACATTTCCTTGCTACCAATTTGTGCAGGCCCGTTTTCCTGTGTGAAGCACAGTTATTTCTTTTCATGTTGTACCTCTGATCTTAAGGTTCATTGTTAATTAGTTTTTGCCCCCTCCACTTTTTTCTGGGCTTGGGACCGGCATTGGCAGTGTCAGGCCCTCTACCTCTATTAACAGTGAACCATTTTAAGCACATTTGATTAGATGTAGTTTTAATATTTCCTTGATAATAATTAATATTTAAATATGAAAACAGATTTGATTGCATTGTACATATGTAATATAACAATGTGAATATTAGATATTTGTTTGCATTTAATAATAAGCTTTAAGAATGATGGAATTGGAGAAAAATAATCACAGATGAGATTCTGCATGTTGATGGCCGCCACCTCGTATTGTTAGTATAATTTCCCTTTGTCGTGCTTACTGGACAGATAATAAAAAATATCCATGAATGATTTGGTGATTCAGATCTTTATAAATGATAATTATACCATCAATAATTTTGTATATACACAAATGTTTCTGTCTCCTTCCAAGACGATCAAGTTTTCAATTCTAACTGCGAGTTTGTCACTTGGCTGCAGTGTTCCTGTATAATCCAAGTAATATGTTTAATGTTAGATAATAACACTTGAATGTGTACAACTGAAATTTTGAACAAGAAATTGAAATGTTGTATTACCTATTTTGTTAGGACTTCCGTGTAGACAATATTTTTCGTATATGTCCCGCTTGTATTGGTCTTCCTTTTCCTCTTTTTCTTCTCTCCCTTTGTGTATGTGTCGTCTGTACTGGTCTTTTTATTCTTCTGCTTGCTCACATCATGTGTACCTGTTAGCACCTTTATGTTTGATGTTGCGGTTGCTCTTGATAGCGCGACATATAGCTGACCATGTGAGAAAACCGGTTCAGGCAGGTAGATGCCAACATTTGGTATTGTTTGGCCTTGTGATTTATTTATTGTCATTGCAAAACTGAGTCTGACTGGAAACTGTTTCCTCTTGAAACTGAACGGAAACATGTCATCGTCTGAGGGGCATAATGGTATCCTAGGTAGGAAAACTCGTGTTCCAGAGTACTGTCCCACCACAATCTCTGCATCAATTGCATTTTTTTGGAATCCACGTACGACCAACCTCGTGCCGTTGCATAGTCCATTAGCAGGGTCGATGTTCCTGAGTAGTATGATTGGGCAATTTATTTTTAGCTTCAACATATGGGGAGGCAGTCCATTTGGTGTGAGAGTGTTCAGGAATTCTGGTGGATAGTAGTTATGTGGGTCGTCTTCTACCGAATCGAAGCTGTGGTACACCATCTCCTCCCCCTGGAAACGATCAATCATTTTTAGGTTTATTTTGTCCACGGAGTCGTTCCTTGTGGATAAAATTGCTCTTGACGTGATGTACTTTGGATCTTTTAGTGAAGCTTTGTCCGTTTGGTAGACATTGTCGATTAGTCTATCCAGGCCATTGTCATCCTTACTTGACACACATATACTTGTCGGTAGTTGTATTTCACCATCATCATTTTTCTCCTCGGTTCCGTTTCCAATGCGTAGTAGGTATTCTGCGAACCACGGGTCGTTTTGAGCCCTCATGTTGCGCACAAGCTTCAATTGACGCATTGAATTCCAGAGGACCGACCTGCGTAGTGATGCATCTACTATCTGGGCTCTTGTTCCCTTTCGGACAACAGGTAGTACTTGCCTAAAATCTCCTCCAAATACAACTGTTTTTCCACCGAATGGAAGGTACGGTTTGTCCATTATGTCCTGCATGCTTTTATCTAGCGCCTCCACTGTCTGCCTCTTGGTCATAGATGCTTCATCCCAGATTATTAGTGATGCTGCTTGGAGTAGCTTGGATGTCCCACTTTGTTTTGTGAAGCCACAAATATCCCCATCGTCTATTTTAAGTGGAATCTTGAACCTCGAGTGCGCGGTTCTCCCTCCGGGCATTATGGAAGCAGCCACACCAGAAGTGGCGGTTGCCACAGCAATCTTGCCTTGTCCGCGTATTGTTGCCAAGAGCGCCCTATAAAGAAAAGTTTTTCCTGTGCCTCCAGGTCCATCCACAAAGAATATACCTCCTTTTTGGCTGTCAATTGTCGCTAGGATTTCGTCGTATGCCTTCCTCTGCTCGTAGTTTAGGTTTTTATGCAACGTTGCGTCCTCGGGGTCCACCTCGATGGAGGTCTCCTCGGTGATCTCCCTCGGTATGTCGTCTGTCGTCTCATGCTGTTGGTCGATTTTTGGAAGAGGAAATGATTCTATGTCTTTTCCCATGGAGTGCAACATGTCTCTGATATTTTTTAGAACCATCTGTTCGACTGTGTGTTTGCATTTGCAATTTCTGCTGTAGTCCTCTGACATTGCCTCAAGGTATTTGTTCCAGAGGCTGCGTACGTCGCTAGGCTCGCAAAAAACCAAGATTGTCGCGAATAGCCTTCGTAGCGATGATGGCATTCTAAACAACTCCGCTTCTGTCATGCAGTCATCCAATGTGCTATCTGCCTCAATGAGACCTCTTTTTTCTGCAGCTTCTTGAAAGGTTGGCATTACTTGTCCATTGACTGTTCGTAGGTCTTCGAAGCTGGTGGCTCCAGTCACATGGTTTAGGAGGACTCGAAGATAGTATCGTTCTCCTTCAGCCGGGTGTGCTGAGACGATCCTGCCAACCTGGAACACTGTGGCTCGCTTCCTCTGTTGCCAAAACTTCCCTTGACTTTGCCAAGTAAAATGTTCCGGAAACTCTCTGTATAGTATGCCTCGTGCTTTTGCATATGTGATGTTTGCTTCAAAGTACGCAGTCAACATTGATCTTTCTGTGCCTTCACGGTCGATAACATTCTGTATGGTTTCCATGCTATGATATGAAACCATGTGCTTATTTGGGAGATGTAGTTGCAGTTGCAAGACTGGTGGGTGCATTTTGCTTAGTTCAAAGCCATATATTCTCCAGAGTGCTTCAGGAGGTGTCACCCACCGTGCGTCTCTGTACTGCTTAATCTCGTCGATTTCGACTTCGTCTACTTTGTCTGTTACAGATACAGACGCCTGGTCATGACCCTTGTAGATGTACTTGAAGAGGTACTTTACGGCTTTAATGCTTGAGCATATCTCAACATTTATGTGGCAGTTAAACATCCTTAACAGATAGGGATTGTAAGGAACCACCCACCTGTTATCTAGTTCGCAATTTCGGACCGTTTCAGTCCGGCCGTCGTTGCGTCTCCTATATATTGGGTAGGAGTCCTTGCCTTGAATCGTAGTTTCGTTAAATGGCCTTGGATAATTGTTCTTGCACGATGGACGATTCTTTGTGCATGGACAAAGTTTATTCAATGCACCGCAAGGACCATGCATCATATGTTTGATTACCATTTTGTATAGCTCTGGGTACTTGTGCTTGTTAGGGAGCTCGGCGGAGATGATTCTGTCATACTGTTCTGGACATGTGTACTTGTATTTTCCAGTCATGATGAGCAAAAAGTGAGCATGGGGTAATCCCCTCTTTTGGAACTCTACGACATATGTATATGCCTGAACCTTTCCAAGAATTGCCTTCTCAAATAGTTCCTTCTTCATTTCTTGTAGCTTCGCCCTGAAAACACGAACGACAATGTCTGGGCGATCTTGTGGTGTTTGTCCAGTCTCTAGTTCACGTGTGATCTCTTCCCAGTTGGGGTTGCAGGTCATTGTTAGGAATACGTCTGGCTTTCCATATTTTCTAACTAAAGCCATAGCATCGAGATACCGACGAAGTTTATCTCGTGGCCCTCCAATAAATGATGAGGCAAGCACTCTTCGTTTTCCGACTGCATCTCCATTTTGCTCTCCAGCTTGAATGCTGTCTAGAAGGCCTTGGTATAGCTCCGCCCTTATTTTCTTTTGATTGTGCCAGATGTAATCCAGTCTGGAACTTTCAAGCTTGATGTATGTATCTACAACAAATTGCTGGAAAAGCCGTCCGCCGTGCAAAATTGGGTTGAATATGCCTGGTCGTGTATGGAATTTATAGCAGTAGTATTCTCTCATGGTTACCCACAGGCCACTGACTGAATCTGTGCAAATATTGCAAGATAAAAAGTTAGTTGCATAGGTATTAGTATATGAAAATTGTATTTTAAATATAATAGTATATGTTTTTTTTACCTGGGTCATCGTCATTAATGATATTATCAGCAGCAATATGTGCCTCTTGTGTTTCCCTCTTTGGGATTTTCCTATGCCAACCGAGTTCAGCTCTTGGAAAGAATAGAGGATATGACAACGGATCATAGCACCCATAATATGATTGAATGTGCTCTTTTTCGTTGTTGTTCCCATGTAATATTACATTTTTGTCATAAGTATCCCTTCTTTCATTTCCTTCAATCCACACTGCAGCTACCTCCGAATTGATTGGCTCGTTGTATGTTCTTTGGTCCAATCTCTGGTCAAGGTTCAAGATGAGTCTGTAGTCCTCAATGTTTTCGGCTTGTCCCAAACTCCTGAACTGTTGAGAGTATGGGTTACCGCGTAGGATGTCTGTTATAATTCGAATGACATGCTTGTCTTGCTCGTACATTTCCTCACGACAAAGGCGGTATCGATGCTCTAAGCTTGGATCATCGTCGTAGAAGTATAGCTCGAGATGCTTTGGATTTGATTGGCTGTTACCAAATGAGTGTATGTTGTGATATAGCTGACCATGTGCTCGAAAGGTGTAAATACCGGCCGTTCGCATGTCAGTCGTGTCTCTGTCGAGGTGACAGTATAGAGTAGTAAACGAGAAGTGCCCATTGAAAAATCTTATGTTTTGGCGAAAATGTCTTGCATCAGGGTCGTTGCTTGTCCAAAGTCTCATTAGCTCAGGAGGCGTATCTGGATTGGCTAGTCTTATTTGTCCTTTTTTGCAGCATAATCCCTCAGTTTCATACTTGAATTTGGTTGCATGGCATAATAAGCAATCTTCTTCTTGTTCGAGCACGTTTGTGCTTGTTGGTATGTTGCTGTAGACGAAATCATATGGATCAGGGTTGAGAGCTTCCTCATCTTCTATGATTTCAATTTCCACTTCTCTGTCCCACTCTGGTTTGATATGCAACATATTAAATTTAGTAAGCAGTGTTATAATGTTGCAAATTTATTTTAATTGTATTAAGCATACCTTCACCGGTGAACATGTATTCATCTTCGTCTGTGTCTTCTTCAAATATGACTTCATCATTACCTGTGTTATATATATATATATGTTTGTATTGAGTAAGAACATTTATGAAATTGATAACCTTACCGTGATCCTCGTTGTAGATTGTTTTTGCTGCCGTATCTATTTCCTTAATCGTTGCTTCTTGCTCATATATGATTCCATCATTACCTGTTTATTTTTTTGTTGTTGTTATGTATATAAAATGTTTTTATATAAAAGTATTAATATGTAATTTATAAACTTACCGTGATCATCATTGCAGAATGATTGTATTCGTCCATGCACTTCTTTGATTGTTTGAAGCATTGTGGAGGGGATGTCTGGCCACAGACCCACTTTACTGTGATCATGATTGTCTAATGATTGTGTTGGTGCATCGGTTTCTCTGATGCTTGGAAACATTGAGGAGGGGATGTCTGTCCAGAATAGATGGTTAGTTGTACAGACGGATTTACATTTACTTGGAATGTGAGTATAAAATCGAGATTATTACCGTAAGTCATGACTTGTGGCTGCTCTAGAGTTTGATTGTTTTTTTCGCAGGTTTCCGTGATGGATGCATCTTCTTGTGATGATACGTCAACAGTTTGTGATTTTAGAAGAAAAACGCGAACCGTTTTGTTCCACTTACCGGTGGCATGGTGGGTAATTTGTGCCAACTCTAGGGGTAATTCTATGACGGACGACCAGAAACCCAATTCTCTTTATTATTAGGTAAAGATTAGATAGATCGATGAGGCAAAAACCTCCCTTCTACTTCCTCGATCGATCCCCAAATCACTGCCAGCTGCTCCCACCACCCAACCCTAACCCTAGCCGAGCCGACACCATCGATCCCCAAATTCCTTCTCCCACCCTCTCCACCCAACCCTAATCCAAAGCTAGCTAGCTAGCCGCCGGCCATGGCCCCTTCGAAGGTTCTGCTCAAGCGCGAGGTTGATTTCTCCGACGACGAGGCGGTGTCCGGCGGAGAGTCAATCTGCGACGGTTGGGAAGTAAGAGAAGAGCGACCAAGCCACAAAGAGACGATTGAGGCAGTCACCGAGTACCTGCGGACCTTTAAGGCCCACGCCGTCCTCGTCGCCTCTCCGCCGGAACTCTCCTCCCCCCACATACGGCGGCCTCCGCAACCCGTCGGGCTCCCGTGGGCATGCGGCAAGCTGGACTCGGGACGCATCTCCAGCTCGGACAAGAACCTGGTCGCCCTCTATGCCGGCGTGCACCGCCCTGGCGCCCATATGATGACGATGGGAGGCTACCTGATCTACAACGCTACCAACAACTCCCTCTCTGTGATCCCCCAGCTTCCCGACGACAACTTCCATGTCATCGTAGGGGCCAAGTCGGCCGTCGTCATGTGCACCGGGGATGACGGCGGATACGTTCTTGCCGAGCTCGTCAGGCTCATCAGGCCAGGATATTCCCAAGCAGCGGTCTGGCTGTGAAAGTCGTCCGCCCAAGGATTAGGATGGGCCTTGCAGCCCGCGCGCCTTCCCCTTCCACGATCCTTCTGCGCCCACCTGTGCTTCTCTTACCGTGGGTCTATCCTCTGCTGGGTGGATCTGCTCGGAGGCATGGTGGTATGTAATATGGGCAACGACAACCCAGAGCGCGAGCTCTGTTTCATTCCGTTGCCCCTAGATTGTCCATCTCCATCCTACGATAACAGCGGCCCCCGGCGGCATCAAAACAACCACCCCTCCTCCAGCCCCCGGCGTCGATACCACCACCTCCATGTCGAGGTGTTCCGTTCCATGGCCTGTGTCGGCGACGTCATCAAGTTCGTCTGCTTGGACGACAATGCTGAACACGTGCCGGGTAAAGACTTTGATCTGACCGTCTATACTCTGTCACCTGACCTGTCAGAGTGGATCATAAGCAGGAAGTACAATGTTGGAAACATCTGGGCAACCGAGACCTACCAATCTACTGGCATGCCAAAGCTTGCTCCGTCGTTCCCTGTCCTGAGCATCCATGAAGACGGCATCATCTACCTAGTTTTCACTTGTCACAGGGTGGTGGATGATGGACCACACTGCACAGGCTGGCGTCGAGTAGAGTGCACAAGCCAGTATTTGGTTCATGTCAACATGGAGAATAACAAGGTCCAGCTCTATCCACAGAGTACAGAGCGGAGAATTCATTCCCAACTCTTGGCCACTGAGATCAGTGTGTACCAACAGCCTTTACGGGATCACCCGATACCACCAGTCCATCACCACTGAGCATTGTTTCATTTGCATACTACTATCACTGTACTCTATCACTAAACATGCTTTCATTTGCAGGCTATTGTAATTATGCTTAGGTTTTAATAAAATCGTTAAAATTCGAATGCTTGTTTATTGAAAATCCTGTCCACCGTCCTTGCTAATAGAAATCAAGATATTTGGTCACCTACCCATGTTGAACGGTATGTGTCTGATATTTGATGGTAATACAAGCACGCATACAAGTATCCGCGATGACACTGGCATCCTAACAACATAGAAGCATCTTAAAATCAGAAAACACAGGAATGTCCTTGGAGGGCTCTATATTCCTCACGACCACCAGGCACCCAAGACCTCCGCCTTAACTGGGGAAGGAGAGCACTGTTGACCGAACCAAACCCTGGAGCTGAAGAAACGCCTTGCCTAGAGACATTAGTGAACCGTAGCAGCCACCAGATCAGAAGAAATGGATATTGACCAATTGAAATTATAGTCCCTCTTGGACTTGCTCCCTGAGCCTCATTAGCATCAGATTAGGGGGCAAAGCCAAACCGCTTCAAATCGCCCCCGTGCATTCCGGGTAGGTCAGTGCCGCCAGAACACCATGGGAGCGAGGACCAGGAGACCCTTATTTCGGGCACCATGCCCCGCTCCTTAAAGATTGTGGTAAACTGCCACGGACAATGAACGGGTGTGTCGTCAACACCTGCAAAGCTAATGCGACGAGCCATCCCCTCCTATCTGCACAACAAACTTGGATCCAGGGTTTCCCCAACCTCCAGCCCCCGCAAGGGTCACCAGAGGCAGGGGTAATCACCAGAAGGGCGAGAAGCACGGATTCACCATCTACCGAAAGCAACTCATGAAGCTTTGGGAAACTAGACTAGGTCCACTCGAGACACTTAATGTTAGTAGTTAAACTGAATGGTGATTGCTGGGTAGTATGTATTGTCTACTGAGTGGCTTCTTTTGGATTGTAATAACTGGTCATGGTAGTTTCATGTGTATTTGTCTTTTTTATTATTTTATGTTTATATTCTTCTGATTGTGTTGATTAAGGTTGCATGTATAATTTCCATGTGACATATTTTTATAGCAATATTAGATGTTTCGAACTATTTGATGGCCACCTTGATGTTTGCTTTGTTTGCCCATCATTTGACTAATGTTTTTTTACATGATCATATGAATAAAGTTGACCGGACAAACAATGCAAACTATAGAAGGAATAATATTGACAAGATAAATGTGGCAGAGCAAAATAGTAACCATGAATTCCGGGTGGAGTGCTTATTTTTGTAAAGTAAAACATACGATACCATAAATGTTGGTTGAACTCCTGTCTTCTTATAACAAACAAAATATGGTTTTTGAGGCTGAAAAGTGTATGGAAAGTCCAATTTGTTTGTGCAGTCTTGTTGCCTCCTTGATCTCTGCTACACGGTGCAAATTGGAATATTAACCCATTAGGTAGCTCGTTTTGCTTTTTATTAGATGTGCATTGCAGTTATTTCTTTCTGGAAACATGCATGTGTTCTAAACGGTACGTGTATGCTCCTGAATGAGCTGAGATGATTCCATGTGTATGAAATGTGCTCTCAACGATCCTAACCCCGACAAAGTCCATATTATGAGGTTTACGGATATGCTCAAGGGAGCCATAGAAATTAATAGAAGTATATATAATAGTAATGAACAAGAAAACAAACTGATCCATCGCAAAAAAAGGAAATAAACTGATGGTGCGGGAGATCATCTTGCCTTGGCACCATAAACACTCGAACGATATACTCGTCTTGAAAATAACACACATTACACAGTGACGCGAAGGCAATGGACGCACATACTAGTACGATGTGAAAGCACCTGCGATATACCGGGAATGAACCAAACAAACGACGCAAGAGAGGAAGATGTGCATGACTCAGACGTGCATTGCAATTTTCATATTATCGAAAAAATACATCAGCGTTACCAATTGTTAATACTCCCTCTGTTTTTATTTATTCCGCATATTAGCTTTGGCTAAAGTCAAATTTTATAAAGGTTGACCAAGTTTATAGAAAATAGTATGAACAATGACAATTGACAAATCTATATGATGTGAAAATATATTCAGCGATGCATCTAATGGTATTGATTCGGTGGTGTATAAACTAATATGTTTTTTCTACAAACTTGGTCAAAGTTTATAGAGTTTGACATTAGACAAAGCTAATATGCGAAGTAAATAAAATCGGAGCGAATACATTGTTGAGAATGAGCAAGGCATACTTGAGAACATTCTAGAAGGTTCATGAGCACTCATGAATGTCTAGATATTTGGCATCCAGTCCATTAAATAATAAAATTCACTAGATATTTAATGCTTGGATTTAATAGCCTAAGAGCATCTCTAGCTGAAGCCTTATTTGAGGAGTTCAAAAAAATGTGATTCCAAGCTGAACTCTTCAATTCAACTCCCTAAACTTTTTTCACACAAATTTAAACCTAGATAGCAATGTGATTCAAACTACATTGCATAACATAAATTTGAACGTATATAGCACAATTCAATTCAAACTACATTGCATAACATGAATTTAATGATTCAAACCAAATGGAAACTAAAAAACCTCATCTTCTTCCTTCTCCAGTGACTCCCAATCCATGTCGGAGTCGGAGTCGCGGAGCAAAGGTCGATAACCTCCCCATCGGACGGCCCGACCTCGTCGGTAGCCTCCTTCTTGTACAGTTCGAGCTAGCAACGCTCGTCGTCGACGAGCTCCAGGTGATTCTGCTTGAAGCCCCCCCCCCCCCCCCCCCCCCCCCAAATTCTCCCACACCTCGTGGCAGGAGACCACTCGGGGTCAGTTGCGACAAACTCCAAGACCTTGCGATTGCTAGGGGAAAGTTGATCTTCGCCTAGTTGCCGTAGAGGGACACGAGTACATGAACCCCTTATAGGATTTTTGTACTAACAGCATATAGCTAAAATGGGAGGCACCACGGGTTCGATCGGCACGGAATCACCGATTTCCAGTGAGCTGTCCCGAGGTGAGGTGGAGAAGTGGGACGTTGTCGGGTCGTGTATGGGTTCGTACCCATAGGTCAATGGCCATGTTGATATGGATGGCAACTCCGGAAGCCTGAGCGGGCGGGCCGTTGCCGAGGCCGAGCTGGCCGTCACGGTGGCGGCTACGACAAGGGTCGGCTCGCGGGCGATCTCTACACGAGGAAGGTGGCTTGACAGCTTTGGTGGCAATGGCATTGGCGTCCACGGTGGTGGCCCGTGCCTGAGCGGCGGCAGTTTCTTCTTTTGTCTTGACCTCCCTCCTCCGGTCGGCATGTTTCATCGTCTCGGCAACTCTCTATTCCGGTATGAGATTTTTCGTCGACTTCACCGGGGCCGCGGTGCGGGCACGCACGGCGGGGATGGGGACGGGGCGCCGTAAGCTATGAAATTTTTCTAGGGCCGGCGCGGGATTTCGGAGAGAAAAAAGTGGAGTGGAGACAGTGTGCCACTTGTGGACGAGCCACTTGAGGACAATGCATGTGTCCGCGGCAAGTCCGTGCGGGCGCAAACCCAACCCAAATTTGGGCTGAAAATCGGCCACCGCGGACTGCAAAACTGACATCGGTCCGTTTACGTCTACTCATTAGGTCGTGATTTTTATCCGGGCGGACGACACCTAATCATATGCACCGTCCGCTGATCGATCTAACGGTGCGAGCAAGTCCCCTTCACGCCCGTTTCCCTGCTATTTTCGATCTACCAGGAAACCCCACTTCTCCTTCCTCGATCCCCAGATCGCTGCCTGCTTCCTCCACCCAACCCTAACCATACCCGAGCGTCCATCCTCGATCCCCAAATCCCTTCTGCCTCCACCCAATCCTAATCCTAGCTACCTAGCAAGCCGCCATGGCACATTCGTTCGTTCTGCTAGACCGCGAGGTTGATTTCTCCTTCCACGAGGCGGCAACCGACGGAGAGTCAATCCGCTCCACGTGGGAAGGAATACAAGGACTAGAGAGCCCGCAAGAGTTGAGTGATGCAGTCACCGAGTACATGGGGACCTTCAAGGCCCGCGCAGTCATCACCGACCCGCCGGAACTCTCCTCCCTCCACATACGTCGGGCTCCCGCCGCGACTCCAAGACATGTACTCCGGCCGCATCTCCAGCGCGGACAAGAACCTGGTCGCGCTCTGCGCCGGCGATTGCCGCCCTGGCGCCTGTATGATGGGAATAGGAGGCTACCTGATCTACGACGCCAGTAAGGACTCCCTCTCGGTGGTCCCCCAGCTTCTCGACGACGACTTTCATGCCGCCATCGGGTGCGAGTCGGCCGTCGTCATGTGCAACGGGGACGACGGCGGCTATTTTCTTGCCGAACTCGTCAGGGTCAGACCAGAGCTCTCCCAAGCAGCGATCTGGCTGTGGAAGTCGTCCGCCCCAGGATGGTCCTTGCAGCCTGCGCACCTGCACCTTCCGCCGGGCTTCTGCGCTCACTTGTGTTTCTCTTATCGGGGATCTGCCCTCTGCTGGGTGGATCTGCTCGGAGGCATGGTGATGTGTGATCTGGGCAAAGATTCTAGCAACTCGGACCGCCTGGAGCTCCGTTTCATTCAGTTACCCAAAGATTGTCCATCCTATGATAGCAGCGACCCCTGGAATCGATACCACCTCTGCCCTGAGAAGTTCCGTTCCATGGCATGTGTAGGCGACACCATCAAGTTCATCTGCATGGATGGCAATGTTGAACAATTGCCGGGCAAAGGCTTTGATCTGACCGTCTATTCTCTGTTGCCTGACCTGTCAGACTTGGAAATAAGCAGCAAGTACAATGTTGGAAACATCTGGGCAAATGAGTCCTACCATTCTACTGGCATGGCAAAGATTCCTCCGTCGTTCCCTGTCCTGAGCATCCATGAAGACGGCGTCATCTACCTAGTCTTCACCGATCTCAGGGTGGTCGATGATGCACCACACTACACAGGCCGGCGTTGAGTAGAGTTCAACAGCCAGTATTTGGTTCGTGTCGACATGGAGAACAACAAGGTCCAGTTCTATCCACAGATGACGAAGTGGACTATTGATCCCCATATCTTGGGCAGTGAGTTCAGTGCGTACCAACAGTGTTTACATGATCACCCGGTACGTACTGCTGTCACAATTCAGCATAGTTTCATTTGCATACTACCTACTGTCATTTTATTTATGTTCATTTCATTTGCATACCCTTGATACATATATAGCTGTTTTAACAATTTTATTAGTTCAGAGCAACTTGGCCTTAGACATTGGTGTTGGTGTTGCCCAATTAATTAAAATGGGTAACCCATTTATATAAATAGGAAATGGCAAATATTGACAATTTAAACCACAAATCAGACAGGTTGCTGCAGATCTACTCTGCTCATTCCTTTTCCTTTTTAAATTTCTTTTACGGTAATTTAGCCAGACATATGGTCACATTAAAAGTATTATATTTGATAGACACCTCTATTTTATTTTGCAGAGAGAGATAGAAGCAAGTGAGTTGGGGGCATGTGGAAAGAGGATGAAGCTTTGAGGTCTTTTTTTTTAACATGTACGGCCATAGACATACCTTACTTGTATTCATAGGAGTGAGGAATATTGCAAATACGCATACAAACCTTAGAAGGATACAAGCTATAACATTAGCGAATTGTAACAACATGCTCCCTCCATTCCAAAATATAAGGTGTATTGATTTCCCTGCAAGTCAAACTTATATATGTTTGACCAAGATTATAGAATAAAATATCGACATCTATAATACAAAATAAATAAAATATGAAAGTACTTTCCGTGATGGTTCTAATGATATACATTTGGTATTGTAGACATTAATACTTTTTTTCTAAAAAACTTGGTCAAACATGCACATGTTTGACTATTGGAAAAAACTAATAAGTACACCTTATATTTGGAACGGAGGGAGTACTTAGTAGCCAAGACTTATAGAAAACAGAAAACACAAAATGGTCCGTGGAGGGCTCCATCTTCCTCAGGGCCACCAAGCACCCAAGACCTTCGCCGTCGATGAAGAAGGAGAGCACCGCTGGCCGAACGGAACCCTTGGATGTAACGACACTCCTTACCTAGAAGCATTAGTGAACCGCAACAGCCACTAGATAGGAAGAATTGGATCTATTGATTGAAAATATCGGTCAAAGTCAAAGTCCCTTCGGACTTGCTCCGCAAGACTCTTCAGCGCTGGATTTGGGGACGAAGCCAAACCACCCAAAGAGGCAAAGATTTTTCTGCCTCGTCCTCTAGCCCACAACAGCGATTGCCGATGTCCTTCTCAAGTGGCTTGCCGTCGCCACCGCAGCATGCCATAGAGTCGGTCAACTGTTGCCAAAAGTTCAAACTCTACATTTCCCTTGTAGTGTCGGCTCAGCCTCCGACGAGAAAGAGCGAGGGTCGGGAGACCCTTATTTCGAGCACAACATCTCACTCCTTACAGACTGTGGTGTCAACACCGGCAAAGCCCAAAGCCGACGTGACGAGGCATCCCAACCTATCTACGTGCCAAACCTAGATCTATGGTTCGGAGGCGATGAAGCTCTTATTTTCATATTTCCGTATCCTTTTTTAAACTATGAATCTAATCTTTGGGAAAAAAATAAGTCTCTTCACTTGAATTTTAGAATTTTGAATTTATTACCCTAGAAAAAAAAGAACCACTGGCTGGACCAGCGGAAGGACGAGAAGCACATAGCCGCTTTCTACAAAATTCTAGAGAGAAGGTCCCCGAAGCGGTGGCTCATGAATTATTGAGATCTTGGTGACATATCATGCGAAAATTTGGTCCGATACCGCCATGTTTTGCTAGTTCCACTCGAGATTATAAAACGAAGGATGGATAATATGTATTGTCAGCTTTATGTCTACTGAGTGGCTTGTTTTGGATTGTAAATGGTCATGGCTGTTTCATGCGTATTTGTCTTTTTAACATATGTGTATTTATTATTCTGATTGTATTGATTCTTTTTACATCCATCACCGTCATTTTCTTGAATGAATACAAACAATGCCCTCCCCTCAAAGGGCGTGTTTTCTCCTATTTGGGTTGGTTTTGTTTTTAAGTGGCGTTGTTTTAAAGCATTGGATATTAGATGTTTTGAACTATTTCTGGGTGAAATTTTTATTCCAGATATTTGAAAAGTGAGTGATCTTGCAGAGGATGGACAAACATGGAACAGAACGATAGTTCAAGAGATGTTTACCCAGGATGATGTTGCTGATATTCTGCAAATTCCAGTAGGTGGGCTGGGTATGGAGGACTTCATGGCATGTAATTACACTCATAATGGGGTGTTTACGGTCAGATCAGTGTAGGGCCGATTTGGCTCTAAGGGTGCATATGCTCCCCGATGAACAGTAAATTCAAAATAAATAGTAAATGAAATTTTAAAATTCTAATATTTTGTAGATGGTCTTGTTAGTGTAACAAGCGTGCTTAACAATTTTCATGCAAAACGGGATGACAGTGCTTCGTCGGAGAAAACATTTGTCGTTCGACTTGTTTTCTTTGCATAGATCAAAATACTTAAGCTTTCCTCCTAAAAATTTGTAGGTAGCATTTTGGTGCGACAAAGGACACATGTATTTTTTTAAATTTTTTTTACAGTTGCAAACATTTTTGGTGGGCAGGAGCATATGCTCCCAAGAGCCGAATTGGATTGCCAATGGCGGGTGACCTCCATGGAGGTGGTTATTTTGACAAAGTCAAAAAATCATATTTCAAAGTTTCAAAAAATTCTGAGAAAAACCATACATGTTCATATGGATGTATCCTATACATGTTCATACTTTTTTGTCAACGTGGATAAGCTGTAAAAGCAGAAGCAAAAGCCCAAACAAACAGGGCCTTAATAGGTTTTGACAAAAAATCACAAAAAAAAAAACAAAAAACAGAAAACCAAAAAAAATACCGGAAAAAACTGGAAGAAAAACCCAAAACCGGAAAAAAAATACAGGAAGAAAAAACCGAAGCCCAGTAGCACGGTTACGGTTTTCACTTTTGTTTTGGAAGCACAAGTTGTGCCTTTTTCTTTTTTGGGGAACCACAGGTTGTGCTTGCTACGGAAGCACAACTATGCTTCTTGTAAAAGAACATGTTGTGATTTTCCTTTTTTTTGGGAAGTGCAGTCTGTTTGGGGCAAGCACAGTTGTGTTTTTCCCTTTTTCAAGAAGCAGTTGTGGAAGCATAGACTGTGCTTCCGCCAGAAGCCACTACAAGAAATATGTCAACTTGTGACCTTCTCTCAGTGACCCCAGCTGAATTGGTCGTAAATCCACGGCCATTTCGCTTGGAAGGGCTCAAACCCTGAAATTGCCTTACACCAAATGGTCATAAAGCAGACAAGAGTGATCGACGACCTTATTTCTACCTGATTACGACCAATATAAATGGTCATGAGGTTGTGAACGTGTATGCATTGGTACTTAAGGTGTCGCTCCAGGTGGGCTTGGGCCTCGATGGAACGAGGCCACCTCTTTTTTATCTTTTAAAATTTCCGGGTGCCATGTAGGCCTCGGCCCATCCAGGAAGAAATGTGGGATGCCCTCATATTTCTCAAAAAAAAACATATATTCGGCCCAACGAAAAAAATGGGAAAATAACAAGTTTTTCATTATTACCATTTGGTAAGGATGGCCAGTTATCTGAAAAAAAACAAGTTTTCATTATTGTCTAAAAAACAGGTTTTTCATTGTATAACTCTAAAAAGGTTTTTCCTTATAGAAAAATCTCAAAACCAATTAAACAATATAAAATTATAAGAATAGGAAAATAATGAACTCCTTCGTGAATCTTGCTATATGGTTTAGCAATTAGAAAACTAAACGTGTAATTCAAAAAAATGTTAATGTTAATACGTATTTCAAAAAATGTAATCATGTGTTTAAAAAACTAAATGTGTGTATTTGAAAAGTTTCATGCATATAAAAAATGATAATCATAGATAATATTAGATTTGTATAAAAAAAGTTTCATGTGTATGAAAAAATAGTCATCGGTACGTATATATGGAAATTTTACAATATATATATATGGAAAAGTAGATAACAAAACAAGATTTTCTAAAAATGTTTATCATGTATTTAAATTTTTCTAACCTATATAAACAATGTTTTATATGTATACAAAAATGTACAATGTGTAAAAACAAATATAGACATCAAAACGTATGTATGAAAATATGTTTTTTTGTTGGGAATATATGAAAAGATGTTAATCATGTATTTGAAAAAAGTTAAACATATATAAACAATATGTACAATGTGTCTTAAAAAATGTAGACATGTGTTCAAAATATTAGACATCAAAATATTTATTAAAAATGTTAATGATCTAATTAAAAACCGTTTAATATGTATAAAAAATGTTTCTAGTGTACACAAAATTGTTCATAAAATGTGGTTTAATATTCTTGAAAAATGGAGAAGTTTTTTTTTTACAACAAATATTTGTTAGGTCCTTCACAAAAAAACTCATTTTGGGAACTCGAAAAATGGAAAATGAATCTGCGGAAATTTGTCTTTTTCACAAGAGGTGGATCAAAAACTTTTTACACCCAACCATTTGGTCAATTGTACATTAAATATGGCCTAGTATTTTAGAAAATTAATTTGGTCCAATTTGCAACAAATATATGGTAGGTCCTTTACAAAAAAACTCATTTTGGGCACTCAAAAAATGGAAAATTGATTTTTCGTCCAAAGAAAATAAAAACTCCCATAGGAAACATTGTTTGCCATTCCAAGATGCACCCTTGTGCACAATATGAGATCATTTGAATAAACTATGTCATGAATGTGCCCATAATATTGATCATTTGGCTTGAAAGCCATGGATCTCCACACGTGATAGCTCATTTCTGAAAACACTTTTTTAAAACAATTGCCGTATTACAAGTTTATTATTTTTCCTGGTAACTCTGTCACATATAATGACACAATGCGAAGGTTTTCCAATTTTTGATTTTTTTTGAATTTTTCATGCCCATTTCAAAATGCGGTCAAAACGATGGGCATGACCGTTCGTAGCTAGGGGTTGAATCTTGGAAATTTTTTGGTGTATCTTTGATTAAATAGATACTTTTGTACCTAAAAATTATTTTTGGAAAAAATAAAGAGCAAACTATAAGGCAGCTACAGTTCAAATTTGACCCGCTTCCTACTGAATCGGCGGAAATTTGTCTTTTTCACGAGAGGTGGATCAAAACTTTTGACACCCAACCATTTGGTCAATTGTACATTAAATATGTCCTAATATTTTAGAAAAATGATTTGGTCCAAATTTGCAACAAATATATGGTAGGTCATTCACAAAAAAACTCATTTTGGGCACTCGAAAAATGAAAAATGAAATCTCCGTCCAAAGAAAATGAAAACTTCCTTAGAAAACATTGTTTGCCATTCCAAGATGCACCCTTGTGCACAATATGAGATCATTTGAACCAACTATGCCATGAATCTGGCCATAAGATTGATCATTTGGCTTGAAAGCCATTGATCTTCATACATGATAACTCGTTTCTGGGAACACTTTTTTAAAATAATTACCGTATTACAAGTTTATTATTTTTCCTGATAACTTGGTCACATATAATGACACAATGCGAAGGTTTTCTAATTTTTTGATTTTTTTTTGAATTTTTCATGCCCATTTCAAAATGCAGTCAAAACGGCGGGCTTGACCGTTCCTAGCTAGTTGTTGAATCTTGAAAAACTTTTGGTGTTTCCCTAATGAAATAGATACTTTTGTACCTATAAATGATTTTTGGAAAAAATCATGAGCAAACTATGAGGCAGCTGCAGTTCAAATTTGACCCACTTCCTACTGAATCGGCGGAAATTTGTCTTTTTCACGAGAGGTGGATCAAAACTTTTGACACCCAACCATTTGGCCAATTGTACATTAAATATGTCCTAATATTTTAGAAAAATGATTTGGTCCAAATTTGCAACAAATATATGGTAGGTCATTCACAAAAAAAACTCATTTTGGGCACTCGAAAAATGGAAAATGAAATCTCCGTCCAAAGAAAATGAAAACTTCCTTAGGAAATATTGTTTGCCTTTCCAAGATGCACCCTTGTGCACAATATGAGATCATTTGAACAAACTATGCCATGAATGTGGCCATAAGATTGATCATTTGGCTTGAAAGCCATTGATCTTCATACATGATAACTCGTTTCTGGGAACACTTTTTTAAAATAATTACCATATTATAAGTTTATTATTTTTCCTGATAACTTGGTCACATATAATGACACAATGCGAAGGTTTTCCAATTTTTTGATATTTTTTTGAATTTTTCTTGCCCATTTCAAAATGCGGTCAAAACGGCGGGCTTGACCGTTCCTAGCTAGTGGTTGAATCTTGAAAAACTTTTGGTGTTTCTCTAATGAAATAGATACTTTTGTACCTATAAATGATTTTTGGAAAAAATCATGAGCAAACTATGAGGCAGCTGCAGTTCAAATTTGACCCACTTCCTACTGAATCGGCGGAAATTTGTCTTTTTCACGAGAGGTGGATCAAAACTTTTGACACCCAACCATTTGGTCAATTGTACATTTAATATGTCCTAATATTTTAGAAAAATGATTTGGTCCAAATTTGCAACAAATATATGGTAGGTCATTCACAAAAAAACTCATTTTGGGCACTCGAAAAATGAAAAATGAAATCTCCGTCCAAAGAAAATGAAAACTTCGTTAGGAAACATTGTTTGCCATTCCAAGATGCACCCTTGTGCACAATATGAGATAATTTGAACAAACTATTTGGCTTGAAAGCCATGAAACTTCACACATGATAGCTTATTTCTGAGAAGACATTTTGGGCATCACCGTTCGTACCTACGGGTGGAATCTTACTAAACTCATAGTGTTTGTATGATGAAATATATACATGTGTACCTAAAAATATTATTGTGGTGCCATTTTGCAAAATATTATTGGTAGTTGCTTCATAAACCCCTTTGTTTTTAGCACTTAGAGACTATTTTAAATGACACATGTCTCGAACCAATCAGGACGTCTCCCCCGGATCACCCTCCTGTAGGCGATCTGAGCCATCCACGCCGTCCTGATCAAACGTCTCCTCACCTCTCCTACCTCCCTCGATCCCCTTCCTTCCCGTACACTCTGTCTCCTCCCTCGACCCCCTTCCCTCCCGAGAACACCGCCGCCTCCCCTCTCCCCTTCTCTTCCTCTCCCCGATCTAGGTCGACGCCGCCGCCTCTCGCACCTCGCCGGCCCCCTCCTCCCCTAGCCCCTGCCGTCGCCCCCTCCTCCCCTAGCCCCTGCCACCCTCCCGTACGCCACCCGCTCTTGTCCTGCAGCAGATCGAGCATTATCTAGGGTTAGTGGTGGCTTTGCCCCACGCTGGCCACGGCTCTCCGGCAACCAGGATGGCGACGGCGTCGACGGGATCCGACGGGAGCGTCCTCCTGCGGCCACTCGCGTACCTACCCGTCCGCTAGGGTTTGAGCCACCGCGTCGCCGGCGTGGCTCCGGCATTGTTCCGGTGATCCGGTGACTCAGGTGAGTCCCTCCACTCCTCCTCGTCGCATCGCTCCCTCTCTGCCTCACCATGTTCCCTCTCCCTCTCAGATCCGTCGTCGCTCGAGCACCGGGATGCCATGGACGGGATGGCCATTTCCCCCTACTCCGACGCCATGGAGGCCGCCTTCTCGCTGCCGCGTCTGTTCCACTACGGAGGTGCTGCTGTTCCACTACGCCAACCCCATCTTCCAACCCTCCGTCGCCCCTCGCGCCTGAAACCCTAACCTAGCACACGGTCATGGCGGTCATGATTGACTCCCTTTGTCTCGTTTCTCTCCACTTGATTCATTCACGTACGCGTACTGAGTAAACGATCTTTGCCGTACGCATTAGATTTGCAGGGTCTAGTTCCCCTATTTGGCAATTCAAGCTAGGGGTTTTCTGGGGGTTAAGAATGAGGCAACTTTTATGTCTGAAAAAGTAAGATTAGAACAACAGATGTTTACTGAATTTTTGTGAGACTGTATACACTGAATATGTCTGCAAATTAAGTTAACTGAATATATTGCACATTATGTGACTGAGATTGTTAACTGAAAATGATAATTATCTGTTCTATTGGGACTTCACAGATTACTTAAGTGAATTTGTTATCTGCCGCAGTTTTAACTGAATTAGAGCACTTAAACTGTTAACTGAATGTGTGCGCTTGATGTGAGTTTGTGCACTTGATGTTTTATACTTGGAAGACAAATGAACTTGTTTTGGCTATATCTCTCCCTATTAATTATGGATGATTTCCTTCTTGCAAATTATATATGTTCTGTTTTGAGCTATCTCTCTGCCTGGTAATAAAAGTATGTGCATTGGTTGATATTTAGTATTCGTATGTCTAGTTCACGATGATGGTCACTTGCGGCAGAGGCAGACGATGTTTCAACCTTCACTGTCGGGTTGCTGCTACTTGCCACACGACCCTCTGGCACCTCTCGTGTTTTTCAGTAATCTAAAAAGCATCTCCTGCTTGATGTTTCGGTGTCTGGATATTCGTCGCCGATAACTACGGGCACACTGCTTGTATATACCCTGTTTTCCTGCCTAGTAGAGAACGTGCCTAGCCCCAGTTGCCTACCTCAATCAAAGAAACTAAGAATGTTCACAGTAATTTGAAAAGTATCTCCTGCTTGATATTTCGGTGTCTGGATATTCGTCGCCGATAACTAAGGACGCAATGCTTGTATATACCCAGTTTTTACTGCCTAGTAGAGAACACACCTAGCCCCAGTTGCCTACTTCAATCAAAGAAACTAAGAATGTTCACAGTAATTTGAAAAGTATCTCCTGCTTGATGCTTATACACTTGCATAGGCATCCCTCCTCCTCCTCTTCTCTTCTCCTTCCTCTTGTCTCCCCCAATCTGATGCGTGCGTGCATTTGTTTTTGCAGGTTCGTGAAGAGGCCGATCTGGTTTTGTGAAAGAAGGGGGCCGGCCATGGAGAAGATCCCGCGGCGAGCTCCTCAGGGTAGGTTATCCCACAGATCTCCTCAATTGGGATGTGAAGATGCAGAACTTCTGTTTGTTCAGGGAGCTGCTTTATTATATCAAATGCACCAGATACTTATGATTTCTTTTATGATCTTGTGGCTGGGCTAGAGCAAAAACAGAGTTGCATATGATTTCTAGGTACTAGTAGTCTAGTTGTATTCGAGATGCGATACACTGAAGGTTAATTATACATATCCACACGGCAAGTATACAATATTGTACTATACATTTCACATATGTGTCCTATCTTTGAAGCTCTACAATATTCATGTGTATACAATAATTTATCGAATGAGGCACTATGATTCTGAATTCTTAGGTTGTTAGCTCTGGCTTCATAAGCAAACTTATGTGAATATACTACACTTGCTGTTGATCATCTGGTGCACTAGTATGCAGTTGTCTCTTGGTTGTCACTTGGAAGTTGCTTGAATTGAACCTGTTGTAATCCCCCCTAGATTAGTATGCACATATTTACAAGATTTGAATCGCAGTTGTACCTCACTGTACTGTAGGAACAAATGTTGGCCTATCTAGTGTACTGTAGGAACCTGTTGTAATCCCCCCTAGATGGAGGATTAGTTCAGCTGTTATGCAATCAATAACCCTTCATACTACATGCTGCTATTTACTGAAACCAAATCAATTATCTACATGAAACAGAGCTTAAAATTTGCACCGAAGATCACCATACTAGTATGAGGTGCCTTTTGCATTTCTCTGTTTGAGTTGTTGTAGTCATAATCTTTATTTGTATCATACTTCGTACTTGAAAGATAATACTGCTAATTCCAACTATGTTTGAAGTAGTATAGGTTAATTCTTGTTGCAGCACCAACTCTTTGCCTCGTCAGTGCAATTTCTGTGTTGCTTCCCATGCTTACTAGTCGTGCCACAGGCATTGGCACCTTTGTTCTCTGTGCTAAATGAATTTATGCCTCTGTTTGCAATCCTTGATGTCATTTTTTGTAGCAAATTGCAATTATATGACATGTCTTATTCTGAAAATGCATATGCTAGCTGCTGTCAATTTTTTAATCTACAATTGATCTAGTGTTTTTTTATTTCTTGTGCCGATTTTGTGCTGCTATTACTATGGCATGCATTGTCTGTGTTTAAATTTTGTGCTGCTGCTTCAGATCACTAAGGATTGCTGGTACCTTTTTATGTCTTGTGTACTAGCGTTAAAATCTTATAGCAAAACACATCTTTATTTTGAATAACAGTATATGAGCTTAGCAAGAAATTATATGGTTTGAAGTATTTTGGCGCTGACCTTGTTCTCAATTATTTTGTAGACTGCTTTCAATTGGGGAAGAAGGTTAGAGAACTTCAATTAAATAGAAGAATTATCCATGATTTCATTGCTGCGAAGGTGATTGAGTTGGTGTTCTATACCAGTTCCTTATTTACTTTGATGGTTCTTGATACGTGAACTGATTCATAGGGCATAGTTATCCATGTTGCATTCCAATTCCTTATTTGACTAGATGCTTCAAATGATGAGACTAGTTGATTTGCATGTGAATGGGTTGAGTAGATGGAATTAGAGTGAGCAGATCACTATAGGACTAAGGAAAAATCAGAAAGTATGTGTAGGAAAATATCATCGTTCTTGCTCACTTTGCAAAAATGACGAGTACTAGCAATTGTCCCCTTTCACTAATATTTGCTGTTTGCTGATGGTTATACGTCTTTTGCTTGATCTATTAATGATTCATGCACACAGGTTGGCTAGAAATAGCCCTGGTTATAGATATTTTTTTATTATGTTATACATTAATGTATGCTGTTATTATTTGTATGTGTGATGCTTTCAGGCTGTTTTACTGTTTCCTCCTCGATTGATCTATTCATGTAATGTTATGTTCTTGTAGGAAGGCAAGTTGTCGCACCTGGAAACTTGCCCATCAGAGGGAGCAATGAAGTTGGTAGGACAGTACCAGATGTGCTCCTACGTGTTGAACAATGTTATGTAGTAGTGAGATAAGGCAAATTGTGTAGACATTGTATTCCTGTGTAATGAAATGTTGTATTCCCTGTGTACATGTTGCTTTAATGACATCCAGATTGTGAAAATTACTCAATTGCCACGATAGTACCGGGCCTGAATAGGCCACGATAGATAAAAAGGTGGTACAAACGTGGTCTGGGGTGGAAAGGCCATGGCCCAAACAATATTTTTCTGGAAGGACGAAAAATAATAAGAAATGCATTGTAAGAGGCCATGGCCTAGAAATAAAAAGGCTAAAATGTGGGCCTGGCCCATGTAGTCGACCAAAATTAATAGAAAAAAAAATCTAAAAAGGTTGAATTGTTGGGCTTGGCCCAAGTAAAGCGTCGAACTGGACCGGGCTGATTCTTATCAACGACCAATTCAATTGGTCATAATTTTGCCATGTCAGCTTGCCACGTTGGATCCGACGTGGCCTGGGCAGACTGCCAGTGACCAAAACAATTGGTCGTAGAACCAGCGACCTTTCCCATTTCAGAACAAAGGTCGTTAAGTTTCATTAAAGACGGTCAGCTTTTGACCAACTGTTTTTGGTCACAAATGAAAAACAATGACCATTCAGTGACCAATATTGATGGTCGAAAGTTGACATATTTCTTGTAGTGAGCACGGGTTGTGCTTCTAGCGGATGCAAATATGTGCTTCCATAAGAAGCACTACCGTTATTTTTGGGGAAGCACAAATGTGATTCAAAAAAAGATAAAAAAATAAATTTTCTAGTCTCACCAGAATATAGGAAACTAGGCGAAAACCGAAAAGCCAAAAAAAAACAAGAAAACTCAGGTAAAACCTAAAAAACCCGTACAGAAAAAAATTAAAAATCTGAAACCCAGAGGGAGCTCCCGACACACAACTCAACTCGTGGCAGTTGCTTTTTTTTGAACATCAGTACAGACACAGGCGCTCATATATACGCGCAGACACTCATCCATATGAACGCACACACGCACACCCTACCCCTATGAGCACCTCCGAAAGACTAAGTCGGCATATCATTTTGAGATTTTACGAAGTCATAAATGCGAGCACCAGGACTTGAACCCTGGTGGGCTGGAGATACCACTGTCCACCTAACCATCCAACCACAGGTTGGTTCGCACTCGTGGCAGTTGCTGGGAGCATCACTTTCCACGCTCCCAGGCCAAAAAGTAACCACCAGTTAGTTGCTCCTATTTTATTTGCATATACTAGTACATATGCCCGTGCATTGCAACGGGCAAAAATATTCACAAAACTTGCTCCAGGTGCCACTATGCGGCACTGCTCATATCCAACTTTGATAAACGTTACATGTATGGTTACCCTCATCTATAGTAATTTTGTGAAAGTAATGTTATTATCCCCATGTCTACAAAAGTTTCACTAAAAGGAAAATACAAATAGCTCGGTCAAAGTTACTTTTGCTTACTTTTAGCAACTCAACGTTGCTTGTCTGAGGTGTGTAGATGATCCAAAGAACTACGGCTCATATGATAGGAAGACATAGAAAAAGTTTGATTTAAGTATAAAAGAAACCTTTGTCGAACTTGGAGAACCTATAATTCTTTTACTTCTTTTCAGCAAATTTACCTTACTCGATCAGCTGCCATAAATAGAGATAAATAACATGTCTGTAAAAAAATCTGAAGATGCTTAACAAACAACAAATTTATTTTTACTGTATGCAACTAACATTTTTTTTACTGTATCCAACTAACAAAATTAGAGTCTGAACTTACTTGGCGTGCAGCAAACAACTCACTCCTGACTTGGGATTTGAAGCATGCTAGGAAGCTGGAGGTTGTTGATTTATGTCCAGTTTGTGGCACTGAAAAAGAAGACACGTTTCATGCTTTGTGTCGATGTCCCAATGCCAGGAATCTTTGGCTTGCAATGGCTGATATTTGGCCTATTCCTGATCTTAAAAACATGATGAACACAGGCCCGGAATGGCTCTCCATGCACTGTGCAATTTGCCTGATGAGCAGTGCCTGCACCTGGTTATGCTCTTATGGAGAATTTGGTACGTTCGGAATGAGGTAGTACATGATAAACCAGCACCGCCAGTTCAGGTTTCTGTACGCTTTCTTAGAATCTATGTTCAGTCCATTTTGACAATCACCAAAGAGCCGGAGAAAGATCTCTTGAAGGGGAAATCTGCTATGCTGGATTGTGCTTTTTCTACTCCACGTGCGGCTACGTCTGATCTGGTGAATCCACCAGCTGTGTGGCTGAGACCTGAAGAAGGACGAATGAAACTCTATACAGATGGCTCCTTCATTTCGGCGGATGGTACTGCCGGCAGCGACATGATCTTGCGTGATCACAACGGTAATATAGTCTTCAGTGCTTGTCATCATTTGTACCATTGCCACAATGCATTAGAGTCTGAACTTGCGGCCATCAGAGAGGGTCTGTCACTTGCTTTACAATGGAGTGGGCTACCTATAGACATTGAGTCTGATTGCTTGGAGGCTATAAAGCTTTTGAAGAAGGGAGAAATGGATAGATCTACGAACAGTTTCATGGTTCATGAAATCAAAATATTCATGGATCAACGAAATTCTTGTATTACTCACATTTATCGTAGTCAAAATAATGTAAGCCATTTGTTGGCATCTTTTGGTAGAACTACGCGTCATACCATGGTGTGGCTTGGATCTGGACCTGATGAGGTCGTCAGACTCTGTAATTCTGCTGGTAGCTCGGCTACGTGAGTAATACAAGTAATTTCCCGCAAAAGAAAACTAACAAATTTAGGGATGAACCTTTATCTTACTGCAAAAAAAATTACTTCATTTCATATGTGTGATGCTCAAGTTCTTGACTGCACAGCAGAGTAGAAAAATTGCATCCCTACAATGAATGTGAGTGAAGCCTAAAAAAGATAGCAGAAGATGGCATTACGTGTATGATCCACGCCAACAGCCACCATCACTTCGATTGAAATTACATAGCATGTAGGGAACACTATGTTTTATATTCAGTAAGATTCTTGTTTAATGAAAGCGACAGGTGTAAGAGAACAAAAAACAATGTCAATGACAGCATACCAGGAAAGTTCTTGGTCACTAATGTGCTCTGGATAAATATCTATGGGCTGAGAGTAGTGTTTGGTCAGCTAGAAATGGAGCTTTGATGAATGTTGAATTGTGTTGCAAGGATATCGTGTTCAACTACCACATCCCACAACTTTTTGCTGTTGCAGGGTAAAGGTGAAGAAAAACATACTGGGATTCCATCAAGCAAATTCATTGAAGAAAGCATCAAAACAACATCTTAGCTAAAGTTTATTTCTAATCCCCAGCGCTCAGTAGAAATCTTTGAGAAAAGAAGTCGACATAGAGAGAATGCAAAACATAACTATTCCTGTTTGTACTATGGGTTTTTCTTCTTCCTTTGGTTGCATCTCCTTAGAGATGTAGTGGCCGTTGCGTCCACATCTTTGCCTTGTGATAGACCCAGAGTCATTGCGGAGGAGGACGATGTGTATAAGCTGCTGACTATCCAATGTATTAAAGATGAATAGTACTGATAGGTGAGAGCCATGTCATGCTATTTATTAAAGAATAAAGAAACCAACAGTCATGCTATCCTTGTATAAACTGTTGGCAATGCAGCAGCATCAGCTCAGGCAAAAATCATAGGCAGACCAGGTTGTTCACATTGTTTTAGCCGGTGGACAAATTGACTGCAGAATTGCATCACCAACAATCGCAGAATTGCCTCACCTATAATATCAGTACCTCTCTTTATGCGGATGACGCAGCCATCTTTGTCGCTCCCATCAAAGAAGATATTCAACAGCTAACAAAGATTCTGACTAATTTTGGGAAGGTCACGGGTCTAGTGGCTAATCCTCTTAAAAGCATCGTCGCCCCAATCCGCTGTGCCAATTTGGACTTAGACGATATTCTTCAGAGCTTCCCGGCCACCAGGATTGGATTTCCAATGCGTTATTTGGGCTTTCGCTTTCTACACACAGCCTGAAGAAGGCTGATTGTCAGTTTCTTGTGGACAAAGTGGCGGCCAAACTTCCACCTTGGCAAGGGAACAACATCAACTCGGCGGGCCGGACTGCGCTGGTCAAATCGGTCTTGACATCTCTTGTGATCTACCACATCACCGCGCTTGATGTGCCTACAGGAACAAAAGAAAGTATTACTAAGATTCAACGGGCCTTCCTTTGGGCGGGAGCTGATCAGGTGTCGGGAGGCAAATGCAAAGTGAACTGGAGAACGGTTTGTCGGCCTACAAATCTTGGAGGTCTTGGAATTCTCGACATTGACAAGTTCGCCCGTGCTCTTAGACTGCGGTGGCTCTGGTTTACTTGGGTCGACCCACAAAGGGCTTGGGTAGGCCTTGAAATACCGTGTGATGATGAAGATAAAGACCTCTTCTATGCCGCGACAACAATTGCGATTGGGGATGGCAAGAAAGCAAGCTTCTGGCACTCTCCTTGGCTACAGGGACTAAAGCCAAAGGACATCGCCCCGGGCATTTTCGCCCTTTCCAAACGCACCAACTACTGTGTCGCCAAGTCCTTGCTGAACAATGAATGGGTCAGGCACATTAACATGCAAGATGTCCTCTCTGTTGCCCTCATCCAACAATTCTTCGACCTCTGGTGCAAATGTCAAGAGGTCCTCCTATCACCGGAAAGCAGAGATGACATCCGATGGAAGTTCCCCGCTGATGGGTGCTACTCCGCCGCCACCGCTTACATGATGCAGTTTGCTGGTCTGATTAAGTCGGACATGCCGCGGTTAGTTTGGAAGATCTGGCCCCCCCCCAAGATCAAATTCTTCTCTTGGCTCATTCTTCAAGATAGAATTTGGACGGCGGACAGATTGCTTCGCAGAGGTTGGCCAAACTGCGGTCTTTGCCAACTATGCAAAAGGGAACCGGAATCTGCTGCTCATCTCATGTTCAAATGTCATTACACTATTAGAGTTTGAACATGGTCTTCGACTGGTTAGGTATACAATCGGCGACTCCGGGCTGGAGTAATCTCTAGACTATCAAGCAATGGTGGACCTCAAATGATGGAATGCTAAGGAACTCCAGGAAGGCCAACAACTCTCTGCAGATGCTCATATGCTGGGAAATTTGGAACGAAAGGAACGCTAGGGTCTTCCGCTCCAAAGCATCACTTCCTTCTAGGGTGGTCGCGACGATTAAGGATGAGGCGAAGACTTGGGTTATCGCCGGGGCTAGATTGTTGGGAAACTTAATTCCGGGAGAGTGATCCCAGTTTTTCCGACCTGGGTGGTCCTGTAACCTTTAAAAAACTATGTTTTCTCCTTCTTAATTAATGAGATGAGGCAAAGCTTTTGCCTCCGTTTCAAAAAAAAAAATCTGCTCAACCCAGCTAGCTCTAACACAGGGATTTGTTATGTCAGGTTTAACCAAACACTAAATTGCTGTTGGGGAACGTTGAATGGAAAACAAAAAAATTTCTACGCACACGCAAGATCTATCCATGGAGATGCATAGCTACGAGAGGGGAGAGTGTGTCTACGTACCCTCGTAGACCATTAGCGAAAGCGTTTAGACACCGCGTTTGATGTAGTCGAACAGCTTCGCGATCCAACCGACCAAGTACCGAACGTATGGCACCTCCGCGTTCAGCACACGTTCAGCTCGATGACGTCCTCGCCTTCTTGATCCAGCAAGACGGGCGAAGTAGTGGATGAGTTCCAGAAGCACGACGGCGTGGTGACGGTGGTGGTTCAACTATCTCCGCAGGGCTTCGCCGGAGCACTGCGGAAATATGACCGAGGGTGTAAACGGTGGAGGGGGGCGCCGCACACGGCTAAGAGATTGTCGTGGTATTGTGTGGCGCCCCCCCCTCACATATATATAGGTGGGGGGAGAGAGGAGGCGGCCAGGAGGCGCCCCAAGTAGGGCCGAATCCTACTTGGGCTCCTGCCCTTGCCGCGCCCCCCCTTCCTTATATACGCCGGGAGGGAAAGGTAAGGGGGGAGAGGGAAGGAAGGGGAGGCCGAATCCCCTCCTTTCCTTTCTCCCATGGGCCGGCTGCCTTAGGGGGGGCGCGCCAGCCCCTGTGGGCTGGTGTGCTCCCCTCTAAAGGCCCATTAGGCCCATCACCCTCCCGGTACTCCTCGGAACCCATTCCGGTGAACCGATAGCTACCCGGTATGCCCCGAAACCTTTCCGGTGACCAAATAGTATCGTCCTATATATCAATCTTTACCTTCGGACCATTCCGGAGCTCCTCGTCATGTCCATGATCTCATCCGGGACTCCGAACAACATTCGGTCAACAATTCACATAACTCATATAACACTATATCGTCAACGAACGTTAAGCGTGCGGACCCTACGGGTTCGGGAATGATGTAGACATGACCGAGACGACTCTCCGGTCAATAACCAATAGCGGGACCTGGATGCCCATATTGATTCCTACATATTCCACGAAGATCTTTATCGGTCGAACCGTTATGACAACATACGCAATTCCCTTTGTCTATCGGTATGTTACTTGCCCGAGATTCGATCGTCGGTATCTCCATACCTAGTTCAATCTCGTTACCGGCAAGTCTCTTTACTCGTTCCGTAATACATCATCTCGTAACTAACTCCTTAGTCATTTTGCTTGCAAGCTTCTGTGATGTGCATTACCGAGAGGGCCCAGAGATACCTGTCCGAAACACGGAGTGATAAATCCCAGTCTCGATCCATGCCAACTCAACAGACACCTTCGGAGATACCTGTAGAGCATCTTTATGATCACCCAGTTACGCTGTGACATTTGATAGCACACAAAGTATTCCTCCAGTATCCGGGAGTTGCATGATCTCATGGTCGAAGGAACATGTATTTGACATTAAGAAAGCAGTAGCAATAAACAGAACGATCATATGCTAAGCTAACGGATGGGTCTTGTCCATCACATCATTCTCCTAATGATGTGATCCCGTTATCAAATGACAACTCACGTCTATGGTTAGGAAACCTTAACCATATTTGATCAACGAGCTAGTCTAGTAGAGGCTCACTAGGGACACGGTATTTGTTTAAGTATTCACACATGTATTTAAGTTTCCAGTCAATACAATTCTTGCATGAATAATAAACCTTTATCATGACCAAGGAAATATAAAATAATAACAACTTTATTATTGCCTCTAGGGCATATTTCCATCAGTCTCCCACTTGCACTAGAGTCAATAATCTAGATTACATAGTAATGAATCTAACACCCATGGAGTCTTGGTGCTGATCATGTTTTGCTCGCAGAAGAGGTTTAGTCAACGGGTCTGCCACATTCAGATCCGTGTGTACTTTGCAAATTTCTATGTCTCCATCCTTGACATATTCACGAATGGAGTTGAAGCGTCTCTTGATGTGTTTGGTCTTCTTGTGAAACCTGGGCTCCTTGGCTATGGCAATTGCTCCAGTGTTGTCACAAAAGATTGTCATTGGACCAGATGCACTAGGTATTACACCTAGATCGGATATGAACTCCTTCATCTAGACTCCTTCATGCGCTTCTTCCGAAGCAGCTATGTACTCCGCTTCACACGTAGATCCCGCCACGACGCTCTGCTTGGAACTGCACCAACTGACAGCTCCACCATTCAATATAAATACGTATCCAGTTTGTGACTTAGAGTCATCCGGATCAGTGTCGAAGCTTGCATCGACGTAACCCTTTACGACGAGCTCTTCGTCACCTCCATAAACGAGAAACTTGTCCTTGGTCCTTTTCAGGTATTTCAGGATATTCTTGACCGCTGTCCAGTGATCCACTCCTGGATTACTTTGGTACCTCCCTGCCAAACTTATGGCAAGGCACACATCAGGTCTGGTACACAGCATGGCATACATAATAGAACCTATGGCTGAGGCATAGGGAATGACTTTCATTTTCTCTATATCTTCTGCCGTGGTCGGGCATTGAGTCTGACTCAACTTCACACCTTGCAACACAGGCAAGAACCCTTTCTTTGACTGGTCAATTTTGAACTTCTTCAGAACTTTGTCAAGGTATGTGCTTTGTGAAAGTCCTATCAAGCATCTCGATCTATCTCTATAGATCTTGATGCCCAATATATAAGCAGCTTCACCGAGGTCTTTCATTGAAAAACTCTTATTCAAGTATCCTTTTATGCTATCCAGAAATTCTATATCATTTCCAATCAACAATATGTCATCCACATATAATATTAGAAATGCAACATAGCTCCCACTCACTTTCTTATAAATATAGGCTTCACCGTAAGTCTATACAAAACCATATGCTTTGATCACCTCATCAAAGCGTATATTCCAACTCCGAGATGCTTGCACCAATCCATAGATGGATCGCTGGAGCTTGCACACTTTGTTAGCACCCTTAGGATCGACAAAACCTTCTGGTTGCATCATATACAACTCTTCTTTAAGAAATCCATTAAGGAATGCAGTTTTGACGTCCATTTGCCAGATTTCATAATCATAAAATGCGGCAATTGCTAACATGATTCGGACAGACTTAAGCATTGCTACGGGTGAGAAAGTCTCATCGTAGTCAACCCCTTGAACTTGTCGAAAACCTTTCGCGACAAGTCGAGCTTTGTAGACAGTGATATTACCATCAGCGTCTGTCTTCCTCTTAAAGATCCATTTATTCTCAATGGCTTGCCGATCATCGGGCAAGTCCACCAAAGTGCACACTTTGTTCTCATACATGGATCCTATCTCAGATTTCATGGCCTCAAGCCATTTGTCGGAATCTGGGCTCATCATAGCTTCTTCATAGTTCGTAGGTTCGCCGTTGTCTAACAACATAACTTCTAGGACAGGATTACCGTACCACTCTGGTGCGGAACGTACTCTGGTCGACCTACGAGGTTCAGTAGTAACTTGATCTGAAGTTTCATGATCTTTATCATTATCTTCCTCTCTAGTTGGTGTAGGCATCACGGGAACGGTTTTCTCTGATGAGCTACTTTCCAATTCGAGAGAAGGTACAATTACCTCATCAAGTTCTACTTTCCTCCCACTCACTTCTTTCGAGAGAAACTCCTTCTCTAGAAAGGACCCATTCTTGGCAACAAAGATCTTGCCTTCGGATCTGTGGTAGAAGGTATACCCAATTGTTTCTTTAGGGTATCCTATGAAGATGCACTTCTCCGCTTTGGGTTCGAGCTTATCAGGCTGAAGCTTTTTCACATAAGCGTCGCATCCCCAAACTTTTAAGAAACGACAGCTTAGGTTTCTTGCCAAACCATAGTTCATACGGTGTCGTCTCAACGGATTTAGACGGTGCCCTATTTAACGTGAATGCAGCTGTCTCTAATGCATAACCCCAAAACGATAGTGGCAAATCGGTAAGAGACATCATAGAACGCACCATATCTAATAAAGTACGGTTACAACGTTCGGACACACCATTACGCTGTGGTGTTCTAGGTGGCATGAGTTGTGAAACAATTCCACATTTTATTAAATGAAGGCCAAACTCGTAACTTAAATATTCACCTCCGCGATCAGATCGTAGAAACTTTATTTTCTTGTTACGATGATTCTCTACTTCACTCTGAAATTCTTTGTACTTTTCAAATGTTTCAGACTTGTGTTTCATCAAGTAGATATACCCATACCTACTCAAATCATCTGTGAAGGTTAGAAAATAACGATACCCGCCGCGTGCTTCAACATTCATCGGACCGCGTACATCGGTATGTATTATTTCCAATAAATCAGTAGCTCGCTCCATTGTTCCGGAGAACGGAGTTTTAGTCATCTTGTCCATGAGGCATGGTTCGCAAGTATCAAATGATTCATAATCAAGAGATTCCAAAAGTCCATCCGTATGAAGTTTCTTCATGCGCTTTACACCAATATGACCTAAACAGCAGTGCCACAAGTATGTTGCACTATCATTATCAACTTTGCATCTTTTGGCATCAATATTATGAATATGTGTATCACTACGATCGAGATTCAACAAGAATAGACCATTCACAAAAGGTGCGTGACCATAAAAGATGTTACTCATATAAATAGAACAACCATTATTCTCTGACTTAAATGAATAACCGTCTCGCAATAAACAAGATCCAGATATAATGTTCATGCTCAACGCTGGCACCAAATAACAATTATTGAGGTCTAAAACTAATCCTGAAGGTAGATGTAGAGGTAGCGTGCCGACGGCGATCACATCAACCTTGGAACCATTCCCGACGCGCATCGTCACCTCGTCCTTAGCCAATCTTCGCTTATTTCGTAGCTCTTGTTTCGAGTTACAAATATGAGCAACCGAACCAGTATCAAATACCCAGGCGCTACTACGAGCATTAGTAAGGAACACATCAATAACATGTATATCAAATATACCTTTGCTCACTTTGCCATCCTTCTTATCCGCCAAATACTTGGAGCAGTTCTGCTTCCAGTGACCAGTCCCTTTGCAGTAGAAGCACTTAGTTTCAGGCTTGGGTCCAGCTTTGGGTTTCTTCACGGGAGCGACAACTTGCTTGCCGTTCTTCTTGAAGTTCCCCTTCTTTCCCTTGCCTTTTTTCTTGAAACTAGTGGTCTTGTTAACCATCAACACTTGATGCTCCTTCTTGATTTCTACCTCCGCCGATTTCAGCATCGCGAAGAGCTCGGGAATTGTCTTCTCCATCCCTTGCATATTATAGTTCATCACGAAGCCTTTATAGCTTGGTGGTAGTGACTGAAGAACTCTGTCAATAACACTCTCAACTGGAAGATCAATTCCCAGCTGAGTCAAGTGGTTGTGGTACCCAGACATTCTGAGTATGTGTTCACTGACAGAACTGTTCTCTGATGACCCACAAGTGTAGGGGGTCGATCGTAGTCCTTTCGATAAGTAAGAGTGTCAAACCCAACGAGGAGCAGAAGGAAATGACAAGTGGTTTTCAGTAAGGTAGTTTCTGCAAGCACTGAAACAAGCGGTAACAGATAGTTTGATAGCAAGATAATTTGTAGCAAGTAACAAGTGACAAATGTAAATAAGGTGCAGCAAGATAGCCCAATCCTTTTGAGTGCAAAGGACAGGCCGGAACAAGTACTTATAATGGTGCAAACGTTCTTGAGGACACACGGGAATTTCATCTAGTCACTTTCACCATGTTCATTCGATTCGCGTTCGTTACTTTGATGATTTGATATGTGGGTGGACCGGTGCTTGGGTGCTGTTCTTACTTGAACAAGCCTCCCACTTATGATTACCCCCTCTCGCAAGCATCCGCAACTACGAAACGAGAATTAAGACAAAGTCTAACCATAGCAATAAACGTGTGGATCCAAATCAGCCCCTTACGGAATAGCGCATAAACTGGGGTTTAAGCTTCTGTCACTCTAGCAACCCATCATCTAATTACTACTCCACAATGCATTCCCTTAGGCCCATAAATGGTGAAGTGTCATGTAGTCGACGTTCACATGACACCACTAAGAGAATCACAACATACATATCATCAAAATACCGAACGAATACCTAATTCACATGATTACTTATGACAAGACTTCTCCCATGTCCTCAAGAACAAAAGTAACTACTCACTCATCATCATGATGTTCAAGATCAGAGGGGTATTGAATAACATAAAGGATTTTAACATTTAATATCTCACAAGGCAAACCAACTAGCATCAACTACGATAGGTAATCAACACAACTAGCAAATCACAAGTAGCAATCTATAGTTTTGATACAAAGATTGGATACAAGAGATGAACTAGGGTTTGAGATGAGATGGTGCTGTTGATGATGATGATGAAGATTGGCCTTCCCACGATGAGAGGGTTGTTGGTGATGACGAAGGCTTCGATTTCCCCCTCCCGGAGGGAAGTGTCCTCGGCGGAATCTGCCCGCCGGAGAGCAAAAGTGCTCCTGCTCTAGTTCCGCCTCGTGGCGGCGGCGCCTGATCCCGAAAGTCTCCCCATAAAAGTTTTAGGGTAAAATGAGCTATATACCAGAAGGAGGAGGCCGGAGGTGGGCCAGGGCCTCCACATGGCACCAGGGCGTGCCCAGGGGGGGGCCCAGGTGCCATGTGGGCACCTGGTTGGCCTCCTCCAGTATCTTCTTGGTCCAGTATTTTTTATATATTCAGAAAATAATCTCTGTTGAATTTCAGCCCATTTGGAGTTGTGCAGAATAGGTATCTCTGCTGTAGCTTTTTCAGGCCCTGAAATCCAGCTGCCGGTATTCTCCCTCTTTGTGTAAACCTTGCATTTTAAGAGAGAAAAGGCATTAGAAATACTCCATGAAGTGTTATATTGAATGAAAACTTTATAAATGACAGCAATAAATCATGATGCAAAATGGACGTATCAACTCCCCCAAGCTTAGACCTCGCTTGTCCTCAAGCGAAAGCCGAAATCGAAAAACATGCCCACATGCTTTGAGAGAGACGTGTCGATAAAATACAATACGGACATGGAAGCATCATGAACAATATTATAACTGCAATGATTATTATCATGAACTTCTCATGAGCAAGTAACAATTCATCACAATATTGAAGTATGAAGCATAAACTTTCTTGAAAACTAACAAACTATGTTCTCAGTCAACAATGCAATTGCAATTCATCATACTTTCAGGAAGGGTCACATGTAGGAGCCTTTTGGCAAGTTCACATACTCAACTATCATTTAGTCTTTCATGATTGCTAACACTCACACCATACATATGGAGCATCAAGTTTCAGCCAGACACATAGAAAGATAGGGGCTTATATTTGCCTCCCAACTTATTCACCTCAAGGGTGATGTCAACAATAATAACTCATGCTCATCCACATTCAACTGGACATATGTGCCTAGATCTTTCCCCACCACAAGATGCTTGCCAAAGGATAAAATAAAAAGGAATAGAGAGAATAACTTTGACACTTTGCATAAAAGTAAAAGATAGGCCCTTCGCAGAGGGCAGCAGAGGTTGCCATGCACTTTCAGTGTTGGATGCACTAACTCTTATTGCAAAGGAACGTCACGTGATATTGCCCCTTGTGATAGGAACCTTTATTATGCAGTTTGTCGCTTTTATTCTTCACCATCACAAGTTCGTACTACGCTTGTTTTCCCTTACAATAAAAGATCATACATATTTAGTAGCAATTTTTATTGCTTTATTGCACCGATGACAACTTACTTGAAGGATCTTACTCAATCCATAGGTAGGTATGGTGGACTCTCATGACATGAATTTGGTTAAAGGCTTTTGGATGCACAAGTAGTATTTCTACTTAGTGCGGAATTTTGGCTAGCATAGATATTGGGCAAGCACTCCATGTTGGAGGATCCATGACAATATACCTTCTATGTGAATATGAACAAACATAACTCATTATGTTGTCTTCCTTGTCCAACCTCAACCGTTTGACATACAATACTTAATGGGTGCTCACAATCACAAAAGATGTCCAAGATAGTGTATTTGCATGTAAATCTTCTCTTCCCTATTAACTTTTTCATGCAATTGCACCAATGACCAATGCTATGTTTGTCAACCTTCAATAAAATTTACCACTTATACTTTTCTTTATGTGATGTCATTACTCACCATAAGATTAGCACATGATTTTCATTCTTTTCATTGCTTTTGATTAATGCATAAAAGTAAACAAGCAAACTCAAACTACTCTTTATTATATAACTCTCACTCGATTACATAGATAGATAGATCACGGAAATAACACTCAAAGATAGATCATACTAAACTTTTATTCTACTAGATCACGAAATACTAAGGATCGAACTGAAAATAGGTAAAGATAATAAAAGTGATGGTGATACGATACCGGGGCACCTCCCCCAAGCTTGGCACAAGCCAAGGGGAGTGCCCATACCCGTGTGATCAAGCTTCCTTCTTTGGTGATGGTGGTGGGGAAGTAGTAGGATCGTCCTCCGGCTTCCATGGCGTGTTCTCCCCATCATAATATGATGCGTGAGTTTCCGGAGCCCTGAAACTTGCAGCTAAACTCATACCTCTGAATTTTTCCTCATACTCATAGTTTTGGCGACGGAGGTCATAGATCTGATCTTGGAGGTAGTCGATGCGGTCATTGAGCTTGAGGACGATGTTCTCCATGGACTTGCCATCCACCTTATTCTCACGGGTGAACTCCGTGATCATAGAGTGGTTGGCGCTAAGTCCACGCTCCACCATCCCTTGGCACTTGAAGATCTCTTGCTCCACCGCTTCGAGCCTCCCCTCCACGCTCCCGGTCTTCTTGGGTCCTTGAACGTCCCGGATGTGAAGCACCCCCTCATGATTCACGATCTCCTGAGGGTGTTTCATCACCTCCGGGAAGTAAGGGTTGATGACCTTCTCATAGAACTTGTCCTTGGAGGAACTTGGGGGAGCCATGGAGATCTAGATCTGTCAGAAAACAGCAAGAAACAAGAATAGAAGATATCTCGCGATGCAGTGGTCAAATCAATCCGGGGAGTATATATAGATTTTTTATCTTGCATAACAAGTAAACGGAAGGAAAACGGAGTCGGGAAGGTGCACCAGGGCCCCACATGGCACCAGGGCGCGCCCCAGGGGGGGCGCGCCCAGGTGCCATGTGGCCACCTGGTGGGCCCTCTCGACTTCCTTTTATTTTTGTATTTTTATAAATATTCCAAAACGGACTGTAGATATTTTTGCGGAATTTTTGGAGTCGGTTTACTTACCGTATCACATACCTATTCCTTTTTCAGTATTCTGGAGTGTTCCGGAAGGACTCTTTGATATACTCCTCCGGTGTAATAGTATCAATAATATTAGTTTCAACATTTATGGGTGTACCCGAGATGTAGTGCTTGATTCTTTGTCCATTTACCACCTTCGGGTTGGTTCCCGTGGCATTATTGATTTTGATGGCCCCGGAACGATAAACCTCCTTGATGACATAAGGTCCTTCCCATTTGGAGAGGAGTTTACCTGCAAAGAATCTAAGACGAGAATTATACAACAAAACATATTCACCCACTTTGAATTCTCGTTTCTGAATCCTCCTATCATGCCATCTTTTAACTTTTTCTTTGAACAACTTGGCATTGTCATAGGCCTGGGTCCTCCATTCATCGAGAGAGCTAATATCAAATAACCTCTTTTCACCTGCAAGCTTGAAGTCATAATTAAGTTCTTTAACAGCCCAAAAAGCTTTATGTTCCAATTCAAGAGGTAAATGACATGCTTTCCCATAAACCATTTTGTAAGGAGACATACCCATAGGATTCTTATAAGCAGTTCTATAAGCCCACAAAGCATCATCTAATATCTTAGACCAATTCTTTCTTGATCTATTGACAGTCTTTTGCAAGATCAACTTTATCTCCCTATTGCTCAACTCAACTTGACCACTAGATTGAGGATGATAGGGAGATGCAATTCTATGATTAACATCATACTTAGCAAGCAACTTACGGAAAGCACCATGAATAAAATGTGAACCACCATCAGTCATCAAATATCTAGGGACTCCAAACCTAGGGAAAATAAATTCCTTAAGCATTTTAATAGAAGTGTTGTGATCAGCACTATTAGTGGGGATAGCCTCTACCCACTTAGTAACATAATCAACAGCAACAAGAATATGGGTATACCCATTGGACTTTGGAAAAGGTCCCATATAATCAAAACCCCAAACATCAAATGGTTCAATAACAAGAGAATAATTCATAGGCATTTCCTGACGTCTACTGATATTACCAATCCTTTGGCATTCATCACAAGATAAGACAAACTTACGTGCATCCTTGAAGAGGGTAGGCCAATAAAAACCGGATTGCAATACCTTGTGCGCGGTACTGTCTCCAGCGTGGTGTCCTCCATATGCCTCGGAGTGACACTTACGAAGAATTTGTTCCTGTTCATGCTCAGGCACACAACGTCTAACAATACCATCCACACCTTCTTTATAAAGATGTGGATCATCCCAGAAATAATGTCTCAAATCATAGAAAAACTTTTTCTTTTGCTAATAAGTAAAACTAGGAGGTATAAACTTAGCAACAATATAATTAGCATAATCAGCATACCAAGGAGTACTATGAGAAACATTAATAGCAGCTAGTTTCTCATCAGGAAAACTATCATCAATAGGTTGTGGGTCATCAAGCACATTTTCCAATCTAGACAAGTTATCAGCCACAGGGTTGTCAGCCCCCTTCCTATCAACAATATGAAGATCAAATTCTTGCAATAAAAGAACCCACCTGATAAGCCTAGGCTTAGCATCTTTCTTCTCCATAAGGTACTTGATAGCAGCATGATCAATATGAATAGTAACTTTGGAATCAACAATATAAGATCTAAACTTATCACATGCAAACACAACTGCTAGAAACTCTTTTTCAGTAGTAGCATAATTCCTTTGGGCAGTGTCCAAAGTTTTACTAGCATAATGATTAACATTCAACTTCTTATCAACTCTCTGTCCTAGAACAGCACCAACAGCATAGTCACTAGCATCACACATAATTTCAAAAGGTAAATTCCAATCAGGTGGCTGAACAATAGGTGCAGAAATTAAAGCTGACTTAAGAGTTTCAAAGGCTTCTACACAATCATCATCAAAAACAAAGGGAACATCTTTTTGCAAAAGATTGGTAAGATGCCTAGAAATTTTAGAGAAGTCCTTAATAAATCTCCTATAGAAACCAGCATGACCGAGAAAACTTCTTATACCTTTAATATCCTTCGGGCATGGCATCTTCTCAATAGCATCTACCTTAGCCTTATCAACTTCAATACCTCTTTCAGAGATCTTGTGGCCCAAGACAATACCTTCATTAACCATAAAGTGGCACTTCTCCCAGTTCAAGACAAGATTTGTTTCCTCACATCTCTGCAAAACTCGATCAAGGTTGCTCAAGCAATCATCAAAAGAAGTTCCGTAAACGGAAAAGTCATCCATGAAAACCTCAACAATCTTTTCACAAAAGTCAGAGAAGATAGCAGTCATACATCTTTGAAAGGTAGCAGGTGCATTACATAAACCAAAAGGCATGCGTCTATAAGCAAAAGTTCCAAAAGGACAGGTAAAGGTGGTTTTCTCTTGATCAGATTGCGCAACAGGTATTTGAGAAAAACCAGAATAACCATCTAGGAAACAAAAGTGTGTATGCTTAGACAACCTTTCTAACATTTGATCAATAAAAGGCAAAGGATAATGATCTTTCCTAGTAGCTTTATTCAACTTTCTAAAGTCTATCACCATCCTATAACCAATTACTATCCTCTGAGGAATAAGCTCATTCTTATCATTAGGAACAACAGTAACACCACCCTTTTTAGGAACACAATGAACTGGACTTACCCATCTACTATCAGCTATGGGATAGATTATACCTGCTTCCAGAAGCTTTAATATTTCAGTTCTTACCACCTCTTTCATTTTTGGATTCAATCGGCGTTGGTGGTCAACAACAGGTTTAGCATCTGGCTCCATATTAATTTTGTGCTGACATAGAGTGGGACTAATGCCCTTAAGATCATCCAGAGTGTATCCAATAGCGGCACGATGCTTCCTTAGAATTTTTAACAACCTCTTTTCTTCATGTCCTGAAAGGTTAGCGCTGATAATAACAGGATATATTTGCTTTTCATCAAGATAAACATATTTCAAAGTATCAGGCAATGGTTTCAATTCGAAGACAGGATCACCCTTTGGTGGAGGAGGACCTCCAAGAGTTTCAACAGGCAAATTATGCTTAAGAATAGGCTGCTGATTAAAGAAAACCTTATCTATTTCATTCCTTTCATTCATATGTAAATCATTCTCATGATCAAGCAAATATTGTTCTAAAGGATCAGTAGGAGGAACAGCAATAGAAGCAAGACCAACAATTTCATCTTTGCTAGGCAATTCTATATCATGTGGCTGTCTACGAAACTTAGAGAAATTAAACTCATGAGACACACCACCAAAATCAACACTAACAATTTCCTTAGCACAATCAATCTGAGCATTAACAGTATTCAAGAAAGGTCTACCAAATATTATAGGTCAAAAATCATCTTGTGGCGATCCAAGAACAAGGAAATCAGCAGGGTATTTGATCTTACCGCACAAGACTTCAACATCTCTGACAATACCAAGTGGTGAGATAGTATTTCTATCTGCAAGCTTTATAGTAACATCGATATCCTCAATTTCAACAGGTGCAATATCATTCATGATTTCTTGATAAAGAGTAAAAGGAATATCACTGACACTAGCACCCACATCACATAAGCCATGATAACAATGATCTCCTATCTTAACAGAAATAACAGGCATGCCAACCACAGGTTTATTCTTATGCTTAGAATCAGGACTAGCAATTCTAGATGCATCTTCACAAAAAGAAATAACATGCTCATCTAATTCATCAACCAAAAGATCTTTAACTATAGCAACACTAGGTTCTACTTTAATTTGCTCAGAAGGTGTAGGTGTTCTAACATGACTCTTTCTAACCACAGAAGAAACCTTAGAGTGTTCTTTAATTCTAACAGGAAAAGGTGGTTTCTCAAAATAAGTAGTAGGAACAACTGGATCAACATTGTAAGCAATAACTTTTTATTCCTTAACCTCGGGAGGTTTTTCTTTAATATCTATAGGAGGATGGTATTTGAACCACTTCTCCTTAGGAAGATCAACATGTGTAGCAAATGATTCACAAAAAGAAGCTACTATCTCAGAGTCAAGTCCATACTTAGTGCTAAATTTCTGAAAAGCATCGGTTTCCATAAAAGATTTAACACAATCAAACTCAAGATTTATACCTGACTCATTACCTTTGTCGATCTCCCAATCCTCATAGTTGCGCTTAATTTTCTCAAGAAGATTCCATTTGAATTCAATAGTCTTCTTCGTAAAAGAGCCAGTCGAAGAAGAATCAAGCATATTTCGATCATTATGAGAAAGCCGAGCATAAAAGTTTTGAAGAATTATTTCTCGTGAGAGCTCATGATTGGGGCATGTGTGAAGCATATACTTGAGCCTCCCCCAAGCTTGAGCGATACTTTCTCCTTCACGAGGGCAGAAGTTATAGATATAATTCCGATCACGATGAACCAAATGCATAGGATAAAATTTATGGTGGAACTCCAATTTCAATTGATTCCAATCCCATGTGTCAATATCATCACATAGCCTATAGCATGTCAATGCCTTTCCCTCCAAAGATAAAGGGAATACTTTCTTCTTAGCTCTATCTCCAGATAAACCTGCAAGCTTAAACAATCCACAAATTTCATCCACATAGATCAAGTGCATATCAGGATGTTTAGTTCCATCTCCTGCATAAGGATTAGCTAGCAGTTTCTCAACAAGACCAACAGGAATTTCATAAGCAATATCTTCAGTAGCTTCAATAGGTGGTGGAGAGGCAACTCTAGTGGTTTCCGGTCAAGGTGAAGATACCCCGAACAAGCCTCTCAAAGGATTACTTTCCATAGTGACAAGTAGCAATAAATTTCAGCACGTAACAAAAATGTTTCCTTACCAATTTCCACTTACCAAAGGCGCTTCACTCCCCGGCAACGGCGTCAGAAAAGAGTCTTGATGACCCACAAGTGTAGGGGGTCGATCGTAGTCCTTTCGATAAGTAAGAGTGTCGAACCCAACGAGGAGCAGAAGGAAATGACAAGTGGTTTTCAGTAAGGTAGTTTCTGCAAGCACTGAAACAAGCGGTAACAGATAGTTTGATAGCAAGATAATTTGTAGCAAGTAACAAGTGACAAATGTAAATAAGGTGCAGCAAGATAGCCCAATCCTTTTGAGTGCAAAGGACAGGCCGGAACAAGTACTTATAATGGTGCAAACGTTCTTGAGGACACACGGGAATTTCATCTAGTCACTTTCACCATGTTCATTCGATTCGCGTTCGTTACTTTGATGATTTGATATGTGGGTGGACCGGTGCTTGGGTGCTGTTCTTACTTGAACAAGCCTCCCACTTATGATTACCCCCTCTCGCAAGCATCCGCAACTACGAAAAGAGAATTAAGACAAAGTCTAACCATAGCAATAAACGTGTGGATCCAAATCAGCCCCTTACAGAATAGCGCATAAACTGGGGTTTAAGCTTCTGTCAGTCTAGCAACCCATCATCTAATTACTACTCCACAATGCATTCCCTTAGGCCCATAAATGGTGAAGTGTCATGTAGTCGACGTTCACATGACACCACTAAGAGAATCACAACATACATATCATCAACATACCGAACGAATACCGAATTCACATGATTACTTATGACAAGACTTCTCCGATGTCCTCAAGAACAAAAGTAACTACTCACTCATCATCATGATGTTCAAGATCAGAGGGGTATTGAATAACATAAAGGATCTGAACATTTAATATCTCACAAGGCAAACCAACTAGCATCAACTACGATAGGTAATCAACAATACTAGCAAATCACAAGTAGCAATCTATAGTTTTGATACAAAGATTGGATACAAGAGATGAACTAGGGTTTGAGATGAGATGGTGCTGTTGATGATGATGATGAAGATTGGTCCTCCCACGATGAGAGGGTTGTTGGTGATGACGAAGGCTTCGATTTCCCCCTCCCGGAGGGAAGTGTCCCCGGCGGAATCTGCCCGCCGGAGAGCAAAAGTGCTCCTGCTCTAGTTCCGCCTCGTGGCGGCGGCACCTCGTCCCGAAAGTCTCCCCATAAAAGTTTTAGGGTAAAATGAGCTATATACCAGAAGGAGGAGGCCGGAGGTGGGCCAGGGCCTCCACATGGCACCAGGGCGCGCCCCAGGGGGGGGGGCGCCCAGGTGCCATGTGGGCACCTGGTTTGCCTCCTCCAGTATCTTCTTGGCCCAGTATTTTTTATATATTCAGAAAATAATCTCCGTTGAATTTCAGCCCATTTGGAGTTGTGCAGAATAGGTATCTCTGCTGTAGCTTTTTCAGGCCCTGAAATCCAGCTGCCGGTATTCTCCCTCTTTGTGTAAACCTTGCATTTTAAGAGAGAAAAGGCATTAGAAATACTCCATGAAGTGTTATATTGAATGAAAACTTTATAAATGACAGCAATAAATCATGATGCAAAATGGACGTATCATTCTCCTCCATCTTACAGCTAAGGAACTTGTTGGAGACTTCATATCTCTCAACCCGGGCATTAGCTTGAAATATCAATTACTAATGAACGGTAAAAACGCTTTTGCAGTCCCGGTTCCAAGCCGTAGAGCATGGCACACTGAACTATCGAGTAGTCATCAGATCAAGCCTGCCAGGCGTTCACAACGTCTGCAGCTGCTCCTGCAGCAGGTCCATCACCTAGCGGTGCATCAAGGACATAATTCTTCTGTGCAGCAATGAGGATAATCCTCAAGTTACGGACCCAGTCCGTGTAGTTGCTACCATCATCTTTCAACTTAGCTTTCTCTAGGAACGCATTAAAATTCAAGGGAACGGTAGCACGGGCCATTGATCTACAACATAGATATGCAAAAACTATCAAGACTAAGTTCATGATAAATTAAGTTCAATTAATCAAATTACTAATGAACTCCCACTTAAATTAACATCCCTCAGGTTATCTAAGTGATACATGATCCAAATCAACTAACCCATGTCCGATCATCACGTGAGATGGGGTAGTCATCAATGGTGAACATCTCCATGTTGATCATATCTACTATATGACTCATGTTCGACCTTTCGGCCTCCAGTGTTCCGAGACCATGTCTGTACATGCTAGGCTCGTCAAGTTTAACCCAAGTATTCTGCTTGTGTAAAACTGGCTTACACCCGTTGTATGTGAACGTATAATCTATCACACCCGATCATCACGAGGTGCTTCGAAACGACGAACTTTAGCAACGGTGCATACTCGGGGAGAACACTTTTATCTTGAAATTTAGTGAAGGGATCATCTTATAATGCTACCGTCGTTCTAAGAAAAATAAGATGCATAAAGGATAAACATCACATGCAATCAAAATATGTGACATGATATGGCCATCATCATCTTGTGCTTTTGATCTCCATCTCCAAAGCATTGTCATGATCTCCATCGTCACCGGCTCGACACCTTGATCTCCATCGCTGCGTCATGGTCGTCTCGCCAACTATTGCTTCTACAACTATTGCTAACGCATAGCGATAAAGTAAAGCAATTACATGGCGCTTGCATTTCATACAATAATTAAGAGACAACCATAAGGCTCCTGCCGGTTGCCGATAAATTACAAAACATGATCATCTCATACAACAACGTATATCACATCATGTCTTGACCATATCACATCACAGCATACCCTGCAAAAACAAGTTAGACGTCCTCTACTTTGTTGTTTGCAAGTTTTATGTGGCTGCTACGGATTTCTAGCAAGAACCGTTCTTACCTACGCAAAAACAACCACAATGGTGATTTATCATGTTTGCTGTTTTAACCTTCTTCAAGGACCGGACGTAGTCCAATTCGATTCAACTAAAGTAGGAGAAACAGACACCCGCCAGCCACCTTTATGCAAAACAAGTTGCACGTCAGTCGGTGGAACCGGTCTCATGTACGCGGACATGTAAGGTTGGTCCGGGCCGCTTCATCCCACAATGCCGCCGAATCAAAATAAGACGTTGGTGGTAAGCAGTATGAACATCACCGCCCACAACTCTTTGTGTTCTACTCGTGCATATCATCTATGCATAGACCTGGCTCATGATGCCACTGTTGGGGAACGTTGCATGAAAAACAAAAAAATTTCTACGCACACGCAAGATCTATCCATGGAGATGCATAGCTACGAGAGGGGAGAGTGTGTCTACGTACCCTTGTAGACCGTTAGCGGAAGCGTTTAGACAACGCGGTTGATGTAGTCGAACAGCTTCGCGATCCAACCGACCAAGTACCGAACGTACGGCACCTCCGCGTTCAGCACACGTTCAGCTCGATGACGTCCTCGCCTTCTTGATCCAGCAAGACGGGCGAAGTAGTGGATGAGTTCCGGCAGCACGACAGCGTGGTGACGGTGGTGGTGCAACTATCTCCGCAGGGCTTCGCCGGAGCACTGCGGAAATATGACCGAGGGTGTAAACGGTGGAGGGGGGCGCCGCACACGGCTAAGAGATTATCGTTGTATTGTGTGGCGCTCCCCCCTCACATATATATAGGTGGGGGGAGAGAGGAGGTGGCCAGGAGGCGCCCCAAGTAGGGTCGATTCCTACTTGAGCTCCTGCCCTTGCTGCGCCCCCCTTCCTTATATACGCCGGGAGGGAAAGGTAAGGGAGGAGAGGGAAGGAAGGGGAGGCCGAATCCCCTCCTTTCCTTTCTCCCATGGGCCGGCTGCCTTAGGGGGGGGGGGGGGCGCCAGCCCCCTGTGGGCTGGTGTGCTCCCCTCTAAAGGCCCATTAGGCCCATCACCCTCCCGGTACTCCCCGGAACCCATTCCGGTGAACCGATAGCTACCCGGTACGCCCCGAAACCTTTCCGGTGACCAAATAGTATCGTCCTATATATCAATCTTTACCTCCGGACCATTCCGGAGCTCCTTGTCATGTCCGTGATCTCATCCGGGACTCCGAACAACATTCGGTCACCAATTCACATAACTCATATAACACTATATCGTCAACGAACGTTAAGCGTGCGGACCCTACGGGTTCGGGAATGATGTAGACATGACCGAGACGACTCTCCGGTCAATAACCAATAGCGGGACCTGAATGTCCATATTGGTTCCTACATATTTCTCGAAGATCTTTATCGGTCGAACCGTTATGACAACATATATACGCAATTCCCTTTGTCTATCGGTATGTTACTTGCCCGATATTCGATCGTCGGTATCTCCATACCTAGTTCAATCTCGTTATCGGCAAGTCTCTTTACTTGTTCCGTAATACATCATCTTGTAACTAACTCCTTAGTCATTTTGCTTGCAAGCTTCTGTGATGTGCATTACTGAGAGGGCCCAGAGATACCTCTCCGAAACACGGAGTGACAAATCCCAGTCTCGATCCATGCCAACTCAACAGACACCTTCGGAGATACCTGTAGAGCATCTTTATGATCACCCAGTTACGTTGTGACGTTTGATAGCACAGAAAGTATTCCTCCGGTATCCGGGAGTTGCATGATCTCATGGTCGAAGGAACATGTATTTGACATTAAGAAAGCAATAGCAATAAACAGAACGATCATATGCTAAGCTAACGGATGGGTGTTGTCCATCACATCATTCTCCTAATGATGTGATCCCGTTATCAAATGACAACTCACGTCTATGGTTAGGAAACCTTAACCATCTTTGATCAACGAGCTAGTCTAGTAGAGGCTCACTAGGGACACGGTATTTGTTTAAGTATTCACACATGTATTTAAGTTTCCGGTCAATACAATTCTAGCATGAATAATAAACCTTTATCATGAACAAGGAAATATAAAATAAGAACAACTTTATTATTGCCTCTAGGGCATATTTCCATCAATTTCTAGAATAAATTGGTGAAATATGCTTCTCTCACCTACGTGGTTTGAGCAATTGCAACATCATCAATCTAGAGAAGATGACAACAATAGATCAGCGATTGGATGGAACATGAATCAACGACGGATGAGAAAAATGAACCAGCTCCAAGTGACCTGAATAGGATGGATTCAAGAACTGACCATCAAATAAACAAATTAGAAAATAATACTGATAAAATGAACGACGAAAACAATGAGGATCCCAGATGTGACAAACAGACATGATTCAAGATGAAAAATTATATAAAGCCTCTCATGTTAGTTCTGGAAAACAATGTAACCTTAAACATAAGTACATGTATAGTTCAACATTGATAGTTGATGCAAGTTAAGACAAGAACTCATACCTTGAACGGAACATAAACAAGAACAAAACTACTACTGGACTTGTTCAGTTTTTGTTATCAATTTCATGAATGCAGAACCAATGCAACATGGCCTCTATCCTGTTGGTGAACTGGCACAACTTTGGAGAAGAAGTATTATAAACCAGCTACATAGTAACTGAATAAAAGAAAAAGGAGAGACATAATCAGAACAATTAATAATATTCTCAACACTCCTTGATAACCCACAAGTATAGGGGATCGCAACAGTTTTCGAGGGTAGAGTATTCAACCCAAATTTATTGATTCGACACAAGGGGAGCCAAAGAGTACTTGGAAGTATTAGCAGTTCAGTTGTCAATTCAACCACACCTGGAGACTAAATATCTGTAGCCAAGTGATTAGTAGCAAGATAATATGATTGTTTGATAGCAAGTAACCAAAGTAGCAGTAGTAACAGTAACGGTAATAGTAGCAGACTTGTAGCAAGTGTAACAGTAGCAGCAGTAATAGTAACTTAGCAAGCAGCAGTATGTGGAAACTCGTAGGCACTGGATCGGTAATGATGAACGTGTGTTGGATGATATCGATCATGTATCAGTCATAACCTAGGGTGACACAGAACTAGCTCCAGTTCGTCAATATAATGTAGGCATGCATTCCGTAAATAGTCATACGTGCTTATGGAAAAGAACTTGCATGACATCTTTTGTCCTACCCTCCCGTGGCAGCGGGGTCCATAAGGAAACTAAGGGATATTAAGGCCTCCTTTTAATAGAGAACCGGAACAAAGCATTAACACATAGTGAATACATGAACTCCTCAAACTACGGTAATCACCGGAAAGAATCCCAGTTATTGTCACCCTGGGGGATGCAGATCATAACACATAGCAGGTGCATAACTTGCAAGATCGGATCTAAAACACAAATATATTGGTGAAAACATAAACGGTTCAGATCTGAAATCATGGCACTCGGGCCCTAGTGACAAGAATTAAGCATAGCAAAGTCATAGCAACATCAATCTCAGAACATAGTGGATACTAGGGATCAAGCCCTAACAAAACTAACTCGATTACATGATCGATCTCATCCAACCCATCACCGACCAGCGAGCCTACGAAGGAATTACTCACTCCTGGTGAGGAGCATCATGGAATTGGTGATGAAGAGAGGTTGGTGATGACGAAGATCGAAGATCCCCCTCTCCGGAGCCCCAAACGGGCTCCAGATCTGGCCTCCCGATGAAGAACAGGAGGTGGCGGCGGCTCCGTCTCGTGAAACATGATAATTCTTTCTCTTTGATTTTTTTCTGGGTAAATATGATTTATAGGCTTGGGAGTTGGGCCAGATGGGCTACCAGGGGCCCACATGGCACTGGGGCGCGCCCCGGGGGGGGGGGGGGGGCGCCCAGGTGCCATGTGGCCACCCTGGTGCCCCTCTCCGGTAGTTCTTTGCTCCAATATTCCTTATTAATTCCATAAAAATTCTCCAGAAAGTTTCAGCTCATTCTGAGAACTTTGATTTCTGCACAAAAACAACACCATGGCAATTCTGCTGAAAACAGCGCCAGTCCGGGTTAGTTCCAGTCAAATCATGCAAATTAGAGTCCAAAGGAAGAGCAAAAGTGTTTGGAAAAGTAGATACGACGGAGACGTATCAACTCCCCCAAGCTTACCTCATTGCTTGTCCTCAAGCAATTCAGTTGGCAAACTGACAGTGATAAAGAAAAACTTTTACAAACTCTTTTTGTTCTTGTGCTTATGATTGCATTTAAATAGCATCCAAGTTTTCAGCAAAGATTATAACTAACCACATTCATGATAACTCTTAGAAATCATATTCATTCATATCCATGGTGTCGGTGCACTATAGTTTGGGTCCTTTAGTACCCCAGACTTGTGCACGGGCAGTTGTAGCCTTACCGACGGCAAGGCCTGCCGGAGGACAGCTGGAGACAAAAACAAGATTATGAAGAAGGTACTCAAACCGATGACCAGAAGACAGAAAGCTAGAGGCTGGGCTCCCGGCAAGATCTTGCCGGGAGGCTTGCGAAGACCCGGCAAGATTTACGCCCGGCAAGATTCCGCCTGCCTGCCGCCGCCCCAGCGCAGCGATCGGCCTGTCATTTTGGGCTTATCCTCCTGGGTGCGTGTCACGGCGCCATCGGTGGGCGGAGTTAAGTGGTGCTGATGGGACGGCCCCTTTTTCCATCCCCAAGAAAGTAAGGGACACCTAAGTAAGGCATTTAATGCGTTTGTCCTAAGTAGTCAGGGATAAGCATGTTAACACTGTAGCAACTTTACACCTCTTGTATGCACTGTTCGCCACTGTTGGTGACCCCTTTGACATATAAAAGGAGGCCCAAGGCGTAGCTACAAAGGGGATGAGACTTTCTGGCCCATTCTGCATGTGTAGCTGCTCCTTGAACATACTGTTCATCGCCAGCGCTCCTGGAGCTTGGGGCTTAGACACTCATAATAAACCAAAGCAGGAGTAGGGTTTTACGAATCTGTGCGGCCCGAACCTGGGTAAACATCTCCGCGTTGATCGTTGGATCTGCTCTTTGTGTATATCGATTCCCCCAACCGAACCAAAAGGGATCCAGCCGATCCCATAGGTGTCGTACGCCGACACATGGCATAATCAACTAGCAAGCAATAATAAAGTATCTCAAATGCCAACACTTTGTCAAAACAATCATGATATAATATAACAATGATGGTATCTCGCTAGCCCTTTCTGAGACCGCAAAACATAAATGCAGAGCACCTCCAAAGTTCAAGCAGCGACTAAACATTGTAATTCATGGCAACAAAGATCCAGTCATGATGCATTCAATGATTGACCACACACAATGCATGAGAATGACAATAATGCTCTCCGGTCTGGTGCTTGTTTGAGAAGGTGATGACTCAACAATAAAAGTAAATAGATATGCCCTTCGCAGAGGGAAGCATGAATTTGCAGAGGTGCCAGAGCTCAAAGTTTTAAAAACAGAGATAAAATTTAATTCTGGGTGGCATGCCCTTCCTGTCAACGTTACGACTGAGATTTTTCAATATCTTCCATGCTAAACAAATTAGTGGCGGTTCCCAAGCGATGAAAGTAAAGTTTACTCCCCTTCACCTTTTCGTAGTCCGAGGCAGATTGGAAATCGTTTGCCCTTCATTCCACTTACGGTTCATAAGAGTTTGTTTAAATAATTGCAAGTTTTATTTGGGACTGGGAATCCCGGTTACCGCCCTTTCCTCGTGCGATGACGAGTGAATAAACACTCATCTGAGAATAACTCACTTAGCATAGAAGATATCGACTTCCCCCTGTCGCTCCATGAGCGGTCCAGGCACACAAAACATATGTTCATTTGAATAATTTAGAGGTGGCACATGCAAATTTACTTGGGACGGCAGGGTAATACCACATATAGGTAGATATGGTGGACTCATCTGGAACAACCCAGGTTCAAGGGTTAAGATGCACAAGCAGAATTCCCGCTTAGTACATGTGAAGGCTAGCAATAAGGTTGGGAAGCGACCAGCCAGAGAGCGAATATGGTCATGAACATACAGTATGCATAATCAACATTGAGTACTAGCATGAGTAGGATATGAGAACCATGAACATAAATATCATAGAGGCTATGTTGGATTTGATTCAACTACATGCATAAACATGTGCCAAGTCAAGCCACTTGAAACATTCAGAGGAGGATACCATACCATCATACCACATCACAATCATTTTAAGTGCATGTTGACATACAAGGGAAATCATTATCAACCCCCTAGCTACTTACGCATGGCATGAACAACTATAATCTCTAATTGTCATCACAAACATGTTTGATCATAATATGCTGAATCATGGACACCGATCTAAACACATTCATAAGGACAAGAACAGGTTGAGTTCATACCCGCTTTTCTTCACCACGGTCACTCCACCAAATCATCGTCATTATTGCCTTTCACTTGCACGACCGAATGGTATGAAAATAATAATAGTGCAAGGGTGCCGTGGACTAAGCTGGAATCTGCCACAATTTATTCAAAGGAGAAGACAAGGTAAAATGAGCTCTTTGTCAGATAATCAATAATGCAAATGAGAGCCACTCAACATTTTCATCGTGGTCTTCTCCTTATAAGAACTCAACCAAAAGAAAAGAAAATAATTTCAGAGAAACACACTGAAATATTTTTGGAGTTTTTGATTTTTCTTGAAGAAGGCAAATTAAAGAAAGAAAAGCAAAAACGAGAAAAACTATTTACACGGGAAAGCTCCCAACAAGCAAAAGAAGAATCGAGAACTCTTTTTGGGTTTTTGATTTTCAAAGGCTACAACTAATTAAACAGGAAAGCAAAAACCAAAAAGAAGCTAACTAATTTTTTTGGATTTTCTGAAAGTTTTTCAAACACATAAGAAGAAAGCGAGAAAATCAAACTAACATGGATAATACAATGGAAGAGTATGAGCACCGACAACTAGAGTGAAATGTGTGAGCATGAATAAAATGTCGGTGGGAAATACATACTCCCCCAAGCTTAGGCTTTTGGCCTAGCTTGGTTTACTGCTATCCGTGTCCTGGATAATAATCAAAGTGGTAGCTCGAAGAAGCCTGCTGAGCAGCCTCCTCAGCCTGACGGGTAGCCTCGACCTCTGTGTTGTACTCTAGTGCCTCTTCCTTCGTCAAAGAATACCTTCCCTTAGCCTGAAAGTCAAAAAGAGCGGGAGCGGGCAAAAGCACATACATAGGGTCATATCTGTTAAAAATTAAATTATACTCATAAGTGCTTGCCCCTGGCCTCAGAAACTTATGTGCACGCATAGTGGCAAAGTTCAAGTACTTGTAAGGCATAATGGGGTCATTGAACCTTGGAGGGATCTCTAAGTGTGCAGCTACACGTGAAGCGTAAATCCCTCCATATAAATCTCCATCATTTGCGTTGCGTTGCAACCTACGTGCTACAATGACACCCAAATTATAGCGCTTCTCGCCAGTCAAAGCAGTATGAATAATGCTCAAATCAGGAGCACAAAGTGCACTACAGTTCTGCTTGCCCGCGATGCACTTTCCATTGAAAAGCGCAAAATAACGAACATCGGGGAATTGAATACTATTAATTCTAGCTTGTGTCACCCCTCTATCCTCACCCCAGCAGAGGTTATTTAAAAACAATGAATACTCCTCTGTAGGAGGTTCATCTAATGACCCCCAGCATGGAAGTTTGCAAGCACGACAAAATTCCTCTAGAGATAAACTATGAAGATCCTCATAAATGCGAAATGAAACTCTAGAGGTGCGAGGGTTGTATGAAAAATGCTTAGTAAATGAATGGGTGAGATGAAGGTGCTGATTAGGCTTATTTGCCATATACGCAGTGAGGTCAGCATTACGAATATAATCCTCAAACTTCTCCTTGATTCCAGCTCCCAACATAAAGTCCAGACACGGCCAACGACAACCTTGCGTCTCTGCACCTCTCACCGAGCTTGCTCGGGGCTCCTCATAGGATGGGCGTGCTGAGCTTGAACTCGAGGATGCCCCCGTAGATTTCCTCCTAGAGGAACTCCTTCTCAAAAAGTTCATCTTTCTATGAGCAAATTTCTGAAAATTTTTGGTCCACAAAAAGATGTTAACAAAACTTCACACAATTGATAGCAACTACTCATACAAGTGCCTAGAGGCCATATCAAGCATTCAAACTACTTAGCACTCAAAGAATTCAACATGCAAGCTCATTTTCTATAGCACCAAGAGTAGCTAAATATGCAAAATGTAAACCACTAAAACAAAAACTAATTGGAGCATTGGAGGAGTCACATACCAAGGAACAATTCCTCAAAACAGTTTCAGAAACGGAGTTCTGAGCAAAGAGATCGAAAATGGCAGCAAGATGAGCTCAAACACGGGCAAGAACAGGTGAGGAATTTTTTTCTAAGGTGGAGGAAGAAGATGGCTGGAAGAGATAAGTGATGGGGCCCCTGGGAGGCCCACATGGCACAAATTTTTATGCCAGAAATTCTAATATATTCAATAAAAATTCATGTAAAAATTTCAGGACATTCTGAGCACTTTCATTTCTGGGCACTTTTTTATTGCACAAAAAATTCAGAAAACATGAAAACATAGTATTTTATTTTATTTAACCAATAAAATCAGAGAAAGTAAGTTGGGTACAGAAAGTTGTGTTTGCTGAATTCATCAATCTCATGTCTCTAAAAAAGAATCCATTAATAAGGTTGATCAAGTCTTATTAATAACCCCTTTTAATCAACATGAAACCGAAGAATTTTCGCGAAAACACTATGTTACCTCAATGGGGACAGGCATATCCCCTACCATAATTATTTCATATTTCTTTTTGGTAGTAGGGAGAGGTAGTTGAAAGCTTCCAATAGTGATAGTTGGAGTTTTTCCAATAACATTAATACCGCTCACTTGAAATTGTTTCTTCAAAAAATGCACCGTATGCTCATTACCATTAATATGAAATGTGACCTTGCTTTTGTTGCAATCAATAACAGCCCCTGAAGTGTTCAAGAAAGGTCTACCAAGGATAATTGACATATTGTCATCCTCGGGCATATCAAGTATAACAAAGTCTGTTAAGATAGTGACATTTGCAACCACAACGGGCACATCCTCACAAATACCGATAGGAATGGCTGTTGACTTGTCAGCCATCTGCAAAGAAATCTCAGTAGGAGTGAGTTTGTTCAAATCAAGTCTTTTATATAAAGAGAAAGGCATAACACTAACACCAGCTCCCAAGTCACATAAAACAGTTTTAACATAGTTTCTTTTAATGGAACAAGGTATAGTTGGTATACCTGGGTCTCCCAACTTCTTAGGAACACCATCCTTAAAAGAATAATTTGCAAGCATGGTAGAAATTTCAGACTCATGAATCTTTCACTTATTTGTAACAATGTCTTTCATATACTTAGCATAAGGAGGCATTTTTAACATATCAATCAAGCGAGTACATAAAACAACAGGTCTAAGAATTTCAACAAAGCGATCAAAGTCTTCCTCATCCTTACTCTTGGAAGGTTTAGGAGGAAAAGGCATGGGCTTCTGAACCCATGGTTCTCTTTCCTTACCGTGCTTTCTAGCAGCAAAGTCCTTTTTCTCATACCTTTTGTTCTTAGGTTGTGGGTTATCAAGATCCTTAGCAGGTTCAATATCAATATCATTATTTGGTTCTCCCACATTCTCTGGCTGAGTATCTGCAAGAATCTCATTAGTAACATCAGGTGTATGTTCATCACCTGATTGGGTTTCAGCATCAGAAATAGAAACATCAGGATTAATATCAGGAGGTTTTTCTACCTCAGGTTCACTAGAAGCATGCAAAGTCTTATCATTTTTCTTTTTCTTCTTCTTCTTAGAAGAACTAGGAGTATCAATAGTAGCTCTTTGAGAGTCTTGCTCAACTCTCTTGGGGTGTCCCTCAGGATAAAGAGGTGCCTGGGTCATCCTACCACCCCTAGTCATAACTCTAACAGCATGATCATTCATATTTCTATTCATGTCATGAAGCAAATCACTTTGAGATTTAGCAACTTGTTCTAACTGAGTTTGAACCATAGAAGCATGCTTACTAACTCCCTTAACATCATTGACAATTCTAAACAATAAATCACTCAAACGATCAATAGCATGAGCATTATGTTCTAACTGTTTCATAACATGAGCATTGAAATAATTTTGCTTCCCAATATAATTATCGAACTCAAGATAACACTGACGAGAAGTTTTACCATAAGGGACATCTTTTTCATCAAACTTTAATAAAGAATTTACCTCTACCACCTGTGGTGGTGGTGGTGCATTGAGCCCATGTATTTCTTCAATAGGTGGTAAATTCTTAACATCTTCAGCTTTAATACCTTTTTCTCTCATACATTTCTTTGCTTCTTGCATATCTTCGGGACTAAGAAATAGAATACCTCTTTTTTTCGGAATAGGTTCAGGTGTTGGTTCAGGAAGTGTCCATTCATTATCATTCTTCAAGATATTCATTAATAATTCCTCCACTTGAGTAACGGTTCTTTCCCTGAAAACACAACCAGCACAACTGTCTAGGTAGTCCCTAGAAGCATCATTAATACCATTATAGAAGATATCAAGTATTTCATTCTTCTTCAGAGGATGGTCTGGCAAAGCATTAAGTAGCTGGAGAAGTCTCCCCCAAGCTTGTGGGAGACTCTCTTCTTCAACCTGCACAAAGTTAAATATCTCCTGCAAGGCAGCTTGTTTCTTATGAGCAGGAAAATATTTTTCAGAGAAGTAGTAAATCATATCCTGGGGACTACGCACACAACCAGGAGCAAGAGTATTGTACCAAACTTTAGCATCTCCCTTTAATGAAACAGGGAACAACTTAAGAATATAGTAGTAGCGAATCTTTTCCTCATGAGTAAACAGAGTAGCAATATCATTCAACTTAGTAAGGTGAGCCACAACAGTTTCAGATTCAGTACCACAGAAAGGATCAGACTCAACCAAAGTAATCAACTCAGGATCAACAGAGAACTCATAATCTTTATCGGTGATAAAGATGGGAGAGGTAGCAAACTTAGGATCACACTTCATCCTCTCCCTCAAAGATTTTTCTTTTATCACAACAATCACAGCTAAAGCCTCTTCTGTAGTATTGCAATTAAGAATAGCTAAAGCAGATTCTTTATCCAAGCAATGTTCATCAGGTATCTCAGCTCTAACAACAGGACGAAGCAATAAAGGAGAATCAAGATCCTCAAGAGTTTCAGCACTCTTGGCTTTCTCAAACTCTCTAGCGTTAGCAAGTTGTTCATCAAGAAATTCACCAAGTGGCACAGTAGTATCAAGCATTGTACTAGCATCATCAATAGCATCATTCAAAGCAGAAGTAGTATCATTCATAGCATCATTCATATTCATAGCAGGTGGTGGTGTTGCAAGCTTACTCAAAACAGACGGTGAATCAAGTGCAGAGCTAGATGGCAGTTCCTTACCTGTCCTCGTAGTTGAGGGGAAGATTTTGGTTCTGTCATCCATAAGATTCTTCATAGTGGCAAACAGATATAAATCCCAAGTGACTTCACAAATATTGCTATGCTCCCCGGCAACGGCGCCAGAAAAAGGTCTTGATAACCCACAAGTATAGGGGATCGCAACAGTTTTCGAGGGTAGAGTATTCAACCCAAATTTATTGATTCGACACAAGGGGAGCCAAAGAGTACTTGGAAGTATTAGCAGTTGAGTTGTTAATTCAACCACACCTGGAGACTAAATATCTGTAGCCAAGTGATTAGTAGCAAGATAATATGATTGTTTGATAGCAAGTAACCAAAGTAGCAGTAGTAACAGTAACGGTAATAGTAGCAGATTTGTAGCAAGTGTAACAGTAGCAGCAGTAATAGTAACTTAGCAAGCAGCAGTATGTGGAAACTCGTAGGCACTAGATCGGTAATGATGAACGTGTGTTGGATGATATCGATCATGTATCAGTCATAACCTAGGGCGACACAGAACTAGCTCCAGTTCGTCAATATAATGTAGGCATGCATTCCGTAAATAGTCATACGTGCTTATGGAAAAGAACTTGCATGACATCTTTTGTCCTACCCTCCCGTGGCAGCGAGGTCCATAAGGAAACTATGGGATATTAAGACCTCCTTTTAATAGAGAACCGGAACAAAGCATTAACACATAGTGAATACATGAACTCCTCAAACTACGGTAATCACCAGAAAGAATCCCAGTTATTGTCACCCTGGGGGATGCGGATCATAACACATAGCAGGTGCATACAACTTGCAAGATCGGATCTAAAACACAAATATATTGGTGAAAACATAAACGGTTCAGATCTGAAATCATGGCACTCGGGCCCTAGTGACAAGCATTAAGCATAGCAAAGTCATAGCAACATCAATCTCAGAACATAGTGGATACTAGGGATCAAGCCCTAACAAAACTAACTCGATTACATGATCGATCTCATCCAATCCATCACCGACCAGCGAGCCTACGAAGGAATTACTCACTCCCGGTGAGGAGCATCATGGAATTGACGATGAAGAGAGGTTGGTGATGACGAAGATCGAAGATCCCCCTCTCCGGAGCCCCAAACAGGCTCCAGATCTGGCCTCCCGATGAAGAACAGGAGATGGCGGCGGCTCCGTCTCGTGAAACGCGATAATTCTTTCTCTTTGATTTTTTTCTGGGTAAATATGATTTTATAGGCTTGGGAGTTGGGCCAGATGGGCTACCAGGGGCCCACATGGCACTGGGGCGCGCCCCGGGGGGGGGGGGGGGGGGGCGCCCAGGTGCCATGTGGCCAGCCTGGTGCCCCTCTCCGGTAGTTCTTTGCTCCAATATTCCTTATTAATTCCATAAAAATTCTCCAGAAAATTTCAGCTCATTCTGAGAACTTTGATTTCTGCACAAAAACAACACCATGGCAATTCTGCTGAAAACAGCGTCAGTCCGGGTTAGTTGCATTCAAATCATGCAAATTAGAGTCCAAAACAAGAGCAAAAGTGTTTGGAAAAGTAGATACGACGGAGACGTATCACTCCTCAAAACTAAGCTTATAACTATTGCCAAAGGCTTGTATCAAGTTGTAAGATGAAACATATGAAGCCTTATTATTACATAAAAACAAAGAAGCACAGTGAGCATTTACTCAGGCATGTTAGCGTGGCCTGGAGCTTTTCCTGTACGCTAATGGTGGGCAAAACTTCAAAAGGAACATACCACTGTCATCCATAATCTCAAATTGCATATGAACCAAAAAGTGAATATAATACTCGACAACAAACCATTTATTTATCATTGACCAGCGAGTAGCAATATGTAATATATAAGAGGGTTACTATATTGTCATCATCAATGATTCAATTATAACGCCCTCTAGCTAACTCCCAGGCATGCACGCTCATGATCCTGTCTGCAGGTAACAAAAGAATAAACAATAAGCTTAGAATTCAATGCATAAAAAATCATGAAGTAAATGCAAAGGGGGTAAATGCACCATGGATTATTTTCTCATTGAAGTGCCACACTGGATGCATGGGAGAAAATATGAAAATGCGACATGAGCCCATAAATAACTTCGAGCCACTAATAGTATCCAATATTAAGATTTTTTTACTGACGTACAATAAGTTTCCATGACATGGAGGCTCTTCACCAACATTCTTCAATTCGTATACTCTAGGAAGGAAGATCCATCCTCTCCATGGAATCTATCAATTAATCTAGAATCTCCTCCAGGAACACTTGTATCATATGGGAATTTTGTCAAGCACCTAGCGAGTAAAGAACAAGAAAATAAAACCGTTGATAAGATAATTACAATTCCCCTTTGCATCGCTGTCCGAGAATAATGACCACAGCTTCCCAGACTGATATGACGCTTCCTCCTCCACGTCCATGAGTTGCTGGTCAGCCTCCGTTTCTGACTTGGCGTACCCACGACGGGGGACAGGATTTTCAAAATGTCATTTCACAAACTATGTCTGAGTGATGTCATGACGGGAAGGGACTTTTAAAAAGTTATTTCAAAAACTGAAAATGTGATTGTTTCATCCCGACTTGATTTCCTAAGGCGCCACAATGAAATATTTTTTTGCTGAGCAAACTAAATTGATAGACCCCTGCCTGAGCTAGACTGATGCATGATGTGTCTCGCCTTGATTTAGCGTAGCGGTGTTTTTCATAATCAATAGAACTGTGGTACCATAATAGCTGTGTATGGGGGCAAAATAGACATTTAGTTTTTTTCATATAGCTTACAAAAACTAACCCATAGGAAGCTGAGCTTTGTCAATTTTTTGGGGGCTCAGCACTGTACAGAACACATAAACCATTTTTTATCCGACGCGTGAGGGACTAAATAAAATCATAAAACGACCTGTACATATCCCCTAATATACACCTCTACCTAAGCGATTTTTTGTTTTATTCGTTACTTATGAATCGGTTTTAATTTTTGTGAACATTTTCTACAATTTCATGGACATTGTTTTCAAATTCCCGAATATGTTTTGAATACACGATCACATAACAAAAATCATGAACATTTTTTCATTTGATGATTTTTTTTGAAATCGTGATTTTTTAAAATGTGCGAACAGTTTTTTGAAATCACGAATATTTTATGATTTTTCGAATGTTTTTTGAATTCTCAAAAATTTTATGATTTATCGATATATTTTTTCAGTACTCGTAGCGTTTTGAAATTTGGATTTTTTGGAAATCCCGGATTAATTAATTTTAAAAAGTAAAAACTGAAACAAAAATGAGAAAGGAAAAAGAAAAAAACAGGGGCGTCACGACCGGCATATGGGCCGGCCCATTACCGCGTGCGGGGCCTGTTATAAATAAGAGAAAACAGGACAAAAATGGGGACGACCAGGGATCGAACCCTGGCCTCCGGCGGGGAACGCTATGGGCTGAGCCATCACGCTAGCCCTGTGCTCATGTTTTATGATTGTATCATGTTATATAAGAACCAAACAGGTCGACGTTTTTGAAAAAATCCCATCGTTTTCTTTACTTACGGGTGGCATAGTGGGTAATTATCCTCAACTTCAGGGGTAGTATTAATGACGGACGACCAGAAACCCTATTTGCTTTATTATTAAAAAATAATAATAATTAAAATTAATAATTAATAATTAATATATATATAACGTGATTATATATATTATCCTCAACTTCAGGGATAGAGATTAGGGAAAGATTTCAGGCCGGGCTTGTGTTTGGATTTTTTTTCAGGTATTTGGTGCCCAGCCCAAAAAGTTCCGGCCCAGGAAAGGATAATTAGGCCTAAGCTAGAGTCCATTTTCTTTCTCGGCTGAGAGATATTTCGGCCCAACTTGTTGTGCCATTGACATTGCCAAACCGTTTCCGTTTTCCCGTGGGCCCAGTGGTCAGTGTCTACCAGCGGTGAATCCTTTCCCCCAATCCCCAAACCACCATGGCGGCCACCGGCGAGCCGCACCGCCGCCCAGCCACGATGGACCCAAACAGGGAGGCGCCTGGCTAGGTCGACTGCGAGCACGCCCTGGAGGTGCTGGATGCAGTGCGACGCCGCGGTGCTACCCAAAATCGATTCCTGGGTAATTTCAGTTCTAAACCTGTTTCGATCTAAGATCGTTTTGCAAAAATATTACGTGCTGATTTTTGGGGAGGCTCTGATTTTCCCAGCGGCTAGCAGACTGTAGTCTGATCTGGTCTGATTTTTGTGGCGTCCACATGCAGACCACAGCACAGGACAAATCAGAGCTCCGTTGCTTTGCTCTTTTATTATATGTAGCGTTTTAGTTGCTTGATTAGATGGAATGGAACCATGGAGTTTACACACACACACGCACGCACGGACCTACGCACTGGTATCAGCAAAGCACATATAGACGATGGTGTCAAGATAATGCATAGACCTCATTCTTGGTAGTTTAATTTCTGTTTCACTGGTAAGCCACCTTGCTGAGACTAGCTACAGATAGTGAGCAGAGGACACATAGATGATGTTGGTTGTCGAAGGAGAGCGGGCGGTCGATTTTTGGATCTGATAAAGCATACAGAATTTCCCCCTGTTTTCCTTGTCTATGCTATGGTTTGCCCTGTATTCTGAAATTTATTTAGGTGGGAAATCGCCACCCCCCCCCCCCCCCCCCCCCCCCCCCAAGAGAAAGAACATAATATAAAAATATAAAATTCACGTATGCTAATTGAGATTTGTAATACATTTTGTTCAATAATATACACGAACACATCTGTTCATCATGTATCAAAAAAATAACATACAACAATAGTTACATTACACGAGTTCCGAAACAAAATTAGATTGGCACACCCGGTCGCTTCCTCCCTGGCAAGGTACTACTACCTTCATGTGTATCCTGAGCATGACTTGTGACAAAATGAACAAATGATTCATGAGGGGGTATCCTTGATTCACATACAATTAGGTTGAAGTCTCCTTCTGGTCTAACACTAGGATCTGCTAGAAGTTCCGCCAATGTCACACTTGGTGATTCCTCCTTGATTGGAACATTACTTGTATAACGTGTCATGCTAAGTGGATGCAAAGCAAGGTCTGTTATGTCCACTGGATGGCCTTGTTCTGCAAGCACACTTGGGTGCACACCATGTAGGGATAGGTTTCTTTTGATGTATCTTGTCCCCTTCTCCAATATGCAATGCCAAAACTGAACACTGAGGTTCATTCTCAACACATACGCGAAAATATTTGTGGCGACAAGTGACCCTTGCCTGCGCAACTCCTTGGTAAATTCATCTGCTATTTGTACTAGCCGTGGATGTTCTGCCGAGTCTACACTCCCGAAAGCCATTGTCTTAAAAAAGTACCTCAACTCGTCATAAGACAAAACACTTAGGAAAATCGGTTTCACTGATCCAAATCGGGCTAATCTTTGAATTCTACCTAAGATGATGATCTTGCTTCCTCTGCACATTCTTATGGCAAATGAGTGATTTTTTTTTCCTGTCATCATCAGCTACATCAGAATCAAACTCAATAACTACCAACATCGTCATCCCAAATGTGGTCCTTCCGTGGTCAAGTATTCTCAAGAGGCAGTCTCCATTCAGGTGCAAAACAGAACAGAAGCGTGAGCGAACCCTTTCGTCGCCGCACACATGAGCAACCAAAGTTTTCTTCCCAACTTTGACACCACCTATGATAGGAAGAATGGCTGGTGCATCACCAGGAGAGTTCTGCTGCAACAAGAAGCTCAAAAGCTTTTGCTTCTCAGCATGTCGGCCAAACATGAAGTTGTCGGTATAAAGATAAATGTCATATGGCCTACGAGACATGCGCTCACATCCACCCAGAAGCACAACAAATTTTGCCATGTTAGCAACGGCAACTTCTAAGCTTTCTAATGCATCATGTGACTCGAGGTGAATTGCCTTGTCGTCCTTCTCGGTTGTTGTTCAAGAACGCTTGAAAGGAATGACTAAATACAAGCTGCTGCTAGATGAGTCATTGATGCTAACCTCGTTGAAGCCTTCACTGTTTTGGAGGGTTTTGTACCTCAAGGTGTCCAACACGCGGTGTCCTCTGTACATGGCCTCGGAGAGCATCTTTAGCTGCGTAATCATCCCGCAGTTGACTATGTACCGTGCATCTGCCTCCTTGACAACGGTGCCGACCCTCATCAGGAGGTGCTGCAATCTCTCCACCAGCTTCTCGTCTGAGCATTGACGGCTTGAGTGGTACTTGTTCATCAGGAAGGAGATGAACCGGCTCACAAGTTCACCTGCAACTGCAGATATGGAACCTCCATGGCCAAGATTGATTATGGGAGCTGCTGGTTGGTCTCTCTGGACAAATAAACCACGCCGGTCTCCGCCAAGTCTTGCAAAGACTTGGGAAATTAGAAGTCTCCTCCAAGGATGACTAAACCGTTGACTGCAACAAGTGGTGGATGACACCGGATACTTGTCAAAAAGCTGAACATGTGATAGAGGACAAGCCAAATTTTCCATGGTTGACAGGAAATTTGTACTATTCATGGTGGGCAAACTTTAAGATCGCGGGCTAAACCATTTCGCGGCTGGCTCGTGCAAACGCTACAACCGCTATAGCCGGCGATAGCGGTCGCTAACCCAGTTCGCGGGAACAGTGCATGTGCGTGTATATCCCACATCCAAACTAGTACATGTGCATATTTTTCTCAAAAAACAGGGGATTTTCAGCAGAAAACAGAGGATTTTCAGTATAAATTCAAACATAACAAGTGTAACAGAGGTCTGCACCAGTTCAACAAATAAATATCAATATAAATTCAAGATATCAAGGTCTGCAGCAAGCGTAACATCACCAGTTCAACACTTAAGAACTCCTGTACCTCCTGGCGATGTGCTTGTGTTGAATCAACAAACGAATAAAGGATGGATAGAATCGGAGGACTCCTGTTCCACCACCACCTGGTGATGTGCTGGGACTGGGTGATGGAACCGTATGAGACTGAGATGCCATTGTGGTCGCGGAGGCGGCGTCGTGCAGATGCCCCTCGTCGCCGGTAGCAGCCGGCCAGCCGACGGCACCTGGGAAGAACTGCGCAGCCGCCGCAACTTTTTCTGTCGGGGGGAGAGAAGGGAATGGGGAGACGATGCTAGGTTTCCTGAGAAGCTGATATATATCCATGGGAGGAATTTGGGCCGAGCTCTATTTAGCCAATTTGGGCCTCTGTTTCAGTCATTCGGCCCGTCCCAGCGAAAGTGCGGCGAAAGCGAAGGCAAATCGCGCTGTTTTCGCGCGCGATCGCGTGTTTAGCGCCAGATCGCGTGTTTTGAAGGATTGCTTCGCGGGGAGGCTTCCAGCCAGCGATCGCGCCGCGATCGCGCAAATTTCGCCCGCGATTTAAAAGTTTGATGGTGGGTCCAAATTGATTATTGTTCCATAGTAAAATGTATAATTAATCATCTTTCTTTGTATTTATCTTTCCTTGGATTCGTACATGTGAGGGAATTAATGGCATCCCATGTATGTGCACTCTACTGCAGCAAAATTTGACCGCGGAAATTGTTTTGGGTAATTGAGTGGAGGAGAAGAAGGTGCAACTTATCGGCAAGCAAACGATATGCTCCTTTTTATCAGTGGTGGAGAAGCAATATGCAAGTCATTGCCAGTGATGATGACAACCACAACTCAATGAACTTCAGTAATCTTCAGGCCGTGTGTATGTAACCTGTTTGTGTGTACATTTGCTCCTTTGGTTTCTTGAGAACCCAATCAGACTGTATTTGACCGAGCAAACCAGCGGTGACTCCTTTATATACGCCATTCAACCTGGCCAGACATGTTTCAAATACAATGGGAGCAAACCGGCAGTGAGTCCTGATCAGCTGGCCCTGGAGCTTCAAGAACAGGGAGGTCGCTCTGGGATTCTTCCTCAGGCAGTGATCACGGTGAAGCTGAAGGCAATCTATCTGACCTTCGCAAAAGGCGCAAGAGGTGTTGAAGATCTGCTGCCGAGGAATGTGCATGATTGTACACATGCCGTTTTTGGTCTCGTCCTCTCTGTTTGCTCACGGTTCTGGTTTTACTTTAGCCATGGCTGTAACTCTCTTTAGCATACTAGCCCTCATGGGGTTTCTGTTTTACTGTCATTTTCTTTTGGACAATTGTATCCTGTTTCATTCAAGTAATGGAGCAGGAGGGCCGTTTTTGCGGTCTCCTGTGATTCTAAAGAAAAAATCTGTTTGAAATAGGGAAAAGGGTATACCGCAGAAAATGAGAAAAATGTTCATGCATATAAAGTAAATGTCCATCGCATATTTGAAAATGTTTCTATATATAAAAATATATATACGTGTACACAAAAGGTCATGTGTTTTTTAAAGGGTCATAGATTTAAAAGAAGCTGTCCGTACACCTATTCATATACTGTACTATGGAAAACAAATTCAAGTCCATCAGATAGTAAAAACAAAAACTATAGACTGAGGAAAGTAATAAAAAGAAAAACAATGAAAAGCGTTAAGAAAAACTGAACAGAAAGTAGAAGGAAACACCAGAAATGGAAAAAGGTAAATGAAAAATAAAATAAGAAATAAAAAGTGGGAACCCAAAATCAGCCGGACCTTTCCCGGATGGTGTGACAATTTGCCCGACTATCCGATAGGGCAAATAATATTTCTGCTTTATACCATGTTCGTATGGTGGCGGGATGTTCTAGGTGAATAAAATGTTGGAAGAGCGTCACAAAGCTATATAATTAGGGCCATAATATGATTCCATTATTTTCATATAGTCTTGGAGGTTATGTTCCTTCTTACTCCCCCTGTAAACTAATATTACTTTTTTGGGCTTCTTCTCATTCTCTGGCATGGTTTTATTCTTCTTTTTAACCTTCAGTTTTTGGGAAGGTTCAAGAACGTTCTTTGCCTGGTTTTTACTATTTTATTGTTTTTCTCTTCTAGTTTTATAGGTTCCGGTTATTATTAATTTTTATTTTCTTTTTGGTTCTATTTTGAAAATTCGTGAAGAATTTTTTGAGTTTTGGGATGATTTTTAGTTTGCTATTATTTCAAATTAGTGGAAAAAAATTCAAAATTCGTGAACATTTTTTAACATCACTTTCATTTAAAATTTGGAGCAGATTTTCTTCGTGGGTATTTTTTAAAATCCAAGACATTTATAAAATTCTGGAAAACAAATTTATTCCAGAACATTTTTAAAGTTTCGGTTGGATGCTCATAACAGGGAGTGCGTTCTGGACCGGACCATTTATCGGGTTTCAACCGATTTTTTTGGTTCAGGTTTTTTCAGCCAGTCTACTTTTACTTTTATTGCCTTTTCTTTTTTGTTATTTTCTTTATTTTTTATTTTGCCATATATAATATATCTCTCTATCTTTACTCTTTACCTAATATTAAAGGACGGAGCGTTTCTCCACATTATTTCGTCCATCAAAGTTATTTCGTACGTCCTCTGTCGTTGTCTCTGTCGTCCGGGTACGTTTTCCTGCCTTGCCTCTGTCGTTGTAGTAAAGGAAAATTACAAAAAAAATTTGCGCGCACAGATACTCGAACCCTGCCCGCTTACATCCCAGAACGCTCAGCTGAACCAGCTAAGCTAGGATACCCACTATGCTATATAGCAAAGAAAAGTTTCTTTTATATAGGTGCTAACGAGTTGTGTCAAAAAAAAACATTAAAAGCGAGCCAAACCTATCTGCTCGCTCAGCGCCTATCCACTCGCTCGTCGTTCTGCCGCCGCCGCCGCCGGCCGCTCTCCACTCCTCTGCACCCGCCGCTCACCGCTCCGTCGACCCCCGTCTCTCAGTCCCCTCCTCCTCCGTCTCGGAGTTCCTGTGCCGTGTCCGCGCGGGATAAGAATCCGGGCCGAGCACGCAGCCATGGGGTTGACGGAACCCGCCCAAGCACGCAGCCATGGGGTGGTACCCGACTCGGATTTCATCCGAGCCGGTCGCTGCCATAAAAAGGTCTCGACTCCTAACCCCGAGAAATCGCAAGTCACGGCCGTTCCAATCTCGCCGTCCTCGGAACACCGTCCGCTCGAGTTCGAGCCGAGATTCCAATCTCGCGTACTTCGTCGGAACGCCGTTCACTCGAACTCCAGCCAAGGTACTAACTTTCAATCATTGTTTTAGGTGTTTCTATCCATACATGAATCCCATGTCTCGATCGCCACCACCTATACAGAGTTAGCCTCATCTGATATGTGATATGTCACTAGCTAACTTACTTAGGTAGATTTGTTGTTTGTTTAGAACAAATTAGTTCCCTTTAAATTTTTAGCCTCATCTTTTCTGTGATATTTCAGCAGCATTCATAATTAATTAGTCCCCTATAATATTATGCATATATGTTCAGTTTTATATGAACAAAAGAGATAGATCATTAGTACAGAGTGACACTTGATTAGTTTGTATGTGGAAATAGAATTAAAAGGGATCAGCAGTGACCTACAGATTGTATTGTCAAAAAAATTGAAGGGGTCAGCAGTGAATACCAACTGACAAGAACTGGACTTAATTTATGCACCCTAAGAACCAAAGGGGTTCAGTTTTATGGGAAGAAAAAAGAACAGTACAGAGCAACACTGACGCGAAATAATGTGCTCCTGTGCCCTTTAAACCTTTCAGGTTGAGATGTGCCATTAGTATTTAAAAGTTCCTTCTAACCCGTTTTTCTCTCATATGTAATGTTTTCTTTTCTGTATGAAATATTTATGCATAGTAATTCATTCTGAAAGATAAGAGCGAACTTATCTGTGCTATAGAGGGCATCCAACATAAAATAAGTTGTTTTAAGTCTGACAAAGCATTTTTATTGTACAATCCAATCTGAAAGATAAGAGCAAACTTATCTGCCACTATACAGGGCATCAAACATAAAATAGGTCACATGCAGATTTTCACCAGATTACTTTGTTATGGCATTACTACTCCATTGGTGCATGTTTTTTTGGAATGTCATTGCAGTTTAGTTATTACCATATATTTATTGTTGTTATTTTGCAGAAGATGGATCAAAATGTTGAAGCGAGTGTTGATGAGGATTTTCATAACCGACCTTCAAAAAAAGCAAAATGTTCTGAATCGAGTGTTTTAGAATCGGACGAACAGATCAATGGTGATCCACTTCCATCTCCTCCATCGCCAATCATCTCGACATCATCTCCGGTTTCTGGAAGTTCTGAAACGAATGATTTCAAATCAGATGAACAGATAAATGATAATGTACTGCCAGCACTTCCATCATCAACGTTGTCAACATTATCTCCGGTTTCTGGATTGATGAATGAAGAAAAAGTTCCATTAGATGATGATAACCAATCAGATGAACATAAACAGACTGAAGTTGATGAAAGATATGATTATCTCCCACAAGGTTATTTTTCCACTTATACTTTTGTATTTGTCATTTTCATTACAACTAAATGAACATATAAGACCAATCTGGCAATGCCCTCTTGTTACTATTGAATAATTTGCTTAAATTATTGGGCCTTTTGCAGATTATGCATTGACCGAGCGGGATTTGTGCGCTCATGTAATAATAGAAACATCTTTGAAAAATGATTTGCTGGTGAAGATAGATGACATCTCTGTCAAACAACATCAATTGGTGTGCCTGCTAGATGAGAGCAAATGGCTAAATGATGATGTAAGTACTCTTATTTGCAATTAAGTAGTTACTGATTGTTAATAGCTATTAGTAATGTATTTTTTAATCTTTATAGGTAATCAGCGCATATATATGTTGTATAAAGGAGCAAGCACACATGCAAAATAAGAATGATGGTAAAGTATATTTTGAGAATCCCTTTATTTCCAGACTGTTAAAACGGGATGGCAGTATTGGAATACATGAAGATGGCTCCTTTATGACAGATATTGTCAGAAACTATCTGAAATATGACATGGTAACATCTATATCCCTAATTTTCAAGTTCTGCATGTAATAGATCTTATCAGATTCGTAATGTTACGTGTGTACAAGTAACTGATTGTCTTGATTTTAGATTGAACTTCCAATAAATATCTACAACAAGCATTGGTATTTAGCCATTGTCAATGCAAAAAAGTCTGAGATACAAGTACTGGACTCATTGTGTTGGGAGTTCGACCGAAATGACCTCACTATTACGGTTAGTAACTATCACTTTCATAATCCTTCATTTATGTAATAAAATGCTATTTTTGATCCTTAAGTTATGTGCATCACTTCTGATCACTAATTATTTTACAGCTACAAGGACTACAATATCATTTGGACATTCTTAGAAGTCAACAAGACTTGATTAGCCATAAATGGACAGATCTTGATGTTACTAAATGGACGATTACAGAACAATTACGAGAGCCAATTCAGGAAGACAGGTATATATATCACCACATATACTCGTAATATATTGTGATCCATGTGGAGTACTTAATTTTGTTTTTAATTATACAGTTCATCGTGTGGTTTATTTATGCTTAAATTCATGGAATATTTTACCGAAGATACACTATCCCATCCGATTACACAGGTATACATATTCTTTTGTTTGAGGAACATATATAGTTGATAACATTTTAAATTTCTATATGTAATAATATTTGTTGGTGTTGTGCAGGAAATTATTACTCCTTTCAGATATAAGTTAGCCAGCATATTATTATCTTGGAAAACAAATATTGCGTCAATGACTACCATGCTTGAACAAAGAGATCATATTGAGGAAGATCCTAATGATGTCGTGATGTTGGAAAGTCCGGATGATCAAAATAAAGCAAACCAATTAACCTCATTGTCCGTCGATAACAAATACCAATCACTAATATCTGTTATTTCTAACATGAGTCTACATGCGTTAGTAGGTGGCCTTTGTGATTACATCAAATCAATAAATTCTGCAGAGACCTTGGAGTAAGTCATTTCAAATTACTAAAAAATGTGTATTTATTTCATAGTAGTTGAACACGATTGACATCATGCATACATTATTTTATTTTGTTCCTTGATGATAATGATTGATGACAGGAAAGTGTGGGTGCAAAGCTCCAAGCCATATTCGATTAGCTTGACTTTGAAGAAACTGCAAGAAATTCTAAACGACGATTTGCCCATGGACCGCAATTGTTTCAATTTGGTTGTACGGAAAATTATGTTTGATGACAGTGAAATGGTGAAGAAAAAGAGAGGAAATATATCAAAGCATTATCTAGACATGCAATTTTGGGTATGTTCCTACACTTATTAAACGTGTGTGTGTGTGTGTGTGTGTGTGTGTGTGTGTGTGTGTGTGTGTGTTAGTTAGTTAATCCTTTCTCATTGCCTTTCTAAACCCTTATCTTATACTCCTATTTCCTAGGTGATTACTGATTTTGGACGGCACCCAAAATTCCGAAAAAACTTAGACGTGGAACAACTAGCATATTCCGTTCGTAGCTGGCCTGGTATTAACTATAGTGTTTCAATGTGCAAATCGGTAAGAGCACACTTCCAATCTGCCAACATAATTATTTTTGTTATTACATATAATATCTAATCTCTAGCCTATAACAGATTCATATTCCAGTACAATCCAACGGTGATTTCATTGTATTCATATTGGACAAAGATACCAGAACTATCTACATTTTGGACCCTTCTCCTCTTGATCCCATTTACCAATATAATCCGCATGCAAAATATGTGCATAAACTTTTATGGATTGCTGAATACTTACCGAAAGCCATGTCAAAGGCATGCCCTGGGTCTAGATGGAACGAGAATGTTTTCCTATGGAAACAAAAAATCCTGAATAATATTCCGGTTCACAACAGGTAACATTTCTTTGTTATTTCAATGTTATTATTTAGCACTATTGTTTTTTGTTATTTAGAATCATATTTTCGATTAATATTTTTGACATCGATTATTAATTTATATCTTATATTAGGGAACTGTCTGGTTATCTTGTTCCCCTCTTCATGTCCACATGGGAAGATGAAAAACTGCATCTACCATTTTCAAAGGTCAATATCATAGCTATTTAAATTATTATATTATTATTATTCACATGTGATACTAATCTTATTTGTTTACAAAAAAAGATGAATGTACGAGATGGAAGCGAACTCAGGAAACAAACTTTGGGACACCTACTAACGTTCAAGGACAATGAATGTGAAGACAACATGCCTGCTGGTGTCTTGGAGTTAGTCCGTTGTATTAAGGAAGCCCAAAGTAAAACTGCTATGTCAAATAACTCAAATTTCGGATTCTATTTTTAGAAAGTAAAGTTGGAGTTATGGTTGTACTTAAGACCTCACTTAAGAAGTTCTTCACCAGATGTAAATTCTTTTGGAGCTTGCCAAGATACACATTTTGTTTGGATTGCCAATTATATGGGGTGGTGTAGTGGTTTCAGCTTTGATGTTTGTGGGTTCTGACATGATAACATTGTGGAAATTACAAGAACTAATGAGTTTGTCCTGTGTTTGATCAATAGTAATTTTAGTTACATGCCGCTGGCTTTATATATTTTCCCCTTTTGCTAACATGATCGATATAAATATTGTGGAGAAGCAACTGTCGAGTGTTATTACTTTCCTTCGAGTGAATCATGATGGCAATATGTTTTTCTCCTGATATTTCCAGTGACGCAAATATACTTGAACTTTGGCATGTTCAGGTTGATTTGTATGTCCCTTCAACGTTTCAATTCATGAAAATTACCCGACACATATACGTTTGTAAGTTGTCGTCCAGCATGACGTGCTCCAGATCCGTCCGATCATGTGTTACACGAGATGGTGTGCTATTTGATGTTCTGATGATGTTTAGTCTCCTCGTAAAAGAACGAGTTTTGTCTCTGCATCCAACAATGGAAATGATACGAGTGGAAACAAAAACCACGGCAAAGCTTTGTCTGCACCAAAAAAAAAAAAAGAACTACGATTCAGGCCACGTAGTACAACAAAACACCAGTGGGACTCGGTCTTCACTCTGCATAGATGGATGCGAGTACTCGGTCAAAAGACAATTAAACCATACTAATCGACACATCTGGCAGGGAAAACAAAACACCCCGAAGAAACCGTGTTCGAAAACCAAGAGCTAAAAACTGAACCCATATACAGTATTAACGAAGAGCCAAATGCACACGACCCATGCGACGGAAACGCTTCGCTTCTTCTCTGGTCGATCGGGCGTCGCAGCCACCTTCCCTTTCCAAAGCAGCGTTCGTGCGTTGTGGCCATCAAAGGAATGGTCGTGCGCTGTGTAAATAAACCAAACAAAGCCACACATGGTAGCTGAAAAGCGTGCACACGTTGAATAAGAGTTTGAATCCTACTAGGTACAGGAATCCTGCACACGTGACACGTTCCATAGGAATCTGAATCCTACTAGCAATAGGAATTTCGATCCGACTCTGAGTGGAATCCGTATTTTGCACAAGTGACAATAGAAGTCCGAATACTATTACCTACAGGAACCTGGATCCTATTTATAAATACACTTGTACAACACCCTTAATGTAATCTCAAGCCTTCGATCAAACAAGGTACTTGGCAACTCAGCTTTGCACGTCGCCACGCCGGCCTTGCCGCTGACACCAAAGACAACAAGCCATCAGCACGTCGCCTCGCCGGCATCGGCGCCAAAGACAAGGAGCCATCAGCACGCCGCCTCGCCGCTGACACCAAAGACAACGAGGCATCAGCACGTCGCTTCTCCGGCATCGGCGCTGACACGCTGACAGCAAAGACAACGAGCCATCAGGTGTGTTCATCATTATCTCTTTCCATAGGACTTCCTTAAAATGTGCTACCTGCCATATATAAATTAAAAATTTGTCATCACCAATTCAAAGTTTCAGGAACTATAATTTGGCTCTAATTGATCATAACGTGCTGAACTTTATGCAGCCATACACTTCCTTCATGGGTCTTTTTCCTGCAGATAACGTAACCCAAAGCATCTTATTCTGGATAGTGACTGCTACATACACTAAACAAGCAAACAAATTAACTTCTTGGGATCTTTAACTGATCAAAGAGGAAAGTCAATAATCATCTCTTAGCAAGCAAACTTAGTTACTTGAATTTCTCAATGAGCTGCAGCTGAACAGACTGAATGTAGTACAACATTACCTGAACATGCATGTACATGCAGCCCCTGGGATGACTGCTTCTTCGTTTTCTATTGTTCCTACTTATTCTCTTCTCTCTACCACTTTTTCTCCAGTTATGAAACTACCGTATACAAACTTTGATGCAGGCAAACCATGGATGCGAATGAACAAAGAAGAAAAAGAGATAGAGAGCGGTATGCACGGATGAGCAATGAAGAATGGGAAGAAAAACTGAAAAAACGCCGTGAAGCCTATCAGCAAAACAAAACAAACAAAGATTCAAGGAATGAACCAGATCAAAAGACTAAACGAAGGCAGGAATATGCAAATACACAACAAGAACAGAAAGAAGTTGGAATAGAACAAATTGCAGCTAACTTTGAATTGGAGTGTGGTACACCAACCAAAGATTCAGTTGAGCCAGAACAAACTCAAGTTGGAATAGAACAAATTGCAGGTAACTGTGAATTGGAGCGCATTACACCAAACAAAGATTCAATCACGACCGAAAAGGAAGTTGGTGTAAATGAGAGAAAGCATGCCATGTCAGGAGAAAAACAGAAAAGAGATAGAGAGCGCTACGAACAGGAAGTAGGTGTAAATGAGAGAAAGCGTGCCATGTCAGGAGAAAAACAGAAAAGAGATAGAGAGCGCTATGCAGCGATGAGCAATGGAGAAAGGGAAGAAAAACTGAGGAAACGTCGAGAAGCCTATCAAAAAAAAAACAAACTAAAGATTTGAGGAAGAAGACAGATCAAAAGGCAAAAAAAAGGCAAGAATATGCAAATATGCAACCGGAACAGAAGAAAGCTAGGATAGAAAAAGTTAAAGCTAATCGTGAATTGAAGCGTAACACGCCAAGCAAAGATTCAATTGCGATGGTGAACCCTGCATATATTGCAAACGAGCAGAAAGTCTTTACATCTACCTGTACTGTAAAACACGGGAAGCATGTGACAGCGGGAGAAAGACAAACATTGCTACATCGTCGTAACGAAGAATTCACGGCAAGACGGATGAAATCATCACAAGAAGATATATCCATGACGGAAAATGACAACGATGACAAAGAACATCCGGAACAACCAGAAGTCATGATTAATGGTAAAAATCTAAATTTTATACAATACTCTCGCTTCCAAAAATATATGCAACTGTATATGCAACTAACCATCTTTTGTGGACAGACATCCCCCTCTCTATAATGTTTCCATCCATTAAAGAAGCGGATGCCCCAACACAAACAGCCTACAACGACGATCACAGTAAGGTGGCTTTTTGGCCAGACATCCCCTCTTCAATGTCTCCAACAATCAAAGAAGTAAATGCACGAATACAATCATTCTACAATGATAATCACGGTAAGGTTATCAATTTCATATTTTCTTTTATACAATACAAAAATTCTATATTAAAAAATTACTACACAGGTAACGATGAAGGCATATGTGAGCAACACAAAACCATCAAAGAAGTAGATGCACCAAAACAAACAATCTACAACGATGATCATGGTAAGGTTTCAATTTCATATATGTCCTTATGCAATACAAAGAAATACATAAAAAATAAAAAATTACAACACAGGTTATGATGAAGTCATATTTGAAGAAGACACAAACGAGGATGAATATATGTTCTTTGGTGAAGGTATGCTCAATACAGTTTAAATATATTTGCATCGTTATATTATCCCTTTACTAATTTTTTATATTGCTACAAATCAAAACAGAATGGGACGGAGAAGTGGAAATTGAAACCAAAGAAGACGAGGAATTACACAACCCTGATCCGTGTGATTTCGTCTACAGCAACATACCAAAGAACACACACGTGTTCAAAACGGAACAAAATTGCAGGTTCTGCAATGCAACAAAATTCAAATATGAATCTAAGGGGTTATGCTGTAGAAAAGGGCAGATAAGACTAGCCAATCCAGATACACCACCTGAACTTATGATACTTTGGACAAGCAATGACTCTGATGCAAGACATTTTCGGAACAATATAAGATTTTTCAATGGACACTTTTCATTTACTACTCTATACTGCCAGCTTGACAGAGACACAACCGACATTCGAACAACTGGTATTTACACCTTTCGAGCTCATGGTCAGATCTATCACAACATACACTCATTTGGTAATAGTCGCTCAGACCCAAAACATCTGGAATTATACTTCTACGATGATGATCCAAGCTTAGAGCATCGGTATCGCCACTGCCGCCAGGAAATGTACGAGCAAGATAGGCAGGTGATTGGAATCATAACCGACATTCTACACGATAACCCATACTCTCAACAGTTTAGGAGTTTGGGACAAGTCCAAAACCTTGAGGACTACAGACTTATCTTGAACCTTGACCAAAGATTGGACCAGAGAACATACAACACACCAATCAATTCGGAGGTAGCTGCAGTGTGGATTGAAGGAAATGAAAGAAGAGATACTTATGACAGGAATGTAATACTACATGGGAACAACAACGAAATAGAGCACATTAGATCATATTATGGGTGCTACGACCCGTTATCGTATCCTCTATTCTTTCCAAGAGCTGAACTCGGTTGGCATAGGAAAATCCCAAAGAAGGATACACAGGAGGAAGATGCTGGTGATGAAAATATCAGTAATGATGATGACCCAGGTAATTGTATTTAAAATTCAATTTTCATATATGGTTCACTACTACATATGCAACTAAAATTTCATGATGCAATATTTGCACAGATTCAGTCAGTGGCCTGTGGGTAACCATGAGAGAATACTACTGCTATAAGTTCCATACACGACCAAACATATTCAACCCAATATTGCACGGCGGAAGGCTTTTCCAGCAGTTTGCTGTAGATACATACATCAAGATTGAAAGCTCCAGACTGGATTACATGTGGCATCATCAAAACAAAATAAGGGCAGATCTATACCAAGGCCTTCTAGACAGCATTGAAGCTGGAGAACAGAATGGAGATGCAATCGGAAAACGGAGAGTACTTGCTTCATCATTTATTGGAGGACCACGAGATAAACTTCGCCGATATCTAGATGCTATGGCTTTAGTTAGAAAATATGGAAAACCAGACGTATTCCTCACAATGACCTGCAACCCAAACTGGGAAGAGATCACACGTGAACTACAGTCTGGACAAACACCACAAGATCGCCCAGACATTGTCGTTCGTGTTTTCAGGGCAAAGCTAGAAGAAATGAAGAAGCAACTATTTGTGAAGGCCATTCTTGGAAAGGTTAAGGCATATACATATGTCGTAGAGTTCCAAAAGAGGGGATTACCACATGCTCACTTTTTGCTCATCATGACCAGCAAATACAAATACACATGTCCGGAACAGTATGACAGAATCATCTCTGCTGAGCTCCCTAACAAGCACAAGTACCCAGAGCTATACAAAATGGTAGTGAAACATATGATGCATGGTCCTTGCGGTGCATTGAATAAATTTTGTCCATGCACAAAGAATCGTCCGTCATGCAAGAACAACTATCCAAGGCCATTTAACGAAACTACCATTCAAGGCAAGGACTCCTATCCACTATATAGGAGACGAAATGACGTCCGTAATGAAATGGTCCGAGGTTGCAAACTAGATAATAGGTGGGTGGTTCCTTACAACCCCTATCTGTTAAGGATGTTCAACTGCCACATAAATGTTGAGATATGCTCAAGCATTAAAGCCGTTAAGTACCTCTTCAAGTACATCTACAAGGGCCATGACCGTGCATCTGTATCTGTAACTGACAAAGTAGACGAAGTCGAAATCGACGAGATTAAACAGTACAGAGACGCACGGTGGGTGACACCTCCGGAAGCACTGTGGAGAATATATGGCTTCGAACTAAGCAAAATGCACCCACCAGTCTTGCAACTGCAGCTACATCTCCCAAATATGCACATGGTTTCATACCATGGCATGGAAAAAATAAAGAATATTGTCGACCGTGATGGCACAGAAAGATCAATGCTGACTGCGTACTTTGAAGCAAACAGCTTACATGAGAAAGCACGAGGTATACTATACAGAGACTTTCCGGAATATTATTCTTGGCAAAGACAAGGGAAGTTTTGGCAAGAGAGAAAACGAGCCGCCGTGTTCCAGGTTGGCAGGGTCGTCTCAGCACACCCGGCTGAAGGAGAACGATACTATCTTCGAGTTCTCCTAAACCACGTGACAGGCGCCACCAGCTACGAAGACCTACGAACTGTCGATGGACAAGTAATGCCAACCTTCCGTGAAGCCGCAGAAAAATGAGGGCTCATTGAGGCGGACAACACACTAGATGACTGCATGACAGAAGCAGAGTTGTTTCGAATGCCATCATCGCTACGTAGGCTATTCGCGACAATCTTGGTTTTTTGCGAGCCCAGCGACGTACGTGGCCTCTGGAACAAACACCTTGAGGCAATGTTAGAAGACTACAGCAGAAACTGCAAATGCAAGCACACGATCGAACAGATGGTTCTGAAAAATATTAGGGACATGTTGCACTCAATGGGAAAAGACATAGAATCGTTTCCTCTTCCAGAGATCGATAAACAACATGAGACGACAGAAGACATACCTAGGGAGATCATTGAGGAGACCTCCATCGAGGTGGACCCTAAGGACGTATCGTTGCATCAAAACCTAAACAACGAGCAGAGGAAGGCCTACGACGAAATCCTAGCCACAATTGACCGCAAAGGAGGAGGTATATTCTTTGTCGATGGGCCGGGAGGCACAGGAAAAACTTTTCTTTATAGGGCGCTCTTGGCCACAATACGCGGACAAGGAAAGATTGTTGTGGCGACGGCCACTTCTGGTGTTGCTGCTTCCATAATGCCTGGAGGGAGAACCGCACACTCAAGGTTCAAGATTCCACTAAAAATAGACGATGGAGCTATTTGTAGCTTCACAAAACAGAGCGGGACAGCAAAGCTACTCCAAGCAGCATCACTAATAATCTGGGATGAAGCATCTATGACCAAGAGGCAGACGGTGGAGGCACTAGACAAAAGCATGCGGGATATAATGGATAGACCAGATCTTCCATTTGGTGGAAAAACAATCGTATTTGGGGGAGATTTTAGACAAGTGCTCCCTGTTGTCCGAAAGGGAACAAGAGCCCAGATAGTAGATGCATCACTACGCAGGTCGGAGCTCTGGAATTGCATGCGTCAATTGAAGCTTGTACGCAACATGAGGGCTCAAAATGACCCGTGGTTCGCAGAATACCTACTACGCATTGGAAACGGAACCGAGGAGACAAATGATGATGGTGAAATACTTCTACCTACAAGTATATGTGTGCCAAATAAGATGGATGATAATGGCCTGGATAGACTCATTGACAGTATCTACCAGACGGGAAATGATTCCCTAAAAGATCCAAAGTACATCACATCAAGAGCAATTTTATCCACAAGGAACGACTGCGTAGACAAGATCAACCTAAAAATGATTGATCGCTTCCAGGGGGAGGAGATGGTGTACCACAGCTTTGATTCTGTAGAAGACGACCCACATAACTACTATCCACCAGAATTCCTAAACACCCTAACCCCAAATGGGCTGCCTCCACATATGCTGAAGCTCAAAATAAATTGTCCAATCATACTACTCAGGAACATCGACCCGGCTAATGGACTCTGCAACGGCACGAGATTGGTCGTACGTGGATTTCAAAAAAATACAATTGATGCAGAGATTGTGGTGGGACAACACTCTGGAATGCGAGTTTTCTTGCCTCGGATACCACTATGCCCTTCTGACGATGACATGTTCCCGTTCAGTTTCAAGAGAAAACAATTTCCAGTCAGGCTCAGTTTTGCAATGACAATAAACAAATCACAAGGTCAGACAATACCAAATGTCGGCGTCTACCTGCCTGAACCAGTTTTCTCACATGGTCAACTATATGTCGCGCTTTCTAGAGAAACCTCGACATCAAATATAAAGATACTAACAGGTACACATGATATGAACAAGCAGAAGAATAAAAAGACCAGTACATGCGACACAGAAACAAATGGGAAGAAGAAAAAGAAGAATAAAAAGATCAGTACAAGCGGGACATATACGAAAAACATTGTCTACACGGAAGTCCTAACCAAATAGGTAATGCAACTTTTCAATTTCTTGTATAAAATTTCAGTTTCTACTTGTTAAGATCATCATTTAAGAAAAACTTGAGTATTTATATTTCACATTGCATTGCTTATTTTCTAACCTTAAATTTGTTGCTTGTATTCTACAGAAACAGTGCAGCCAAGTGATAAACTCCGCAGTTAGAATTCAGAATTTGATTGTCTTGAAGGAGACTACCTCATTTGTGTATATACAAACAAATCATCCATGGTGTAATTCTCACGTATAATGTCTTGAACCACTAAATCATTCATGGATATTTTTTATTATATGTCAACTAACTCATTCATGGTTCTGCTACAGAAGTAATTCTATGTGTATATACAAATTTAGCACAAACATGTGTAACTAAGGGCAGAAAGAGACTTACAAGTCCAAATAAGAACATATCTCTCACCTTGGAACTGCTGCTGCTGCCCTGATTCCTCTAAACATCACATTCTCTACCTCCCCCGAAACCTGAAATATATATGATCAATTCTGTAAAAATACGACCAATTTTGCAAAAATACATATCAATTTCATAGCAGCCGAAGAAGAGCAATCGGCCGGAGCTCGGCGCAGCCTCGGGGCTGCCTCACGCCGAAGCCGCCGCGCCGCTCGACGGAACTGGAGCATGGGGACGCAGGTCGGCGATGTGGTGGCCCGGGAAAGGCCAGCGTCCGGGCGCGGACGACGGCTCGCCGTCTCCGGCGGTGGCTCGGGTCATGGAGGCGATGCAGGTTAGGCGCGGCCAAAAAGAGGGTCGGAGGTGCGAGGCAAGCTGGGGAAGCGAGAGCAGGCGCGGAGGTCACCGGCCGGCGGGGATCCAATGGGTCGCCGGGCAAACTACGGCGGGGTGCGGACGCAGCAGGGAATCGGGCACGAGCAGTGCGGGTGTGTGTGTGCGCGCTTGTTGTGTGGAGGCGCTGAGGGGATTGAGAGGGTGAGGATGAGACTGGGATCGATTGGGAAGAGGAGAGCTACCGATCGCTAGGGTTAAGGAGGAGTTTCGCTGGGCCTTGGGCCAGTTTGGATTGTCGGCCTGTGTAAGGAAAGAAAATGCAGCCTTTGGTCTGAATTTCTGATTGAAAATGCAGTCTTTCAGTAACTAAGTCTGCATTTTTCAGATGTAACATACAGATTGATCTCTTTATAGGTCTCTATTGTGCCTTATGCCCATTCAAAATTTTATGCTGGGTCCACTTATTTTAGACCAAGGGTGATATGACCAACATTTATAAAAAAATCATATTTGCTATGAAAAAAAACTTCGAAACCAAAGGAACAATTATCTCTAAAAATTCAACATTGTAAAAATTCATTAACATTCAAATGTTTTCAATTTTTGTAAAAAACATTAGAATTAGATATTAAACTCTCGAATAGTATAGAACATTCAATCATCCGCATGTCCCACTAAAAACAAATACACCATTATTTTTCCATCCGGTGATAGTGCTATGCTCAAGGAGGTGTCATCGAAGTACACCACTACGACTTTCTTAACTCTATACTCCATGGTCTGGACACCAACAATCATTTGTTTAATTACCTGCACCAAGCGTGTATTTTTTAAATATAATGAGCGTTTCTAAGTGTTCTAGGTTTCAAAACAATATTTATATTTTATATATGTTCACACTTTTTAAGAAATGCTGAAAAATCCCAAAAATGTTCCGATCTAGAAACATTTAAAATTGTTAACAAAATCACTAAAAAAAAGCATGTGTTCGCCTTCAAAACTGTAAGAAATGGCACATGGAGCAGGCTTTGCAATTTTCTTGCCCGTTGCAACGCACGGGCATTTGTACTAGTCTACTCCTAAAGGAGCAGTCTGCGGCGGTGATGGTTGGTAGTGGTACGTCGTTCGTACGTCCTCGCTCGTCCTCCGGTCCCGCACGCAAGTTTCGCTCGAGAGAGATATCCTGAGCCATAGGATCGTGAGCAACCAGGCCGTGCAACGAAGTCCCGTAATCAGCGCCCCGGATTGCAAGTATTTGCCATCACGCGCACGTACCATCTCTAGCCTCGCCGTTGTCGCTCCTGTCCTCAAAACCTAATGCGCACATCATCTCCGTGTCGCTTCTTCCTTGCGTGTTCCATGGCGTCCGCTAGCCCCCTGGTCCGGCCGTCCCCGGTTTTCTCTGCCACCGACGCCTCAACCCCCTCCCCCAACACCCTTTCCTTTCACGAGCGTCGCCGCCATCACCGCGCATATTCTCCGTCGTCGCGGTGCAGTCAACTCCTTCCCCCGGCCTCCATCGCGTCTTTGAAGAAGGTGGTGATGGCGCGGCGAGTGGGAGCGGAAGCTAAGCGACGCCAAGGTCTACAAGGAGGAGATGAATTTCCTGGTCACGTTGGGCTTCGTCGACAGTTTCTAGGTCGAGTCCGGTACCCAACGTACTGTGTGCCCCCATGCTTACATAGATCCCCTCTTACTCCTGCAGTTCTCCTAGAGTAAAACTGCAGCGGACATTGGGTTCTGACTGGAGTGTGATTAATGCGGTTTTGCTGCAGCGGACATTGACCTGGCGACCATCTCCGTGTGGAAGGAGGTGAGGGGAGTGGCTCAGACGGGAATGTTTTGGAGGCTATCGAGAAGAGCAACAATCGTAACCCCACGGTCCGGTTCTGGTTCTGTTTCCCCTAATTTCAGTTTGTATTTGGCTATCAAAAAAGTCAATGGAGGAGGAGCGGTGATCTTACAATTTTGGGTAACTTTGTTGTATGCCTGTATGTGCTAAGGACTTTCTTGGTTCCCCACTACATTTGCAGATTGCTGGTGAGCGATATGTACAATAATTAATTTTTCATCTAAAATACCCCATAACATAGTGGAACAAAATGTTAATCCATCATCGATGATTGAAGTGGCTTGTCTTTGGACCATGCTTTTTTGTTATAAGTTGTTCTTCTTCTACATGGAACTTAGGTATATGCCTATAAGAAATTACATCTTTGTTTGACTGGGAAGAAAACTGTATTTGCTCCTTTTAGCCAGTGGTATAATGATATTGTTTGTATACTGCTGACTGAAGTTTTGTATTATATTACTACTATATATAAAGCTGGTGTAGGGTTTTATAGTGCATTTTTTCACAATGGGGTTTGGTCACAACCATTTGTAAAAATTGAATTTTCTCTATAGAGCCTTCATTAAATTTTAACTTCTTTTCTTGACTCATGTATTATGACATTCAGATTCAGGGTACACATTCCCAATAATACTTTCATCTGCAGCAACAAAAGCTGGTAAAGTTGATTCTCGTGGGGTAAATATATCAAGCTTTGGAGTTTGGTAAAGAAGAACTTGCACCAAGAGGCGAAGAAAATGTATTTTCCAGTTAAAATATCTCCCTTGCTTTAAGAACCAGGCTTCAAACCTATATTAATCAGAATGCAGTTCTTGCTGTTAGCTTGATTTTTTTCTGGTAATATCCCTATTCTTAAGAACATGCTCTGATGTTACTTCTGTTTTGTAATATTTTGGCAATTTTCAGCAAGCCTTTCTGGATGAAATAGCGAAAACAGTAGCTACTGTTGGATGTTTCTCGACACTTGAAGACTGCAAGTGAAGTTAAAGCTGCCATCTTTAAAGCCAAAGCCATGAGAAATGCATGTACTTAGTTGCAGAGCCTTGTATATGTTGTGATGCCCTTCCTATTTTCTTATCTATATTATGATTTAATGTCACTGCAGTGTACCATTTGCAATGACAACAAATTACTTACTTGCTTATCTATCAAATAATTTAATGTCAATGAGGCATGTATTTTTTTTTTTCAAAAGGAGGATGACCCCCGGCCTCTGCATCTGGGAGATGCATGCAGCCACTTTATTAATTATTCATAAAGACCTTACAAAGTAATACGTCAATATGACTGAAGCCACCATCTTGGCAACAACTGTCGCTACTCCTATGCATTGATGAAGGGGTGCAGAAAATGTGAGCCGAATACCTAGACCTCTCACCTAGCCTAACATCTAAAGCCGGAGGCCCCGACCAAGCCACATACCCGGTCTGGGGCACAAACCGGTCCGACGCACTCTCATAGGTCGTCGCCGCCGTCTTCCATCAATCCATCTTCAGAGCAGGTACTGACGCATCGACCTTGCTAGGCCTGCCGTCGACGCCCCCATGACGCCAGACAGCGCCTCCTCCCTACGTGCGTTCATCATCACGCATCCGTCGCTGAGACTTTGTTGCGCCTCGCCGCCGAGACTCCATGACATCGATGCGTCACAGGGAACGCCGCTCCACCGCAGATGCCGTCCACTGGTCCCTCGAGCCTATGCACACCTCCAAGAATGACGCCCTCAAGAGAGGAACAACACACGAGTGCCGCCATCATCCGATCGACTGATCTAGGGTTTCCCCCGGAGGTAGAGGATAGGGGTCTAGAGCTTCTCCATGACGATGCCTTCAAGAAGGGGACGACGCAGAAGAACGCCGCCATCGCCGACCTTGGCAACGTGCCAAGAGTAGGGTTTTCACCCGGATCCGCTCGAGGACCATCCATCCAGCATCGTGTGCACGAGACCGCCACCGATCACCGCCGCAGCGCATGGAACAGGCCGCCCCGGCCGGATCAGATCTGACTAGAGACTAGGCCCACCATGCCGCCGCCGCCGTCCGAGGTCAGATCTGATCTGACTCGCCGCCGCCACGGGCACGCAGCCGGCGTACAACGGGCCGCCCCCACCGCGTCACCGTCGATCCTCGCGCCCGCCCGCCGCCGCCGCCTGGCGAGACCGTCCCGCACCGGCCATCCCGAGGCGCGGAGAACAGGGCCCCGCCGCCGGCCACTGCGAGGGGCTTTGCCCCGGCGGCCCCGGCCGGCGGTGAGGGTGTGGGAAGGTGGTGAGGAGGCGAGGGGAAGGAGATGCGCGCCGCCGCCCGAGTCGCCCGCGGGGGGGACAACGCGGGGGCCTCTCAGATGTGGATCCTTCAGCGGATGGAGAGGTAGCAGAGCGACGAGCACAGCCGGTGGCGGCGACGACTTTTCCTGGAGAGAGATGGGATGTATAGGAGGCCAATAAGTTCGTTTCTTTCCTTCTGTTTTTCTATCCACAAAAAGGTGGAAAAGCTCCTAAATTTCGCATAACGATGATCAATGGTAGCTGGTCAGTATGGTTCCAACATAAATTTTGTTTATATCTGAAAATGTTCAGGATACCAGAAGCATTCGTCCTCATGATTTGGGTATCATACTTAAACGAACTTCAGATTAATTATCTTTGTACTCAATCTTTTGTTTATAATTCTGCATAAGAGGCATTGGAGCATGTGTGTGTCATGCCTTTAGTTGTCACATCGATTTTCTTGACAAATTTCAGGGGTTCCAGTCACTGAATGTCGGATGTCCTATGTCTATATTGGACAAATTGTCACAGGAAAGGCCAGTCGGCAGGTGACTTCAGACATCAAATCGAATCAATGGTGAGTTTCTACAGCCACATGAGTGCAAAAAACCCACAATTGGTAGCCTCTCCTTTAGTATCACACATGTGTTGTGTCACTAATAAGTTACAGCCTCAGTTGTGGTCTACATATTTTTAGGCCTCCGATGCAGTATCAGTATGCTTTATAAAATTATCTGGGTATTGCAAAAATACATAGTGCATCAAATTTGAGCATTGGCTGTGTCCTACATATTTTCAGGCTACTGATTTTTAGGCCTCTGATGCAGTATCAGTATGCTTTATAAAATTATCCTGGTATTGCAGAAATACACAGTGCATCGAATTGGAGCGTTAGCCTACATATTTATGGACTGTGGAGTTATGCTGCTTCTTTCACCCTCAACCTGTATTGTGTCTCTATACCTTTTTTGCCGTTTTATTGCTTCACCCATAATTAGGATAGAGATCTCTTACCTCAGCAAAGGCAATATGGGTGGAAACTCAACATGCTGCATAGGAGAAGCTGCAGAACCAGATTGAGCATGCAAAGGAACTCATAAGTCGTCTTGGGACGTGTTTCAAGTGAGGAACAGGAAACTACTTGAATTGCATGATTGCTACTTGCATCAAACCAATGTAGTCAGTTTTTGTATTTTCATCCACTGTTTGTGTAATCCACATTCCCCTCCCCATCCTCCCTCCTCGCCGCCACCGGGCAAAGCCGGGCCGGCGTCGGTGGCGGCGGTGCTTCCTCACCTCCCGCTCGGTGTCGTCTTGCGCGGGGAGACGACGGTGGGCGGCGGCGGTGCGTTGGCATGGGGCGCGGCGGCGTGCTGGCGGGCGTTTGGGCGACGGTGACGCGGTCGTCCAGCTCGGGCGCGGTGGGCTACGCATGGTGGTGGTATCCCGTGGCGCGGCGGCGGCTTTGGATCGGCCTGATTGGTCGCTGGTGGTTGCGGGGGGCTTCGGCGCCGCAAGTGGGGCTCCCTCGGTGGTGGGCTCCATCTCTCTCCTCTGCTCTGGCGGCTGGGAGGGGCCAGGGGCCGCGGCGGTGGGTGCTTGCTGCGACCGGTCAGATCCGCCGGGATCTGGCCTTGGTCTCCAGCGAGCGGCTCGCGGTGATGGCTGCGGCATTGCCGATGTGCAGCGCGTTCTTTGGCGGCGGCTCGTCTGCGTGCGGTTCCTGTGGATGCTCCTGGCTCTCTCTGTGGTTGCAGGTTGTGGCCGGTCCGGCTTCTCGCGTCGTTGAGCGAATGGCCGGTTTGTGCCAGGTGCAGATCCAGGCAGGGAGCCCTGGTTGGGCGTCAGGGGTGACGTCTAGAGAGGTGACGGGAGAGATGGGTGGCGCCGATGCGGTCCAGCCACCCGTCACCGGCAGGGGTGCCGGACGTCGACGTAGTCCGCTCTCGGCTCACCTCTTCTCGGACCTGGGTGCTCCCCGAACGACTTGGCCTTCCTGGTCACTGGCGGCTCTGTCAGCGGTCGGAAATTGCCGGTCGGTTCATCGCCCACAACCATGGAGGACCTTGGGGGCATCTTGGTTTCTGGGCGGCGGCTCGGGTGGTGGGAGCCGCGATGCTCGTGGGCTGAGCCCGCGGCTCAGGTGCGGGCGGCTAGCCGCCATGGCCGTGTGGGCGGTGTGGTGGCTGGCATTTCGACGTTCTGGGGCGGTGTTCGGCTGTGATCCATGTGCCTGGCCACATCAGTACCGAAGGCGGAATATGCTTCCGGGGTGAAAACCCTGTCTGGTTTCGGCCAGACCGACGGAGGCGGCGCTTGTGGGCGTCGTCGGCTTCCTGAAGTCTCCGTTGTGGTTGCTCCCTCCCTTCCCTGTGCTCCGGATGAAAATCTGATCTTCGGATCGGACGGTGGCGGAACTACGGTGTCGTGTCCTTCCCGAAGGCACCGTCTTGGAGCCCACGGTTTCTTCGAATCTCAACTTCACCTCTTCGTGATATCTTCATCGGAAGGGCGCCGGAGGCTCCTTAGTGATGCTTGTTGTCTTCTCTTGTAGTCTACGTCGAGTCTTTCGGTGTGTTGTTGTTGTAGCCCTTTGGCACCTATGTATCTGGCCCTGGGTGTGTGGGTTTCGAGTGGTGTGTTCTCGTTTGTATCGGTTCAAATATTGGTGGTCGTTGCGTTATATATAAAGTGGGGCGAAAGCCTTTCTCAGTAATCTACATTTGCTTAATTTCCTTATGATGGCTAATTTCGTCTATTTTGAAACACTAGGAATTGGAAAGGCTTGAGAAAGAAGGGTCGATTGAGAAACCTTTCAAAGGGAGCACTGAGCGAGCGATTTTTGGGGAGCATAATGTGATGCCTAACTATAATTAGCAGATCAGGCAGATCAACTTTGCCAAATATTACCTCCGTATCAAAATATAAGATGTTTATTTTGTAGTACATTGTATTCTTTTTCTTCGGGATAATCATATGATTGCTAAGTTTATCAGTAAAAGTATCGCTAGGCACTTGATCACAGTGCTACCGAATAAACTCCAAAATCCTATCAGCCTTAATTATTTCAGAAGCAATCATCAATATTTTTCCCAAAGTTTTAAATAGCGCGCTAAGCCTCTTAGCGGCAGCCCATCCAAAATCGGTGAAATGCTATAGCGCAGCTATAGCGTGCTAAACCCTATTTAGCGTTTCGGTATAAATCAATAAAATGTAAACAAATAAACATAGGATCAGTCATCAACTCAACTTCGATATACTTGATAGTTGACATATATCAACTAGCCTACATCCAATGCAAAGAAATAACAAGGCAGCAGGCACATAACATACTGCAGTTCATTATTACAGCAAAGGTTGGCATAATGCTCAAGTTGCAGAGAAAAATCCTGTTTGGAAAGCTGATTCAGGGATTCCATATGCCTGAATAAGTTCAATGGCAGCCATCTATATATTACAGACTACAGTGGGTCAATCGACCAGTACACACTACTTCATCTAGTTAATCCCATATGCCTGAATCTTTTCAATGTCAAATACTACCCGATGCAGCTCAAGTAACCTCCCGTGATATATAAATCTAATTAGTCAATCGACCAGTACACACCACTTTAGCATCCATTACAATATTCTGTACAGAGAAGCTTACCTGCTGGTGGAATTTCTTGGTCCATGGTCGCCTGATGGACACCGTCGCCGCACAGAGCTGCGTCACCTAATGGATGTCGTCGCCGTTGCCTGCTGTGTGGCCGGGAGCGGCCGGGAGGAAGTGGCCAGGAGTTGCCTTGCCGTCGTCGAGATCTGACGTGTGGCCTTGTGGATGCCTTCGTCGCCGGGAACAGCTGCGCGGCCTTGTGGATGCCAAGGTCGCAGGGAGGGAGTGGTGAGGAAGCCCTGTCAGTCGCCGGAGTAGCAGGTCGCAGCCGCCGCCATAGCTGCTCGTTGGTTGTGCGCCGCCCCTATTTTTGCTCGAGGGGGAGAAAGGGAGTAGGGTTTGCTCGATTGGGTTGGATGGGGTGTGTATCGGTAGGTTCGGGCTATTTGGGCTTTGGCCCGCGCGGCGATTTCGTTTCTGGAGCGAAATTTTTGGGCATCGAAGCGGGACGCTAACGCTATTTGGGTGCCACGCTAACTGCCTTTAGCGCGCTAATAGCGTGAAAACGCACGCAACCTGAAAACGTCCATATCGTAGCGCAACAAGTTTCCAGCGGCTATAGCGCCGCTATAGCGGCGCTATAGCGCGCTATTTAAAACTTTGATTTTTCCACACTAAGATTTATGGGATAGATTCTTTTAGTAGGCAGAAGCTCTCGACTCAGCGTTACAGAAGACCGTCCTGGACACTGTAGTTTTTTTTAGTTGTTTAACGTTTCCTGGACAATGTAGCTGAATCTGCAGACGAGTGCAAAACTTGGTTGTTGTAACTTGAGGGAGGACATGCTGGATAGAAAGGTTCATTTTCTAAGTGGTGGAGAGAAGGTAACATGCATTTTCTCTTTAGTTTGATCGGCAAACAGATACATAATAAATCAGTATTACAAATCTATACATAATAACTCTGTCGACGAATATGTTTCTTGGTCAGGCGAGGCTTTCCTTTTGCAAGTTCATGGTGACTCCATCTACCTTACTAATCTCGGATGAACCAAAAAAATTGCCTTGATAGAACATCAGAAGAAACACTTGTGGTTGGATGCAGTTTCACCTTTTTCAAAAACATACTCTACTTTTATTATCAGTTCCTTGAATTAACTGAAAAAACTGGTACTTGGTCCCTTACCAAAAATTCCGACCAAGAAAAGACGCCTTAATAGCCAAGGGCAATTCCCGTTAGAAGGAGAAGAACTTGTGATAATAATGGACAGAGAGGAAGAAAGCAGGATCTCAGGTGTGACCCCATCAGCAATTTCCACATTAGCCTAGACCAGTCAAAAATTGCATCGAGTGGTGTGCGGTAATCTGATGGTGCAAAAGCACGTCATGCTAAAATACATGCCAGCGAAAGTTCTCGCATGAGAACCCTCCAAGCAGGTGGTAGGCTGAAACCCTTACACTCATGCTTCTTTTTTTTCAAGGATACGTCAAAGATTGACGTGTCAGAATCATAGATAGAAGGGTGCCGAGAAGGCAGAATGTTGATTACAATTTTCCACGGCTATGGAAAGCCAACACACCCACACAGCATGCTAATTACTCGCCGCTAGCCTCCCAATCTACTCTAGCCGGAAGGGACCCTGTTCCTCTCAGCAGCCTTGCTGCTCTCCAGCTCTGTCCCTCCAAGTCGATCTTCTTGAGCACTTCATCGGCGGATGGCGATGTTCCATTAAACACAATATCGTTCCTGTGATTCCACAGCATCCAAGCCACCAGCGAGATGACCGTCCATGTCTCCTTCTTGAGCTGATTTTGGGGATTTAACTCAGACCACCATGTGACGAGATTGGCTTCTGCGGACGGCATCCAGTCGGGCTTATTCCAGGTAGCTATTTACTTCATTTGAAGAATTCACTTCATGACAAGACATGGTGCGCTGAGGAAACTTGTTGTATAATTTATTTACCTTGCTTTGCAGATTGATTTGTGAACAGTTAAGTCAAATGAATAATCTTTATTGTAAATGAGAAATATGATTGCTTTTCTTCAACTTAATACAGGTGTCTACTTCCTAATACCAAATTAGATTTGTTTGTTATTGTATTCCAATGAAGAAACATGACCCTGCCCCATTGAATTTCATGTCCTACAATCAAGACGGGGTCTTTGTTCTCTCTTCTTGGGAACCATCACATAGAGAAGAAATTTCAGCATTGTGATATCAAATAATTTACCCCGCAAAAAAAAAGATATCAAATAATTAATCCCTCATTGTTCAATGAAATTGCTAGAGTGTATGATGGATCTGTGATGTGAAGTTTGTATCTGAATCTTATTGTTGCCTGCCCGTAGCAACGCACGGGCATTTAACTAGTTTTCTTTGGTTCTGTTCTTTCCTGGCTGAGAGACATTTCAGCCCAATTTATTGTGCGAATGACGTGTGGGACCCCCCCTATCCTACCAGCGATGCTGAATCGATCCCCAATCTCCTTCCCCAAAGGCCCAAACACACCGTGGCGTCGGCCACCGGCGAGTCGCGCCGCCGCGCAGCACCTCAGGTGCTAGCGCGGGGGCCTCTCCGGCGGCCACGTGCGCCTCGCGGATGCATACCTCCTTCTACCATGGACGCGACCACGAGCCTCCCCCTGCCTGCCCCAGGCCACCGGCGAGCCGTGCCTCGTGCGGAGCCATGGCGGTCGCCGACGTCAGGTGCGAGGGAGGAGAGGAGGTGCGTAGCTAGTCGATTAGGGCATCTCCAGCCGTTGGCCCCCCCAAGCAGCGAAAATAGCGCCGCCTGGGGGCGAGCCGGCGCTATTTTCGCCGTGGGGGCGATCTGGCTCCCAGCCGCAACCCCGGGTTCGCCCCCAGCTGCCGTTATTCGAACACAAATTTGGACGAAATCAGGCCAAACAAACAACAAATTTGGACGAAATTTAGGCGGGTTCCATTCACATCTTACAAAAACTAAAAAACACAAAAAAAAAAAAAACAACTACGCCGCCGCCGCCGCCGCCGCCGCCCCGCGCCTACTCCATGCCGAGGAGCCTGTAAAAGGTGGTGTAGTCGCCGCCGCCGTCGTCGTCGTCGTCGTCGCCGCCGTGGCCGCTGCCGTCCCTGCTGCAGCCCTCCCCCGCATCGCCGTGGCCGGGGTTGGACGGGCCCGCCGAGGCGAGGCGATGAGGACGACGAACGGCGTGTCGCTGACGCGGCGGGCCCGCGCGCGGTGGGAATCTGGCGCGGGAAGTGTCGGCGACGTTTTGGCGCCATTTTGTTTCGCCCGGCGCCCCCGATCGCCCCCCAGGGCGCTGGGTTCGGCCTGGGTCCGCCGGCGCCAAATTTGGCCCAAACCGGCGAATTCCAAGGTCCTGGGGGCGCGACTGGGCCGTTTTTTGGCCGCCGGCGCAAAAAAAGGCCATGTGGGGCCTGTTGGGGGGGGGGGGGGAGGGGGGGGGGGCGAGTGGAGATGCTCTTACGAGCACCTCAAGGGCTGGCGCAGGAGCCTCCCAGATGCAATGCGATGCCGCCGTGCTCCCAGGGTTCTTCGAAATCAATCCCTCGGTAATTTGGATCTAAACCTGTCCCGTTTTCACTATCAACTATAGAAAAATGCTAGCCATAACATTGCGATGATGATGGTGCATATACCTCTTTCTTGTTAGTTTAATTTCTGTTTCATCGGTAAGCCACCTTACCGAGAGTCCGAGACTTAAAGCATTATCTAAGAAGAGGAGTTCTGCAGGTTTACTGTACATTAATTGAGATCTATGATACATTTAGTTCAAGGGTAGTACACATCAACGATGTACCAAGAAAATACAACAAGAGTTACATTTCACAAGTCTTGAAACAAAACTAGATTGGCACTCCTTGCCGCTTCCTCCCTGGCAAGGCACTGCCTTGATGTGTATCCTGACCATGACTTGTCACAAAATTATGAAATGATTTCTGAGGGGGTATCCTTGATTCCCATTCAACTAGAGTGAAGTCTCCTTTCGGGACAACACCAGGATCTGTTACAAGTTCCGCAAATGTCACACTTGGCAGTTCCTTCTTCACTGAAGCACCAACTGTGTAAGGTGTCATGCTAAGTGGATGCAAAGCAAACTCTGTTATGTCCACTGGATGGCCATGTTCTATAAGCGTGTTCGGCTGCACGCCATACATGGAGAGGTTCCTCTTGACCACTCTCGTCCCCTTGTCCATTATGCGCCGCCAAAAGTGAACATCGAGATTCCTTCTCAAGACATCCGCGTACGCATTTGTTGCAAGAAGTGAACCTTGTGCACTGTGCAACTCCTTAGCAAATTCGTCTGCCATTTGTACTAGCCGAGGATGTTCTGTGGGGTCTACACTCCCGAAGGATAGTGCCTTGAAAATGTATCTCAACTCGTCGTAAGATAGCACACTTCGGAAGATCGGTCTCACTGATCCAAACCGGGCTAATCTCTTAAGTTTACTTACGATGATGATCTTGCTTCCTCTACCCATCCTTATGAGAAACAAGCAAAACATTTTCCAGTCATCATCATATACATCAGAAGCAAACTCAATAACTACCAACATCACCCCAAACATGGTCCTTCCATCGTCAAGTATCCCCAAAAGGCTGTCTCCATTCAAGTGCAAAATAGAGGAGAAGCGTGAGCGAACCCTTTCATCGCCACACACATGAGCAACCAAAGTTTTCTTCTCAACTGCAACACCACCTATGAGTGGAAGGACGGCACATGCATGATCACCTGAAGGATTGTTGTGCTCCAACAAGAAGCTCAAGAGCTTTTGCTTTTCAGCGTGTCGGCTAAACATGAAGTTGTCGGTGTGAAGATAAACGTCATATGGCCTGCGAGACATGCGCTCACATCCGCACAGAAGCACAACAAATTCTGATATGTTAGCAACAGCAATTTCTAAGCTTTCCAAAGCACCATGTGACTCAAGGCGAATGTCCTTGTTGTCTCTCTTCGTTGTTTTTCGAGAACGGTTGAATGGAATGGCTAAATACAAACTGCTGCTAGATGAGTTGTTGCTGCTAACCTCATCAAAGCCTGCACTGTCTTGAAGGGCTCGGTACCTTGAGGTATCAAGCAGACTGTGCCCTCTGTACATGACCTCTGAGAGCATCTTGAGCTGCATCATCATCCCAGAATTGGTTATGTATCGAGCATCCGCTTCCTCGACGATGGTGCCTACTCTGATCAGGAGATGCTGCAACCTCTCCACCACCTTCTCCTCTGATCGTCCATGGCTGGAGGAGCGATACTTGTTCATCAGGAGGGAGATGAACTGGCTTACAAGATCACTTGCAACTGCAGATATGGCAACCTCCATGGGCGGGATTGATGAGGTAAGCTGTTGGTTGATCTCTGGACAAATTTAACTAAGCTGACCTCTGCAAGTCTTGAAGTATCAGTGGCATTTAAACAAAGTGTCCCTGGACGACTTGGTGGGTGGGTGGGTGGCTGGGTGAAAGGCACGGATACTTTGTTTAACGCTCACGGGGTGAGGTGGCACGCGCGGGGTGGGGAGGCGCCGGCGAGGAGCGGGCAGGTGGGGAGCCGGCCGGTGGGGGCGCGGGGAGCAGATGAGTGGAGACGCAGTGGAGAAATGAGAGAAGGAGCGCAGGGATTTCACTAAAGTATCTCGCGAACCTTTCCCGAGAGTCTGTCGGTTGGGCACTCGGAAAAGGTCTTCAACTAGATCTAGGGTTTAACTTTTACCCATAGTACTCTCGAAAAAAGTCGTCAATTAGATCTAGGGTTTTCACTTTTAACGAGAGCAACACTCGAAAAGCCATTTGTACCGAGTGCTACTCTCGGCCAAATCTCGGCCAAATGAGTAGTTTGCATGATTTCATCTAACCCTGCATCACATAGGAGTTTCCATGCCGCTTCCGGGGATGATTTCATGTGCCGCCTTGCAGATCTGCAATTTCCGGCGATGAAACCCTAGCGATGCAATAAATGTCTCAAATATTGTACGCGGGTCCGAAAAATGCGGGGGCCTGATACGTGTCATGCGAAGGCCTCCTTTGAGAGCACGAGAAGTTTCGAGGCCAAAGGAGCAACAGACCCGCACTTCCTGCACAAACCGAACACGTTCCCTCTCGATACAGAGAGACTAGCTCGGAGATGGTGCGGTTTACAAGCGGCCCTCAGGGGAGGCTTAGTCAAAACGCGCCCAAACTTTTTCCACACCCTACAGGGGCCATGTGATAACACCGTGCAGGCTCTCGAGGAATTTCGGCATCGTATGATTCTCCGAGGATTTAAACGGTTGCATCAGGCATGCCACCGAGGTACTTTCGCCCCCCAGTGGCAGGGCATGCCCCTCCCTCGTCCGCACAAGGCCTACGCATGCCGCAAGAACATCACAAAGGATTTTCCGTGCCACTTCCGGGCATGATTTCACGTGCCGCCTTGCAGATCTGCAATTTCCGGCGATGAAACCCTAGCGATGCCGCTTCCGGACACAGACGGAAGACTCAAAAATAATAATAATTGAATTGATAAAAAACACCAGCATCCATCATTAGGAAGATGGCCCACTAGTATAAAACGGGCCTTTAGTCCCGGTTCCAGAGGGCCTTTAGTCCCGGTTCTGCAACCGGGACTAAAGGCCCCCACGTTTAGTCCCGGTTGGGTTACGAACCGGGACTAAAGGTGCTCCACGTGGCCGCTGTGGGGCGCCCAGGCAGGAGGACCTTTAGTCCCGGTTGGTAACACCGACCGGGACTAAAAAGCTGCCACGCGTCAGCATCTGCCAGGCGCTGGGGTTTTTTTTTGAAAGGAGGGGTTTAGGGATTTTGGAGGGTTTAGGGGTTTCATATTGTGTTAGCTAGCTACTACATATAGAGCGAAGTGACCTCTCTTTCTCCGTGCTTGGTCGACGCTAGCTACTACATATAGAGAGAACTCGACGCCAGCTAGTAAGCAATGAAGGAACCATTAATTACACAACATCGTCATGCATGATCAATATATAGAGAGAAGTGACCTCTCTTTCTCCGTGCTTGTTGGTCGAACAACAAGTTTTCGTATATCTATTCGACGCTACTACATATAGTACACGTTGCTGCATATATACAATATAACATCTCTTACGATCCCTAACATCATCCACCAAAATCGGATTGCAATTTCCGATGGCATTCTCCGTCTTTAGGTATGATGTGGTCAACAAAGAATCCCGTCAATTCCTCTTGAATTCCTCGTAGGCGATCAGTTGGTAGGAGTTCGTCCCGCTTCCGCCAGATCTAATTTAAAGAAGGGGGGGTCAATATATATATATGAAAGAAATCAACACAACTGATGGTGATAAAATAAAATTGTGAATATTGTTTACGTACTTCAAATTGTTGTGAAGTGAAGCCCTTCTCAGTGGTTTTTTGGCGAATGAACTCGCAAACGTAGTATCCACATAAATCATTTCTGGGTTCCTGCCACATGCACTTTACGAGAATAGAGTTCAATAAAAATGATAATCAACCATGATAATGGTATTGAAACTAGAATCAATGAGAGATGCGCGGAACTAGCTAGTAGTACTTACTCTGGGTTGTGTAAATCGCAGCTCCGGTTCCACTCACCCCTAACCCGCGTGATGAACTTTTTCCAAACCCTGCCCGGCAAAGAAAATGATTACTTGATATCAGGAAATGAACAAAAGTTGCCGATATAGTGCGATAATGATTGAACTTACTTCTGGAGCATTTCAATCATGTCCGCAAACTCCGTAGCCTGTTTACGTCTCGAGTCCAAGACAGTTACTACTCCCGCGTCTAGGTGAATGACTAGCAGAATAAAGTGGAACCTGCGCGCGCATAACTCATCAATTACACTTAACGTCGAGTAAGCGAAACAGAATATGCAGAAGACAGTAACACTCACTTGAAGTTGTAAGGAAAGAGTATTTTCCTTTTGTTTTGGTGTCGAAGGAACGACCTTAGCAAGTTTTTCTCAGTCTCGTCGGGGGTGTTCTGTACCAACCATTCATTTATGGTATTTGGGTTAATGAAGCCAATGTCATAGATTTGTCATCTTTTGCATTTGAGGATCTTCAATCTGCATAATATAGTGAGGATAATTATATACATGCAATGAACGAGCTGAGCTAGAGACTTAATTACAGAAATAATACTTACAGACAATAGCAACTGATGATACTTTTGTCGAGGGCGGCTTGATTGTATAACTGAAAGAGTTCATCAAATTCAATGTAGATCGCGTCGACTCCAATGAAGTCGTGCTCATCCTTAATTCCCACCAAGATACTGCCCGTCCCATCCTTGCAGGTTTCCAGGTACAATTTATGTAATCTTCGCATCATCGTTGATAGATGCGGTTCCAGATCAGCTTTGACGAGACGCTTCCCGTGCTCGTATCTAAAGGTTACGACCTCAGCAATTTTGAACTGTACATCATCGCCTACGTAATCACCAGTAGTGAAACCAGTACCAGTGGCCGCTACCCCCGGATCATTAGCGATATCGGTAAACACCTTGAGCGGGGGGCACGATTACTTTTCCTGTTCGCCGAGCTGGGGAATTGTTTTCCCACTTCTTGCACCAGTACTGCTACTTTTCGACCGACTCACAACTTCTTCATGTGTCTTTGCAATACAACGGTCATAGTGTGATAGCGGCGGAGGCGGAGGTGGTCGCGTAAGGGCATCCAAAGTGCGATTCGCCTTTACCGGATCTATTTTCTCCTTTGAAGGTGGAGGTTTCCGTGCAAACCAGCATTTCACATCGGCAGCCACGATGTCTTTGAGTTCCTCGTCAGTCCTCTCATATGGTAACTTGGCAGGAGCCTTGAGGCTTGGACCAAATTTGAATTTCTTCCCAGCTGTTGTACTGCTAGCCGCCGGAGCGGCGGTGGCTCTCTTCCCCTGTTGCTGAGGAGGCGGAGTTCGCTGACGCGGCGGAGGAGGCAGAGTCCGCTGACGCGGCGGAGGAGGCGGAGGAGGATTCTGCTGAGGGGCCTCCTCCGCCGAAGTCGGCTGACGCGACGGAGCAGCTGAGGCGGCGGAGACAGCTGACGAGCCGGAGACGAATGAGGCAGCGGAGATACAGCTGGACTGTGAGGAGTCTGCTGAGGGGCCACCTCCGGCTGAGTCTGCTAAGGCGCCGTCCAGTTTGGAAGCACGGTGTTTTCCTTTCTCCATAGACATGTAGTCCTTAAGGCATTTTCCAGATGAATCTCCCCTTCACCTTGTAGGAGATATGCCCTAGAGGCAATAATAAATGATATTATTTATCTCCAAGTTAATGATTATGTTTATGTTCCATGCTGTAATTGCTGTGGTTCCCGAGCCCGTATATCCATAAAGGCTCTGGGGAAAACCCATGTGCACGTGTGGAATAATAAACGGTAAAATGTATTCCTAGTCATGCCTCTAAGACTAGCTCAAGTGTTGCATGATGATTATGTTTTCCCAATCATGGGCATGTCTATACCGGCAACTTTGAGGGCACAATGTTAGGAGAACACTTGTGTTGAATCGACCCGATTGATGTTATGCTATGAGATACATTCATCACAAGTTAATGGTAAATAACACAGAGATGGTTAACGTTTGCATGATTCCTTAGACCATCAGAGTATCGAGTTTCTTCATGCTTGCTTCATGAACTTTGGGGTTTGTTAAACGTCATCCGTAAATGGGTGGCTATTACGGCGGCTTACGGGTTCATGGAAAAGTATGTCAAGTAACTTGATAGCTCAAGATTGGGATTTGCTCCTCCGACGATGGAGAGATATCTCTGGGCCCTCTCGGTGTTACGGTATCCATCATCGTCTGGCCAGACACTTTGTGATTTGATCACGGGGATGCCGGAACACGGGAACGAGAAAAGAGAACAATACCGGTAATGAGGTAACTGGCATAGTGGACAAGTTGTTGATCCACGGGAATGCCAACATGTCTCACCTCGGGTATTTATAACATATCGCGAAGCAACAAGAATAGCACACGGCAACTGGAGGTTCACTCGAATATTCATTCGTGTGGGTATAGGGGTCAATATGGGTGTCCACGGCTCCGATGTTGATCATTGATCGGAAAGTGTTCCGGTCATGTCTATACTTCACCGAACCTATAGGGTCACACGCTTAAGGGTCATCTATCTGCTGAATACTAGACAGGGAGTCTGAGAGAAATTCACCGAAAAAGTTTCGGAGTCAACGGAAAAGTTTCGGAGAGAGAACACCGGAATAGTTTCGGTAAAACCGAAAAGTTGTTTCGGGGTATACCATTAAGTCAAAATGGCTTCGGCACATGCCTGATAATTCTTGGAGGGTGCCAGTTTTATTCTGGAAACTTCTGGGAATTTTCCGGGATAAAAACCAGAAATGTTCCGGAGCAGCCGGAACCGCTGTAGTAGCTTTTCTCTGAAGAAAAACATTGTTCCGGAATTGTTTCGGAATGCGTTCAAAATTGTTTTAGTGGGTACTGGAATTGTTCTAGGCACATAGAAATAATTTGGGATTTATCGGACGAAGAAAAATGTCTTCGTGAATAGTGAAAGTGCTTTTTGGGTTACTTTATGGAAAGCCACCTTTTAGGGCTTTCCCCAAAAGGCTTCTAGAAGGACTTGGGGATCAAGGAACCCCTTGGGGATCAAGGAACCCCCTTTGGGGGGCCCCCATGAAGGTGGGACGTTCAAGGGTGCAGCTCCTCCATGGAGCTCCACTTGTCATCCCTTTATGCCCTTTATGCCCTTTATGTGTGACATAAAGTGTGGGCATTTTGGGTTTTTTCATGTGCCCCCCTACCCCTTGGTTTTCCTATAAATAGGAGGTGAAGGGGCTGCCCAAACCTCATCCTTGCTCTCATACACATGCCATAGACTTGTCTGGCTTCTCTCTCCCTCCCAGCGAAATAGTTTCGTAGAGCCGAAAAGCTGTCTGGGTTCCGGCAGGAACTAGTTCTGGATGGCGAAGCCCTGCCGGATAGATGACACCGTATGTGTGCAACACTATAGAGAGATCGTAGTTTCGGTCTTAGTTCGAGAGTGCCTCCTGAAGGGCTATCCGTGTGACCGTCCGAGTTTCGAAGGTCCTCCCGAAGGGCTGTCCGAGTGACCGTCCGAGTTTCGAAGGTCCTCCCGAAGGGCTGTCCACGACACCGTCCGGGGGACTGTCCGACCGCCTCCCGGAGGCTGTCCGAGGGGCAGATGAGGGTATACATCCTCGCAGTTGGGAGGTTGTAAATCCTAGCTGTGGGGATCTGCACCGCCGATCGTCATCGACTCTACTTCCGCTGCGCTACGAGTCGGTAACGAAAAGATCAAACCTTGTATGCAGTCTTCATAGTGGTCCTGGGCTGGTGCGTTGGTCGGAATTTTTTTTGTTTTCTGCCGCGTTCCCCTACAGTGGCATCATGAGCCGTGCTATGCGTAGATGCAGGTTGTGATCTAGAATACAGAGAGATGTATGGGTGTTGCACAATATAATTAGGTAGTAGATGAGATCTATTGCTGAAAATTATTTGTGCGGGTAGCAGATGAAATCTGTTACCCGATGTTCTTATTGCTTCCCTGGAATTTGCATATTTCTGATCTTGATAACAGCATGGTGGAGTTTCAAAGTTCTGGCAATCCGCGATCCTGATTGATCAACGAAGTGCTAACAGTTCATTGAATTCCACCATAGTTAAAAAGAAAGATGAAATTTCGCAGACAAAAGGGCAATGCAGATATGATCTGCACGGGGGTCATGCGTATGACGAAGTTCAGTATGGGGCTCGAGATTTTATTATCTCGTGTTTCATACACCCCGCAATGTTAATCTAGCGACTTGGATAATCATGCTTGATGATGAACGTTGGTAGCTTCGGTTTGTTTCGAAACCTTAGAAGCCACATAAAACAAGTTTATGCATGAATCGATTAGAGGCGTCTAACTTGATTTTGCAGGATGGTTTGCATGTGCATCTGATGTGGTATAGCAGTGCTCATATTAATTTGATTATGTATGAGATGACTATATGATGTAAATTGATTAACATGACCTGCGTGTCATCATTCGGCATGATGGCTGGAGCCATATGATTGTCACTTTAAATGACCTGCGTGTCAACCTTGTTGTAATGCATTATTTTATTAGCTATAGAGATAGCAATATTATCTGGTGCATCGACAAGGTGGTGGCAATCTTCGCGAAGGTGAACACCGACGCGAATGCCGAAGACGAAGAAATACAAGACTTCTCCGTCAGAAAGGGCTATACCATATCATGCTATTATGAATTGCCTAAGATGTTTATCCCTTATGATGCACCCTTTTTGATTGCGCGGTAGTCGCTTTTTATTAGGGTGATCTCTCACTTAAAATATCAAGTAGTTAGTGTTCTCCCAAGTGTAGCACCGTCACGGCACCTATCTTTTCGGGGTGCGCCGTGTCACACGGGTACGAACGATTAGAGAAGTGTGAGGCGGGTGAGTTAAGACCTCGCAGCGAGATCACTTGGTTGTCTTGACGTTCAGGCATGACCGTCATGAGCTCGGAACACACGCATCGAAAGATGAACAAGAGTCACATAGAGATGTGATTGGCAAGTTGGCCTACAGGTTGAGATTTTCGTCATCAGTGGTGTTACACCAATGGCGAACAATTGAAATGCGGGTCTTGTATCACTCACAATCAATTATGAGAGATATTGATTTGAGTGGGAGCGCACTTTAGAATTAATTCTTTTAATTCTTAGTGCAATTAATTGTGAACACTCTCTAAGTGTTATATGCATAATAGTTGTAGAATAATGGCTCGCGTTTCCACCTTCCCTGTTAAAATTGAATAGCTGTTAAATATCTGGTTAAATCTTTACGGTTGGTAACATAATGTGAGGATTATCCTCAAGAGTGCCGAGAAGGACTTTGTCCTATCGCATGCTTTTGGTATTCTCCCGCTAATGCTATGGATCATGTGACTCTCGTCCTTCGATCCAAAAGCTAGAATTCCGTTTCAGTCAAGTGCAATACGTTTGCTTCCATGAGACCCGAACTTCGAAAGTTTTGGGATAGTTATGTGATATTCATGGAACGGAAAATTAATTTTCAGATACAAACAAAGGCTGAAAGATATGAAATATCCAAAGCAATGCTTGTTTGCAAACTATTAGTAAAGGTGTTTACTATGCATTAGACTGATAAGAGAGGGATCCAGAAGAACGCCTGTCATATGATGAAAGGTGAATAAAACAACAACTTAAAGAGGAAGGAAATGTCCGAAGGGTGTTAGTAAGACTTTCACGCCTAGGAAGTCCGGGGCTAACTCCACTCTTAAGTTGAGTGCTTCTTCTGAGAGTAGGAGAAATACTGAAAGTTAAACTGTTAGAAGTATAAAGGCAATAAGAGAGAAGACTGGAATATCCAGCTCATGTATGAATGTCATACAAGTTATTGATGTATGGAAGGCTGGTCAAAGATATAGTTCTTGGGAGTTATGGTTAAACATGTTAATCACTAATTCTTGGGTATTGTGGTTTAATCACAGAAAAACCCGTGCGATTGCATTCTCTTGCAATTCGATACAAGAACTATGGCCTAAAAGACTTGCCGGTAATGAGGTTTAGGTATACATAGGGAACATAGTAAATGTTACTATACCTTCCATCGGTGTATTACCGTCTTTATTTATTTTCATAATTCATTTAGAGTTTTACACACTCTAGCCCATTGCATAAGGTATCTTGCAAGAAGGTTGTTCATAAGAGAACTTTTGATGTTCGGTGTTATGAATAACATAAGGGCCATACTTTCATTATGAATGAGATGTATGTTATGAATATTGACAACAATACATTACCTCTGGATTTACTTTCATAATTCATTTTAGAGTTTTACACACTCTAGCCCATTGCACAATGATGTTGCAAAAGGGTTGTTCATAAAAGAACAATTGTTGTTCAGTATTATGAATAACATAAAGGGCCATGCTTCCATCCAAGATGGGACATATGTTATAAATATTGATGGTAATATGATACATCCATAACACTGACGCTAAATGTCGCAAGACTAAAAGAATACCACACAAGTGTGGCACTGCATTTGGTCACATTGGAGAAACCCGCATGGAAAATTCCATTATGATGGATTTTGAAGTCGTTTGATTTTGAATCATCTGACACTTGCAACTTTCCTCCAAAAGGTGAAGTGACTAAAATACCGTTCACAGGCCAAAAGGAACGAGCAAAGAACTTATTGGTGATCATACATTTTGATGTATGTAGTCCGATAAATGTTGTTGCAAACAGTGGTTGTCTACCTTCAAAAATGACTCAAGTAGATATATGGATATTTACTTGATGAGACGTAAGTCTGGATCTTTTGAAATCATTCGAAAGGTTTTCAAAAATGAAGTAGAAGTTATTGTAACAAGAAAATTATGTTTCTGCAATTTGATTGCGCAAAGGAATATTTGAGTTACAAGTTTAGCGAATGTCTGATGAGTTGTCAAAAGAGTTTCATAACTTACACCTCCCGGAACACCACTATGAGTGGAATGTCCGTGAAGATGTAATCAAACCATTTATGACATGGTAAGATCAAAGATGACATAAATAAATTTGCCATTATCCCTTTTAAAGTGCTGCTTTAGAGACTGCGGCTTTTACACTGAAAAGAGCTCCATCGGGTCTGTTGAAATGACGCCATGGTATGGTACGCTCAACAATGTTATATCTTTTCTTAACATTTGGAATATGGGGCTTGTGTAAAAGGTTACAAACCTATTCCAAATCAGACAAGTGCTACTTTGTAGGTTATCCCAAGTCATTGGGTATTCCCCCACCACTATACCGAGGCAAAGGATTTTGCCACAAAACGGTACGCTTTTAAAGAGAATAGTTGTTGCAAAAAGGTGAGTGGGAGGACAGTGCAACTCGACGAGATAACAAGTATCTTTGTCATCAGTTCAAAGGAAAGAAACCTTGGAAGTGATTCCGGAGTTTCCTACTCCGACTGATACGGAAGCCTCTACATGAGATGTATGGACTTCGGTCGAACTTGCAGCTGAACAACGTAGGCAAAACTCGTGCAAACCTCTCAGGTGCGCATATGAGATATTGTTGTTAGACAACAGTATACCTACGATACACAAGGAAGCGTTGATGGGCCCTGACTCCGGAATTGGCTAAATGCCAATACAATCCGAGATAGTTTCCATATAAGTGATTCAAGATAAAAATCTTGATATACCTTTCGGAAGACTTAGAGTCTAACGAATATTTATGGAACTAAAAACTGATGCGGATAAAAATGTTTTATCCATAAAGCTCGACTTGTTGCAATAACAAGTTCAAGGAGTTGACTGCGATGAGGTTTTCTCACCTTAGCGATGCTTAAAATCGGTTCGGGTTAAACTAGCAATTAATACATATTTCAATCATGAGATATGAAACACGGATGACGAAAGGATTTCCATCTGATGGAAATGAAACCTAGGACTTGCTTGTGTTACAGTCCAAGGTATTTTGTCAATCGAGAGGATGCTAGTAAGTATGCAAACTTCAGAGTTCCAGCAATGGACAGAAGAGAGCAAAATGGAGTTGGAATCTTCATTTTTGATGAAATGGTCAAAGGGGTTTGACTTCATCAATGAGTAACGAAGATGCTTGTGGTTTCAAGAAAGTAAGTGGGAGCATAATAATATTTCTAAAAACCTTGTGTGCTTGACACATTGTTAATTGGAAATAAATTTCTTGACACAAATTAGGACTTCATTTGAAAATAGTTTTTCGATGAAGTGCTTGGGCTAAATAGCCTCAATATTAGGCATGATGATCTATGGAGATAGATTTACCTAATGGGGCTAAGCAAAAATAATATTGACAAGGTGCTAAAACTTTTTAGCATTTAAAATGCCAAGGAGTGATTCTTGCCGAAGTCACATGGAAAGAGTTTTTGCAAGACTCGGTGTCCCAAAACACTGATGAGTAAAAGACATGATGGAGATTCCACACATTTTTGTGTTTGGATTAATCATGTATTCCATGGTATGTAAAAACAACCAGATATGTCCAATACTCCAAAGTTGTTGCGAGTATAGATACCAAAGTGATCAAAGTACTGATCATGGGACAACAGTTAAAAAGGGTCATTGAGTGCTACGGTGGCACTAATGACATGTTTTCTCGCAAGCGGGGATCATGAAGAGTTCGTTGTAAAAGGTTACATCGATACAATCTTCATCAATGCTCCAAGCGATTTTCGATTTAAATTAAGAGTTTTGTGTAACACACAATATGGTGGCACGGTAGTTGGAAATTGTTCCAAACAGGATACTGTGGCGAATTCTATAACAAAGGCTAAGTATGTTGACGCTTTGGAAGCGACAAAGATGTTGAATCATATAGTTCATTCATGAACTTAGTATGGTTCCAAGAAGGCTTTGGTCAATGGGACACTATTGCAAATAGTTGCTCCATAGCTCAGTCTGAGGAATCAGGTTTCGACCAATGATTCACATATATACAAAGCCAAGTCCGCACAAAATATGAATTTTGTGAAATCGTGAAAACGCGAGGATATGCAGAGATACACACGGAGCTGAAATTGTCAGATCCGTTGGACATCAGGCCATACCACATGCGAAGCATATTTTACACAGGTATGCCATAGGTGTAAAGTGCATTAGCATTAACTAGATTATTGACTCTAGTGCAAGTGGGAGTCTGTAGGAGATATGCCCTAGAGGCAATAATAAATGATATTATTTATCTCCAAGTTCATGATTATGTTTATGTTCCATGCTATAACTGCTGTGGTTCCCGAGCCCGTATATCCATAAAGGCTCTGGGGAAAACCCATGTGCACGTGTGGAATAATAAACGGTAAAATATATTCCTAGTCATGCCTCTAAGACTAGCTCAAGTGTTGCATGATGATTATGTTTTCCCAATCATGGGCATGTCTATGCCGGCAACTTTGAGGGCACAATGTTAGGAGAACACTTGTGTTGAATCGACCTGATTGATGTTATGCTATGAGATACATTCGTCACAAGTTAACGTTTGCATGATTCCTTAGACCATTAGAGTATCGAGTTTCTTCATGCTTGCTTCATGAACTTTGGGGTTTGTTAAACGTCATCCGTAAATGGGTGGCTATTACGGTGGCTTACGGGTTCATGGAAAAGTATGTCAAGTAACTTGATAGCTCAAGATTGGGATTTGCTCCTCCGACGAAGGAGAGATATCTCTGGGCCCTCTCGGTGTTACGGTATCCATCATCGTCTGGCCAGACACTTTGTGATTTGATCACGGGGATGCCGGAACACGGGAATGAGAAAAGAGAACAATACCGGTAACGAGGTAACTGGCATAGTGGACAAGTTGTTGATCCACGGGAATGCCAACATGTCTCACCTCAGGTATTTGTAACATATCGCGAAGCAACAGGAATAGCACACGGCAACTGGAGGTTCACTCGAAGATTCATTTATGTGGGTATAGGGGTAAATATGGGTGTCCACGGCTCCGATGTTGATCATTGATCGGAAAGTGTTCCGGTCATGTCTATACTTCACCGAACCTATAGGGTCACACGCTTAAGGGTCATCTATCTGCTGAATACTAGACAGGGAGTCTGAGAGAAATTCACCGAAAAAGTTTCGGAGTCAACGGAAAAGTTCCGGAGAGAGAATACCGGAATAGTTTCGGTAAAACCAAAAAGTTGTTTCGGGGTATACCATTAAGTCAAAATGGTTTCGGCACATGCCTGATAATTCTTGGAGGGTGCCAGTTTTATTCTGGAAACTTCTGGGAATTTTCCAGGATAAAAACCAGAAATGTTCCGGAGCAGCCGGAACCGCTGTAGTAGCTTTTCGCTGAAGAAAAACATTGTTCCGGAATTGTTTCGGAATGCGTTCAAAATTGTTTTAGTGGGTACTGGAATTGTTCTAGGCACACAAAAATAATTTGGGATTTATCGGACGCAGAAAAATGTCTTCGTGAATAGTGAAAGTGCTTTTTGGGTTACTTTATGGAAAGCCACCTTTTAGGGCTTTCCCCAAAAGGCTTCTAGAAGGACTTGGGGATCAAGGAACCCCCTTTGGGGGGCCCCCATGAAGGTGGGACGTTCAAGGGTGCAGCTCTTCCATGGAGCTCCACTTGTCATCCCTTTATGCCCTTTATGTGTGACATAAAGTGTGGGCATTTTGGGTTTTTTCATGTGCCCCCCTACCCCTTGGTTTTCCTATAAATAGGAGGTGAAGGGGCTGCCCAAACCTCATCCTTGCTCTCATACTCATGCCATAGACTTGTCTGGCTTCTCTCTCCCTCGCAGCGAAATAGTTTTGTAGAGCCGAAAGGCTGTCTGGGTTCCGGCAGGAACTAGTTCTGGACGGCGAAGCCCTGCCGGATAGATGACACCGTATGTGTGCAACACTGTAGAGAGATCGTAGTTTCGGTCTTAGTTCGAGAGTGCCTCCCGAAGGGCTGGCCGTGTGACCGTCCGAGTTTCGAAGGTCATCCCGAAGGGCTGTCCGAGTGACCGTTCGAGTTTCGAAGGTCCTCCCGAAGGGCTGTCCGCGACACCATCCGGGGGACTGTCCGACCGCCTCCCGAAGGGCTGTCCGAGGGGCAGATGAGGGTATACATCCTCGCGGTTGGGAGGTTGTAAATCCTAGCTGCGGGGATCTGCACCGCCGATCGTCATCGACTCTACTTCCGCTGCGCTACGAGTCGGTAACGAAAAGATCAAACCTTGTATGCAGTCTTCATAGTGGTCCTGGGCTGGTGCGTTGGTCGGAATTTTTATTGTTTTCTGCCGCGTTCCCCTACACACCTGTAGGGTAGTCAAGCTCCAGCCCCTCAAATCCGTTCATTACTTCATCCACCCCAACAACATTAAAGCCATCTGGAATCGGAGCGAAATGGAAAGTTCCATTAGGTCGAGGAGGTAAGACATAGCCGACCGCCACCTTCAAGGTTAGGTTATGGCATTTCGTAATTAGCTCACAATGTTCCCTCTCCGTGATAGCATCCACGGGGTAGCGAGGAGCCGTGATATCAGGCTGAACGAGCTCCGTGGAAGCCACGCTGTTTTTCCGCTGAGATGGTGGGGTAGCTTCATGGGCAGTATCGAATGAAGGATCTTCGTGCCGCTGAGGTGGTGGGCCGGTAGCTCGCTGGCTCTCAAGTTCCTCTAGTTTCGCTAATCTTTCTTCCATCTTCTGCATTTTGTCTGCTTCCTCTATCTTCTTTCTGCCTCGGCTTCTATAAGTGGCTCTGCTGTCGGCAAACCCATATATCCACGGAAGGGAGCCTGATGTGCCTCGTGTTCGTCCATGGTGTTCAGGATTCCCGAGGGCCTTTGACAGCTCGTCCTTCTCTCTGTCGGGAATGAACCTCCCTTCCTGCGCTGCCTTGATTGCTTCCTGAAGCTTTTTGACGGGTGTTTCAAGTTGAGCTTTCGTGAAAACACACTTCCCTGTTTCTGGGTCCAAAGTTCCCCCAACCCCGAAGAACCAAGTCCTTGCCCGATCGGTCCAGTTCAATGTCGCTGGTTGGACCCCTTTAGCAAGCAGGTCATTCTCAGCTTTGTGCCACGTAGGCCGGGCTTTGCTGTAGCCACCTGACCCCGTAACATGGTGATACTGCTTCTTTGCAGCATTTAGCTTATTTGTCTCTGACCTTTTCTTACCTTTCTCCGATTTCTTGTACGCTACAAATGCGGGCCAGTGATCTTTGATCTTCGCATATTGACCGGTGAATTCTGGAGTCTTGTATTTCTCGACAAACTATTCGTTCAATCTTTTCTTCCAGTTCTTGAATAGTTCTGCCATCTTATTAAGAGCCCACGACTTGACTCGTCGCTGTGTAACTGGGTAATTTGGATCCTCCTCTGGCGGTAGGCTGAAATTTGTCATCAGCGAGTTCCAAAGCTCATCTTTCTGTCTATCATCGACATAAGAAACTTCAGGGTCCTTCTTCTTATTCCATTCTTGGATGCTGATCGGGACGCTGTCCCTAACAATAACTCCGCACTGATGTACAAATGTGTCTTTGGTCCGCTTGGGAGCAATCGGTTGGCCATCTGGAGCGACTACTTCGATCGTGAACCTTTCATCCTGGCCCAACCTTTTCTTCGGGCCTCGTCTCCTTATAGAAGTTTGGCTTGATCCGGAGGGCTAAAAGAAGAAAGAAGCGTTAATATATGTACATACCAAACAATTAATGCATCTAGTCAGCAGAGGCTTAATTAATATATATATACCTCGCCGAACTTTGCAACAGTTAAGGCTCCGGAGCCGTCATGATCACCGGAGCCGTCATGATCTCCTCCCTCCTCCATTGGATCACCGGAGCCGTCATGATCTCCTCCCTCCTCCATTCGATCACCGGAGCCGTCATCCTCTCTTTCCTCACAATCGATGTCGTTGAGAAACGACAAGGTGATATCACCTCCGTCGCGGATTATATCCCCCAACAACTCTTCTTGTTCTATGTCTCTGTCCATAGTTTCTGCAAATATTACAACATGGCAATATACAACCATGAGAGATGGATTAGTGGCAAACATAGACGATCGTCGAGGACTCCTCCCCCCTCATGTCGAAGTTATACCGAAATTATCAGGGTTATGTTTTAACGACCCCCCTCCCCCTCATGTCGAAGTCAATGAACAACATGAAAATTTGCGAGCCGCCTAGAATCTTATCTGATGAGTCATCCTATCTTTCGGGAGAGGATACTTTGCGGGCCGCCTCTCTCATGCCTGTCCGACGTGCAAATCATGTTTTCATATGCCTCAAAATCAAAATTATTGGGGTTATGTTTTAACGACCCCCCCTCATGTCGAAGTTACGACGATATTTGATGAATACAATATTTATACACAAGATGAATACAAAATGAATACAAGATAAATACAAGATTTATACACAAGATGATTAATACACAACTCAACAAATGGACACCTTTCGTCGAACAGCGGAGGGACGATCAGTGACCACGGAGATGCAAACACCACAACCTGTAATTCCATCGAGAGAAAATTAGCATGGCATTGTAGCTAGATACCAATTTCAAAGCAAAATATTAACCAAGTTTTCATACATCACAATGAACATCAAAGCATAAAAAACATCATCATCATCATCATCATCATCATCTATCTATATCATCATCATCATCATCTTCATCTATCTATATCATCATCACCATCATCTATCATCTATATATCATCATCATCATCTAACAACAAATCATCTAACAAAATTACTGAAAAAATTATCTAACAAATTACTATAGAAAAAATAATTGTTTCCAACATCATCATCATCATCATCATCATCTATCATCTATCATCATCATCTATCATGATCATCATCTAACAACAAAGCATCATCTAACAACAAATTTGTATGAAAAAAAACACATACTGTATGCAGCATCATCTATATATCATCTATATCGGCGGCGAGCTCACTGGGGGCGGCGACGAGGAGGCAGGGCGTGGCGACGGCGACGAGGAGGCAGGGGCACGGCGTCGGCGACGAGGAGGCAGGGCGCGGCGAGGGGAGCGGGGGACGGCGTCGGGGCAGGGAGCAGCGGCCGGCGTCGGTGCAGGGACGGCGACGGCGGCGGCGATGAGGAGCGGGCGGTGGATGGCCGGCGTCGGGGCAGGGGTGCGGCGACGGCGACGTCGGGGCAGGGCGCGGCGAGGGGAGCGGGGGACGACGTCGGAGCAGGGAGCAGCGGCCGGCGTCGGGGCAGGGATGACGACGGCCACGGCGACGAGGAGCGGGCGGAGCAGCCTGGCGGCGTCGGGGCGCAGGGCGTCGGCGTCGGGGGAGAATGGGAGAGGTTGGAGAAATTTTCTAAGTGCTCGCTTATATACCCAACCCTTTAGTCCCAGTTGGTGGCTCCAACCGGGACTAAAGGCCCCCTTTAGTCCCGGTTGGAGCCTCCAACCGGGACTAAAGCTCCTTTTCAGCAGCCGAAAGGGCGGGAAGCAAAGGGCTTTAGTCCCGGTTGGTGGCTCCAACCGGGACTAAAGGGGGGCCTTTAGCCCCGGTTGGAGCCACCAACCGGGACTAAATGTCTGGCACCGCGCTGTCAAAAGTTTAGTCCCACCTCGCTAGTTGAGAGGAGCTCGTAGTGGTTTATAAGCGCTGCTGCGACACACCTGTCGAGCTCCTCTCTAATGCAGGCAGTACATGCCTACCTCTGGGCCCTGTTGGGCCTACTTGCCACGCGGGCCTGCATCCTGGCCCATATGTAGGGTTTTGTAGGCGGCCTTTTTTTATTTTTTGCATATGTTAGGTTTTTAAATTTAGTTATATAATTTTAGTTGCATAAATTTTATATAATTTTAGTTGCATAAATTTATATAATTTAGTTATATAATTTTAGTTGCATAAATTTTATATAATTTTAGTTGCATAAATTTATATAATTTAGTTACATAATTTTAGTTGCATAAATTTTATATAATTTTAGTTGCATAATTTTATATAATTTTAGTTGCATAAATTTTATATAATTTTAGTTGCATAAATTTTATATAATTTTAGTTGCATAATTTTATATAATTTAGTTATATAATTTTAATTGCATAAATTTTATGTAATTTTAGTTGCATAATTTTATATAATTTAGTTATATAATTTTAGTTGCATAAATTTTATATAATTTAGTTATATATTTTAGTTGCATAAATTTTATTTTTATGTTGTTTTTATGTTATATAATTTTTCAAAAAAAGCCGACACCATTGTGTTCTATGTTAAGGAGATAGACCGTTACTACGAATCTTAAGAAGATTCATAGTAACAGTCCACATCCTTAACAAAGGATGCAATGTTGTTAGAAGCTTATCCCTTCAGGACGACCCGGATATTTAAGGTGGCCGACTAGCTCGTCACTTGGCGAGGTGGGACTAAATACGGGTGAAAATCTGCGGTAGGGCTTTAGTCCCGGTTGGTGCCACCAACCGGGACTAAAGCTAGGTTTTAGTTTATTATTTTCTGTTAACCTAATAATGTTATATTATTCAACCCTTTTCTGACTTCATTTGCTATTTTTTAAACTTATTTTAACTCCAGACTTTTTGTGCGTTCAATATGCACCATTCAAAGCCACATCATCAATTTTCAACCCTTTTCTGACTTCATTTGCTATTTTTCATGCATTTAATGAATTTTTTGAGCTAAATGACCCTGAAATTGAAAAGCACTACAAATAAACTCTGAAAAGGTTGAAACTTGGCATGGTATCATAATTTCACCCACATAGCATGTGCTAAAAAGTTTAGAGGGTTACGGCAAAAACTGGATGCACTTCGTGTACAAACTGGACAATCTCTTTCGAAGTATCATGGTTTCGGACGAGAACTCATCTATTACAAAGGGATTTCATTTGTTTAACTTATTTTAACTCCAGACTTTTTGTGCGTTCAATATGCACCATTCAAAGCCACATCATCAATTTTCAACCCTTTTCTGACTTCATTTGCTATTTTTCATGCATTTAATGATTTTTTTGAGCTAAATGACCCTGAAATTGAAAAGCACTACAAATGAACTCTGAAAAGGTTGAAACTTAGCATGATATCATAATTTTCACCCACATAGCATCTGCTAAAAAGTTTAGAGGGTTACGGCAAAAACTGGATGCACTTCGTGTACAAACTGGACAATCCCTTTCGAAGTATCAGGGTTTCAGACGAGAACTCATCTATTACAAAGGGATATCATTTTTTGACATGTAACTGGAGTGATATTCTAGATCAAAGCCATCATCAGAATAGTTGTGGAGCATAACACTATGGCTTTCAACCCAGAATCAAAGGTGCAAAATATTCGGTTATCTTCACTTTTTCTTCGCGTGTGTCCCTTGCTTATTGCGCCATAACGATGGATAATCTTCATCGTTTAACAGGATGCTTGGGTCAGCCTTCACTTTGAAGGGATGAATTTCATGAAACTTTTCATAATCTTCAGACATGTCTGTCTTGTCCTCCACTCCCACGATGTTTCTTTTCCCTGAAAGAACTATGTGGCGCTTTGGCTCATCGTATGATGTATTCGCTTCCTTATCTTTTCTTTTTCTCGGTTTGGTAGACATGTCCTTCACATAGAAAACCTGCGCCACATCATTGGCTTGGACGAATGGTTCGTCTGTGTACCCAAGATTGTTGAGATCCACTGTTGTCATTCCGTACTGCGGGTCTACCTGTACCCCGCGTCCTGACAGATTGACCCATTTGCCCCGAAACAAAGGGACCTTAAAATCACTTCCATAGTTGAGTTCCCATATCTCCTCTATGTAACCATAATATGTGTCCTTTGCCCTATTGGTGTTTGCTGCATCAAAGCGGACACCACTGTTTTGGTTGGTGCTATTTTTATCTTGGGCGATCGTGTAAAATGTATTTCCATTTATCTCGTACCCTTAGAAAGTCAATACAGTCAAAGATGGTGTCCTGGCCAACAAGTACAGGTCATCTCCAACAGTGGTGTTACCCATGAGATGTGTTTGCAACCAACCGCCGAAATTCCCGATGTGTTCACGTGTAATCCAGTCGCCAGATTGCTCCGGGTGTTTGGAGCGTAGAATATTCTTGTGTTCATTGATATACGGGGCCACCAAGGAAGAATTCTGTAGAACTGTGTAGTGTGCTTGCGCCCAAGAATGCCCGTCCCTACATATTTTTGAATCCGCTCCTAGCGTGCCTTTTCCACTCAGTCTCCCCTCATACCGCGATTGAGGGACACCAATCGGCTTAAGGTCAGGAATAAAGTCAACAAAAAACCCAATGACCTCCTCTGTTTGATGGCCCGTGGAGATGCTTCCTTCTGGCCTAGCACGGTTATGAACATATTTCTTTAAGACTCCCATGAACCTCTCAAAGGGATTGTGTAGAAATACAGGACCCAGAATGGCAATCTCGTCGACTAGGTGAACTAGGACGTGCGTCATAATATTGAAGAAGGATGGTGGGAACACCAACTTGAAACTGACAAGACATTGGACCAAATCATTCTGTAACCTTGGTAGGATTTTTGGATCGATTACCTTCTGAGAAATTGCATTGAGGAATGCACATAGCTTCACAATGGCTAATCGAACATTTTCTGGTAGAAGCCCCCTCAATGCAACCGGAAGCAGTTGCGTCATAATCACGTGGCAGTCATGAGACTTTAGGTTCTGGAATTTTTTTCTGCCATATTTATTATTCCCTTTATATTCGACGAGAAGCCAGACGGGACCTTGATATTGAGCAGGCATTCAAAGAAGATTTCCTTCTCTGCTTTGGTAAGAGCGTAGCTGGCAAGACCTTGATACTGCTTTGGATGCATGCCGTCTTTTTCGTTCAAACGTTGCTGGTCCTCCCGTGCCTCCGGTGTATCTTTTGTCTTCCCATACACGCCCAAGAAGCCTAGCAGGTTCACGCAAACATTCTTCGTCACGTGCATCACGTTGATTGCAGAGTGGACCTCTAGGTCTTTCCAATAGGGTAGGTCCCAAAAATATAGATTTCTTCTTCCACATGGGTGCGTGTCCCTCGGCGTCATTCGGAACAGATTGTCCGCCAGGACCCTTTCCAAAGATTACTTGTAAATCCTTGACCATATCAAGTATATCAGCACCAGTACGGAGGACGGGCTTCTTCCGGTGATCTGCCTCACCTTTGAAATGCTTGCCTTTCTTTCTTAAGGCATGCTTGGTCAGAAGAAATCGACGATGTCCCAGGTACACATTCTTCTTGCATTTGTCCAAATATATACTTTCAGTCTCATCTAAACAGTGCGTGAATGCGTTCTATCACTTGTTTGTCTGTCCTGAAAGGTTACTAAGAGCAGGCCAATCATTGATGGTTACAAACAGCAACGCTCGTAGGTCAAATTCCTGCTGTTTGTGCTCATCCCACACACATACACCTTTTTTACCCCACAGCTGTAAAAATTCTTCAACTAATGGCCTTAGGTACACATCAATGTCGTTGCCGTGTTGCTTAGGGCCTTGGATGAGCACTGGCATCATAATGAACTTTTGCTTCATGCACAACCAAGGAGGAAGGTTATAGATACATAGAGTCACGGGCCAGGTGCTATGATTGCTGCTATGCTCCCCAAAAGGATTAATGCCATCTGCACTTAAACCAAACCATACGTTCCTTGAGTCATCTGCAAAGTCCCGCCACTTTCTGTCGATTTTTCTCCACTGCAACCCGTCAGCTGGTACTCTCAACTTCCTATCTTTCTTACGGTCTTCTTTGTGCCATCGCAACAACTTGGCATGCTCTTTGTTTCTGAACAGACGTTTCAACCGTGGTATTATAGGAGCATACCACATCACCTTGGCAGGAACCCTCTTCTTGGGGCGCTCGCCCTCAACATCACCAGGGCCATCTCGTCTGATCTTATACCGCAATGCACCGCATACCGGGCATGCATTCAAATTCTCGTAGTCTTCACCACGGTAGAGGATGCAGTCATTAGGGCATGCATGTATCTTCTGCACCTCTAATCCTAGAGGGCAGAGAACCTTCTTTGCTCCGTACGTACTATCAGGCAATTCGTTATCCTTTGGAAGCTTCTTCTTCATTATTTTCAGTAACTTCTCAAATCCCTTGTCAGATAAACCATTCTCTGCCTTCCATTCCAGCAATTCCAGTGTGGTACCGAGCTTTGTGTTGCCATCTTCGCAATTTGGTTACAACCGTTTTTTGTGACCCTCTAACATGCGATCGAACTTCAACTTCTCTTTTTCACTTTCGCATTCTCTCTGTGCATCAACAATGACCCGGTGAAGATCAACAGCGGGCACATCGTCTGGTGCCTCTTGATCTTCAGCTTCCCCCGTTGCAGTATCACCGTGTTCAGAGTACATACGATGATAATTGTCATCATCCTCATCTTCTTCGTTGTCTTCCATCATAACCCCTCTTTCTCCGTGCTTGGTCCAAACATTATAGTGTGGCATGAAACCCTTCTCAAGCAGGTGGACATGAAGGGTTTTCGAGGAAGAGTAATCCTTCGTATTACCACAGACAGTACATGGACAATACATAAAACCATTCTGCTTGTTTGACTCAGCCACTTCGAGAAAATTATGCAGGCCCTCAATGTAGTCGGAGGTGCATCGGTCACCGTACATCGATTGCCGATTCATCTGCGTGCATTATATAATTAAGTATATCAAAAACCATTACAGAACATCATGAATAGAGAAGTGACCAAATCAATACAAGTTCATCATCACATTAAAACCAAAGTACAGTAGTGATCAAATGTTATTACTGAAAAAATAAATACATAAAGTTCATACATAGTTCTCATAGAACAACATACAGCTCTCTATAGCATCTAATTAAAACATACATTGAAACTAACATACAACTATGTAAAACATTTAAATGCAACAACAAATGTGATCATAATCGCAACTAAGGTAACAATTGATCCAACAGCATAATGATACCAAGCCTCATTATCAATGGCATATTTTCTAATCTTTCTAATCTTCAAGCGCATTGCATCCATATGCATCTTGTGATCATCGATGACATCGGCAACATGCAACTCCAATTTCATCTTCTCATCTTCAATTCTTTTTAATTTTTCTTTCAAATAATTGTTTTATTTTTCAACTAAATTTAACCTCTCGACAAGAGGGTCGGTTGGAATTTCCGGTTCACATACCTCCTAGATAAAAACATCTATGTCACGTTGGTCGGCATAATTATCATAAACACTAAATAAAACAAATAGTTATAAAAGATAATATACCACATCCGAATCATAGACCGGACGAGAGCTGACGGGGGCGGATACCAAAACCATGGCACTATATAATAACAAACAATAATAAAAGTAAGAAAATTATACAAGTAGCTATATAACTCATACAACAAGTAAGAATTTTTTTTCTTTTAAAAAGAAGATAAGAACAAGAGGCTCACCACGGTGGTGCCGGCGACGAGATCGGCGCGGGCGATCGACGACGGTGAGGACGGGGATGGGGACAATGGTGCACCGCCAAAACTAGACAAATCTTGGGGAAAATGGAGCTTGGAGGTCGAGCTTGGAGAGGAGAAAGCTTAAGTGTGGCTCGGGCATTTCATCGAACACCTCATGTGCATAGGAGGTGAGAACAGAGTAGCACACACCTCCCACACGCTGGCCGGCCAAAAACAGAGGAGAGAGGGCGGGCAGAGGGGCTATATATAGGCAATTTATTAGTCCCGGTTCATGTCTAGAACTGGGACTGAAGACAGACCTTTAGTCCCGGTTCCAGACACGAAGCGGGACTAAAGGGGTTGCGCCAGGAGCAAGGCCCTTTAGTCCCGGTTGGTGTCTGGAACCGGGACTAAAGGCCCCAGACGAACCGGGACTGATGCCTGCCGAGGCCCGGCCGGCGTCCTGGCCGCTCGAACCGGGACTGATGCCCCCATTAGTCCCGGTTCGTAACACGACCGGGACTAATGCCCTTATCTGGCCAGGACCAAAGCCCTGTTTTCTACTAGTGGCCTGTCACTATGAATCTTCTCTGCCCGGAACAGATGAAGATTCAAAGTGATGGTCCATCTCCTTAAAAGGAGTGTAATGAAGACCGAAGCTTACTGCATCTGGACTATCTGACTCTTTAAACATGTCACGTTGCTTGTCTCTGGGCGAGGTGGGACTAAAGTTTGTTGAGAACCTGAGCTTTACCAAGAGCGCCTCTCGGCAATTGTTGCTCTGTCGTGACCGTGCCGTTATTCGCCGCCGGATGAGTCACGTGGCAAAACTTTGCCATGCGGCGGCTGCTTGGCTCTCGACAAATAGTGCCTTTGACGAGTGTGGCCGTTTTGCCGAGGTCTACTCTCGGCAATATCCTGTGTTTGCCGAGATGCGCCTTGTTGCCGAGAGGTACTCTCGGCGTCTGTGACTTTGCCGAGTGCCCGTGCTTTGGCTCTCGGCGAAGAGCCTGGCACCCGGCGTATACGAAAATTCCAGTAGTGCAAGGTAGTTTTCCTCTTAGTGGATTCTCCAGTGTCCAGGTTGTCGAAGAGCGAGCTGCTTATGGACCTTCCAAATACCAAGGGTGCAGTAGCTTTGGAGCAAAAGTATTGCCTAGAGGAAGGCAAGGAAGGAAGAACATACCGTTGTGTGTTGAAGCTACTTCTTAGCTCCTGCTATCGTGTGTATTGAAGCCACTTCTTGAACTAGATAAAGAAATACATGGTCTTGTTGACTGGTTAAGTGAGTATGATCCAAGGGATAAGGAACTGAAATATGCAATCATGTAGTGGCAAAGGCGTTTTTATTAGCAAGATACTTTCCCTCTTAGTGATCCTCCACTGTCCAAGCTGTCGAAGAGTGAGCAGCTTATGAAGATTCCAAATACAAAGGCTGCCCTAAATTTGGAGCAAAAGTATGACTTACAACTCGATCAGCCCACAGGTGATCTCTCGAGAAAGGCAAGGGAGAACATCCCGTTGTGTGTTGATGCCACTTCTTAGCTCTTGCAATCTTGTGCGTTGAAGCCACACCTAGGATCCTGTTACAGCGACAAGACAATAAAAAGTAATGGGAAGTACCAGTAGTTTTCCTCTAGCGATCCTCCGGTGTCCAAATTGTCGAAGAGTGAGCAGCTTATGGACCTTCCAAATACCGAGGCTGCAGTAATTTTGGAGCAAAAGTATAGCTTGTAAGAGACAAGTTATCTCTTGAGAAGGCAAGAATGAAAAAACATACCGCTGTGACTGTTTAGAACTTATATGACCTGCTCGACATCTCTGTTTAATATGTCATGACTCATGAGACCTATTTCACATCAACGGTGAAAGCCACTTCTTGGCTCCTGCTATCTTTTGTGTTAAAGACACTTCTTGGCTCCTGCTATCTTTTGTGTTAAAGACACTTCTTGGCTCCTGCTATCTTTTGTGTAGAGGCCAGTTCTTGGCTCCTGTTATCTTTTGTGTAGAGGCCAGTTCTTGGCTCTTGCTATAGAAACAACACAATAAAATGAAATTGAAATAATTATCAATAGGGAATTGTTTGCATGGGAAAAAAGAAAAGAAAAGAGATGAAACATAACCAAATGTGCAACAATTGGAAAGTATTGTGAAGAATAATGTCATGGTAATATGCAGGGAGAGGGACATTAGTATGGTTAACAGCTATCCTCTCCACTTTTGACTGTAATAAAGGTTGGAATTCATCATCTTTTGTTAGTTATGAATCGGATGAGGAAATCCATGGTCTTGTTGACTGATTAAGGGAGTATGACCCGAGGGAGAAGGAACTGAAAGACACTATCCTGAAGTGACAACACAATTTTTATCACTAAGGTGGTTTTCTTCTTAGTGCTCCTCCAGTATCCAAGCTGTCAAATAGTGAGCAGCTTATGGACCTTCCAAATACCAAGGCTGCAGTAATTATGGAGCAGAAGTATGGTTACAATTCGATCAGCACACTAGTGATCTCTTGAAAAGTCAAGGAAGACGATTTCAGGTTCTGAAGAAAAAACCTACCACTGTGACTGTTTAGAACTTGTATGGCCAGCTCGACTCCACTGCTAACATGTCATGAGACTGATTTTGCATCAACAGAGTACGATGAGCACAATACTGGAAAGTGCAATAGACATAATCACTCTCCTAGTGAAAGCAAATAAGACATGAGCCAAATGTGTTGGGCACCAAATCTGTTATCAAGGAAAAGATTCCATTGATTGTAGCTCTCTCATTGAGTCACCTAGTAACAGAAAACTGAAGTCATGCCCGTGCCATGCAAGATGAAAACATGCCAAAGATAAGCTCTGCTGGAAGCAGTTTCAACATAACACATCCAAAAACACTTCAGAAAAAAATATGTGCATAGAAAATAGTGAGGTCTTGGTACGTCAAGCCAAATTTAGGGAATACAAATTTTAAATGTGAAATCCCATGCTTGAAACTGGAACAACGCTGATAGTCCTGACATTTGTTTCTGGTGAAATGAGTTCAATCGCCTCGTAGTTGCAACTGAACGCAATAATTCATACACTATGTTCGTAAAATCGGCATGGCCTCTTATTTGTATATACTAATCGATAGGCAAGCTTTTGCAGCTCATCATATTTTAATTCGAGGGAAAATAACAGTGAAGACAACAGCAGTATTACTTATCACCAACCTCCAAGGAGCTAGTCAGACGTCAGAACCTAAAATTTTAGACCTCCAAAATTCAAATCCAAATACAGATATTTCGCATATAACTATTGACTAACCAACTACATGACCTGCACTTAACTGGCAGCCTGGCCCCACACTGGGCAAGCCAAGCCTCACATGGATTAACTTCCATCCATCAGGCCAGCCAGTGAGTCAGCCAGCAACAAAAACGTGAATATAGACCTCAACTTCTCTCACACCTCGCTTAAGCCCTATGGTTCCCCAAACTTCTCCAACCCTATCCTCCCCAAACTTCAGCCGGCTTCCAACATCCTCCCTGCCCCCGAAAACCCAGCAAGAACGATGATGACCGACACCCGGGACTAAGTCGGATCAAAATCTAATTCTAATATAAAACATGTAACTGAAGACCAGGCAACCAGAAAACAGCAAGTGAGTAAGAAAAATACAAAGAGTAGGGCATTTTGGAGACCGGGCTCCATGGAGGCCTTTATTTAGAAAAATTGAAAATTCCATATTTTTAGTTTTAAAAAATCTGAAAAAACGCACATATGCAAGGATGTGATGTGTATGTGTGAAAAATTTCAGGTTAAAAACAGTACATATGCTAAAAAGCAACAGATTTTTCTTTTTTGTGTAGCTCTCATTTAACATATTTCGACCTGAAAATTTGCACACATATACATTAGGTATCTAGGTATGTGCGTAATTTTTTCAGAATATTTTGAAACTAAAAAGCTTGAATTTTTAAGTTTTCAAATTAAGGCCTCCATGGAGCTCGGTCTCCGTTTGGCATTTTCGAAATACAAATCCTAAGGCTGTACAGGAGTTATGGAACTAATAACAGCACAAAAAGAAAAGATAGATATCAAGTATGAACACAATTTATTTCACTCCGACCTGTGTCATGTGAGAGTGCAGGAATTGACGTTTCTGCAGGAGTTGCTGGCTGCCAGACAGTATACACATAAAAACATTTGGTTTAACAATTTCTGTTGAAAATCGGATCAAAATCATCCTCGTCTTGTCAAGTTTATATGGCTAAAGCGGTTGGCGAGTAACCCTGATGGTGTATCAGCAATGTAAACAGAAGGATGGCTACTTTCTGTGATCAGCTCGCTCTACAGATAACTTCCTTGTCTTCCCTCATACTGTCGGTGATGAGTGAGCAGGATCAACAGAAGTACGTTCCACAGAAATATCTGCAATTTCAGAGACACAAAAACAGCAGATATGGGAATTAATCTAGGACCAAATTTCAGACATAAAAAATAGCAGGTGTGAGCAAACAAACAAGAACTAGCTCATTCCTAATTCTGAAAGTAATATTGGAGATCCAAATAAACTGAATTAGTAAGGAACAGATTGTCTGGTTGATTTTGTTAGGAAGTATGCAACTTGTATTTCCGGATGGCCATATGCCAGCATATAAAAATCCGCAGATCACGGGCCGCCTGGGAGACCTGCACGAGCGGGCACCAGCGGCGAGACGGAGCAAGCCGGCAGTCGCAGGACAGGTGGAGCAAGGCCGGCGGAGGACGGAGCGAGCCGGCATGGGGCGGCGACCTCCTGGATCGGGTGGCGGCGGCCTCCTGGCAGCGACCAGGCAGCGGCCACCTGGCAGCAGGGCGGAATAAAACGGCGGGGAGAGGGAAGGGCCAGCAGCCAGCGTGTGGAGATGGGGCTCATTCCTCAAGGAGATGGTGATGGCGGACGGTGATGTGGCAGAAGTAATGGCGGAAGCTAGCAGGGCTAGCAGCAGCCACGGGAAAGAGATGGCGGCGGTGAGAGAAATCAGCGGCTGCGGCCAAATAGAGGATGGTGGCAGCGCGACGGGATCTTAGCACGAGCTGCACGTGCAGAAAAATACCTAGGCATTAATATCACTAGTCGTCAACCCATGCATCCGCACGGGCTAGCCTATTTTTGATAGATGCATATAAGTTCAACGTTTGTTAACATTTTGCTCCATGCAGTGACGAATGCGTGATAAAAGGGAACATGTAAAATATTTTTGAAAATTTCTCTTTGAAATAACATTATACATCACACTGTAATTCATGGAGCCTAGAAGTAGATAGTTTTACTTAAAAATTTAGGGTGGAGAATTATTACTCTTGGTATAACGGAGTCATGACCAATGATCCACTGCCAACAACAAAACCTAGAGCAAGCATGATTTTCTTTAGATGTACCAGGTTAGGTGATGTTGTTGATGCTATTGTAAAGTTTGAAACTAAATTCCAAGTGACATAAGCATCGAATATATTGATGAATATGCGAAAGGAACACACATCTGCAAAGTACAGATGCTAAGTCAACTCATTGACTGTACATGACTAATTTGTGCTTTTATATTCCTTGGAACTGGTTGGCAAATCTGTTCCCACACTATTAATAAAAGGAAACAGAGTCTGATGAAAACATGTCACTATGCACTTCGCAAAAAGAAATATTTCAATATTCCTCTCCTTTGATATATTTACAAACTGAGTCTCCTAGAGCGCAAACTTGTTCTTTGTAAAACAATTAGGTAACATACCTTACATAAAAAGGGTAAATACGTTTGCATTGTGGAAAAGTACTACCATTTTGTTTCATAAGAAGCGCGAGTCGAAATCTTGTCTGCATGCAAAAATTCACTGTCTAAACCCCACTGGCAGTAAATATCATGATTTAGTAAAAAAAATGTAGACGTGTGCATTCTAAAGTTTCAGATAAAATTACATGTAGATCTGTACTTCGCAGCGTTAAATTATTATTAGATAATATTTTTGTGTGTATTTTAACAAAATATAATTGAGTGCATATTTTTTTATTTATATTTTTTATCTCCACATTAGTCTTTTTTTGTGTAACGTGCAAATAAGAATATTCCATAAATTAGTTCAACATTTACATGTAAGGAAAAAAACTCAGGATTTTCTCAATTTAAGAAGTATTTGATTGATATTCTATTCTTAAATTTTTTGTTTATATGAAGGCTAGGACCAAAAGGTTTGCACTTGATATGGTCTTATAGTATTTTACGGAAGATACTTTGATTTATCTTATCACAAATATGTCCCCGATGAGTTTCCTCTCCCTTAATTATACCGTACCGTGTCTATTTTTGCATACGTCTAGTTAAATTGTAAAATGAAAAAACTGCTGCTCAAGCCTAACTTAATTATATGCAGTATAAATTATATGATAAAACTTAGGGATATCTTTCACAAAACATATGAATAATGTAAAGTACCGATCTCCGTCTTGTTCAAATAAGCCCCGTCCAATATACCCTCTAATGTACAAAGGGGATAACACTTAACAATGTATCCCTCGTTGCATCAAAACATAAGTATCGTTGTTTTTTTAAAGCTCGTAAGTATTGCAGATTTATCCGAAAGAGCTCCCATGAGCTCAGATATAAAACTGAAAGTTGCTAGTGTATGCAGATTTACATTCTTCTATTTTTCGGGTCTCCTTGCGCATTGCAATTTGGCATGTGTATGTGCAGAGGTACCAATTGGCCAGCTACTGAATATTGATCTGAAATACAACTGGAAACTTAGAATGCAGGACATATTCTACTTCTAACCAATTATTCGTGCCTTGGAATGCTTAGTCAAGAAATCAGCCAAATCAATTATTATAAGGGAAAGAAATAATAGGATCTGATGGATAATGTCTTCAACAAAATAGCAGTCCAACACACCATCCGTACAGAAAAACTGTACAAAGCCATCATGTGTGTATTTGGTGATCCCCATTTTAATCCATAACCAGCTGAAAAGGGAAATCTATACATCTATATAGGGCGTATGCCACTGTCACACATCTGCCAACAACGTTGAGGGCACGCTGTTGCCAGCGGCTGCACCACCGGCCTGTCACTTGGGTGTCTCGTACGTGTGACCACATGAGGATGACTGGCGGTGGAGTGCTGTAGCAGGCTGTTCTTGTGGGTCACTATGGGCCTGCTCGCACCAGCGATGTCGTGCAGCAAAACGGTGTTGTTGTTCCTGGCAAATCTTCCTTGGCTGTCTTCCATATTGAACTATAGACAGTGGGATAAAGTAAATGAAATATGTTGGATTTTGAATTTTTGAAAGACATGGTTGGACTCAAACAAACCAAATTCCTAGATGAGACAGGACATCCAGGTTAGATAGATTTTGTCTTTAGAAAACTGCAAAAGTAGGAACAGGCAGGTTATCGATCTGTTGTTACAGAGTCTCAGTGCAGGGAGTAAGTTCCTAAATAAAGACAGTTGATTGCCGGTGCTGAACTAAGCATCACCTAGCATGCTTGAACATTAGTAAAGCAATATAAATTCAATCACGATGCAATTGTAGGTAATGTGTAAGAGGATATCGTAATCCCAGTCCCAAACACGGATTAGCACTTACATGAAGCTGCAGTTGCCCAAAGGCATAGAGGTAGTGCAAACTTGTTGATACTTGTTCATCACGTTTGGGTGGAATCCTCCCAGGAATCAGCTGGCCACCGGAGTTGGGCTGCTTACTCTACGACCAGTAGATTGGTAATGGACAACGCATCGGAGGATCTGCAAGGTACAAAGGGGAAACGCATGTCTGTAAGGATACAACAACGGCCTAGGAGAAGAGCAGGTCAATATCTGGATCTTGCGGAGAAGAGGCCACCACGGATGGCACCCAAAGACAGGCATGGCGGCGGCATGAGGACGGCAGTTGCACCCTCGCTGGGCTTCTTCTTTAGACGACCGGCGATCTATGAAGATTTTTTTTTTTTTTTTTTGAAAGATCCAGCAAATTGCTGGCTTGATTCAGATTTAGCAGAAAGCAGCGGCAGAACAACATGGTGAAGATCCGAAGATCAAAAGAGAAAGGAAAAACTACGGCCCTATTAGCTGCAGAGAGCTACACCCACCACATACAACACGACTACACAACCGAAGCACCTGTTCTAAGCAAAGCATCACCACCGCGTCTCGAACAACGCCGATCACCTCCGAAGACAGCAGCTCCAACTAAAAACTTCCCTCGCCAACGCACCATCCACCCTGGAAGCAGGGGGTAGATGGCGGGACTTGGTCGATCCCAAGAAGAGCTTCGTCTTGGACTCATCGATGATTTCGTACATTGCGCCTGGAGCTTCACCTTGAACAGCGGCGAGCACCGGAGGAGCGCCGCAAAGAGCTTCCAGGAAATGTCTCCAAACGTGATGCTCCCAACAGAGGAACGACGTCAAACACGCCGCCATCACGCCGATCCAACACCGGACCTAGGATTTCGCCCGGAGACAAACCACCATCCGAGCACGAGGAAGATGCCGACACACCTCAGGTGACGCCTCCAAGGAGGAAAATGACACCCACAGGCGCCATCGCCACCGGCCTCTGGTCGTGCAGGACTTTCGTCCGTATCGCCGCACACCTTCGCTCGTGCCCACAGAAGCTCGTCCATGCAGTCTCGCACCGCCACCGCCGCAGAACCTAGTCGTAGAAGCCATGGAGTCGTGGTCCACCCCGCCCACGGCGAGCCTACAGTGACCAGATCAGTCCCTGCATCCCGCATCTATCACGGCCGGAGCCGCCTGCTCCAGCATCACAGGACCAACGCGCAGGGCCGGCGCGCGTCCAACACACCACGGATCTGGCCAGGTTCGTCCAGATCCGGCCGCCACACGCCGGAGGGGCGCCGCCCCGCCAGCCCGCGCCGAATCCGAGGCAACCACCAGCACGCCGCCCTCGGATCTGGCCAGGCCCGGCCGCCACTCACCCGGAGGGGCAAGCCACGCCGGCCCCGCGCGCTCCCTAGCCCCCCGCGACGAGCGACCCACGCCTGGACCGCGGACCTCCACGCCCCCTCGCCTGGCCGCCACCGCGCCAGGTCGCGCCCACCCCGGGCCGCGTCCGCACGTGCCCTCGCCTGGCCGCCACCGGGCCAGGCCGCGCACCACGCCCGCTCGCCCCTGGACGCGCGCCCTCACCGGCGCCAGATCCGCTAGCCTGGCCGCCTCCGCGGCAGGCCGCCCGCCCTGGACGCGCCGCGCGCCACGCCCTCGCCGGCGCCAGATCCGCCCTCTCCTGGCCGCCCCCACGCCAGATCCACTCGACTGCACGCCATTCCTGGCCACGCGCGCCACCACGGAAGCCGGACGTCCCGCGCCGAACGCGCCTCGTGGGGAGGGAAGGACCCCGCCGCCGCCGACGCACGCACGGGCTTTGCCCGGCGCCGTCCCCTGGCGGCGGCGAGGGAGGGGGAGGCCAAGGTGTGGGAGGCGGCGGCGGTGGACTAGGGTTTCGCCCGGCCGCTCGTGGGAGCGGCGCGAGCGAGTCTCTGGGTCTCTGCGGCTTGATGTTGCTGAACGTTAATGGATGGTGATTTGTTTTTGTGGACGGTGATCTGTTGATAACAGTTTTTTCTTCTTTGAGATAAAGATAATGATGAGCACAGATGACGTGAAGACATCAGCCTCGCTAGGCTTCACGTCCGGCGATCTATGAAGATTTGCTCGCTGGGCCTTTTTATTTTAACCACATGTCCGGTTGTCTGTTAAGATAAATGCCTAGCTACCGCTAAAAAAAAGATAAATGCCTTGTACACATCAATAAGCGTTCATAATATTGAAGAGCCTAGAAGAATTAGGTGAGATTCTATTAAACGTATGTGAGATGGACTCTCACTTTTTTAGGAAGAGATGGACTCTGACTTTGGATACAATTAGTACATGCGTCTTTTTTTTGCTAAGATTAATACATGCGTCTACAAACATGTTGTTGGCCTGATCGAATGAACCTTTTTTTTTATTAACGTTGGAACTGGGTTGAGTCTTTGTTACGTGTACGTTACGTCTGTTTTTCATTGTAAGTTTTTGTTTTGCCGAACTGAACGTAATTTTAGCATGGAATTACGCAGGTTAATCTACACCGTTATAATTTGGTCCCATAAAATTAACGGCTCTTAATTACTGATTAACGTGGAAATTTCTAGGGAGTGCCTAATTAGTATAAGTATAGAAGTATAGATATAGATATAGATAGATATAGAAGTATAGAAGTATAGATGTTTGGAAATATGGAACTTGCATTTCCAAGGCATAGACCAGCTGAATATATATGCAGAAAGCCCTTTATAGAATGGGGAAAATACAAAGGGACACACGGCTCTAATATACCATGTTATAAGATGTACGTGCGAAAGAAGACATAAGCTCTAATATACCATGTTATAAGAAATATTCAATTTGTATTTTCCATGGGCATAGGCCAATATACAAAACCCTTCTATAGAATGGAGAAATTACAAAGGGATACACGGCTAAATTTGTTTGTAATTATATAACTCTAACCGATTTTATCAGGATCAAAATTTGAACTATTATAATATAATTATATAGCAGACATGAGACAAGTTCACCACCTTTGGGTGTTACCATTTTTGAATGTAATATGGCATTACCAATTTAATGTAATATGGAATTACCAATTTAATGTAGTTAGGCCACAGTGAGAAATCTTAAGTCTGCTACCAAAAAAGAAAAAGGGGAAATTAAAGTTTCATAAGATGAGAATGTACCATCGTCAAAGCTTATTTTTGCAGATGTGGTTACCGACCTTCTAGTCTTAAACCTTGAGCTGATGATGTAACACAGTTAGGAAAATCAAATAGAAATAAATGAACTGAACTGATCAAATTGCTTTAGAAATAGCATACCAGTAGGAAAATGTTTGATGTATTGGATCAAATCCCTCAGGCCCAAGCTGAGAAATAAATGGGCTTATTAGTTCCAGACGCTAATAACAAAATGTTTCAATTTAAATCAATATGCAGTATTCATAGATTTACTATGCTAAGCATGTAAAACGATATGCAATGCAGATTCTGCATGTATCCTGCACATTCTTCAAACAACTCAGGGGTAAATTAGAAAAGCCCGGCTCAGCTACTAAATCTATCATTTATTATTGGGCAATTTTGGAAGTTTTATCACTAATTTACCTCTATTCTCCATGCATCAGCCTTGAAACTAACATCAACAGCCTGGCGTTCTTCAGATATCTGCATGAATGAAAAGAACAAACCAACAATCAAACTATGGAACTGTTGAAAAATAACTACAATGAAAATTATAGAAGTTTACGAACCCAAAACTCAAAGTGGAATAGGTCATGTGATGAGTTCAGGTGACACCCCAGACCCTGTATATATCACCAGAATCACAACATCAGATATGTGCCTTGAGAAAGTGTGCATAATTTTTTTCCCATAAAAATAAATAAAGAAAGGCTAGATAGAGTAAAAATATAATGTAAATTTCCTCACCAAGAACAAGACAGCCATAAGCAACATTTGAATAAATAACAAATGTGCAGTGTGAAACAAAAAAAATGGTTTACCCCAAATGTAGCAGATGACACGACTCCCTGGCCTGAGCAGAAATAAGCAACATTTAAATAAATAAACAAGATGCAAGTTATCTTCAAATTTTACCTTGTAGCTTCCACACTTTACAAAGCAAAAGGGGCAAGCAAAATCTTCAGTGACTGGTAAGAAAGGATCAATATAAGAATCACGAACTGAATAAAAATATTTAACTTCAGCAACAAATGTTATACAGTGATGCAAAACTGTACATAGGTAACCGCATAGCATTTACACAAGATCTTTGCGATGATAAACATTCAAAACATGATGGCACATAAAAACCATTAATATCGTCCCCATTTTTAGTTCTAGGATCATATTCAAAACCATTAACAACATAAATTCTCCACTATGTTACTTCCTTTTGTACTGATACCCTAATATTCCTATAATGAATATTTTCCCAACATTTTTTACCTTGCTAGGGCACCATAACTAATTGGAAAAAGTAATTAATAAGATTACTTACCACCATAAAACATCAGAAGCTTTCAACCAATAACATGTTTACCACAGAATCTTAGCAAAATTTAATTTAATACCTTAGTTGCATACATATTGATATTATTAGTATTATTATTATTAACAATCAACATATCTAGTTAGTTACACTAGGAGGAAATGTAGAGAACCTAGGGAAAATGTCAGTATATGATGCTAACAAATGTCGATGAAAATGAAAAACGTGCTAGCCCAAATGTTGTGTAAGAAAGAACCTTCAGTCTTTTGCATAGTATTGTTGTAGTACTTGTAGTTGAAATACACATTACCAGCTCTTAATCTGCAGAAATATAAATAGATATTTTCTCATTTTGTGATACAAAAATAGAAATGTGTTTGTAAAGCTGAAACTTAGAGCAACATGTCATGATAAACCCTGGCGAAACACTAGATCGGCCAGGCTTAGTTCTAGGCTGACTATCCTGACCACAAACGACCAGGCTCACAAGCCAGATAAACCTGCCTTGCTAGCCAAAACCCCAAATCCAAGCTCTAAGCATTAACAGAATCTTTTTCATGTTGAGATATTTTTACCTGCCCTTTTACACATCCACATCCATGACAATTTAAAAAGGTACAGCTTCCATCCAATAACTCACTATTTAGTTGGAACCCTATAAACTTAGCTTTAATTGCGCACTAATCCTATCAATAAAACCCATATAGTTTTATCCAGCCATTATTACGTGATGGATAAATGGAAGAACAAGCTAGCAACATGATCAGCACAAGTACATTTATCTACACCATATGGACTTGATCCCCAAGCAACACAATGACAGAACTAGTAGTATGAAAAATCGAGAAATAGAATTTTAACATGCTCACACTTAATCTCCTAAACCAAGAAATTCATCCTAGTCGTTGGCTAATCATGGGCACTGCTGGCGGACTATATAAAGCATCCATAAGAGCATAACATTTATTTGTGGTAGAGAGATTTAATGTTCATTACTTCCAAATATTGTTATGCATTTTTGTGTAATGCAAAACATGTCATTCATACATAGACATACCTCATATATGCTTCCTTTTATTGGTTTGTTGATTATGATCACGGAGTTGAATATCCCTGGAATATTGGTGTGTGTGTGTGTGTGTGTGTGTGTGTGTACACACACACACACACTATGTTATTGTATGTATGTGTTGTATGCAGTAGAAACATACTAAATTATTCAAGTAATTAAATTGTGAAGCATACACTTTCGTGGTCAGGTTTCGTACGTAAACATGCATACATATTTGATATGTTACCGAGGGCACTTTTTTCTAAAAGAAGTTACATCTCTCTTAATATAATATTCAATATATTCCTGCTATCAAGTGCTTGCCAATTGTGATTAGCTCTCATCGGGGAGGTAAAAGTAATGTTAACCATTGGATGCCAAATGAGTAAAACTGATATAGATTTCGGAGCAGCTTAGAAAGGTTCTGCCTAGTAGAGCATCTCTCCAATACTCTCCCATTTCCGGATGTATTTGTATTTCTAGATCATCAATGTGACCAATCAAATACTCCTGAATTTTATATCACCCAAAAAACCATTAGAAACTTCTTTCAGTACGAGTTCATGTAGCATACAAATTGGAACTATTTCTACTTCATTGCTAAGGGAGGTGTCCCTGGATTAAATGCTCCAGAAGGCAGTACGTAAATCTGTTAGTATCCTGCTTCTTAAGCCGGCCAAAGACAACGATGCTCCTGGCCAACAAGACCCAACACTTCAGTGCTCGAGTGTCAGCTCACAGACCGAGGTTAACTGCAACCCGTTTGTGTTGACCTGCTTGTTCATTTTCTTGTGAATGAGCTGTCTCTAATGACACGTAGGTTTCCTCGGTCCTATTTGCCACATATTATTAGACTATTTCTTCAAGACCCGGAAAATGTTACTCTCCTAATATATGTCACTTCGAACAACTAGGCCAGCCATTAGTGATCCATTTTTTAGTTAAGTGGTTTGACTTCTTAAATTCCTTGAGATATGGCATAAGTAAGCTGGGTTCCATACATCCACAGTGCCAACCTCATGTACTTATCAACCTCCTAAAAAGTATGAACAATCGAGGCTCTGGTAATTATGCATTTTGCACTTTTCTGTCAAAAAATTCCAAGTAATTTGTCCAATTTCACTACCCCTGTATAAAGCACCACTGCTTTGGAATCCAAACAATCTTGCAAGCCTAGCTGAAAAGATGGTTGAAAGACACATCATGTTTCCTACGGTTTGTTGCTTCATCGAGTTGGCATTGCTACTATCGGTAGTGACGGGAAGAGTTGAAAGGGCCTTCTCAGCAATGAAAAACATCAAGACGGAGTTGCGCAACAAGATGTCTGGTGGCTGGATTAATGATTTGATGGTTTGTTACATCAAGAGAGGGATATTCAAAAGTCTTGATCTTTGAAAATTAAGGAAGATTTTTAGGAGGGTAGGGCAGTGCCATTGCATGGGTCTTCTAGACGCCATCTTGAAAGCTTCATTATTGGTATGCTATATTTTTTTTCTATTTAAATATGTCTACCTTTTGATTGTATGGGTTATTCAGTTGAGGATCACATGAAAATATTAATGTGCATTGTTTGACTATTAGTCTATTATGGTTTTGCATCAAAACAATGTACTTCAGAGTTCACCCCATCTTGAGTTTTTTCGTCCTCTGCCACTGAACACATGCACGTTTCACTCACTGTAAGGCATCATGTGTTGGTCAAATCCAGGGAATATTAGAATTATTTTTCTTCCCCATTAACTTTACATTGCAATAGTTCAATTAGGTATTTCTCAGTATAGTAGAACTTCGATGAGAGAGGTGTCTCAATTTTGTTTGTTAAATTGTACACAGTGAGATGAATTTAATCCAAAACATCCCGATCTGAGCATTTTTTGTGTGTCGGCCACTATATGTGTTGCCAATTTTTCTGTTTTTATCGCCTGCCTATGCGGCTTGACGCTCTATGGTCATATCTTCATGTATGTAATCTGAAATTTATTGCATTGTATCATGATGTAATCTGAAATCCATATAGATCAGCTGATATATTGTTTTTCAGGTCCATCACCCACAGATTACAAGATGTAGATGCTGTTAGGTTGATCTCCTCCCGATCGAGCCCAACGGCTCGACGGGCCCTTGACCCGCGCCCTGATCGGGGGCGCCCAACCGTTCTCTGGTTGGTGGGCCCCTGTCGCCGCGCTACATAAAGAGGTGGGGGAGCCGGACGCACACGGTACGAGGTTCACCGTGCGCCGCAGCCCCCCACCTACATCCCTATCCGATCTAGGGTTCGCGTAGGCCGACGGGAAGCTCCACCACGCACACGCACGACCACGCCGCCACCCTCTTCACCATGGCCAACGACTCGAGCTCTTCGAGCAAAGGAGAAGGTAAATCTACCGCTAATGCCTAAGCCTACCCGATCCACAGAACTATCAATGGTATCATAGAGCCTGCTAGGCTTAGATTTTCGGTTGAAAAGAAATCAAAAAAAAAAAGCAAATTCCCCTCCCGAAGAACCCTAAAGTGACAGGGCAAAGATCTCACCGGAGAGGGCCTCGTGCTCGCTGGCAAAGTGCGCCGCCGCAAGGCCGCGCCGTTCCTCTCGATCCGGACGCGCATCGGCAAGCCGAGGCATCGGAAGAAGAACAGGTCCACCGCGGCCAAACTGTTCGACGGCGGCGCGCTCACCGCAAGGGAACGCGCGACCGGCGAAAGGGGAGGCAACGGCGACACGATCGAGAACTCCGCCGTCTGGGCGCATAGAGGAGGGCTCAACTCTCGTCTCTCTCTGCCACTGGATGCGGTGGATGGGGGAGAAAAGGAGGGAGAAAGGGAGGGGGAAGGAGAAAGAGAAGGCGGCCGGACGCGGTGCGGTGGCCGCGCGACGCCGGCGGCCGGCGGCCGGCGAGATTCGGATCCGCTGGTGCGCTGCTACGAACGGAGATGAGGAGGAGAGAAAGAAATGCGGCTTAGGGTTTCGGTCGGGGTCTCTCTCCCAGTTTTGATCCGACGAAAACGGCGCTGGACCGTTCGATCTCGTTCGACGGCCGAGATAAAAAACCTAAGCCGCTGCGGGCCGCTGGGCTGAAAGAGGGCGAGGCCGCAGCCGCGCGCTGGGCCGAGCCCAGCAGCAGCGAGCGCTGGGCCAAGGCCAGCAGCGGCGCGCGCTGGGCCGAGGACAGGCTGAGCTGCAGTTTTTTATTTGTTTTCTGTCCAGTGTTTTGGGCAAAGCTCACACAGTTTATTTTCTATTCAAAATTATCCAACGAAAATTCTATCTAGAAAATAGCAAAGTAAAAGAAAGTTTCCGAAAAGTATAAAGTTCATGAATTTTCATTCATGTTTTTCCGCTGCAAATAAATAAAACTGCTCTTTTAAAAAAAAAAGTAAAAAGAACTAAAGTGAAATTAAATTTTAAAGAACATGTTAAAGTAATTATTGAAACAATTATGATCCTGTTATTTTTATGACCAACGTTGTTAATAACATGATCATGATTTGTAATTGTTATAAAAGGTGCATTTATTTCTATTTTTGCCCAACGGTGATATAGTTTTAATTGCATAAACAGTTGTATGTTTAATTTTGACCAACGTTGGATTAATGCATGCAATTGTTGTTGTGATCTCACTTAATTGTGGTTTCAGGAGGTTTCCACTTGATGAGTTGCCTCAAGGATGTTCCAACCCTCAGAGGCGATAACTACACTGAGTGGAAAAGAAAGTTGACTTGGTTTTTGTTTGTGCTGAGGTGGACTGGGTTGTGGACACCCCACAGCCGGTCAAACCACCAGAGCCAGTCAGAGGTGCAAAAGATGATGATGCTACTTGGGCGAAAAGGCAGAGGGAACATGCTCCAGTGGAGATGTCATATACCCTCGAAAACCAAAAGTGGCTCACCGCCAATAAAAAGTGCATGGCTTTCATAAAGAACACAATTGAGAACGCTATTGTGGGCTCAATTGCAGAGTGTACTTCCATAGGGGAGTTTCTTGAAAAGATAAAGAGCCAGTTCACTGGTTCTTCAAAGATATATGCTACCCAGTTGCTAAAGCAGCTGGTGACAGAAAAGTACACAGGCGGTGGACATGGCATAAGAGAGCACATCCTCAGGATGAGCAACATGGCAGCTAAGCTTAAACCCATGGATGCGGATTTGGAGCTCAAGTCTGCACTCCTTGTTCACCTGGTTATGGTTTCACTGCCAAAAGAGTTTAACACTTTTGTTGTCAACTACAACATGTCGCCTGAAAAATGGGACATTGAAAAGACTATAGCCATGTGTGTGCAAGAAGAGGAAAGACTTAAAACCTCACATGGTGGTTTTTCTGAACTATGTGAAGGATAATAAGAAAAAGAACTACAATCACAATGGCAAAGGTTCCCCTTCAAAGCCACATGGAAAAGCTCAATATCAGCATCAGCAAAAGTCTTTCCCAGTGGACAAAGATACATGTCTCCATTGTAAGAAGACTGGGCACTATAAGAAAGATTGCCCTGATTGGCTAAAGTCAATAATGGCAAAGAAAGGTAACAACATTGTTTCCTTTGTAAATGAATCCTTGTATACACAGTTTTCGAAATCTACTTGGTGGATTGACTCAGGAGCAACTGTTCATGTTGCAAATTCATTACAGGGATTCCATTCGACGCGGACTACGCAAAGAAGCGAAAGATGCATTGAAGTTGCAAATGGAGTTGAAGCAGAAGTTGAAGCTGTCGGCGACATCTCCCTGGAGTTAGCTGATGGATTCACGCTTCTGCTTAGAGATGTTTTATATGTTCCTTCATGTCACAGAAACTTAATTAGTGTTTCGTGTTTGGATAAAGATCATTATGAATGTCATTTTGGACATGACAAGTGTGCCATATGGTTTAATAATACTCATGTGGGTGTTGCTTTCCTACACGATGAACTTTATTTATTATCACTACGTGAAAAAGTGCATTCTGTGTGTAATGTGAATGAGCATGTTTCCGCGTCGGATAAAGAACAAAAGAAAAGAAAGAGAACTCATGACTCATCGAAATTATGGCACTGTCGCTTGGGCCATATTTCGAGGGGGAGAATAGAAAGACTAGTTAAAAATGAAATTCTTCCTCCATTAGAGTTCTCAGACATAGAGCAATGCATAGATTGCATTAAAGGAAAGTATGTAAAACAAATCAAAAAGGGTGCAAACCGTAGCACAGGAACACTGGAAATCATTCACACTGACATTTGTGGACCGTTTCCTGTGAAAAGTGTGGATGGCTATGACTCGTTCATAACATTCACGGATGATTACTCCCGATATGGTTATATTTATCCAATCAAAGAAAGATCTGAAGCGTTGGATAAATTTAAGATATTCAAAGCTGAAGTTGAAAACCAGCATGATAAAAGAATAAAGATAGTAAGATCTGACCGTGGGGGAGAGTACTACGGTAGGCACACTCCATATGGCCAAGTCCCTGGACCTTTTGCAAAGTTCTTACAGGAGACTGGCATAGTGGCCCAGTATTCAATGCCGGGCGAGCCTCAGCAAAATGGAGTAGCTGAAAGGCGTAACTGTACTCTTATGGATATGGTGCGCAGCATGATGAGTTACTCCACCTTGCCATTGGGATTATGGATGGAGGCGCTTAAAACCGCCATTCACATTCTCAATAGAGTACCAAGCAAGTCGGTGCCCAAAACACCGTACGAGTTGTGGACAGGAAGAGTGCCCTCCCTACAACACTTAAGGGTGTGGGGGAGCCCAGCTGAGGCCAAAGTGTTTAATCCAAATATTGCAAAGTTAGATCCCAAAACAGCCAGTTGCCACTTCATTGGCTATCCTGATAGATCAAAAGGTTTTCGTTTCTACTGTCCAGAGAGATACACAAAGTTTGTAGAAACAAGACATGCAGTCTTCTTAGAGGACGAAATGATGAGGGGGAGCGTGGTAGCTCGGAAAATTAATCTTGAGGAGAAGAGGGTGCATGCACCTAATCCGATGATTCAGGAGCCATTTTTCTCACTACCTGTTATACCTGCATCGACAATCCCTGAGGTTGTGGTGCAAGCACCTGTTGTAACTCCACCCATGACAACTATGGGAGAAGATCCGGAACCTATTCGTCAGGAGCCGACTGAACCCATCGTTGAGCATGAAAGGGAGGTGCAGCAGCCACTTTTAGAAGATGTGCCGGAAGGTGAGGCACAGAATGAGCCTAGGGGTGAGGCCCTTAGAAGGTCTACAAGACCCAAAAAGTCAGCTATTTCTACTGATTATAAAGTTTACAACACAGAAATAGTTCATATGGAAGGTGATCCCACTTCATATGAAGAAGCCATGAGAAGCCCTCACTCATCAAAGTGGCTGGAGGCAATGGAAGACGAGATGAAATCGATGAGTTCCAAAGATATTTGGGACTTAGAGAATATTCCTAAAGGAGCCAAAACAGTAGGCTGTAAATGGGTCTACAAAACTAAGTATGACTCTAAAGGGAATGTAGAAAAGTATAAAGCACGATTTGTGGCAAAAGGATTTACACAAAGAGAAGGGATAGATTACAATGAGACATTTTCCCCAGTCTCATGTAAGGATTCCTTCAGAATTATAATGGCATTGGTAGCACATTTTGATTTAGAGTTACATCAAATGGATGTAAAGACGGCATTTCTGAACGGGGATTTAAAAGAAAAAGTTTACATGAAACAACCCAAGGGTTTTATCATGGAAGGCAAGGAAGATATGGGATGCCGCCTGAAGAAATCCATTTATGGATTAAGGCAAGCCTCTAGACAGTGGTATCTAAAGTTTAATGAAACAATTAAAAGTTCTGGATTTAAAGAGAATATTGAGGACAACTGCATTTATGTAAAGTTTAAAAATGAGAAATATATTTTCCTAATCTTGTATGTGGATGATATCTTGCTTGCTAGCAGTGATGTTAGTCTGCTACAAGAAACAAAGAAGTCCTTGTCCTCAAATTTTGATATAACAGATCTTGGTGAAGCATCATATGTTTTGGGCATAGAAATTCACCGAGATAGGAAAAATGGAGTTTTAGGACTTTCGCAGAAGGCATATTTAGAAAAGGTTCTTAAAAAGTATAATATGCATGCGAGTAAAGCCACACCTGCTCCTATAGTCAAGGGCGACAGTTTTGGGAAATTCCAATGTCCCAAGAACCAGTACGAGATCGATCAAATGAAAGCAGTACCATATGCTTCGGCTGTTGGAAGTTTACAGTATGCACAAGTGTGCACTCGCCCTGACTTAGCTTTTGTCACCGGGGTACTCGGTAGATATCAAGAGAATCCAGGCACAGAGCACTGGAAGATGGTAAAGAAAGCATTGCGTTATGCGCAAGGCACGAAGGACCACATGCTAACATACAGGAGATCTGATTCCCTAGAGATAAGAGGGTATTCAGACGCAGATTTTGCGGGAGACAGAGATGATAGAAAATCCACGTCAGGATACGTGTTCACTCTCGCTGGAGGGGCTATTTCGTGGAGAAGCTCAAAACAGTCAATAGTTGCATCGTTCACGATGCATGCAGAATTTATAGCATGTTATGAGGCCACGGGGCAGGTGATATGGTTAAAGAAATTTATACCCGACTTGAGAGTGGTAGATTGTATTGACAAACCACTAAAGATGTACTGTGACAATCAGCCCGCATTATTCTATGCTCACAACAACAAGTCGAGTAATGCTGCCAAAACAATAGAGATAAAGTATTATGTTGTGAAAGACAAAATCCAGGATCACACTATAAGTCTCGAGCATATAAGGACAAAGGATATGCTTGCGGATCCGCTTACGAAAGGCTTACCACCCAATGTGTTCAAGGAACACTTAGCCGGCATGGGTTTAAGGGAAAGCCTATGACTCCTTGATCATGAGAGGCCCAAAAAGGAACAGAATTTGTTTCAAAACAGAGAGGTATGTTGTAGCTGTCTGATTCTATCGGCAATTGAGCTGTGACGATGAAACATGCTCTATGTACTGATCGGTGATGAAACTAGTAAAGTATAAAGTATAAAGTTAAAAGAAAAGTTGAGATCAAGGGGGAGAATGTTAGGTTGATCTCCTCCCGATCGAGCCCAACGGCTCGACGGGCCCTTGACCCGCGCCCTGATCGGGGGCGCCCAACCGTTCTCTGGTTGGTGGGCCCCTGTCGCCGCGCTACATAAAGAGGTGGGGGAGCCGGACGCACACGGTACGAGGTTCACCGTGCGCCGCAGCCCCCCACCTACATCCCTATCCGATCTAGGGTTAGCGTAGGCCGACGGGAAGCTCCACCACGCACACGCACGACCACGCCGCCACCCTCTTCACCATGGCCAACGACTCGAGCTCTTCGAGCAAAGGAGAAGGTAAATCTACCGCTAATGCCTAAGCCTACTCGATCCACAGAACTATCAGATGCTTGTGTATGTCTCCGTTTTATTTGTGAGTTTGCACATAGGCAGGAGCAATAATCCAACTTATGTCTAGCTGCAGGTGAAAATTAATATCTGTAGTCTTTACACACCACTGTCTACTCGAGCCGTTCAAAATTCCCAGTCTTGGGATAGAGGAAGGTCAACAGCTACGTTTTTCTAATTCGTATTTCTGTTTCCTATTGAGTTATCATTCCATAATTCGGTTACTGGAAATAAGTGCACTGTAGAAATTCAACAAGGTTTTTGTCTCCATCCTACTCTCTCACTCTCTCCCTTTGATAGGTCCTGATTTTCTTTTGCAGGTTTGCACCAGGGTGCCCCACAAACTACTTCATATTAAGAGTAATGAGTGTTGACACATCCAAATATCCTACGGTACTTAGAATTGTATAATGTCTTTTTTTAACGAAGCTATGGTGCTATGAAATTATTGTGTATCCACAGGAGCTGTTTCTCGGGCTCGTGCTGTTTGCTTAATTATTGCGTATAAGAGTAAGCTCGTGAAGTCAGGCTGGAGTACCTGTGTATCCATCCACAATCAGGAGGCGCTTGTTTTGTTACAAATTTTTTTGGTCCATATTGCAGAATTTCTAGAGATTCAGATTACCATCTTCCTCGAAAAGTACCAGATTTATTTTGCAGATTGCAGTGTTGGAATTAGAATTATAATAGCACTCCACATATGAGGCACTACCCGTTCGCCCCCGCGTCGCTCCCGCAGGGGCGACTCGGGCGGCGATAAACCTATTCCGCCGCCGGCCGTCCCTCCCTCTCTCCTGTCCCTCGCCGCCATCGGAGGGGGTCGCCGGAACGCCGCGCGGCCGTCGGGGAAGATGGAGGCGAGGATCTGTCCGCCCTGCCGCGCGCGGGGGACTTGGAACCGAGGCGGCGGCCTCATGAGGTGGCCCTTGGCCGGCGGCTGTTGCAGGTGCTGGCCGCCCCCCTTGGCCACACGGGCGGCAAGATGGCGGCGGGTAGCGCCTGACGGGCGTGGTGGCCTCGGGGGCACCCGTCCCGGATCTGACGCCGTCCCAATCCAAGCCTCGCGATCTGATCTCCGGCCGCCCTTGGTCGCCGGTGCCGCGTCTGAGGAAAGGGATGGGGAAGTGTGGAGCCCGGAGAAATCCAGCCGGATCTTCCGGCCACGACGACGGCGACGCCTGCGGGCGTCGTCCCCTACATATAGGCGCCGTCAAGGCTCTCCATTCCGCCTCTGCCTCCCTCCTTTGCTCGTGTACGGGGTGAAAACCCAAATCCCTCCGGATTGGGCGGCAGCGACGCTCGCGGCGTCGTCATCTTCATGGAGGTGTCGCCTTCGGTGAGCATGGGAAGGTGGTGGGCCCATCTTGGTTGGGTGGCGTTCAACGGCAGTCTCAATCGGGATGTTCCGGGGGAAACCCTAGATCTGGGTCTACCGGATCGGACGATGACGACGCCTGCGGTGTCGTTCTCCCTTCTGGGGGCATTGTTTTGGAGCAACCGCTGGCTGGAGGGGACAAGAGGACGAGCGGTGTTACATCTACCTCATGGACGGCGGCGGATCTCGATGGCACGGTGCCACGGAGTTTCGGCGACGGACGCGTGTGGATGGATACGTGCAGGGTGGTGGCGCTATGTGGCGCCGTGGTGGCGTCGACGGCAGGCCTGACAATGGTGATGCGTCAGTGCTTGCTCTGGAGAGGGATCGGTGGAAGACGGCTGCGGTGACCTTTGAGAGTGCACCGGACCGGTGTGTGACCTAGTCCCGGTGTGTGGCTGGGCTGGGCCATCCGGCTTTAGATGTTAGGGTTTGGTGCGATGTCTGTTTGGTATTCGGCCCGGACATTCGGCACACCTTCATCGAAGGGATAGGAATAGCAACAGGTGTTGCCTAGATGGTGGCTTCAGGCTGACTGATGTATTATTTTGTATGGTCTTTGTGAATAATTAATAAAATGGCTGCATGCATCGTCCAGAGGCCGGGGATATATCCTCCTTTTCCAAAAAAACTCCACATATGAGTAGACAATGTCACTTCTTAATTTGTGCACCCAGGCTCATGTTTGTTTTCTACCACCGTGTGAGTGTTGATCATTCTGATTATTTCATTTATCCGAATACCGGCAAACCAACAGAGGTACAGGTTTTTCGCCCACTCAGAGGGTAAGGCGGCAGTAAGCACTGTTGGCCCTGAAGACGCCATCGTGCTCGGGAGAGGGGATGGTTGATCTGACAAACTCTCAAGGATTTCACCGCTAACACCGAGCGGCCAGAGTAACAGACGGACAAAGGAGAAGTGAGACGCGCTGTCTACGCCCAGAATCTGGCCCCGGTCCGGATCGATCCACAAACAGGATGAAGAATTGTGGCGGATCAAAAAAATTAGAGAAAAGGCTTGGAACGAACCTGAGCAAGGCTCGATCCTCCCCTGACTTCGAATTAACAAAGCCATCAACCGGCAGGATTACAACGAAGTGAACCATTACAACCAGGGAAAGAAAAGAAAATAGGGGTGCAACCCCAAAGCCGCTGATACAAGGCGCTCAAGGAAAGCTAAAATGCTACGGACAATGAAGAAAAGGCTACAGCTAGAGGACCAAACAGAGGACTTGGTGTGGATCAAGAGCTCGCCATCGACACTGTCGGCAATGTGTAGCTGCCCTCCCGAGAGCAAGCAAGAACACAAGGATGGCAAACAAGAGATGCAACGTGCACAGCCACCACACCAATCAAACCACTGAGGCCACTAGCAGTCGCCCACAACATGAAGCACGCCGAAGACACTAGCTAAAGAACGGGTGCGTCCCAGGAAGACACGGCACGGAATGAGCAGCAGAGCCACCAGGAGGAGCCAGACCTCGCCAAGACGGCCGACTCTCAGCCGCCGACGTGTCCAAGTCGCCGCAGAGGGGACCACTATCCCCTCTCGCCCAGGCCGAGGGCGTCGACCCAATGGACAGACCGGACAACGCCGAGATGAGAGGACGAAGGCTTGAGGAGGACGGCGAATCGACACTGCAGGAAGGAATCCGCCGATTGTGGCGGATCAATGAATCGAGAGAGTAGCGCCCAACATCTTACCGGCAAAGGCTGTGGATGTTGGTGAATCGGGGGGGGGGGGGGGGGGGGGGGGGGGGGGGGGGGGGGGACGGCGGCGGTCGGCCACGCGTGTACGTGAGCCACAGGGGCGCGCGGCTGGGACTGAGGCGTCGGCAGCCGGGACTAGGGCACACGGGAGACGGCGGCGACCTCTCGACGCTGGATCTAGAGATGCCGGCTATGCTGCGAATAAGTTTTTTTACCGGTGGCGGGATGTACCGGTGGAGAATCGGCCATCCATGCAATTTTAGGGATTCGTGCAACTATTTGAGGTATAGAACATGTTAATGGAATACAAAGAGAATACATGTGGGCCCTTTGCATGTCTTTTCAACTTTTGTCAGGAGAGAGAGAATGTGTCCAACGAAGCACAGCGTTGCATCATTGCATGCATGTTAAAATATTCTATCTCCCCTCATCAAAAGACATCCATTTAATTTCATTGAGAATTTTCAACAATGGATATCTTTTGAATGAGAACTCGGTTTTCGGAAAAAATATATATATTTGAATTCGTTGCGAGAATATCTTTAGAATATGATCAATTGTGGATACATTTGAACTATTTTTAATTCTACTGATTTCAAAAAAACAAAAGATTTCACTCATTTCAAAACATAGATTTCATTCATATCAAAAATGATTTCACATATTTCAAAAACCAATTTCACTCATCTAAAGAAACAAATTTCACTCAATGAAGAAAATGATTTCACTCAGTTGTGAAAACATATTTCTCTCAGTTGAGAAAACATATTTCGAAACAAATATTGAAAAATATTTCACTCAGCATAAATATTAGTTTCACACATTGAAAAAGTCGTTTCACACCAAAAAGATATATTTCACTTTTTTCAAATAACTCATTTCACTCATTTCAGAAAACACATTACAGTCGCTCAATTGAAATACTATATTTCACTTGTTTCAAAAAACTGATTACACTCATTACAAAAGATAGATTTCACTAGTTTCAGAAAAACACATCACATTTACTCCATTGAAGAAACAGTTTCATAAGCTAGTTCAGAAAAACACATCACAGTTACTCCATTTCACTCATTTCATTAAACTTATTTCATTCATTACCAAAATGTTTTGAAATAATCAGTTTGACATGTTTGAACAAACTAGTTTCAGAAAACTGATTTCACTTATTTCAAAATATATTTTCACTAGTTTCAAAATCAATTCCAATTATTTCGAATAAGTAAATTTGAAATAAGTGAAATTTAAATTTTGATATGATTGAAATAGAAAAACTTAAACTAGTTTAAATATATTCAAAATTGGTCTTGTTCTATAGATCACATGTTCAGGAATTTGAATATATAAAAAAGTTTCAATAATAGAAAATTAGTGTTAGAGATATTGTCCATCTAAAATTTTAAACAAAGATAAAATGGATGGATTTGTGTGTGAGAGAGAGGAGAGATTCTGCATGCATGCATGCGTACCTTCCTGTTAAAAGGTACAACATCATTCTGACATTGATTAGACTTAAATCAGAAATACAAGAGATTTTTTGCAATGAATACTTTCATATACACATGCACATGGTCCCACAACTTTAGATGTGGCAGCACCTCATTGGTGGGAAGATCACCGGTAGCTCCCGGCTCCGGTAAAAAACACTTTGCGGGCTACGCTGCCCTTTTTCTTCTTCTTTTTTGTACCTCTTTTTTTTTTTACTTAGCGTGCTGCTCTATGTAATTAAAACGTGAAAATGTAGTGTTTAAGGGTTTTGCCGGGTGGTTCGTGGGCCCGTCTGGTTCCTTGTTAAGCCGTCTGGTTGTTAGGCCCGCGTGGAGGGAAAATTGTTGATACGTGGCATGAAAGAAATCATGTTTAGCTCAAAAAAAGGCATGAAAGAAATCATCGCAAAAATAAAAGGCATGAAAGAAATTAATTCAATCACAGGAAAATAATGAATTCACCCATAAAAATGAATTCATGCAAGTTTCAGCAAAAAAACAAAATTGATGCTCCAAAATGCTTCCAAAAACAGTCTTTTTGAAGCATCGATTTTGGCTTTTTGTCGAGACCTCCACAAATATCATTCCATCTCAAAATTTTGCCGAAACACACATCAATGTTCGTTGCCAAAAAATAGATTTTTTTTGAATTTTTTAGTATTTTAGGATTTTATTACTGTAGCAAAGGGTTTGTGTGAGCTCGAGCTCACAAACTCCATGTCCGACGTTGTGCTCTTTTCCTCCACCTGCCTCATCATTATTTATATAGCATTTGTGTTATTTCATGAGCCTAATGGCATGCATCTAACAATTTTTACACAAGTTCATATTATTCTAAATTCTTTTGTTTATGGCCCTAATGAAATCCATTCATTCGTGCATACTACTTGAAAATCGCTAGGGTTTTCTTTGATGTCTGACATGATTCTTTGTTTTTGCAATGTCTAACACTGGGATCTGCTAGAAGTTGCCCCAATTGAGGGAGTCCTGGACTAGGGGGTCCTCGGGCTGCCGGCCTATCTCTTATGGACCGGATAGATGGGCCGCGCTATGACTGCTAAAAGGCCGAACTATGAAGCGACTCTGTATCCGGACAGGAGATCTTTGATGCCGTGACTTGTCCTTCAAGTCAAGATTAGAAGGGCCGGCGTGATTATTCCTTCCCTTGTAACCGACCATGTGTAAACCCTAGTACCCCTGGTGTCTATATAAACCAGAGGGTTTAATCCGTAGAGGCTAGAAGAACAACTATCATCCTACTCGCCTAGGGTTTAGTTCATCTGATCTCGTGGTAGATCGACCCTGTAATCATCCTATACACTTCAATATAATCAAGCAGGACGTAGGGTTTTACCTCTTCGAGAGGGCCCGAACCTGGGTAAACATCGTGTCCTTCGTCCCTTGTTCCTCATTGATCCAAGATCCATAGCTCGGGGCCCCCTACCCGAGATCCGTCGGTTCTGACACCGACATTGGTGCTTTCATTGAGAGTTCCGCTGTGAGATCGCCGAAGGATTGATGGCTCGCCTAATCATCAGCAACGACATCGCCTCCGGGGACGGTGATGGGTTGGATGAGATTTATCATGTAATCGAGTTAGTTTTGTTAGGGCTTGATCCCTAGTATCCACTATGTTCTGAGATTGATGTTGCTATGACTTTGCTATGCTTAATGCTTGTCACTAGGGCCCGAGTGCCATGATTTCAGATCTGAACCCTTTATGTTTTCATGAATATATTTGTGCTCTTGATTCGATCTTGCAAGTTGTATGCACCTGCTATGTGTTATGATCCGCATCCCCCGAGGTGACAATAATCGGGATTCTTTCCGGTGATTGCCATAGTTTGAGGAGTTCATGTATTCACTATGTGTTAATGCTTTGTTCCGGTTATCTATTAAAAGGAGGCCTTTATATCCCTTAGTTTCCTTATGGATCCCGCTACCACGGGAGGGTAGGACAAAAGATGTCATGCAAGTTCTTTTCCATAAGCACGTATGACTATATACGGAATACATGCCTACATTATATTGACGAATTGGAGCTAGTTCTGTGTCACCCTAGGTTATGACTGTTATATGATAAATATCATCCAACGAAATCACCGATCCAATGCCTACAAGTTTTTCTCCTATTGCACTTGCTAAAAGTTACTATTGCTGCTACTGCTGTTACAACTGCTACTACTGTACTGCTACCGTTACTGTTACTATTGCTATTGCTATCAAACTACCATACTACTTTGCTACTGATCACTCTGCTGCAGATATTTAGTCTCTAGGTGTGGTTGAATTGACAACTCAACTGCTAATACTTTCAAATATTCTTTGGCTCCCCTTGTGCCGAATCAATAAATTTGGGTTGAATACTCTACCCTCGAAAACTGTTCCGATCCCCTATACTTGTGGGTTATTGATACGTCCATTTTGCATCATGTTTTCCTACTGTTATTTATAAAGTTTTTAGTCAATATAACACTTTATGGAGTAATTCTAATGCCTTTTCTCTCTTAATATGCAAGGTTTACACAAAGAGGGAGAATGTCGGCAGCTGGAATTCAGGGCCTGAAAAAGCTACAGCAGAGATACCTATTCTGCAAATCTCCAAATGAGCTGAAATTTCACGGAGAATTATTTTGGAATATATAAAAAATACTGGAAAGAAAATATACCAGAGGGGGGCCACCAGGTGCCCACATGGCACCAGGGCGCGCCAACCCCCCCCCCCCCCCCCCCAGGCGCGCCCTGGTGCTGTGTGGGGCCCATGGCCCACCTCTGGCTGCCATCTTTTGGTATATAAGGCATTTTACCCTAGAAAAATAAGAGAGAGACTTTCGAGACGAGGCGCCGCCGCCACGAGGCGGAACTTGAGCAGGAGCAGTTTTGCTCTCCGGCGGAGAGATTCTGCTGGGGGCACTTCTCTCCTGGAGGGGGAAATCGAAGTCTTCATCATCACCAACAACCCTCTCATCGTGGGAGGACCAATCTTCATCATCACTTCAACAGCACCATCTCATCTCAAACCCTAGTTCATCTCTTGTATTCAATCTTTGTATCAAAACCTCAGATTGGTACCTGTGGGTTGCTAGTAGTGTTGATTACTTCTCGTAGTTGATGCTAGTTGGTTTACTTGGTGAAATATTAAATGTTAAGATCCATTATGTTATTCAATACCCCTCTGATCTTGAACACCATGATGATGAGTGAGTACTTACTTTTCTTCTTCAGGATATGGGAGAAGTCTTGTCATAAGTAGTCATGTGAATTTGGTATTCGTTCGGTATTTTGATGATATGTATGTTGTGATTCTCTTAGTGGTGTCATGTGAACGTCGACTACATGACACTTCACCATTTATGGGCCTAAGGGAATGCATTGTGGAGTAGTAAGTAGATGATGGGTTGCTAGAGTGACAGAAGCTTAAACCCCAGTTTATGTGCTATTCCGTAAGGGGCTGATTTGGATCCACACGTTTAATGCTATGGTTAGATTTGTCTTAATTCTTCTTTCGTAGTTGCGGATGCTTGCTAGAGGGGTTAATCATAAGTGGGAGGCTTGTTCAAGTAAGTACAACACCCAAGCACCGGTCCACCCACATATCAAATTATCAAAGTAGCGAACGTGAATCAAACAAACATGGTGAAAGTGACTAGATGAAATTCTCGTGTGTCCTCGAGAACGTTTGCCTTACTATAAGAACTTGTTCCGGCCCGTCCTTTGCGCTAAAAAGGATTGGGCTACCTTGCTGCACTTTAGTTACACTTGTTACTTCTTACCCGTTACAAATTATCTTGCTATCAAACTACTCATTACCGCTTATTTCAGTGCTTGCAGAAATTACCTTACCAAAAACCGCTTGTCATTTCCTTCTGCTCCTCGTTGGGTTCGACACTCTTACTTATCGAAAGGACTATGATTGATCCCCTATACTTGTGAGTCATCAAGACTCTTTTCTGGCGCCGTTGCCGGGGAGTGAAGCGCCTTTGGTAAGCGGAAATTGGTCAGGAAATATTTATATTACGTGTTGATATTTATTTCGACTTGTCACTATGGAAAGTAATCCTTTGAGGGGCTTGTTCGCGGTATCTTCACCTCGACCGGAAACAACAAGAGTTGCCTCTCCACCACCTATTGAGTCTACTGAAAATGTTGCTTATGAAATTCCTTTTGGTATGGTTGAGAAATTGCTAGCTAATCCTTATGCAGGAGATGGGAGTAAACATCCTGATATGCACTTGATCTATGTGGATGAAATTTGTGGATTGTTTAAGCTTACAGGTTTGTCAGGAGATAAAGCTAAGAAGAAAGTATTCTCTTATCTTTGGAGGGAAAGGCGATGACATGGTAGAGGCTATGTGATGATACTGACACATGGGATTGGAACCGGTTGAAATTGGAATTCCACCAGAAGTTTTATCCTATGCATTTAGTTCATCGTGATCTGAATTATATATATACTTTTTGGCCTCGTGAAGGAGAAAGTATCGCTCAAGCTTGGGGGAGGCTTAAGTATATGTTGCATACATGCCCCAATCATGAGCTCTCAACTGAAATAATTCTTCAAAATTTTATGCTCGGCTTTCTCGGAATGATCAAACCAGCTCGATTCTTCTTCGACTGGCTCTTTTACGAAGAAAACTATTGAATTCAAATGGGATCTTCTGGAAAGAATTAAGCACAACCATGAGGATTGGGAAATCGACAAAGGTAATGAGTCAGGTATAAATCTTGAGTTCGATTGTGTTAAATCTTTTATGGAAACTGATGCTTTTCGTAAGTTTAGCACTAAGTATGGACTTGACTCTGAGATAGTAGCTTCCTTTTGTGAATCTTTTGCTACACATGTTGATCTTCCTAAGGAGAAATGGTTTAAATACCATCCTCCTATAGAATTAAAGGAAGAACCCCTAGAGGTTAAGGAAGAGAAAACTATTGTTTACAATGTTGACCCAGTTGTTCCTACTTCTTATTTTGAGAAACCACCTTTTCCTGTTAGAATTAAGGAACACTCCAAGGTTTCAGCTGTGGTTAGAAAAAGCCACATTAGAACACCTAGACCCTCTGAACAAATTAAAGTTGAACCTAGTATTGCTGTGGTTAAAGATCTTTGGTTGATAATTTAGATGAGCGTGCCATTTCTTTCTGTCATGCTGCAACTAGAATTGCTAGTCCTAATCCTAAGGATAAAATAGACCTGTTGTTGGCATGCCTGTTATTTCTGTTAAAATTGGAGATCATTGTTATCATGGGTTATGTAATGTGGGTGCTAGTGTGAGTGCTATTCCTTTTACTTTATATCAAGAAGTCATGAATGATATTGTACCTGCTGAAATTGAGGATGTTGACGTCACTATTAAGCTTGCAAACAGAGATACTATTGCACCACTTGGGATTGTCAGAGATGTTGAAGTCTTGTGTGGTAAGATCAAATACCCTACTGATTTTCTTGTTCTTGGATCACCACGAGATGATTTTTGTCCAATAATATTTGGTAGACTTTTCTTGAATACTGTTAATGCTCAAATTGATTGTGTTAAGGAGATTGTTAGTGTTGATTTTGGTGGTGTGTCTCATGAGTTTAATTTTTCTAAGTTTCATAGACAACCCCATGATAAAGAGTTGCCTTGTAAAGATGAAATTGTTGGTCTTGCTTCTACTGCTGTTCCTCCTACTGATCCTTTAGAACAATATTTGCTTGATCGTGAGAATGATATGCATATGAATGAAAGGAGTGAAATAGATAAGATTTTCTTTGACCAGCAACCTATCCTTAAGCATGATTTGCCTGTTGAAACTCTTGGAGGTCCCCCTCCACCTAAGGGTGACCCTGTTTTTAATTTGAAACAATTGCCTGATACTTTGAAATATGCTTATCTTGATGAAAAGAAGATATATCCTGTTATTATCAGTGCTAACCTTTCAGAACATGAAGAAAAGAGATTGTTAAAAATTCTGAGGAAGAATCGTGCTGCTATTGGATATACTCTTGATGATCTTAAGGGCATTAGTCCCACTCTATGTCAGCACAAGATTAATATGGAGCCAGATGCTAACCCGTTGTTGACCACCAATGTCGATTGGATCCAAAGATGAAAGAGGTGGTAAGAACTGAAATATTAAAGCTTCTGGAAGCAGGTATAATCTGTCCCATAGCTGATAGTAGATGGGTAAGTCTCGTTCATTGTGTTCCTAAGAAAGGGGGCATTACTGTTGTTCCAAATGATAAGAATGAATTTATTCCACAAAGAATAATGACTAGTTATAGGATGGTAATTGATTTTAGGAAGTTAAATAAAGCTACTAGGAAAGATCATTATCCTTTGCCTTTTATTGATCAAATGCTAGAAAGGTTGTCTAAGCACACACACTTTTGTTTCCTAGATGGATATTCTGGTTTCTCTCAAATACCTGTTGCACAATCTGATCAAGAGAAAACCACATTTACTTGTCCTTTTGGAACCTTTTCTTATAGACGTATGCCTTTTGGTTTATGCAATGCACCTGCTACTTTTCAAAGATGTATGACTGCTATCTTCTCTGACTTTTGTGAAAAGATTGTTGAGGTTTTCATGGATGAGTTTTCCGTTTACGGAACTTCTTTTGATGATTGCTTGAGCAACCTTGATCGAGTTTTGCAGAGATGTGAACAAACTAATCTTGTCTTGAACTGGGAGAAGTGCCACTTTATGGTTAATGAAGGTATCGGTTTGGGTCATAAAATCTCCGAAAGAGGTATTGAAGTTGATAAGGCTAAGGTGGATGCTATTGAGAAAATGCCATGTCCTAAAGATATCAAAGGTATAAGAAGTTTTCTTGGTCATGCTGGTTTCTATAGGAGGTTCATTAAAGATTTCTCTGAAATTTCTAGGCCTCTTACCAATCTTTTGCAAAAAGATGTTCCTTTTGTTTTTGATGATGATTGTGTAGAAGCCTTTGAAACTCTTAAGAAAGCCTTAACCTCTGCACCTATTGTTAACCCACCTGATTGGAACTTGCCTTTTGAGATTATGTGTGTTGCTAGTGATTATACTCTTGGTGCTGTTCTAGGACAGAGAGTTGATAAGAAATTGAATGTTATTCATTATGCTAGTAAAACTTTAGACAGTGCCCAAAGGAATTATGCTACTACTGAAAAAGAGTTTCTAGCAGTTGTGTTTGCTTGTGATAAGTTTAGATCTTATATAGTTGACTCTAAGGTGACTATTCATACTGATCATGCTGCTATCAAGTATCTTATGGAAAAGAAGGATGCTAAGCCTAGACTTATCAGGTGGGTTCTTTTGTTACAAGAGTTTGATCTTCATATTATTGATAGAAAGGGGGCTGAAAACCCCATAGCTGATAACTTGTCTAGATTGGAAAATGTGCTTGATGACCCACAACCTATTGATGATAGTTTTCCTAATGAGTAACTAGCTATTATAAATGCTTCTCATAGTACTCCTTGGTATGCAAACTATGCTGATACTGTTGGGGAACGTTGCATGGGAAACAAAAATTTTCCTACGCTCACCAAGATCAATCTAGGAGATGCACATCCACGAGAGGATAGATTGGATCTACATACCCTTGTAGATCGCTAAGCGGAAGCGTTAAGAAATGCGGTTGATGTAGTCGAACATCTTCGCGATCCAATCACGATCCGTCCCGCGAACTCCGATCTAGTGCCGAACGGACGGCAGCTCCGCGTTCAACACACGTACGGCTTGATGACGCCTTCACCTCCTCGATCCAGCGAGCGATGGTGAAGTAGTAGCTCGAGTCCTCCGGCGGCACGACGGCGTGGCGGCGGCGATGGTGGAGGAATTTCAGCAGAGCTTCGCTAAGCACTACGCGGAGAAGGAGAAGACCGAGAGAGAGGGAGGGCAGCACCGTAGCATCAAGGGGTGCGGCTGGCCTCCTCTCCCCTCAACTATATATAGGGGGAAGGGAGGAGGGGGGGTGCGCATAGGGTTTCCCCTAGGGGGGTGGGGGGCGGCCACCAGATGGGGTGCCCCCTAGGGAAACCCTAGGGAGGCTTGGCCCCCAAGCCACACAGTGGCGGCCCCCTAGGTGGGCTCCCCGACCCTTGGCCGAAGTGGGCTGGGGTTTGGGTGGTGCCCAGCCCCCTTGTGGGCTGGTACGCCCCCTTACCTTGGCCCATGAGGCCCCCAACGCTTGCCGGGGCCCCCCGAAACACCTTTCGGTACTCCGTCAATTTCCCGGTACCTCTCGGAACACTTCCGGAACTCGATTCCCTTCGTCCTATATATCAATCTTCACCTCCGGACCATTCCGGAGTTACTCATCACGTCCGGAATCTCATCCGGGACTCCGAACAACCTTCGGTAACCACCATAACGACTCAAGTATACTTATATCATCACCAAACGTTAAGTGTGTAGACCCTGCGGGTTCGAGAACTATGCAGACATGACCGAGACACCTCTACGGTCAATAACCAATAGCGGGACCTGGATGCCCATATTGGTTCCCACATATTCTACGAAGATCTATATCGGTCGAACCTCGATGTCAAGGATTCAGTCAATCCCGTATGCAGTTCCCTTTCTCCATCGGTATGTTACTTGCCCGAGATTCTATCGTCGGTATCTCCATACCTAGTTCAATCTCGTTACCGGCAAGTCTCTTTACTCGTTCCGTAATACAAGATCCCGTGGCCAACTCATTGGTCACATTGCTTGCAAGCTCATTGTGATGTTTTATTACCGGGTGGGCCCTGAGATACATCTCCGTCATACGGAGTGACAAATCCCAGTCTCGATCAATGCCAACTCAACAGACACCCTCGGAGATACCTATAGACCATCTTTATAGTCACCCAGTTACGTTGCGACGTTTGATACACACAAGGTACTCCTCCGGTGTCAGTGAGTTGCATGATCTCATGGTCATAGTAACATATACTTGACATGCAGAAAACAATAGCAATAAACTTGACACGATCACATGCTACGTTCATAGTTTGGGTCTTGTCCATCACATCATTCTCCTAATGATGTGATCCCGTTATCAAATGACAACTCATGTCTATGACCTGGAAACCATGGCCATCTTTGATCAACGAGCTAGTTCGGTAGAGGCTTACTAGGGACGCGTTGTTTGTCTATGTATCCACACATGCATTTGAGTTTCCAATCAATACAATTATAGCATGGATAATAAACGAATTATCATGAACAAGGAAATATAATAATAACCATTTTATTATTGCCTCTAGGGCATATTTCCAACAGATACGTCTCCAACGTATCTATTATTTTTGCTTGTTCCATGCTATGAAATTATTATTCTTGGATGTTTTTAATATCATTTCATACATTTTTATGTCATTTTTGGGGACTAACCTATTAACTTAGTGCCTTGTGCCAGTTCTTGTTTTCTGCCCTATTTCTGTTTTACAGAAAATCAATATCAGATAAGATCAAATCGTCCCGAAACTTTTTGGAGATTTTTTTTCTGGAGATAAGGATCTGCGTCAACTTGGAAGCCAAGGAAGAAGCTTCCGGAGGGCCCCACATGGCACAAGGGCACGCCCTAGGGGGGGGGGGGCGCCCTAGCGCCATGTGGGCCCCCTCCGCATCCTTTTTCCTACTTCCGCCTCTATAAATTCAGAAGAATTCCAAAAACCCTAGGGGAGCAGACGAAATACTTTTTCCACCACCGCAAGCCTCTGTTCTCGCGAGATCCCATCTGGAGGCCTTGTCCGGTACTCCGTCGGAGGGGGAACTTGTTGGAAATATGCCCTAGAGGCAATAATAAATTGGTTATTATTATATTTCCTTGTTCATGATAATCGTTTATTATCCATGCTATAATTGTATTGATTGGAAACTCAAATACATGTGTGGGTACATAGACAACACTGTGTCCCTAGTAAGCCTCTAGTTGACTAGCTCGTTGATCAAAGATGGTTAAGGTTTCCTAGCCATTGACATGAGATGTCATTTGATAACGGGATCACATCATTAGGAGAATGATGTGATGGACAAGACCCAAACTGTAAACGTAGCATTTGATCGTGTCAGTTTATTGCTATTGTTTTCTGCATGTCAAGTATCTGTTCCTTTGACCATGAGATCATGCAACTCACTAACACCGGAGGAATACCTTGTGTGTATCAAACGTCGCAACGTAACTGGGTGACTATAAAGGTGCTCTACAGGTATCTCCGAGGGTGTCTGTTGGGTTGGCATGGATCAAGACTGGGATTTGTTACTCCGTATGACGGAGAGGTATCTCAGGGCCCACTCGGTAATACAACATCACAATGAGCCTTGCAAGCAATGTGACTAAAGTGTTAGCCACGAGATCTTGTATTACGGAACGAGTAAAGAGACTTGCCGGTAACGAGATTGAACTAGGTATAGTGATACCGACGATCAAATCTCGGGCAAGTAACATACCGAAGAACAAAGGGAACAGCATACGGGATTAACTGAATCCTTGACATAGAGGTTCGACCGATAAAGATCTTCGTAGAATATGTAGGAGCCAATATGGGCATCCAGGTCCCGCTATTGGTTATTGGCCGTAGAGGTGTCTCGGTCATGTCTACATAGTTCTCGAACCCGCAGGGTCTACACACTTAACGTTTGGTGACGATTAGTATAATTGAGTTATTATGTTGGTGACCGAAAGTTGTTCGGAGTCCCGGATAAGATCCCGGACATGACGAGGATCTCCGGAATAGTCCGGAGGTAAAGATTGATATATGTGATAATAGTGTTTTGATCTCTGGAAGGGTTCCGGAGTTCACCGGAAGGGGTTCCGGATGTTTACCGAAGTGTTCGGGTGCAGCAACACTTTATATGAGCCAAAGGGATAAAGCCCACAAGGTATTGGAAAGTGCAAAAGTAGTTTTGCTGCCGCGTAAGCGGTACTACCGCTTGGTGAAGCGGTACTACCGCCGGAGCGGTACTACCGCTTGTGTGAAGCGGTACTACCGCCCGAGCGGTACTACCGCTTGTGTGAAGCGGTACTACCGCCCAAGCGGTACTACCGCTTGTGTGAAGCGGTACTACCGCTTGTGCGCGGCTGTGCACGGTTCGGCAGGGATCCGAGTTGGACTCTTTCCCTGCGGGCCAAACCGACCTTGTGCGGGCAAAACCGACCCGGAGGAGGCTTTTACTCCAAGTTTAGACCCCAAGGCTCAACATATAAATAGAGGGGCAGGGCTAGCACACGGGACACATCAAGATTTCCCCAAGCCGTGTGCGGCAACCCTAACCCTCTAGTTCCTCCGTCATAATCTCCGTTGTGCTTGGCGAAGCCCTGCAGAGATTGTTCCTCACCACCATCACCACGCCGTCGTGCTGCTGGAACTCAACCACTACTTCACCATCGCTCGCTGGATCGAGGAGGTGAAGGCATCATCAAGCCGTACGTGTGTTGAACGCGGAGGTGCCGTCCGTTCGGCACTAGATCGGAAGGATCGTGATTGGATCGCGGGACGCTCGGCGATTTGGATCGCGAAGACGTTCGACTACATCAACCGCGTTTATTAACGCTTCCGCTTAGCGATCTACAAGGGTATGTAGATTCACTCTCCCTCTCGTAGATGCTCATCACCATGGATAGATCTTGTGTGTGCGTAGGAAAATTTTTGTTTCCCATGCAACGTTCCCCAACAGTGGCATCATGAGCCAGGTCTATGCGTAGATGAGATCTCGAGTAGAACACAAACGAGTTGTGGGCGTGGTTGTATACATATTGCTTGCCGTCACTAGTTGATATTTGATTCGGCGGTACTGTGAGATGAAGCGGCCCGGACCGACATTACGCGTACACTTACGCGAGACAGGTTCCTTCAACTAACATGTAACTTCGTTGCATAAAGATGGCTAGCGGGTGTCTGTCTCTCTCACTTTAGTTGAATCGATTTCAATGAAGAGGGTTCTTTTAGAAGATCAAAAAGCAATCACTACACCACGTTGTGGTTTTGCGTAGGTAAGAACGGTTCTTGCAAACCCGTAGCAGCCACGTAAAATTTGCAACAACAATTAGAGGACGTCTAACTTGTTTTTGCAGGGTATGATGTGATATGATATGGCCAATTACATGATGAGATATATGTGATGTATGAGATGATCATGTTTTGTATAGAATATCACGACTTGCATGTCGATGAGTACGGCAACTGGCAGGAGCCATAGAGTTGTCTTTAATTATTGTATGACCTGCGTGTCAATCATTAAGCGCTATGTAATGCTTTACTTTATCGCTAAACGTTAGCAATAGTCGTGGAAGCAACAGTCGGCGCGACAACCTTATGGCGACACGTTGATGGAGATCAAGATGATGGAGATCATGGTGTCATGCCGGTGACGATGGAGATCATGCCGGTGCTTTGGAGATGGAGATCAAAAGCACAAGTTCATGGCCATATCATGTCACTTATGATTTGCATGTGATGTTAATCCTTTTTTGCATCTTATTTTGCTTAGGACGATGGTAGCATTATAAGGTGATCCCTCACTTAAATTTCAAGATAAATTGTGTTCTCCCCAAGTGTGCACCGTTGCGAAAGTTCGTCGTTTCGAGACACGCCGTGATGATCGGGTGTGATAGACTCTACGTTCGCATACAACGGGTGCAAGCCATGTTGCACGTGCGGAACACTCGGGTTAAACTTGACGAGCCTAGCATGTACAGACATGGCCTCGGAACACAAGAGACCGAAAGGTCGAACATGAGTCATATAGTAGATATGATCAACATGAAGATGTTCACCATTGAAACCACCTCAACTCACGTGATGATCGGACTTGAGTTGGTGGATTTGGATCATGTTACACTCGAATGATCGGAGGGATGTCAATTTGAGTGGGAGTTTTTTAAATATGATTAACTAAACTCATTATCTAAGAACAATAGTCTAAGTTGTCTTTGCTATATTTATGTTGTAGATCATGGCTCGCGCAGTAGCACCCCTGAATTTTAATGCGTTCCTAGAGAAAGCTAAGTTGAAAGATGATGGAAGTAACTTTGTGGACTGGGCCCGTAATCTAAGGATTATCCTTACGGCTTCCCAGAAGGCTTATGTCCTTGATGCACCGCTTGGTGATCCACCCGCTCCAGTTGAGTCTCTAGACGTTGTGAACGCCTGGCAGGCTCGTTCTGATGATTACTCAATAGTTCAATGTGCAATGTTGTATGGCTTAGAACCGGGACTTCAAAGACGTTTTGAACGTCATGGAGCATATGAGATGTTCCAGGAGTTGAAGTTTATCTTTCAGAAGAATGCCCGGATCGAGAGATATGAGATCTCCGATAAGTTCTATGCTTGCAAGATGGAGGAGAACGGGTCTATCAGTGATCACGTGCTCAGAATGTCTGGGTACTCCACCCGTCTGGCTGAGTTAGGGATGCCCCTTCCGCTAGAGGCTATCACTGACAGAGTTCTTCAATCATTGCCACCTAGCTACAAGAGCTTCGTGTTGAACTATAACATGCACGGGATGAACAAGACAGTCGCCGAGCTGTTTGCGATGCTGAAAGCCGCTGAGTTTGAAATTCAGAAGGAGCATCAAGTGTTGATGGTCAATAAAACCACTAGTTTCAAGAAAAATGGCAAGGGTAAGAAGGGTAACTCCAAGAAGAGTGGCAAAGCAGTTGCTCCTCTCGTGAAGAAACCCAAGGCTGGACCCAAACCAGAAACTGTGTGTTTTCATTGCAAGGGAACTGGACACTGGAAGCGGAATTGCCCCAAGTATTTGGCTGACAAGAAGGCGGCCAACAACAAACAAGGTATATATGATATACATGTTATTGATGTGTACCTTACCAACTCTCGTTGTAGTGCCTGGGTATTTGATACCGGTGCGGTTGCTCATATTTGCAACTCAAAACAGGAACTGCGGAATAGACGGAGGCTGGCAAAGGACGAAGTGACGATGCGCGTGGGAAATGGTTCCAAGGTTGATGTGATCGCCGTCGGCACGCTCGCTCTTCGATTACCGTCGGGATTAGTGATGAACCTAAATAAGTGTTATTTGGTGCCTGCGTTAAGCATGAACATTATATCTGGATCTTGTTTATTGCGAGACGGTTACTCATTTAAATCAGAGAATAATGGTTGTTCTATTTATATGAGTAATATCTTTTATGGTCATGCACCCGATGTAAGGGGTTTATTCTTATTGAATCTCGATAGTAATGATACACATGTTCATAACATTGATGCCAAAAGATGTAGAATTGATAATGATAATACCACTTTCTTGTGGCACTGCCGTTTAGGTCATATTGGCGTAAAACGCATGAGGAAGCTCCATGCTGATGGACTTTTGGAGTCACTTGATTTTGAATCACTTGACACATGTGAGCCATGCCTCATGGGCAAGATGACTAAAACGCCGTTCTCTGGAACAATGGAACGGGCAAGTGACTTATTGGAAATCGTACATACTGATGTGTGCGGTCCGATGAGTATTGAGGCGCGCAGTGGTTATCGTTACTTTCTTACCTTCACTGATGACTTAAGTAGATATGGGTATATTTACTTAATGAAACACAAGTCTGAAACATTTGAAAAGTTCAAACAATTTCAGAGTGAAGTTGAGAATCATCGTAACAAGAAGATTAAATTCCTACGATCTGATCGAGGAGGAGAATATCTGAGTTATGAGTTTGGCAGTCACTTAAGACAGTGTGGAATTGTTTCACAATTAACACCGCCTGGAACACCACAGCGTAATGGTGTGTCCGAACGTCGTAATCGAACCTTATTGGATATGGTGCGATCTATGATGTCTCTTGCCGATTTGCCACTATCGTTTTGGGGTTATGCATTAGAGACAGCTGCATTCACTTTAAATAGGGCACCATCGAAATCCGTTGAGACGACGCCATATGAACTTTGGTTTGGCAAGAAGCCAAAGCTGTCGTTTCTTAAAGTTTGGGGATGTGATGCTTATGTCAAAAAGCTTCAGCCTGAAAAGCTGGAACCCAAAGCGGAGAAATGCGTCTTCATAGGATACCCAAAAGAGACAGTTGGGTATACCTTCTACCTCAGATCCGAAGGCAAAGTGTTTGTCGCTAAAAACGGAACATTTCTTGAGAAAGAGTTTCTCTCGAAAGAATTGAGTGGGAGGAAGATAGAACTTGATGAGGTTGTTGAACCTTTACTTCAACCTGAGAGTAGCGCAGCGCAGAAAGTTGTTTCTGTGGAGCCTACATTAGCTGAAGAGGAAGTTAATGATGATGATCATGAAGCTTTGGATCAAGTTGCTATCGAACCTCGTAGGTCGACAAGGACGCGTACTGCTCCTGAGTGGTACGGCAACCCTGTCTTAGAAGTCATGTTGTTAGACAACGATGAACCTACGAGCTATGGAGAAGCGATGATGGGCCCGGATTCCGAGAAGTGGTTAGAGGCCATGAAATCCGAGATGGGATCCATGTATGAAAACAAAGTATGGACTTTGGAAGTATTACCTGAAGGGCGTAAGGCCATTCAGAACAAATGGATCTTTAAGAGGAAGACGGACGCGGACGGTAATGTCACCGTCTATAAAGCTCGACTTGTGGCAAAGGGTTTTTCACAAGTTCAAGGAGTTGACTACGATGAGACCTTCTCACCCGTAGCGATGCTTAAGTCCGTCAGAATCATGTTAGCAATAGCTGCCTTTTTCGATTATGAAATTTGGCAGATGGATGTCAAAACAGCGTTCCTTAACGGTTACCTTAAGGAAGAGTTGTATATGATACAACCAGAAGGTTTTGTCGATCCAGAGAATGCTGACAAAGTTTGCAAACTCCAGCGATCCATTTATGGACTGGTGCAAGCATCTCGGAGTTGGAATCTTCGTTTTGATGAGGTGATCAAAGCGTTCGAGTTTATACAAGTTTACGGAGAAGCTTGTATTTACAAGAAAGTGAGTGGGAGCTCTATAGCGTTTCTAATATTATATGTGGATGACATATTGCTGATTGGAAACAATATAGAAATGCTGGAAAGCGTAAAGGAATATTTGAACAAGAGTTTTTCAATGAAGGACCTAGGAGAAGCTGCTTTCATATTAGGCATCAAGATCTATAGAGATAGATCGAGACGCTTAATAGGACTTTCACAAAGCACATACCTTGATAAGATTTTGAAGAAGTTCAAAATGGATCAGTCCAAGAAAGGGTTCTTGCCTGTTTTGCAAGGTGTGAAGTTGAGTAAGACTCAATGCCCAGTGACTGCAGAAGATAGAGAAAAGATGAGTGTCATCCCCTATGCTTCGGCCATAGGCTCTATCATGTATGCAATGCTGTGCACAAGACCCGATGTCAGCCTTGCCATAAGTATGGTCGGAAGGTTTCAAAGTGATCCAGGAATGGAACACTGGACGGCGGTCAAGAATATCCTGAAGTACCTGAAAAGGACTAAGGACATGTTTCTCGTTTATGGAGGTGATCAAGAGCTCGTCGTAAAGGGTTACGTCGATGCAAGCTTTGACACTGATCCGGATGACTCTAAGTCGCAAACCGGATACGTATTTATTCTTAATGGGGGTGCGGTTAGCTGGTGCAGTTCCAAGCAAAGCGTGGTAGCTGATTCTACATGCGAAGCGGAGTACATCGCTGCCTCGGAGGCGGCGAAGGAAGGTGTCTGGATGAAGGAGTTCATGACAGATCTTGGAGTAGTGCCTAGTGCACTTGACCCAATGACTCTGTTTTGTGATAATACTGGTGCCATTGCTCTAGCCAAGGAACCAAGATTTCACAAGAGGACCAGACACATAAAGCGACGTTTCAATTCCATCCGCGATTACATCAAGGAGGACGACATAAATATTTGCAAAGTACACACGGATCTAAATGTTGCAGATCCGTTGACTAAACCTCTTCCAAGGGCTAAACATGAACAACACCAGAACTGCATGGGTGTTCGATTCATTACAATGTAAATCACATAGTGATGTGAACTAGATTATTGACTCTAGTGCAAGTGGGAGACTGTTGGAAATATGCCCTAGAGGCAATAATAAATTGGTTATTATTATATTTCCTTGTTCATGATAATCGTTTATTATCCATGCTATAATTGTATTGATTGGAAACTCAAATACATGTGTGGGTACATAGACAACACTGTGTCCCTAGTAAGCCTCTAGTTGACTAGCTCGTTGATCAAAGATGGTTAAGGTTTCCTAGCCATTGACATGAGATGTCATTTGATAACGGGATCACATCATTAGGAGAATGATGTGATGGACAAGACCCAAACTGTAAACGTAGCATTTGATCGTGTCAGTTTATTGCTATTGTTTTCTGCATGTCAAGTATCTGTTCCTTTGACCATGAGATCATGCAACTCACTAACACCGGAGGAATACCTTGTGTGTATCAAACGTCGCAACGTAACTGGGTGACTATAAAGGTGCTCTACAGGTATCTCCGAGGGTGTCTGTTGGGTTGGCATGGATCAAGACTGGGATTTGTTACTCCGTATGACGGAGAGGTATCTCAGGGCCCACTCGGTAATACAACATCACAATGAGCCTTGCAAGCAATGTGACTAAAGTGTTAGCCACGAGATCTTGTATTACGGAACGAGTAAAGAGACTTGCCGGTAACGAGATTGAACTAGGTATAGTGATACCGACGATCAAATCTCGGGCAAGTAACATACCGAAGAACAAAGGGAACAGCATACGGGATTAACTGAATCCTTGACATAGAGGTTCGACCGATAAAGATCTTCGTAGAATATGTAGGAGCCAATATGGGCATCCAGGTCCCGCTATTGGTTATTGGCCGTAGAGGTGTCTCGGTCATGTCTACATAGTTCTCGAACCCGCAGGGTCTACACACTTAACGTTTGGTGACGATTAGTATAATTGAGTTATTATGTTGGTGACCGAAAGTTGTTCGGAGTCCCGGATAAGATCCCGGACATGACGAGGATCTCCGGAATAGTCCGGAGGTAAAGATTGATATATGTGATAATAGTGTTTTGATCTCTGGAAGGGTTCCGGAGTTCACCGGAAGGGGTTCCGGATGTTTACCGAAGTGTTCGGGTGCAGCAACACTTTATATGAGCCAAAGGGATAAAGCCCACAAGGTATTGGAAAGTGCAAAAGTAGTTTTGCTGCCGCGTAAGCGGTACTACCGCTTGGTGAAGCGGTACTACCGCCGGAGCGGTACTACCGCTTGTGTGAAGCGGTACTACCGCCCGAGCGGTACTACCGCTTGTGTGAAGCGGTACTACCGCCCAAGCGGTACTACCGCTTGTGTGAAGCGGTACTACCGCTTGTGCGCGGCTGTGCACGGTTCGGCAGGGATCCGAGTTGGACTCTTTCCCTGCGGGCCAAACCGACCTTGTGCGGGCAAAACCGACCCGGAGGAGGCTTTTACTCCAAGTTTAGACCCCAAGGCTCAACATATAAATAGAGGGGCAGGGCTAGCACACGGGACACATCAAGATTTCCCGAAGCCGTGTGCGGCAACCCTAACCCTCTAGTTCCTCCGTCATAATCTCCGTAGTGCTTGGCGAAGCCCTGCAGAGATTGTTCCTCACCACCATCACCACGCCGTCGTGCTGCTGGAACTCAACCACTACTTCACCATCGCTCGCTGGATCGAGGAGGTGAAGGCATCATCAAGCCGTACGTGTGTTGAACGCGGAGGTGCCGTCCGTTCGGCACTAGATCGGAAGGATCGTGATTGGATCGCGGGACGCTCGGCGATTTGGATCGCGAAGACGTTCGACTACATCAACCGCGTTTATTAACGCTTCCGCTTAGCGATCTACAAGGGTATGTAGATTCACTCTCCCTCTCGTAGATGCTCATCACCATGGATAGATCTTGTGTGTGCGTAGGAAAATTTTTGTTTCCCATGCAACGTTCCCCAACAGAACTCATCACTGAGGGGCTCTACATCAACCTTGCCGCCACTCCGGTGATGCGTGAGTAGTTCACCATAGACCTACGGGTCTGTAGGTAGTAGCTAGATGGCCCTCTCTCTCTTTGTGTTTCTCAATACAATGGTCTCCATGATCTTCATGGAGATCCATCCGATGTAATGACTTTGTGCGGTGTGTTTGCTGGGATCCGATGAATTGTGAGTTTATGATCAGATCTATCCTTGTTTTATTTGATTTCTTCTCTGATCTCTTTTGTGCATGATTTAGTATAGCCTTGTATTTCTTCTCCGAAGTTTTGGTTTGGTTTGGCCAACTAGATTGGCTCTTCTTGCAATGGGAAGAGGTGCTCGGTAATGGGTTCGATCTTGCGGTGCTCAATCCTAGTGACAGAAGGGGAAATGACACGCAAGTATTGTTGCCATTAAGGATAATAAGTTGGGATTAATTCTTGTTAGCGTTTATCTTGACTACATCATGTCATCGTTCTTTATGCATTACTTCATTCTTTTGGACTTAATACACTAGATGCATGCTGGATAGCGGTCGATGTGTGAAGTAATAGTAGTAGATGCAGGCAGGAGTCGGTCTACTTGTTTTGGATGTGATGACTATATCATGATCATTGTCTTGGATAGCGTCATAATTATTTGCTTTTCTATCAATTGCCCAACAGTAATTTGTTTACCCACCGTATGCTATTTTCTTGAGAGATGCCTCTAGTGAACTCTACGGCCCCAGGTCTACTTTTATCATAAGATCTATCTTGTTATCATATACAAAAATACCAAAAATATTTGCTGCATATTTTTATCTTTTATTTTATTATCAATCTATCAATCTATCATATACCTTTAATCTCGTTACTTAGCCATCGAGAGATTGACAACCTCCCGTTTGCGTTGGGTGCGAGGGATTGCGTTTTGTGTGCAGGTGCTGTTTACGTGGTGTTGCTAGGTTCTCCTACTAGATTGATAACCTTGGTTTCTTAACTGAGGGAAGTACTTACTCTACTGTGCTGCATCATCCTCTCCTCTTCGGGGATAAAAATCCAACGCAGTCTACAAGTAGCAGGAAGAATTTCTGGCGCCGTTGCCGGGGAGACACCATCAACATTACCAAGTACCTACACTCTCAACTCTTACCTTTGTATTTACTTTATTTGCCATTTGCCTCTCGTTTTCCTCTCCCCCACTTCTAAAAAATTTTACAAAAATATTTGCCTTCTCTTTTGCCACTTTTATTTGCCTCTTTTCCTTCGCCGTTTTCTCGTTTGCTTTTATTCGCTTGCTCTTTTTTGCATATACATCATGTATCAAGTGAACACCAAGTTGTTTGATTTTTCCAATACCAATAATGATGATTTTATTAGCACTCCTATTGCTCCTCCCGCCACTAGTGCGGAGTCTTTTGACATAAATGCCGCTTTATTGAATCTTGTTATGAAAGATCAATTTTCTGGAAGTCCTAATGAGGACGCGACATCACATCTCAACACTTTTGTTGAGTTGTGTGACATGCAAAAGAAAAAATATGTGGACAATGATATTGTCAAGTTGAAATTGTTTCCGTTTTCTTTGCGAGATCGTGCAAAAATTTGGTTTTCTTCTTTGCCTTGCAATAGCATCGATTCTTGGGATAGATGCAAAGATGCTTTTATTACTAAGTATTTTCCTCAAGCAAAAATCATCTCTCTCCGTAACCAGATTATGAATTTTAAGCAACTTGATCATGAACATGTTGCACAATCTTGGGAGAGAATGAAATTGACGCTGAGAAATTGCCCCACTCATGGTTTGAATTTGTGGATGATTATCCAAAAAAATTATGTTGGCTTGAATTTTGTTTCTCAAAATCTTTTGGATTCCGCCGCGGGTGGAACTTTTATGGAGATTACTTTGGGTGATGCTACTTAGTAGCTTGATAATATTATGGCTAATTACTCCCAATGGCATACCGAAAGGGTACCTAATACCGAAAAGGTGAATGCCGTGGAGGAGATTAGCGCTTTGAGTGATAAAGTTGATGCTCTTGTTAAGTTGGTTGCTAGTAAGAATGCTTCTATTGATCCCAATGATTTGCCTTTGTCTACTTTGATTGAACAAAATAGTGATCCTATAGATGTGAATTTTGTTTCTTGTAGCAATTTCAATAATAATGCTTATGGAGGAAATTTCAATTCTAGGCCTTATTCTGGAAACTCCTCTAATGTTTTTGGCAATCCTTATGGTAATTCTTCCCATAATAACCAAAGGATGCCCTCTGATTTTGAAAGTAGTATGAAAGAATTTATCAATGCTCAAAAGGCGTTCAACACTTCGATAGAAGAAAAGTTGAACAAGATTAATGATTTGTCTAGAAGTGTTGATAAACTTTCTCTTGATGTGGAAAATCTCAAGGCAAAACCTTTGCCTTCGAGAGTTGATATTAATGAATCTATTAAGGCTATGTATGTTTCTATTGATGAAATTAAGAAGAGAGCCACTTTGTTGAATGCTAAGCGGGAATTGCTTGAAAAGGGCTCTCTTACTAATTTTCGTAGCAATAAGGATGAGCTTGTTAAGATGATTGGTGTGTCTTCTATTGATTCTTTGTTTCGTAATGTTAATCTTTTTGACAAGGAGACTGAAGAAGAGTCAACTTTAGATAGAGGGCTTCTCCATGATTCGGAGGGTGAAAATCTTGATGCTAAAATTGTTGAAAGTGGGTTTGAAGAGGTTAAAACTTTAGCTAGTAATGCACCCACTATCTTGGATTGCCATGACTTTAATTATGATAGTTGTTCTTTGGTTGACTGTATTTATTTATTGCAATCTTTGTTGAACTCACCAAATGCTTATGAACAAAATAAGGCTTTTACTAAACATATTATGGAAGCCTTAATGAAAGCTTTGGAAGAAAAACTTGAGTTAGAAATTTCTATGCCTAGAAAGTTGTATGATGAGTGGGAGCCTACTATCAAAGTTAAGATAAAAAATTTTGAGTGCAATGCTTTGTGTGATTTGAGTGCAAGTGTTTCTACAATTCCAAAGTCTCTTTGTGATGTTCTCGGTTTTACCAATTTGGATGAATGTTCTCTTAATTTGCATTTGGCGGATTCTACTATTAAAAAGCCATTGGGGAGGATCAATGATGTTCTTATTGTTGCAAATAGGAACTATGTACCCGTTGACTTTATTGTTCTTGATATTGATTGCAATCCGTCTTGCCCTTTGATTCTTGGAAGACCGTTTTTACGCACTATTGGTGCGGTGATTGATATGAAAGAGGGAAATATAAAGTTTCAGTTTCCTTTGAAGAAAGGCATGGAAAACTTCCCAAGGACCAAAATAAAACCGCCCTATGAATCCATTATGAGGGACACCTATGGAGTAAAATCCAAGGATGACAATACTTGAAGTATTGCTTTATGCCTAGCTAGGGGCGTAAAACGATAGCGCTTGTTGGGAGGCAACCCAACGAATAAAATAAATTTTTATTTTTCACTTTTTGGTTCTGTTCTTTTGTTTACCCTTTATTTTCCTCTGTTTTGAGTTGGTTTTTATATTTTAATTAGTGTCTGTGCCAAGTAAGACCTTTGGGATGATGTGGATGCTTGGGAACGCAATTCTGTGAAAAACAGAAACTTTGATGCCTAGTCCAGACTTTTTATAAATTCGCCAGAGAGTCGAATGAGTCTGAATTTTTTACACGTTATTTATATACAAATTTTCCACGTTGTCCTATTTTTTCAGAATTTTTGGAGTTTCATAAGTATGGCTTTTCGACAGATTGCTACAGACTGTTCTGTTTTTGACAGATTCTGTTTTTGATGCATTGTTTGCTTGTTTTGATGAAACTATGGATTGTATCGGGGGGTGCAAGCCATGGGAAAGTGAGAACACAGTACCTATAATGCAAAATAAAATTTAAATGGGTTTTGAACAGTACTTATAGTGGCAATTTGTTTTGTTATACTAACGGATCTCACGAAGGTTTTGTTGAGTTTTGTGTGATTGAAGTTTTCAAGTTTTGGGTGTGACGACGATGGATGAAGGAATGAAGAGATGCAAAAGCCTAAGCTTGGGGATGCCCCGGAAGGCATACCCTCTTTCTTCTAACGACTATCGGTAACACACTTGAGGCTATATTTTTATTCATCACATGATATGTGTTTTGCTTGGAGCGTCTTGTATGATATGAGTCTTTGCTTTTTAGTTTATCACAATCATCACCTCTGAATACATTTTCTTGAGATAGCTTCATGTCATCATGATTTATTAGAATTTCTCTTTGTGCTTCACTTAAATTTGTTGAGCTAGGTGGTTGCTCTAGTGCTTCACTTAAATCTTTTTGAGCTCGGTGGTGCGTTTGTTTTGAAGAAACTTGTTCTCTTGCTTCACTTATATCTTTTTGAGAATGCTAGATATTTTGTAGAAATGTTGCTCTCATGCTTCACTTATATCTTTTTGAGAGTTTTGAAAATAGTTATGGTAAATTGTACAAGCTATGAGCTTGGTCCCCATGTGATTAATATCCAAGAGGGATAATGAAAACTAGCATAAAAATTTTATGGGACATGAAAAACTTGATTCTTTGCAATAGTTATGAGATATGTAGATGATGATATGTGAGTTATGTTTATAAGTAATTATGCTCTAGTATGAATATTGATGTTAAGGTTTATGATTCCCTATGCAAGCACGTAGGGTCAATAGTTATGCAATGAATTATATCCTACTTGTGGTGCATTATTCGGGGTTGGTTATGTTTTATGTATGCATGTGCATCATTATGGTTTCTTAGTTGGTCGCTTCTCAACCTTTATGCTAGCCTCCATTTGTACTAAGTGGGAATACTACTTGTGCATCCATTACCTTAAACTTGTTTTGCCAATTGTGTCCACCATATCTACCTATATGCGATATTTCAATGCCATCCTAAGTAAATTTGCATGTGCCATCTCTAAAAAAATCTCAAAAATAATTTCTCTTTTGTGTACCCGTATCGCTCACGAAGCGGTGAGGGGTGGCCGATGATTTTCATGTTGGATATGTCATTCTCAAGATGAGTGTTTATTCACTTGTCATTGCACGAGAGTGTGGCGGTATTAGGGATGCCCAGTCCCGAATTGCAAAAACTACAAAAGAGAGAAAACTCTCGAAAAAATAAATAAACTCTTCCAGATGTGAATGGAAAATAAGGGACAAAGTTTCAAAACCATGAAACGATGATGGGGAGCAAAACTTTTACTTTCTCTTTGGGAACCGCCTATGATGTATCTAGTGTGAAAAGTGTTGGGAACTCTAAGTCGTTTTCGTTGACGAGAAAAGCATGCCTCCCAAAATAATTTTTTCATCCCTCTTTAAAACTTGAGCTATGGCACCTCTGTAAATCAATGCTTCCCTCTGCGAAGGGCCTTTCTATTTATTTTTATATTGAGTCTCATCCTTCTCATTAAAAGCACCAACTAGGGGGTCATGTGATCATGTGTGTGCATGGAGTATGATTGATATTCGAGTGTGTTTCATGAATGGATCAATGATTGAGCATAATTGGCTAGGGATAATTTTCTTTGGCATTGTTATTTTGAAAGGCATGGTTGCTTGTTAGCATCACTTGAGTATTTATATCTTCATGTCAAACTATAGACTATTGCTTTGAATCATACAAGTCCTCATGTCTAAGCTATGAAAATAACTTGATGAAGTATGTTGGGTAGCATTCCACAATCAAAAATATGTTTTATCACTTTCCTACTCGAGGACGAGCAGGAGTTAAGCTTGGGGATGCTTGATACGTCTCCAACGTATCTATTATTTTTGCTTCTTCCATGCTATGATATTATTATTCTTGGATGTTTTTAATATCATTTCATACATTTTTATATCATTTTTGGGGACTAACCTATTAACTTAGTGCCTTGTGCCAGTTCCTGTTTTCTGCCCTGTTTTTGTTTTACAGAAAATCAATATCAAATAAGATCAAATTGTCCCGAAACTTTTTGGAGATAAGGATCAGCGTTAACTTGGAAGCCAAGGAAGAAGCTTCCGGAGGGCCGCACATGGCACCAGGGCGCGCCCCGGGGGGGGGGGGGGGGCAGTGCCATGTGGGCCCCCTCTGCGTCCTTTTGCCCTACTTCCGCCTCTATAAATTCAGAAGAATTCCAAAAACCCTAGGGGAGCAGACGAAATAATTTTTCCGCCACCTCAAGCCTCTGTTCTCGCGAGATCCCATCTGGAGGCCTTCTCCGGTACTCCGCCGGAGGGGGAACTCATCACGGAGGGGCTCTACATCAACCTTGCCGCCTCTCCGATGATGCGTGAGTAGTTCACCATAGACCTACGAGTCCGTAGGTAGTAGCTAGATCGCTCTCTCTCTCTCTCTTTGTGTTTCTCAATACAATGGTCTCCATGATCTTCATGGAGATCCATCCGATGTAATGACTTTGTGCGGTGTGTTTGTTGGATCCGATGAATTGTGTGTTTATGATCAAATCTATCCTTGTTTTATTTGATTTCTTCTCTGATCTCTTTTATGCATGATTTAGTATAGCCTTGTATTTCTTCTCCGAAGTTTTGGTTTGGTTTGGCCAACTAGATTGGATCTTCTTGCAATGGGAAGAGGTGCTCGGTAATGGGTTCGATCTTGCGGTGCTCAATCCTAGTGACAGAAGGGGAAATGACACGCAAGTATTGTTGCCATTAAGGATAACAAGTTGGGATGAATTCTTGTTAGCGTTTATCTTGACTACATCATGTCATCGTTCTTTATGCATTACTTTGTTCTTTTGGACTTAATACACTAGATGCATGCTGGATAGCGGTCGATGTGTGAAGTAATAGTAGTAGATGCAGGCAGGAGTCGGTCTACTTGTTTTGGATGTGATGCCTATATCATGATCATTGCCTTGGATAGCGTCATAATTATTTGCTTTTCTATCAATTGCCCAACAGTAATTTGTTTACCCACCGTATGCTATTTTCTTGAGAGATGCCTCTAGTGAACTCTACGGCCCCCGGGTCTACTTTTATCATAAGATCTATCTTCTTTTCTTATACAAAAATACCAAAAATATTTTCTGCATATTTTTATCTTTTATTTTATTATCAATCTATCATATACCTTTAATCTCGTTACTTAGCCATCGAGAGATTGACAACCTCTCGTTTGCATTGGGTGCGAGGGTTTGCGTTTTGTGTGCAGGTGCTGTTTACGTGGTGTTGCTTGGTTCTCCTACTGGATTGATAACCTTGGTTTCTTAACTGAGGGAAATACTTACTCTACTGTGCTGCATCATCCTCTCCTCTCCGGGGATAAAAATCCAACGCAGTCTACAAGTAGCATATGCTAATTACATTGTTGCAAAATTTATACCTCCCAGTTTTACTTACCAGCAAAAGAAAAAAATTCTTTTATGATTTGAGACATTATTTTTGGGATGACCCACATCTTTATAAAGAAGGAGTAGATGGTATTGTTAGATGTTGTATACCTGAGCATGAACAAGAACAAATTCTTTGGAAGTGTCACTCCGAAGCTTATGGAGGACATCACGCTGGAGATAGAACTGCACACAAGGTATTGCAATCTGGTTTTTATTGGCCTACTCTCTTCAAGGATGCTCGTAAGTTTGTCTTATCCTGTGATGAATGTCAAAGAATTGGTAATATCATTAGACGTCAGGAAATGCCTATGAATTATTCACTTGTTATTGAGCCATTTGATGTTTGGGGATTTGATTATATGGGACCTTTTCCTAAGTCCAATGGGTACACACATATCTTAGTTGCTGTTGATTATGTTACTAAGTTGGTAGAAGCTATTCCAACTAGTAGTGTTGATCACAACACTTCTATCAAAATGCTGAAGGAAGTTGTCTTCCCAAGGTTTGGAGTCCCTAGATATTTGATGACCGATGGTGGTTCACACTTTATTCATGGTGCTTTTTGTAAGTTGCTTGCTAAGTATGATGTTAACCATAGAATTGCATCTCCCTATCATCCTGAATCTAGTCGTCAAGTTGAATTGAGCAATAGGGAGATAAAATTAATTTAGCAGAAGACTGTCAATAGATCTAGAAAGAATTGGTCTAAGAACTTAGATGATGCTTTGTGGGCTTATAGAACTACTTATAAGAATCCTATGGGTATGTCTCCTTATAAAATGGTTTATGGTAAGGCTTGTCATTTACCTCTTGAGTTGGAACACAAGGCATTTTGGGCAGTCAAGGAACTTAACTATGATTTCAAGCTTGCAGGTGAAAAGAGGTTATTTGATATCAGCTCACTTGATGAATGGAGGACCCATGCCTATGATAATGCCAAGTTATATAAAGAAAAAGTAAAAAGATGTCATGATAGGAGGATTCATAAATGAGAATTCAAAGTGGGTGAATATGTTTTATTGTATAATTCTCGTCTTAGATTTTTTGCAGGCAAACTTCTTTCCAAATGGGAAGGACCATATGTCATTGAGGAGGTTTATCGCTCCGGAGCCATTAAGATCAATAATGCCGTGGGCACCAACCCGAAGGTGGTGAATGGGCCACGAATTAAGCACTACATCTCAGGTACACCCATTAATGTTGAAACTAATGTTATTGACACTATTACACCGGAGGAGCATATCAAGGAGTCATTCCGGAACACTCCAGAATTCTGAAAAAGGAATAGGTATGTGATACGGTAAGTAAATTGACTCCAAAAATTCCATAAAAATACTTTCTGTTAGTTTTGGAAAATATACAAAAATAAAAGGCAGCCGAGGGGACCCACCTGGTGCCCACATGGCACCAGGGCACGCCACCCCCCCGGGGCGTGCCCTGGTACCGTGTGGGCCCCTCGTGAGCCTTCCCAACTCCGTTTTCTCCTGGATTGCTTGTTTTGCAAGATAAAAATTCTATATATAGTCCTCGGATTGTTTCGACCACCGTGTCGCAGAAATCTCCTCTGTTCTTGTTTCTTGCTATTTTTCTGGCAGATCTGAAAATATGTCGTCCCAGGATTCCGATGGGGAGAGCTATATGTCACATTATCTTGCCAATCCCAAGCTCTATGGGATTTAGATCCCTATGGATTATTCTCGGAGGAGGAACAAGAAGACAAGGAGGAGGAAGCAAGCTCGGATGAAGAAGAAATCCCTCTGCCTCAACCAGGAGATATGCATGTGGAGTTCAAGAAATCGAGCCTCCCAAACACAAGGAGAAAACCTAAGGTCCTATTTATCGCTTCCCGTTTTCTGCAGGAAAGCAAGGAAGAACTATGTCAAAGGGTGCTGAAGCTCGAACAAGAAGTTGATGACTTGAGGGAGAAAAAATTCATTCTCAAACGGAAGCTAAACAAGCTCACTGATCCTTCACCACCACCATCACCGAAGAAGGAAGCTTGATCACACGGGTATGGGCACTCCCCTTGGCTTGTGCCAAGCTTGGGGGAGGTGCCCCGGTATCGTATCACCATCACTTTTATCATCTCTACCTATTTTCAGTTCGATCCTTAGTTATTTCGTATTTAGTTGAATAAAAGTTTAGTATGATCTATTTTCGAGTGTTAGTTTCGTGATCTATCTATCTATGTAATCGAGTGAGTGTTATATAATAAAGAGTAGTTTGAGTTTTTGTGTTTCAATCAAAGCAATGAAAATAATGAAAAAGATCATATGCTAATCTTATGGTGAATAATGACATCACATAAAGAAAAGTATAGGTGGTAAAATTTATTGAAGGTTGACAAACATAGCATTGGTCAATGGTGCAATTCATGAGAAAGTTAATAAAGGAAGAGAAGATTCACATGCAAATATACTATCTTGGACATCTTTTATGATTGTGAGCCCCCATTAAGTATTGTATGTCAAACGGTTGATGTTGGACAAGGAAGACAACGTAATGAATTATGCTTGTTCATATTCACATATAAGTTATATTGTCATGGATCCTCCAACATGTGGTGCTTGCCCAATATCTTTGCTAGCCAAAAATCCGCACTAAGTAGAAATACTACTTGTGCATCCGAAACCCTTTAACCAAACTCATTGCCATGAGAGTCCACTATAACTACCTATCGATTGAGTAAGATCCTTCAAGTAAGTTGTCATCGGTGCATAAAGCAATAAAAATTGCTCTTAAATATGTATGATCTTTTATTGTAAGGGAAAATAAGTGTGGTACGAACTTGTGATGGTGAAGAATAAAAGCGACAGACTACATAATAAAGGTTGCTATCACAAGGGGCAATATCATGTGACGTTCCTTTGCATTACGAGTTGGTGCATCCAAAAACTAAAAGCGCATGACAACCTCTGCTTCCCTCTGCGAAGGGCCTATCTTTTACTTTTATGAATTTACCTTTTATGCAAAGAGTCAATAGTAATTCCCTCTATTCCATTTTGTATTTACTCTTTGGCAAGCATCATGTGGTGTGGAAAGATCTAGGCACATATATCCAGTTGAATGTGGGTGATGATGATTTATTATTGTTGACATCACTCTTGAGGTGAATAAGTTGGGAGGCAAAATTATAAGCCCCTATCTTTCTATGTGTCTGGCTGGAACTTTTTGCTCCATATGTATTATGTGAGTGTTAGCAATCATAAAAGACTAAATGATGGTTGAGTATGTGGACTTGCCAAAAGGCTCCTACATGTGACCCTTCCTGAAAATATGATGAATTGCAATTGCATTGTTGACTGAGAACATAGTTTGTTAGTTTTCAAGAAAGTTTATGCTTTATACTTCGATATTGTGATGAATTGTTACTTGCTCATGAGAAGTTTATGATAATACTTATTGTTGTTGTGATAATGATCATGATGCTTCTATATGTCCGTATTTTGTTTTATCGACACCTCTCTCTCTAAGCATGTGGGCATGTTTTTCGATATCGGTTTTCGCTTGAGGACAAGCGAGGTCTAAGCTTGGGGGAGTTGATATGTCCATTTTGCATCATCTTTTCCTACTGTTATTTATAAAGTTTTTAGTCAATATAACACTTTATGGAGTAATTCTAATGCCTTTTCTCTCTTAATATGCAAGGTTTACACAAAGAGGGAGAATGCCGACCACTGGAATTCAGGGCCTGAAAAAGCTACAGCAGAGATACCTATTCTGCACATCTCCAAATGAGCTGAAATTTCACGTAGAATTATTTTGGAATATATAAAAAATACTGGAAAGAAAATATACCAGAGGGGGGCCACTAGGTGCCCACATGGCACCCTGGTGCTGTGTGGGGCCCCTGGCCCACCTCTGGCTCCCATCTTTTGGTATATAAGGCATTTTTCCCTAGAAAAAAAATAAGAGAGAGACTTTCTGGATGAGGCGCCGCCGCCACGAGGCGGAAATTGAGCAGGAGCACTTTTGCTCTCCGGCGGAGAGATTCTGTCGGGGGCACTTCCCTCTGGGAGGGGGAAATTGAAGCCTTCGTCATCACCAACAACCTTCTCATCATGGGAGGACCAATCTTCATCATCATCTTCAACAGAACCATCTCATCTCAAACCCTAGTTCATCTCTTGTATTCAATCTTTGTATCAAAACCTCAGATTGGTACCTGTGGGTTGCTAGTAGTGTTGATTACCTCTCGTAGTTGATGCTAGTTGGTTTACTTAGTTAAATATTAAATGTTCAGATCCATTATGTTATTCAACACCCCTCTAATCTTGAACACCATGATGATGAGTGAGTAGTTACTTTTGTTCTTGAGGACATGGGAGAAGTCTTGTCATAAGTAATCATGTGAATTTGGTATTCGTTCAGTATTTTGATGATATGTATGTTGTGATTCTCTTAGTGGTGTCATGTGAACGTCAACTACATGACACTTCACCATTTATGGGCCTAAGGGAATGCATTGTGGAGTAGTAAGTAGATGCTGGGTTGCTAGAGTGACAGAAGCTTAAACCCCAGTTTATGCGCTATTCCGTAAGGGGCTGATTTGGATCCACACGTTTAATGCTATGGTTAGATTTATCTTAATTCTTTTTTCGTAGTTGCGGATGCTTGCGAGAGGGGTTAATCATAAGTGGGAGGCTTGTTCAAGTAAGAACAACACCCAAGCACCGGTCCACCCACATATCAAATTATCAAAGTAGCGAACGCGAATCAAACAAACATGGTGAAAGTGACTAGATGAAATTCCCATGTGTCCTCGAGAACGTTTTCCTTACTATAAGAACTTGTTCCGGTCTGTCCTTTGCAATAAAAAGGATTGGGCTACCTTGCTGCAATTTAGTTACACTTGTTACTTGTTACCCGTTACAAATTATCTTGCTATCAAACTACTCGTTACCGCTTATTTCAGTGCTTGCAGAAATTACCTTACCGAAAACCGCTTGTCATTTCCTTCTGCTCCTCATTGGGTTTGACACTCTTACTTATCGAAAGGACTACGATTGATCCCCTATACTTGTGGGTCATCAGTTATGAAGACCTTTTTCTGGCGCCGTTGCTGGGGAGCATAGCTATATTTGTGAAGTCACTTGTGATTTATATCCGTTGATCACTATGAAGAATCTTAAGGATGATAGAACCAAAATCGTTCCCTCTAAGACGAGGGGAGGTAAGGAACTGCCATCTTGCTCTGCTCTTGATTCGCCTTCTATTTTGAGTAAACTTGCAACACCACCACCTGCTATTAATTCTGCTATGTCTCAAGTAATTGATGATGCTACTTCTGCTATGAATGATGCTATGAATGATGCTACTTCTGCTATGAATGATGCCATTGATGATGCTAGTACTATGCTTGATAATACTATGCCACTTGGTGAATTTCTTGATGAACAACTTGCTAAGGCTAGATAAATTGAGAAAGCTAAAAATATTGAAACTCTTGAAAATTTTGATTCACCTTTCTTGCCTAGTCCTCCTACTAGACCTGAAATACCTGATGAACATTGCTTTGATAGAGAGACTGCTAGAGCTATTCTTGATTGTAATGATAGAGAAGAGGTCTTACAACTGCTTGCTGAATTGAAAGAAAAGTCTATGAGGGAGAAAATGAAATATGATCCTAAGTTTTCTACTTCTCCCATTTTTATTACCAATAAGGATTATGAGTTCTTTGTTGATCCTGAGTTGATTACTTCGGTTGAATCAGATCATTTCTATGACTATGAAACTGAAACTGTTGTGGCACATCTTACTAAGTTGAATGATATAGCCACCCTATTTGCTCATGAGGAAAAAATTCGCTATTACTATATTCTTAAGTTATTTCCTTTCTCATTAAAGGGTGATGCTAAGACTTGGTAAAATACTCTTGATCCTGGTTGTGTGCGTAGTCCCCAGGATATGATTTATTACTTCTCTTAAAAATATTTTCCTGCTCATAAGAAACAAGCTGCATTACAGAAAATATTTAACTTTGTGAAAATTGAAGAAGAGAATCTCCCGCAAGCTTGGGGGAGGCTTCTCGAATTACTTAATGCTTTGCCTGATCATCCTCTTAAGAAAAATGAAATACTTGATATCTTCTATAATGGACTAACCGATGCTTCTAGGGACAACCTAGATAGTTGTGCTAGTTGTGTTTTCCGGGAACGAACTGTTGATCAAGCCGAGGAGTTATTGACTAATATATTGAAGAATGATAATGATTGGACAATTCCTGAACCACTGCCTAAACCCACTCCGAAGAAGAGGGGTATTCTATTTCTCAGTCCCGAAGATATACAAGAGGCAAATAAATGCATGAAGGAAAAAGGTATTAAAGCTGAAGATGTTAAGAATCTACCACCTATTGAAGAAATACATGGTCTGGACACACCACCACAAGTGGTAGAGGTAAATTCTTTGTTAAAGTTTGATGATGGTGATATCCTTATAATAAACCTCCTGATCAATGCTTGTATGAATTTGATAATTATTTTATTAAGCAAGATCATTTCAATGCAAATGTTATGAAACAATTAAAATGAAATGCTTACATGATTGATCGCTTGAGTGACTTGTTGTTTAGAATTATTAATGATGTTAAAGGAGTAAGTAAGCATGCTTCTATGGTTCAAACTAAATTAGAACAAGTTGCTAAATCTCAAAGTGAATTGCTTGATGAAATGAATAAAAATATGAATTATCATGTTGTTAGAGTAATGACTAGAGGAGGTAGAAGGACTCAGGAGCCACTTTATCCTGAGGGTCACCCTAAAAGAATTGAACAAGACTCCCACAGAATTAATGTTGATGCACCTAGTCCTTCTAAAAAGAAAAAGAAAAAGAAAAATGATAGGACTTTGCATACATCTAGTGAACCAGAGGTAGAAAAACCTTCTGAAGTTAATCATGATGTTTCTATTTCTGATGCTGAAACACAATCAGGTAATGAACATTCACCTAATGACAATGATGAAGTTCATGTAGATGCCCAACAATAAAATGATAAAGAACCTGATAATGGTGTTGAAATAGAATCTGCTGAGGATCTTGATAACCCACCTCCTAAAAACAAACGCTATGATAAGGACTTTGTTGCTAGAAAGCATGGTAAAGAAAGAGAACCATGGGTTCAAAAACCCATGCCCTTTCCTCCTAAGCCTTCTAAGAAGAAGGATGAGGAAGATTTTGAACGCTTTGTTGAGTTGCTTAAACCTATTTACTTAAGTACTCGTTTGATTGATATGTTGAAAATACCCCATATGCTAAATACATGAAAGATATTGTTACTAATAAGAGGAAAATACCTGAAGTTGAAATTTCTACTATGCTTGCAAATTATTATTTTAAGTATGGTGTGCCTAAGAAATTAGGAGATCCAGGAATACCAACTATACCATGCTCCATTAAAAAAAACTATGTTAAAACTGCTTTGTGTGATTTGGGAGCCGGTGTTAGTGTTATGCCTTTCTCTTTATATAAAAGACTTGATTTGAATAAACTCACTCCCACCGAGATATCATTGCAAATGGCTGACAAATCAACTGCCATTCCTATCGGTGTTTGTGAGCATGTGCCCGTTGTAGTTGCAAATGTTACTATCTTAACAGACTGTTATACTTGATATGCCCGAGGACGACAACATGTCGATTATCCAAATATATACTTTCAGTCTCATCTAAAGAGTGTGTGCATGCATCGTAACCCTTGTTTGTCTATCCTGAAAGGTTACTAAGAGTAGGCCAATCATTGATGGTTACAAACAGCAACGCTCGTTGGTCAAATTCCTCCTGTTTGTGCTCATCTCACACACGTACACCTTTTATATCCCACAACTGTAAAAGTTCTTCAACTAATGGCCGTAGGTACACATCAATGTCGTTGCCGGGTTGCTTAGGGCCTTGGATGAGCACTGGCATCATAATGAACTTCCGCTTACCAAGGAGGAAGGTTATAGATACATAGAGTCACAGGCCAGGTGCTATGATCGCTGCTCTGCTCCCCAAAAGGATTCACGCCATCTGTACTTATACCAAACCATAAGTTCCTTGCGTCATCTGCAAACTCCGGGAACTCTCTCTCGATTTTTCTCCACTGCGACCCATCAGCGGGTACTCTCAACTTCACGTCTTTCTTACAGTCTTCTTTGTGCCATCGCAACAACTTGGCACGCCCTTTGTTTCTAAACAGACGTTTCAACCGTGGTATTATAGGACCATACCACATCACCTTGGCAGGAACCCTCTTCCTAGGGCGCTTGCCCTCAACATCACCAGGGTCATGTCATCTGATCTTATACCAGAATGCACCGCATACCAAGCATGCATTCAAATTCTCGTACTCCTCACCGCGGTAGAGGATGCGGTCATTAGGGCATGCATGTATCTTCTGCACCTGTGATCCTAGAGGGCAGAGAACCTTCTTTGCTTCATACGTACTGTCAGGCAATTCATTATCCTTTGGAAGCTACTTCTTCATTATTTTCAGTAACTTCTCAAATCCTTTGTCAGATAAACCATTCTCTGCCTTCCATCGCAGCAATTCCAGTGTGGTACCGAGCTTTGTGTTGCCAGCTTCACAATTTGGGTACAACTTCGTTTTGTGATCCTCTAACATGTGTTCCAACTTCAACTTCTCCTTTTCACTTTTCGCATTCTCTCTGTGCATCAACAATGGCCCGACGAGGATCATCAGCGGGCACATCTGGTGCCTCTTGATCTTCAGCTTCCCCCATTGCAGTATCACCGTATTCAGGGAACATAGGATAGTTGTCATCATCCTCTTCTTCTTTATTGTCTTCCATCATAACCCCTCTTTCTTCGTGCTTGGTTCAACAATTATAGCTGGGCATGAAAACGGACTTTAGCAGGTGGGTGTGAAGGATTTTCGAGGAAGAGTAATCCTTGTCATTCCAACAGTCAACACATGGACAACACATAAAACCATTCACACTGTTTGCCTGAGCCACACCGATAAAATTATGCAGGCCCGTAATGTACTCGGCAGTGCGTCGGTCACCATACATCCATTGATGGTTCATCTACATTATATAATTAAGTATATCAAAAACCATTACAGAATATCATGAATAGAGAAATGACCAAATTAATACAAGTTCATCACATTAAAACCAAAGTACAGTAGTGATCAAATGTTATTATTGTAAAAACAAATACATAAAGTTCATACATAGTTCTCATAAAACAACATACAACTATCTAGAGCATCTAAAACATACATTGAAACTAACATACAACTATGTAAAACATTTAAATGCAACAACAAATGCGATCAAAATCGCAACTAAGGTAACAATTGATCCAACAGCATAATGATACCAAGCCTCTTTATCAATGACATATTTTCTAATCTTTGTAATCTTCAAGCACATTGCATCCATCTGGATCTTGTGTAGATCGACGACATCGGCAACATGCAACTCCAATTTCATCTTCTCTTCTTCAATTCTTTTCAATTTTTCTTTGAAATAATTGTTTTCTTTTTCAACAAATTTGGGTCGGTTGGAATATCCGGTTCACATACCTCCTAGATAAAAATATCTATGTCAAGTTGGTCGGCATAATTGTCATAAACACTAAATGAAACAAATAGTTATAACAGATAATATACAACATCCGAATCATAGACCGGACGAGAGCCGACGGGGGCGGATATCAAAACCATGGCACTATATAATAACGAACAATAATACAAGTAAGAAAATTATACAAGTAACTATGTAAATCATAAAAGATTTTTTTTAAAAGATAAGAAAAAGAGGCTCACCATGGTGGTGCCGGCGACGAGATCGGCGCGGGCGATCGACGGGGGTGAGGACAGGGACGGGGACGGGACGGCACCCTACACATGTGCAAACTAAGAAGTTAATTTGAGCTCAAATTGCATCTAAATCAAATAAACTCCCACATACACTCGTCCCCCAAAATGAGCATGAAATGAGCTAAACTAGCAATGAGAGATGAAAGGATGAAGTTGCTAACCTTTTAGAACACTTGGATAGTTGGTGCACCGCCAAATCTTGGGGAAAATGGAGCTTGGAGGAAGAACAGAGGAGAAGAATGGATTGTGTGGCTCGGGCAAGAAATAGGAGAAAGCTTAAGTGTTGCTCAGGCACCTCATATCATGTTTGTTTTGTGTGAACTCAAGTGGCATCATGCTCTCAGGCATTGCATCGAACACCTCTTGTGCATAGGATGGGAAAACAAACTAGCACACACCTCCCACTATGATCCGGAAAAAAACAGAGGAGAGGGCGGGCAGGGGTATATATAGGCAAACTTTTAGTCCCGGTTGGGGTCTAAAACCGGGACTGAAGACAGACCTTTAGTCCCGGTTCCAGACACGAACCGGGACTAAAGGGCTAAAGGTCCCATTCGAACCGGGACTGATGCCTGCCGAGCCCCGGCCTGCGTCCTAGCCGCTCGAACCGGGACTAATGCTCACATTAGTCCCGGTTCGTAACGCGACCGGGACTATTGCTCCGATCCGGCTAGAACCAAAGCCCTGTTTTCTACTAGTGAATGACAGTAGTATGCAAATGAAATCATGCTCAATGGTGATTGACTTGTAGTACCGGGTGATCCTGTAAACACTCTTGGTACGCACTAATCTCAGTGGCCAAGAGTTGGGAATGAATTCTTCGCTTTGTACTCTGTGGATAGAGCTGGACCTTGTTATTCTCCATGTCGACACGAATCAAATACTGGCTTGTGCACTCTACTAGACGCCGGCGTGTGCAGTGTGGTGTGTGATCCACCACCCTGTGACAAGTGAAAACTAGGTAGATGATGCCTTCTTCATGGATAACAGGACAAGGAACCACGGAGAAAGCTTTGGGATGCCGGTAGAACGGTAGGTCACGTTTCCCTAGATGTTTCCAACATTGTACTTGCTGCTTATGGTCCACTCTGACAGGTTAGGTGACAGAGTATAGACGGTCAGATCAAAGTGTTTGCCCGGCACGTGTTCAGCATTGTCGTCCAAGCAGACGAACTTGATGGCGTCGCCAACACAGGCCATGGAACGAAACGCCTCGGCGGAGTGGTGGTGGTATCGAGGCCGGGGGCTGGCAGAGAGGTGGTTGTTTTGATGCCGCCAGGGGCCACTGTTATTTTAGGATGGAGATCGACAATCTAGAGGCAAGGGAATGAAACGGAGCTCTGGGTTGTCGGAGTTGTTGAAGTCTTTCCCCAGATCATATGCCACCATGCCTCTGAGCAGATCCACCCAGCAGAGGACAGACCCACGATAAGAGAAGCACATGTGACCGCAGAAGGTTCGTGGAAGGGGCAGGCGCACAGGTTGCAAGACCCATCCTGGGGCGGACGACTTCCACAGCCAGACCGCTGCTTGGGAATATCCTGCCCTGAGCCTGACAAGTTCGGCAAGAACGTAGCCGCCGTCATCCCCGCTGCACATGACGAGGGCCGACTTGGACCATATGGCGGCAGGGTCATCGTCGTCGGGAAGCTGGGGGATCGCAGAGAGGGAGCTCTTGCTGGCGTCGTAGATCAGGTAGCCTCCCATCGTCATCATATGGGCACCAGGGCGGTGCATGCCGGCGTACAGGGCGACCAGTTTCTTGTCCGAGCTGGAGATGCGTCCCGAGTCCAGGTTGCCGCATGCCGACGGGAGCCCGACGGGTTGCGGCGGCCGTAGTATGCGGAGGGAGGAGAGTTCCGGTGGAGAGGCGACGACAACGGCGTGGGCCTTGAAGGTCCGCAGGTACTCGGTGACTGCCTCAATCATCTCTTTGCGTCTCGGTCGCTCTTCTCTTGCTTCCGAGCCGTCGCAGAGTGACTCGCCGCCGGACACCGCATCGTCGTCGGAGAAATCGACCTCGCGCTTGAGCAGAACCATCGAAGGGGCCATGGCTGGTAGCTAGCTAGCTACGGATTACGGTTGGGTGGAGGGAGAAGGGATTTGGGGGTTTATGGTGGCGGGTTGGCTAGGGTTAGCGTTGGCTGGAGGAAGCAGCGATTTGGGGATCGAGAAAGGAGGAGGGTTTGCCCGGTAGATCTAAAAAGAGTAAGAGAGGACTCGCTCGGAGGATTGTGGGATCGATCAGCGGACGGCCGGTGGGTACATTCTACGCCGGAGCTCTGCCGATTTCGTCCATATAAGGAACTCGAGGAGGATCGAAGCCCGGAAGACCAACTCGAAGAAGAAGTGTCGTCATCCGTCCAATTGCTGGCCTGCGAGGAGTAAAACCCCCAACCTAAACTATTAGCCAGAGCCCTAGGCAGTGACCTACTGATTCGAGGGGGTGAGGGGATCAGTTGGCTCGCCAATCGTCTGATCGTGTCACCAAGGGTATCTGATCACATCGTTAACACCGCGCTCCCACGCTCATGTCCTCCTTCTCCCATGGTTTATCGTCGTCGCCCCATTGTCGCAAAGAAAAAATTGTGGATGTAGATGGTGCATCAAAGAAGGACCTCCTTGACAACTGTAAAATCTAAATTTCTATCCAAGGGGAGGAATTTTGAATTTGAAAATGTGAGAAGAAGGTTTATTTACCACATGTAACTACGAGTGCACTAACACATGATTTTGGCAGAACTAATAAAGACCTTGAAACAAGCACCGCCGAAGATGTAATTAATTGTAGAGAAAAACTTAACTTAAGATTGGTCAGCACACGGAGATGAGCGACTGGTATGAGCTAGAGCTCTCTATGTGATATCCAAGGCGCACTTACATGTATTTTACATTTTTGAATAAAAGGTGACAGGCTTTCCAGTTGATCCTCTACTCTTTTTTTTGCGAGGTAAAGGGAGTTTTATTGCAAAGGAATAGTGTTACAGTCAAGAGGCCACAAATCCTCAATACAGGGTGGAACCGAGACTAACCACACAGCAGTTGCACTCTCGGTACGGCTATACTGGGCCAGCCGATCTGCAACTCTATTTTGACTACGAGTAATTTTTTGAGGATAAAACTCCCTGCTACTCATTAACTCTCTAATCTCCCGGACCAGATGTCCATACGCCGAGTGCTGCAGACCATTGTTTGATAAACAAGACAGTGCTTCAGATGAATCCGACTGAACAATTACTGGAAGAGTCGAATGTTGAATGGCTAGGGCCATCCCTAATACTACCTGCACTGTTTCTAAGGACCATACCAGCAGCCGCAGAACCATCTGAAGGCTGAAAGGACCCATCCATTGAAAGAGCGACGTGGCCATGCTCCGGAGCTGGCCATGGCACTGTCGGAGTAGACGCCTTCTCTATAGTGATAGGGATAGCCGAAGATGGCATTTTTCCTTTGATAATCTCCTCTGAAGAGAAGCGTCCAGCCAATATAATTGATTTGTAATAACTGTCGAGGAAATCCACCGTTACCTGGACTGGTGGAATCTCCTTCCCATGAGTTTGGTCTGTACGCAGTTGCCATACCCGCCAAATTAGCATAATTATCATATCTCGAACGTCGTCCGAGCACCTGGACAGCAAATGCAGGAGCCATTCGTTCCCGTTATCCACAAGAAACTCATCAGGGGGAAGGGGCCATCTCTCCCGCATGCCAAGCCAAATATTCCTGGCTTGAATACAAGTTACAAGAGCATGGAAAGTACCTTCCTCCTCTATTCCACATACAGGGAACGTCGAGCATTTGGCCAGATGCCTAAATACTTTGCATTTTTCTGTTGGTAGTGCAGCCAAGGCAACCTTCCAAGCAGAAATTTTCATCTTTTGTGGAACGGAGGATTTCCATATACAATTCGAGATCGAACGAGTGCCATCCGGTGCTAAACTGGATGAACCCCCCGCAACAGCGACATTATGATCACGTGTAGCCAGCTTATAAGCACTCTTGACTGTAGAAACACCAGTCTTTTCCGGGTACCAGGAGATAAAACCTGAACGCTGTCTTGGAGAAGTTCGGATCTTAAGAATGTGCTGAATGTCCATAGACCAAAAATGATTACGTAATCGATCCAGCCTCCATGCTCCGTTTCCATCCAAAAAGTCAGACACACGTTTGAATCGACAGTTACGCTTCGGCGTAATGGGTCGGTAGGAGGAGGGCCTAGGGATCCAAGGATCTCTCCAGGTTCTTATGAGAGACCCATCCCCTACCCGCCAAATAATTCCTTTCTTCAACAGTTCAAGACCATGTAAAATTCCTTTCCACACCGCTGAACCATTACCAGAAAACACAGTGTCTAGTAGATGCCCCGATGGATAGTATTTAGCTTTCAGTAATCTTGCACATAAACTATTTGGAGAGTCCAGGAGTCTCCAGGTTTGCTTCGCAAGGAGGTCTTGATTACATTCAAGAATTGGGAGCTTGAGAGAACAGTTATATCTTCAACCACTTGAATCAGCAATATAACTTGCCAACTAGCGAGTAGCTCAACCCATTTGACACATGTGTTGTGTAGTTAAATGTATTAAGTCCTAGTTCCTAAGTCTTACAGACAACTGCACCCTGCGCTTATTCTAGAGACTATTCAGCGTCTTTCAAAAAATGAAACCAGAAGCTTACTTTGGAGAGCAGATCGTTCCAAATGGCCCCCAGTGCAGCTGTTTTCACCAACATTTTCTCCAACTTGCCCTTCTGAAACTAAATGGAATCAAAATGTGATGGCGGTGAAGAACTATAGAACATACAGAATCACATATGAATATATGATGCACATCATACCACGACTGATGAGGATAATGTTAAGGTTGCAAGCTCGGGAGGATGCTAAATTCCCGATGTCTGGAATTATGAATGTGGCTTCGGTGTGATCTTTACTACCAAATTTACCAAAAGATGTAAGCAAATAGGCCTGAATGAATCGATATATCGAAGCGTGCTGCATAACATTGTGTAATTAATAAGAGATTGGTACAAAATATTGATTTTAAAACTAAGAAAAGGTAGACTTACCCCTTTAAGTGAAATGTTACTAGTAGGTGTAGCTAACAGAACATAAAGAGGGAAGTTATTCTGGTCTGGACATGCAATATTTGTACCTCGAGAGAGTGATACAGTTAGTTGAATCCTGCATCCATAAGCACAAACACTGGTCAGCATTTGCATGATGTAACATATAAGATTAAATTTTGATAGTGGTTAGTACTTGTAGTATCACAGAGGTTACACATGCAAGAACTTAATTTCTGAGGCCTTGTTTAGCCCAGCTACGATTTTTGTGTATGTAGGGCACCAACCAAGCTACCATTTCTTGGTGCTTGTTTAGCCAAACTACCATTTTGGTGTATGTAGGGGCAGCAGCCATCTAGCTCTATGTCCAATATTCCTAACTAAAAGTAGTTGCCATACAATATGGAATATAGTGAATATTCCTTATTGTGTTGAATAATATTGCTGCACCGAATATTTTGGAACGGAGTGAGTAATAGTGAGTCAACACTTGCATACTGCCAGTACCTCTTCTTTCGTCTTGCTTCTATCATGTAATCAAGGCATCTTTGCAGGAAAGCGGGCTGCAAAAGTCAATGAGCCATCATTGTTACATATAATCCGTGTCAAATGACACCAGATTTTAAGAAGAAAATTACATTTTTAGCAGCTCGGAGTTGAATAATATTGTACCACTCAATTGGTTTGCAGTACAACTTGAAACTTTCTTCAGAAGCAAGCTTCTCATCCGGACACAATTGAGGGCACATCTGGTCTGCGGACAAGGTTAAAGAAATACGCACCGGACTCCCCGGTACATAATTTGCACCAGCATCAAATAAACAAGATACAGGTCATCTGTTTTCACTATTAATATTTGCCATGTTTACATGGTTTCATATCTTAAAAGCAGCTAAATAGACATAGATCAACTCAACTAGCTAGTTTCTGGAATCAGGACAAGACCAAGAAACATACAGCACAACTTAGATTTAAAGTGGGGAGTCTCATTAATTCAAGAAAAATCAGAACTTGCCATATACTAGTTTATAGATGTGCAACCATTATATTTATCCACAGAGATCACCAACCAGTGATTTGTCAATAGACAGTAGCCATTTTAGTAATTCCCAGATGCAAACAAGGTTAGCAACATATAAACTTGAATTAAGCAACCATATTAATTTTTTGAACAACTTACTGTCATAAGGAGACTTCACTATCTACCACAACAAAATACCCCCCAACAGGTATAAGGATGCAGCGCGCAATCCGACTCGAGTTCTAACATCGTGTGTATCTCTTCCCCAGCCTAAGCAACCATATTAATTTTTGGAACTACTTACTGTCATAAGGAGACTTCACTATCTACCACAACAAAATACCCCCCAACAGGTATAACAATGCAGCACGCTATCCGACTGGAGTTCTAACATCGTGTGTATCTCTTCCCCAGCCTCAGGGTTGTTATCATATAGTAACCCTGCATGACGCTTACCATGCATGCCCCCCTAAGAGTGTGTTTGGTTTGGGAACGAAGTGGAATGGAATATAGTAACCCTGTATGCCGCTTACCATGCATGTCCTCGGTTACTATCAAACATAAGAACGGGGCCTAGGCATGGCACGGACCCGTTACGTTCCCCTCCATGATACAAACCAAACACACCCTAAGTGTACTAGTGGAATGAGCTGGTTGTACCCAGAGGCTAGCTGCAACCCAGCATTCCTCCCTCCCCATGAACACACACACGCTAGATAGCATGAGCCTGCCGTGCCTAAAGGCGTGGCTCTGCATTTCCTTGCCCTAGTTTTCAACCTTTCATGAATTATCGCTCCGATCAATTGCCGAACTTCCACTAGTAGAAAACAGGGCTTTGGTCCGGAGCATTAGGCCCGGCCTGGTTTGGGCCCGGGACTAATGTGATCATTAGTCCCGGTCCCAACGGCTAGGAGTGAACGGGGGCATGGCGACAATTAGTCCCGGTTCATTTGTGACCTCTAGTCCCGGTTGGTGATACCAACCGGGACTATAGGGGTGGTGGCAGGCTGGGGCCCCCGCGAGCCCCTTTAGTCCCGGTTGGTATCACCCACCGGGACTAGAGGTGGACCTTTAGTCCCGGTTTGTATCACCAACCGGGACTAAAGATGTCCCTATATAAACCCCTACATCGTACACCCCGAGCTCGAGCTCATCCTCTCTGTTTTCTCCTTTCTCTCCTCTCTGATTTCTTCCCCTAGCTCGAGCTCATCCTCCATTTTTGCCAAGATTTGTCAAGATTTGAGGCACCCCATCTATCCAAGTGTTCTAAAAGGTTAGCAACTTTGTCCTTTCATCTCTCATTGCTAGTTTAGCTCGTGCAATGCTCTATAAGTATAGTCATTTGTGGTTTTTAGTTTGGTAGTAATTATTGATGGAAATATGCCCTAGAGGCAATAATAAAATGGTTATTATCATATTTCCTTATTCATGATAAAGGTTTATTATTCATGCTAGAATTGTATTGACCGGAAACTTAAATACACGTGTGGATACATAAACAAATACCGTGTCCCTAGTGAGCCTCTACTAGACTAGCTCGTTGATCAAAGATGGTTAAGGTTTCCTAACCATAGACATGAGTTGTCATTTGATAACGGGATCACATCATTAGGAGAATGATGTGATGGACAAGACCCATCCGTTAGCTTAGCATACGATCGTTCTGTTTATTGCTACTGCTTTCTTGAATGTCAAATACATGTTCCTCCGACCATGAGATCATGCAACTCCCGGATATCGGAGGAATACCTTGTGTGCTATCAAACGTCACAACGTAACTGGGTGATCATAAAGATGCTCTACAGGTATCTCCGAAGGTGTCTGTTGAGTTGGCATGGATCGAGACTGGGATTTGTCACTCCGTGTTTCGGAGAGGTATCTCTGGGCCCTCTCGGTAATGCACATCACAGAAGCTTGCAAGCAAAATGACTAAGGAGTTAGTCACGAGATGATGTATTACGGAAAGAGTAAACAGACTTGCCGGTAACGAGATTGAACTAGGTATGGAGATACCGACGATCGAATCTCGGGCAAGTAACATACCGACAGACAAAGGGAATTGTGTATGTTGTCATAACGGTTCGACCGATAAGATCTTCGTGGAATATGTAGGAACCAATATGGGCATCCAGGTTCCGCTATTGGTTATTGACCGGAGAGTCGTCTCGGTCATGTTTACATCATTCCCGAACCCATAGGGTCCGCACGCTTAACGTTCGTTGACGATATAGTGTTATATGAGTTATGTGAATTGGTGACCGAATGTTGTTCGGAGTCCTGGATGAGATCACGGACAAGACGAGGAGCTCCGGAATAGTCCGGAGGTAAAGATTGATATATAGGACGATGATATTCGGACACCGGAAGAGTTTCGGGACGTACCGGTGATCGTCGGAGCACCGGAAGGTGTTCCGGGAGGCCCCGGGAAGTATATGGGCCTTATGGGCCAAACGAGGGGAGCACACCAGCCCACAAGGGGCTGGTGCACCCCTCCCCAAGCCGCAGCCCATGGGGAGACAAGGAAAGGGGGGAGTCGGCCTCCCCCTTCCTTTTCCCCTCTCCCCTTTCCTTTCCCGGAGGACAAATATGGAAGGGGGGGGGGGGCGCCAAGGGGCAGGCGCCCAAGGGGCCGGCCGGCCACCTTGGGGCTCACCCTGGCCGCCTCCCCTCCCCCCCACTATATATATATGTGAGGGGGGCGCCTCACAAGGGCACGGACAACATCTTAGCCGTGTACAGCGCCCCCCTCCACCGTTTACTCCCTCGGTCATTTTTCCGTAGTGCTTAGGCGAAGCCCCGCGGAGACAGTTGCACCATCACCGTCACCACGCCGTCGTGCTGCCAGAACTCATCCACTACTATGCCCGTCTTGCTGGATCAAGAAGGCGAGGACGTAATCGAGCTGAACGTGTGCTGAACGCGGAGGTGCCGTACGTTTGGTGCTCGGTCGGTTAGATCGCGAAGCTGTTCGACTACTTCAACCACGTTGTCTTAACGCTTTCGCTTACGGTCTACGAGGGTACGTAGACACACTCCCCACTCTCGTAGCTATGCATCTCCATGGATAGATCTTGCGTGTGCGTAGAATTTTTTTTGTTTTCCATGCAACGTTCCCCAACAGTGGCATCATGAGCCAGGTCTATGCGTAGATGATATGCACGAGTAGAACACAAAGAGTTGTGGGCGGTGATGTTCATACTGCTTACCACCAACGTCTTATTTTGATTCGGCGGCATTGTGGGATGAAGTGGCCCGGACCAACCTTACATGTCCACGTACATAAGACCGGTTCCACCGACTGACGTGCAACTTGTTTTGCATAAAGGTATAATAGTAGAGAAGGAGTTTCTCTCGAAAGAAGTGAGTGGGAGGAAAGTAGAACTTGATGAGGTAATTGTACCTTCTCTCGAATTGGAAAGTAGCTCATCAGAGAAAATCGTTCCCTTGATGCCTACACCAACAAGAGAGGAAGATAATGATAAAGATCATGAAACTTCAGATCAAGTTACTACTGAACCTCGTAGGTCGACCAGAGTACGTTCCGCACCAGAGTGGTACGGTAATCCTGTTCTGGAAGTTATGTTGTTAGACAACGGCGAACCTACGAACTATGAAGAAGCTATGATGATCCCGGATTCCGACAAATGGCTTGAGGCCATGAAATCTGAGATAGGATCCATGTATGAGAACAAAGTGTGGACTTTGGTGGACTTGCCCGATGATCGGCAAGCCATTGAGAATAAATGGATTTTTAAGAGGAAGACAGACGCTGATGGTAATATCACTGTCTACAAAGCTCGACTTGTCACGAAAGGTTTTTGACAAGTTCAAGGGGTTGACTACGATGATACTTTCTCACCCGTAGCGATGCTTAAGCCTGTCCGAATCATGTTAGCAATTGCCGCATTTTATGATTATGAAATCTGGCAAATGGATGTCAAAACTGCATTCCTTAATGGATTTCTTAAAGAAGAGTTGTATATGATGCAACGAGAAGGTTTTGTCGATCCTAAGGGTGCTAACAAAGTGTGCAAGCTCCAGCGATCCATCTATGGACTGGTGCAAGCATCTCGGAGTTGGAATATACGCTTTGATGAGGTGATCAAAGCATATGGTTTTGTACAGACTTACGGTGAAGCCTGTATTTACAAGAAAGTGAGTGGGAGCTCTGTAGCATTTCTAATATTATATGTGGATGACATATTGTTGATTGGAAATGATATAGAATTTCTGGATGGCATAAAAGGATACTTGAATAAGAGTTTTTCAATGAAAGACCTCGGTGAAGCTGCTTATATATTGGGCATCAAGATCTATAGGGATAGATCAAGACGCTTGATAAGACTTTCCATGAGTACATACCTTGACAAGATTTTGAAGGAGTTCAAAATGGATCAGTCAAAGGAGTTCTTGCCTGTATTGTAAGGTATGAAGTTGAGTAAGACTCAAAGCTCGACCACAGTAGAAGATAGAGAGAAAATGAAAGTCATTCCCTATGCCTCAGTCATAGGTTCTACAATGTATGCCATGCTGTGTACCACACCTGATGTGTGCCTTGCCACATGTCTGGCAAAGGGGGTACAAGAGTGATCCAGGAGTGGATCACTGGACAACGGTCAAAATTATCCTTAGTAACTAGAGGACTAAGGAAATGTTTCTCGATTATGGAGGTGATAAAGAGTTCGTCGTAAAGGGTTACGTCGATGCAAGCTTTGACACCAATCTGGATAACTCTGAGTAGCTGATGACCCACAAGTATAGGGGGTCAATCGTAGTCCTTTCGATAAGTAAGAGTGTCGAACCCAACGAGGAGCAGAAGGAAATGACAAGCGGGTTTCAGTAAGGTAGTTTCTGCAAGCACTGAAACAAGCGGTAACCGATAGTTTGATAGCAAGATAATTTGTAGCAAGTAACAAGTGACAAATGTAAATAAGGTGCAGCAAGATAGCCCAATCCTTTTGAGTGCAAAGGACAGGCCGGAACAAGTACTTATAATGATGCAAACGTTCTTGAGGACACACGGGAATTTCATCTAGTCACTTTCATCATGTTCATTCGATTCGCGTTCGTTACTTTGATGATTTGATATGTGGGTGGACCGATGCTTGGGTGCTGTTCTTACTTGAACAAGCCTCCCACTTATGATTACCCCCTCTCGCAAGCATCCGCAACTACGAAAAGAGAATTAAGACAAAGTCTAACCATAGCAATAAACGTGTGGATCCAAATCAGCCCCTTACGAAATAGCGCATAAACTGGGGTTTAAGCTTCTGTCACTCTAGCAACCCATCATCTAATTACTACTCCACAATGCATTCCCTTAGGCCCATAAATGGTGAAGTGTCATGTAGTCGACGTTCACATGACACCACTAAGAGAATCACAACATACATATCATCAAAATACCGAACGAATACCTAATTCACATGATTACTTATGACAAGACTTCTCCCATGTCCTCAAGAACAAAAGTAACTACTCACTCATCATCATGATGTTCAAGATCAGAGGGGTATTGAATAGCATAAAGGATCTGAACATTTAATATCTCACAAGGCAAACCAACTAGCATCAACTACGATAAGTAATCAACACTACTAGCAAACCACAAGTAGCAATCTATAGTTTTGATACAAAGATTGGAAACAAGAGATGAACTAGGGTTTGAGATGAGATGGTGCTGTTGATGATGATGATGAAGATTGGTCCTCCCACGATGAGAGGGTTGTTGGTGATGACGGAGGCTTCGATTTCCCCCTCCCGGAGGGAAGTGTCCCCGGCGGAATCTGCCCGCCGGAGAGCAAAAGTGCTCCTGCTCTAGTTCCGCCTCGTGGCGGCGGTGCCTCGTCCCGAAAGTGTCCCCATAAAAGTTTTAGGGTAAAATGAGCTATATACCAGAAGGAGGAGGCCGGAGGTGGGCCAGGGACTCCACATGGCACCAGGGCGCGCCCCAGGGGGGGCGCCCAGGTGCCATGTGGGCACCTGGTTGGCCTCCTCCAGTAACTTCTTGGCCCAGTATTTTTTATATATTCAGAAAATAATCTCTGTTGAATTTCAGCCCATTTGGAGTTGTGCAGAATAGGTATCTCTGATGTAGCTTTTTCAGGCCCTGAAATCCAGCTGCCGGTATTCTCCCTCTTTGTGTAAACCTTGCATTTTAAGAGAGAAAAGGCATTAGAAATACTCCATGAAGTGTTATATTGAATGAAAACTTTATAAATGACAGCAATAAATCATGATGCAAAATGGACGTATCAACTCCCCCAAGCTTAGACTTCGCTTGTCCTCAAGCGAAAGCCGAAATCGAAAAACATGCCCACATGCTTAGAGAGAGAGGTGTCGATAAAATAAAATACGGACATGGAAGCATCATGAACAATATTATAGCAGCAATGATTATTATCATGAACTTCTTATGAGCAAGTAAGAATTCATCACAATACTGAAGTATGAAGCATAAACTTTCTTGAAAACTAACAAACTATGTTCTCAGTCAACAATGCAATTGCAATTCATCATACTTTCAGGAAGGGTCACATGTAGGAGCCTTTTGGCAAGTTCACATACTCAACTATCATTTAGTCTTTCATGATTGCTAATAGTCACACCATACATATGGAGCATCAAGTTTCAGCCAGACACATAGAAAGATAGGGGCTTATATTTCCCTCCCAACTTATTCACCTCAAGGGCGATGTCAACAATAATAACTCATGCTCATCCACGTTCAACTGGACATATGTGCCTAGATCTTTCCCCACCACAAGATGCTTGCCAAAGAATAAAATAAAAAGGAATAGAGAGAATAACCTTGACTCTTTGCATAAAAGTAAAATAAAAAGGAATAGAGAGGTTGCCATGCGCTTTCAGTGTTGGATGCACTAACTCTTATTGCAAAGGAACGTCACGTGATATTGCCCCTTGTGATAGCAACCTTTATTATGCAGTTTGTCGCTTTTATTCTTCACCATCACAAGTTTGTACCACGCTTGTTTTCCCTTACAATAAAAGATCATACATATTTAGTAGCAATTTTTATTGCCTTATTGCACCGATGACAACTTACTTGAAGGATCTTACTCAATCCATAGGTAGGTATGGTGGACTCTCATGACATGAATTTGGTTAAAGTGTTTTGGATGCACAAGTAGTATTTCTACTTGGTGCGGAATTTTGGCTAGCATAAATTTTGGGCAAGCACCCCATGTTGGAGGATCCATGACAATATACCTTCTATGTGAATATGAACAAACATAACTCATTATGTTGTCTTCCTTGTCCAACCTCAACCGTTTGACATACAATACTTAATGGGTGCTCACAATCACAAAAGATGTCCAAGATAGTGTATTTGCATGTAAATCTTCTCTTCCCTATTAACTTTTTCATGCAATTGCACCAATGACGAATGCTATGTTTGTCAACCTTCAATAAAATTTACTACTTATACTTTTCTTTATGTGATGTCATTACTCACCATAAGATTAGCACATGATTTTCATTCTTTTCATTTTTTTTGATTGATGCATAAAAGTAAACAAGCAAACTCAAACTACTCTTTATTATATAACTCTCACTCGATTACATAGATAGATAGATCACGAAACTAACACTCAAAGATAGATCAAACTAAACTTTTATTCTACTAGATCACGAAATACTAAGGATCGAACTGAAAATAGGTAAAGATAATAAAAGTGATGGTGATACGATACCGGGGCACCTCCCCCAAGCTTGGCACAAGCCAAGGGGAGTGCCCATACCCGTGTGATCAAGCTTCCTTCTTTGGTGATGGTGGTGGGGAAGGATCTTTGAGCTTGTTCAGTTTCCTCTTGAGCATAAAATTTTGTTCCTTCAGATCATCAACTTCCTGCTCGAGCTTCAATATCCCTTGGCATAATTCTTGCTTGCTCTCCTGCAGAAAATGAGAAGGGATAAACAAGACCTTGGGTTTTCTCCTTATGTTCGGGAGGCTCGATTTCTTGAACTTCACGTGCATGTCTCCCGGCTGAGGTAGAGGGATCTCTCCTTCATCCGAGCTCGCTTCCTCCTCCTTGCTTTCTTGTTCCTCATTTGAGAACAACTCATAGGGATCTAAATCCCCATAGACCTTTGGGTTGGCAAGATAATGTGAAATATGGCTTTCATCATCGGATTTTTGGGACGACATATTTTTGGATCTGCCAGAAAACAGCAAGAAACAAGAACAGAAGATATCTCGCGATGCAGTGGTCAAGTCAATCCAGCGAGTATATATAGATTTTTTTAATCTTGTATAACAAGTAAACGGAAGGAAAAACGGAGTCGGGAAGGTGCACCAGGGCCCCACATGGCACCAGGGCGCGCCCCAGGGGGGGGGGGGCGCCCAGGTGCCATGTGGCCACCTGGTGGGCCCTCTCGGCTTCCTTTTATTTTTGTATTTTTCTAAATATTCCAAAATGGACTGTAGATATTTTTATGGAATTTTTGGAGCCGGTTTACTTACCGTATCACATACCTATTCCTTTTTCAGTATTCTGGAGTGTTCCGAAAGGACTCTTTGATATACTCCTCCGGTGTAATAGTATCAATAATATTAATTTCAACATTTATGGGTGTACCTGAGATGTAGTGCTTGATTCTTTGTCCATTTACCACCTTCGGGTTGGTTCCCGTGGCATTATTGATTTTGAAGGCTCCGGAACAATAAACCTCCTCGATGACATAAGGTCCTTCCCATTTGGAGAGGAGTTTACCTGCAAGGAATCTAAGACGAGAATTATACAATAAAACATATTCACCCACTTTGAATTCTCATTTCAGAATCCTCCTATCATGCCATCTTTTAACTTTTTCTTTGAACAACTTGGCATTGTCATAGGCCTGGGTCCTCGATTCATCGAGAGAGCTGATATCAAATAACCTCTTTTCACCTGCAAGCTTGAAATCATAATTAAGTTCTTTAACAGCCCAAAAAGCCTTATGTTCCAATTCAAGAGGTAAATGGCATGCTTTCCCATAAACCATTTTGTAAGGAGACATACCCATAGGATTCTTATATGCAGTTCTATAAGCCCACAAAGCATCATCTAATTTCTTAGACCAATTCTTTCTTGATCTATTGATAGTCTTTTGCAAGATCAACTTTATCTCCCTATTGCTCAACTCAACTTGACCACTAGATTGAGGATGATAGGGAGATGCAATTCTATGATTAACATCATACTTAGCAAGCAACTTACGGAAAGCACCATGAATAAAATGTGAACCACCATCAGTCATTAAATATCTAGGGACTCCAAACCTAGGGAAAATAACTTCCTTAAGCATTTTAATAGAAGTGTTGTGATCAGCACTATTAGTGGGGATAGGCTCTACCCACTTAGTAACATAATCAACAGCAACAAGAATGTGTGTATACCCATTGGACTTCGAAAAAGGTCCCATATAATCAAAGCCCCAAACATCAAAAGGTTCAATAACAAGAGAATAATTCATAGGCATTTCCTGACGTCTACTGATATTACCAATCCTTTGGCATTCATCACAAGATAAGACAAACTTACGTGCATCCCTGAAGAGGGTAGGCCAATAAAAACCGGATTGCAATACCTTATGTGCGGTCCTGTCTCCAGCGTGGTGTCCTCCATATGCCTTAGAGTGACACTTGCGAAGAATTTGTTCCTGTTCATGCTTAGGCACACAACGTCTAACAATACCATCCACACCTTCTTTATAGAGATGTGGATCATCCCAGAAATAATGTCTCAAATCATAGAAAAACTTTTACTTTTGCTGATAAGTAAAACTAGGAGGTATAAACTTAGCAACAATATAATTAGCATAATCAGCATACCAAGGAGTACTATGAGAAACATTAATAGTAGCTAGTTGCTCATCAGGAAAACTATCATCAATAGGTTGTGGGTCATCAAGCACATTTTCCAATCTAGACAAGTTATCAGCCACAGGGTTGTCAGCCCCCTTCCTATCAACAATATGAAGATCAAATTCTTGTAATAAAAGAACCCACCTGATAAGCCTAGGCTTAGCATCTTTCTTCTCCATAAGGTACTTGATAGCAGCATGATCAGTGTGAATAGTAACTTTGGAATCAACAATATAAGATCTAAACTTATCACATGCAAACACAACTGCTAGAAACTCTTTTTCAGTAGTAGCATAATTCCTTTGGGCAGTGTCCAAAGTTTTACTAGCATAATGAATAACATTCAACTTCTTATCAACTCTCTGTCCTAGAACAGCACCAACAGCATAGTCACTAGCATCACACATAATTTCAAAAGGTAAATTCCAATCAGGTGGCTGAACAATAGGTGCAGAAATTAAAGCTGACTTAAGAGTTTCAAAGGCTTCTACACAATCATCATCAAAAACAAAGGGAACATCTTTTTGCAGAAGATTGGTAAGAGGCCTATAAATTTTAGAGAAGTCCTTAATAAATCTCCTATAGAAACCAACATGACCGAGAAAACTTCTTATACCTTTGATATCCTTCGGGCATGGCATCTTCTCAATAGCATCAACCTTAGCCTTATCAACTTCAATACCTCTTTCAGAGATCTTGTGGCCCAAGACAATACCTTCATTAACCATAAAGTGGCACTTCTCCCAGTTCAAGACTAGATTTGTTTCCTCACATCTCTGCAAAACTCGATCAAGGTTGCTCAAGCAATCATCAAAAGAAGTTCCGTAAACGGAAAAGTCATCCATGAAAACCTCAACAATCTTTTCACAAAAGTCAGAGAAGATAGCAGTCATACATCTTTGAAAGGTAGCAGGTGCATTACATAAACCAAAAGGCATGCGTCTATAAGCAAAAGTTCCAAAAGGACAAGTAAAGGTGGTTTTCTCTTGATCAGATTGTGCAACAGGTATTTGAATAAAACCAGAATAACCATCTAGGAAACAAAAGTGTGTATGCTTAGACAACCTTTCTAACATTTGATCAATAAAAGGCAAAGGATAATTATCTTTCCTAGTAGCTTTATTCAACTTTCTAAAGTCTATCACCATCCTATAACCAGTTACTATCCTCTGAGGAATAAGCTCATTCTTATCATTAGGAACAACAGTAACACCACCCTTTTTAGGAACACAATGAACTGGACTTACCCATCTACTATCAGCTATGGGATAGATTATACCTGCTTCCAGAAGCTTTAATATTTCAGTTCTTACCACCTCTTTCATTTTTGGATTCAATCGGCGTTGGTGGTCAACAACAGGTTTAGCATCTGGCTCCATATTAATTTTGTGCTGACATAGAGTGGGACTAATGCCCTTAAGATCATCCAGAGTGTATCCAATAGCGGCACGATGCTTCCTTAGAATTTTTAACAACCTCTTTTCTTCATGTCCTGAAAGGTTAGCGCTGATAATAATAGGATATATTTGCTTTTCATCAAGATAAACATATTTCAAAGTATCAGGCAATGGTTTCAATTCGAAGACAGGATCACCCTTTGGTGGAGGAGGACCTCCAAGAGTTTCAACAGGCAAATTATGCTTAAGAATAGGCTACTGATTAAAGAAAACCTTATCTATTTCATTCCTTTCATTCATATCTAAATCATTCTCATGATCAAGAAAATATTGTTCTAAAGGATCAGTAGGAGGAACAGCAATAGAAGCAAGACCAACAATTTCATCTTTGCTAGGCAATTCTATATCATGTGGCTGTCTACGAAACTTAGAGAAATTAAACTCATGAGACACACCACCAAAATCAACACTAACAATTTCCTTAGCACAATTAATCTGAGCATTAACAGTATTCAAGAAAGGTCTACCAAATATTATAGGACAAAAATCATCTTGTGGTGACCCAAGAACAAGAAAATCAGTAGGGTATTTGATCTTACCGCACAAGACTTCAACATCTCTGACAATACCAAGTGGTGAGATAGTATTTCTATCTGCAAGCTTTATAGTAACATCGATATCCTCAATTTCAACAGGTGCAATATGATTCATGATTTCTTGATAAAGAGTAAAAGGAATAGCACTGACACTAGCACCCACATCACATAAGCCATGATAACAATGATCTCCTATCTTAACAGAAATAACAGGCATGCCAACCACTGGTTTATTCTTATGCTTAGAATCAGGACTAGCAATTCTAGATGCATCTTCACAAAAAGAAATAACATGCTCGTCTAGTTCATCAACCAAAAGATCTTTAACTATAGCAACACTAGGTTCTACCTTAATTTGCACAGAAGGTGTATATGTTCTAACATGACTCTTCCTAACCACAGAAGAAACCTTAGAGTGTTCTTTAATTCTAACAGGAAAAGGTGGTTTCTCAAAATAAGAAGTAGGAACAACTGGGTCAACATTGTAAACAATAGTTTTCTCTTCCTTAACCTCTAGGGGTTCTTCCTTTAATTCTATAGGAGGATGGTATTTAAACCATTTCTCCTTAGGAAGATCAACATGTGCAGCAAATGATTCACAAAAAGAAGCTACTATCTCAGAGTCAAGTCCATACTTAGTGCTAAATTTCTGAAAAGCATCGGTTTCCATAAAAGATTTAACACAATCAAACTCAAGATTTATACCTGACTCATTACCTTTGTCGATCTCCCAATCCTCATAGTTGCGCTTAATTTTCTCAAGAAGATTCCATTTGAATTCAATAGTCTTCTTCGTAAAAGAGCCAGTCGAAGAAGAATCAAGCATATTTCAATCATTATGAGAAAGCCGAGCATAAAAGTTTTGAAGAATTATTTCTCTTGAGAGCTCATGACTGGGGCATGTGTGAAGCATATACTTGAGCCTCCCCCAAGCTTGAGCGATACTTTCTCCTTCACGAGGCCAGAAGTTATAGATATAATTCTGATCACGATGAAGCAAATGCATAGGATAAAATTTCTGATGGAACTCCAATTTCAATTGATTCCAATCCCATGTGTCAGTATCATCACATAGCCTATACCATGTCAATGCCTTTCCCTCCAAAGATAAAGGGAATACTTTCTTCTTAGGCCTATCTCCAGATAAACCTGCAAGCTTAAACAATCCACAAATTTCATCCACATAGATCAAGTGCATATCAGGATGTTTAGTTCCATCTCCTACATAAGGATTAGCTAGCAATTTCTCAATAAGACCAACAGGAATTTCATAAGCAATATCTTCAGTAGCTTCAGTAGGTGGTGGAGAGGCAACTCTAGTGGTTTCCGGTCGAGGTGAAGATACCCCGAACAAGCCTCTCAAAGGATTACTTTCCATAGTGACAAGTAGCAATAAATTTCAGCACGTAACAAAAATGTTTCCTTACCAATTTCCACTTACCAAAGGCGCTTCACTCCCCGGCAACGGCACTAGAAAAGAGTCTTGATGACCCACAAGTATAGGGGGTCAATCATAGACCTTTCGATAAGTAAGAGTGTCGAACCCAATGAGGAGCAGAAGGAAATGACAAGCGGTTTTCAGTAATGTAGTTTCTACAAGCACTGAAACAAGCGGTAACAGATAGTTTGATAGCAAGATAATTTGTAGCAAGTAACAAGTGAAAATGTAAATAAGGTGCAGCAAGATAGCCCAATCCTTTTGAGTGGAAAGGACAAGCCGGAACAAGTACTTATAATGATGCAAACGTTCTTGAGGACACACGGGAATTTCATCTAGTCACTTTCATCATGTTCATTCGATTCGCGTTCGTTACTTTGATGATTTGATATGTGGGTGGACCGGTGCTTGGGTGCTGTTCTTACTTGAACAAGCATCCCACTTATGATTACCCCCTCTCGCAAGCATCCGCAACTACGAAAAGAGAATTAAGACAAAGTCTAACCATAGCAATAAATGTGTGGATCCAAATCAGCCCCTTACGGAATAGCGCATAAACTGGGGTTTAAGCTTCTGTCACTCTAGCAACCCATCATCTAATTACTACTCTACAATGCATTCCCTTAGGCCCATAAATGGTGAAGTGTCATGTAGTCGACGTTCACATGACACCACTAAGAGAATCACAACATACATATCATCAAAATACCGAACGAATACCGAATTCACATGATTACTTATGACAAGACTTCTCCCATGTCCTCTAGAACAAAAGTAACTACTCACTCATCATCTTGATGTTCAAGATCAAAGGGGTATTGAATAGCATAAAGGATCTGAACATTTAATATCTCACAAGGCAAACCAACTAGCATCAACTACGATAAGTAATCAACACTACTAGCAAACCACAAGTAGCAATCTATAGTTTTGAAACAAAGATTGGATACAAGAGATGAACTAGGGTTTGAGATGAGATGGTGCTATTGATGATGATGATGAAGATTGGTCCTCCCATGAAGAGAGGGTTGTTGGTGATGATGAAGGCTTCGATTTCCCCCTCCCAGAGGGAAGTGTCCCCGATGGAATCTGCCTGCCGGAGAGCAAAAGTGCTCCTGCTCTAGTTCCGCCTCGTGGCGGTGGCGCCTCGTCCCGAAAGTCTCCCCATAAAAGTTTTAGGGTAAAATGAGCTATATACCAGAAGGAGGACGCTAGAGGTGGGCCAGGGCCTCCACATGGCACCAGGGCGCGCCCCAGGGGGGGCGCCCAGGTGCCATGTGGGCACCTGGTTGGACTCCTCCAGTAACTTCTTGGCCCAGTATTTTTTATATATTCAGAAAATAATCTCCGTTGAATTTCAGCCCATTTGGAGTTGTGCAGAATAGGTATCTCTGATGTAGCTTTTTCAGGCCCTGAAATCCAGCTGCCGGTATTCTCCCTCTTTGTGTAAACCTTGCATTTTAAGAGAGAAAAGGCATTAGAAATACTCCATGAAGTGTTATATTGAATGAAAACTTTATGAATGACAGCAATAAATCATGATGCAAAATGGACGTATCAGTAGCAAACTGGATACGTATAATGGAGCAATCATTTGGAATAGCTCCAAGTAAAGCGTGATAGCAGCATCTACAGTATGACATAAGGATTTGCAAAATACACATGGATCTGAATGTTGCAGAACCATTGACTAAATATATCTCTCACAAGCAAAACATGATCACACCTTAGAACTCTTTGAGTGTTAATCACATGGCGATGTGAACTAGATTATTGACTCTAGTGAACTCTTTGGGTGTTAATCACATGGCGATGTGAACTAGATTATTGACTCTAGTGCAAGTGAGAGACTGATGGAAATATGCCCTAGAGGCAATAATAAAATGGTTATTATCATATTTCCTTATTCATGATAAAGTTTTATTATTCATGCTAGAATTGTATTGACCGAAAACTTAAATACATGTGTGGATACATAAACAAATACCGTGTCCCTAGTGAGCCTCTACTAGACTAGCTCGTTGATCAAAGATGGTTAAGGTTTCCTAACCATAGACATGAGTTGTCATTTGATAACGGGATCACATCATTAGGAGAATGATGTGATGGACAAGACCCATCCGTTAGCTTAGCATATGATCGTTCTGTTTATTGCTACTGCTTTCTTGAATGTCAAATACATGTTCCTCCGACCATGAGATCATGCAACTCCCGTATACCAGAGGAATACCTTGTGTGCTACCAAACGTCACAACGTAACTGGGTGATCATAAAGATGCTCTATAGGTATCTCCGAAGGTGTCTGTTGAGTTGGCATGGATCGAGACTGGGATTTGTCACTCCGTGTTTCGGAGAGGTATCTCTGGGCCCTCTCGGTAATGCACATCACAGAAGCTTGCAAGCAAAATTTCTAAGGAGTTAGTCACGAGATGATGTATTACAAAATGAGTAAAGAGACTTTCCGGTAACGAGATTGAACTAGGTATGGAGATACTGACGATCGAATCTCGGGCAAGTAACATACCGACAGACAAAGGGAATTGTGTATGTTGTCATAATTGTTCGACCGATAAGAACTTCGTGGAATATGTAGGAACCAATATGGGCATCCAGTTTCCGCTATTTTTTAATTGACCAGAGAGTCGTCTTGGTCATGTCTACATCATTCCCGAACCCGTAGGGTCCTCACGCTTAACGTTCGTTGACGATATAGTGTTATATGAGTTATGTGAATTGGTGACCGAATGTTGTTCGGAGTCCCGGATGAGATCACGGACATGACGACGAGCTCCGAAATGGTCCGGAGGTAAAGATTGATATATAGGACGATGATATTCGGACACCGGAAGAGTTTCGGGACGTACCGGGTGATCGTCGGAGCACCAGAAGGGGTTCCGGGAGGCCCCGGGAAGTATATGGGCCTTATGGGCCAAACGAGGGGAGCACACCAGCCCACAAGGGGCTGGCGCGCCCCTCCCCAAGCCGCAGCCCTTGGGGAGACAAGGAAAGGGGGGAGTCGGCCTCCCCCTTCCTTTTCCCCTCTCCCCTTTCCTTTCCCGGAGGACAAATATGGAAGGGGGGGGGGGGGCGCCAAGGGGCAGGCGCCCAAGGGGCCGGCCGGCCACCTTGGGGCTCACCCTGGCCACCTCCCCTCCCCCCACTATATATATATGTGAGGCGGGCGCCTCACAAGGGCACGGACAACATCTTAGCCGTGTGAGGTGCCCCCCTCCACCGTTTACTCCCTCGGTCATTTTTCCGTAATGCATAGGCGAAGCCCTGCGGAGACAGTTGCACCACCACCGTCACCACCCCGTCGTGCTGCCGGAACTCATACACTACTTTGCCCGTCTTGCTGGATCAAGAAGGCGAGGACGTCATCGAGCTGAACGTGTGCTGAACGCGGAGGTGCCGTACGTTCGGTGCTCGGTCGGTTGGATCGCGAAGCTGTTCGACTACTTCAACCGCGTTGTCTCAACGCTTCCGCTTACGGTCTACGAGGGTACGTAGACACACTCCCCCCTCTCGTAGCTATGCATCTCCATGGATAGATCTTGCGTGTGCGTAGAATTTTTTTTGTTTTCCATGCAACGTTCCCCAACAATTATGTGGGAGTTTATTTGATTTATATGCAATTTGAGCTCAAATTAACTACTTAGTTCATATGTGTAGGTGTGGTTTACTTAGTGCCTTCCCGTCCCCGTCCTCACCGTCGTCGATCGCCTGCGCCGTCCCGTCGCCGGCACCACCTTGGTGAGGCTCTTGTTCCTATCCTTTTTGTGAAAAAAAATTGTTATTTGTATGTTTTAGATAGTTGCTTGTATAATTTTCTTACTTGTATGATTGTTTGTTATATATAGTGCCATGGTTTTCATATCCGTCCCAGTCAGCCCTCGTCCGGTTTATGATTCAGATGTGGTATATTATCTTTTATAACTATTTGTTTCGTGTTTATGACAATTATGCCCATCAAGTTGACATAGATATTTTTATCTAGGAGGTATGTGAACCGGAAATTGCAACCGACCCTCTTGTCGAGAAGTTAAATTTAGTTGAAAAAGAAAACGAGTATTTGAAAGAAAAATTGAAAAGAATTGAAGAAGAGAAGATGAAATTGGAGTTGTATGTTGCCGATGTCGTCAATGATCACAAGATCAAGATGGATGCAATGCGCTTGAAGATTAGAAAGATTAGAAAATATGTCGTTAATAAAGAGGCTTGGTATCATTATGCTGTTGGATCAATTATTATCTTAGTTGAGATTTTGATTGCATTTGTTGTTGCATTTAAATGCTTTAGCTAGATAGTTTTATGTTGTTTTATAAGACTAAGTGTGTATGATCTTTATGTATGAACTTGTATTAATTTGGTCTTTTCGGTGTTGTGTAATGAAGATGAGCCGGCAATGGATGTACGATGACTGACGCTCTCCCCAGTTCATTAATGGCGTGCATAGTTTTCTGCGTGCGGCTGAGGCAAACAAGCGCACTGGTTTTATGTGTTGTCCATGTGGTGTCTGTAAGAATGATAGGAATTACTCTAGCTCAAAAGTCCTTCACGTCCACCTGCTTACGTCCGGTTTCATGGCCGGCTATAACTGGTGGAACAAGCACGGAGAAAGAGGGGTTCTAGTGGAAGAGAATGAAGAAGAATAGGATGATGACAACTATACTAGGTTCCCTGAATACGATGGTACTACAATGGGGGAAGAAGCTGAAGAAGAGGCATCAGATGAGCCCGCTGATGATCTTGGTCGGGCCATTGTTGATGCAAAGAGAAACTGCGCAAGTGAAAAGGAGAAGTTGAAGTTGCAGCGCATGTTAGAGGATCACAAAAAATTGTTGTACCCAAACTGCGAAGATGACAAGAAAAAGCTGGGTACCACACTGGAATTGCTGCAATGGAAGGCAAAGAATGGTGTATCTGACAAGGGATTTGAGAACTTGCTGAAAATGTTAAAGAAGATGCTTCCAAATGACAACAAATTGCCCGACAGTACGTACGAAGCAAAGAAGGCTGTCTGCCCTCTAGGATTAGAGGTGCAGAAGATACATGCATGCCCTAATGACTGCATCATCTACCGCGGTGAGGAGTACGAGAATTTGAATGCATGCCCGGTATGCGGTGCATTGCGCTATAAGATCAGCCGCGATGACCCTGGTGATGTTGAGGGCGAGCGCCCCAGGAAGAGGATTCCTGCCAAGGTGATGTGTTATGCTCCTATAATACCACGGTTGAAACATTTGTTCTAAAACAAAGAGCATGCCAAGTTGTTGCGATGGCACAAAGAAGACTGCAAGAAAGACGGGAAGTTGGGAGTACCCGCTGATGGGTCGCAGTGGAGAAAAATCGAGAGAAAGTGGCCGAAGTTTGCAGATGACGCAAGGAACTTATGGTTTGGTATAAGTGCAGATGGCATTAATCCTTTTGGGGAGCAGAGCAGTGATACGTCTCTGTCCTATCTACTTTTCCAAACACTTTTGCTCTTGTTTTGGACTCTAATTTGCATGATTTGAATGGAACTAACCCGGACTGACGCTGTTTTCGGCAGAATTGGCATGGTGTTGTTTTTGTGCAGAAATCAAAGTTCTCAGAACTGGACGAAACTTTCTTTGGATTTTTTATGGAATAAATAAGGAATTATGGAGCCAATACCCAATGCAACAGGGCCCTAGGTGGCCTCATGGCACCTGGGCGCCCCCCCGGGGCGCGCCTAGGTGGTGTGTGGGCCCCTGGCAGCTCCCCTGACCCTACCTCCAGGCCTATTAATTCACATCTTCCGAGAAAAAAAATCAGAGAGGAAGAATTATCACGTTTCACGAGACGAAGCCACCGCCACCTCATGTTCTTCATCGGGAGGCCAAATCTGGAGCCCGTTTGGGGCTCCGGAGAGGGGGATCTTCGATCTTCGTCATCACCAACCTCTCTTCATCGCCAATTCCATGATGCTCCTCACCGGGAGTGAGTAATCTCTTCGTAGGCTCGCTGGTCGGTGATGGGTTGGATGTGATCGATCATGTAATCGAGTTAGTTTTGTTAGGGCTTGATCCCTAGTATCCACTATGTTCTGAGATTGATGTTGGTATGACTTTGCTATGCTTAATGCTTGTCACTAGGGCCCGGTGCCATGATTTCAGATCTGAACCGTTTATGTTTTCACCAACATATTTTTGTTTTAGATCCGATCTTGCAAGTTGTATGCACCTGCTATGTGTTATGATCCGCATCCCCTAGGGTGACAATAACTGGGATTCTTTCCGGTGATTACCGTAGTTTGAGGAGTTCATGTATTCACTATGTGTTAAAGCTTTGTTCCGGTTCTCTATTAAAAGGAGGCGTTAATATCCCTTAGTTTCCTTATGGACCCCGCTACCACGAGAGGGTAGGACAAAAGATGTCATGCAAGTTCTTTTCCATAAGCACGTATGACTATTTACGGAATGCATGCCTACATTGTATTGACGAACTGGAGCTAGTTCTGTGGCGCCCTAGGTTATGACCGATACATGATCGATATCATCCAACACACATCCATCATCACCGATCTAGTGCCTACGAGTTTCCACATATCGCTACTTGCTACGTTACTATTGTTGCTGCTACTGTTACTCTTGCTACAAATCTGCTACTGTTACCGTTACCATTACTATTGCTACTTTTGTTACTTGCTATCAAACTATCATATTATCTTGCTACTAATCACTTTGCTACAGATATTTAGTCTGCAAGTGTGGATGAATTGACAACTCAACTACTAATACTTCCAAGTATTCTTTGGCTCCCCTTGTGTCGAATCAACAAATTTGGGTTGAATACTCTACCCTCGAAAATTGTTGCGATCCCCTATACTTGTGGGTTATCAAGACCTTTTTCTGGCGCCGTTGCCGGGGAGCATAGCTATATTTGTGAAATCACTTGGAATTTATATCTGTTTGCCACTATGAAGAATCTTAAGGATGATAGAACCAAGATCTTTCCCTCTACTACGGGGACAGGTAAGGAACTACCATCTAGCTCTGCACTTGATTCACCATCTATTTTGAGTAAGCTTGCAACACCACCACCTGCTATGAACTCTGCTATGTCTCATGTTATTGATGATGCCACTTCTACTATGAATGATGCTACTTCTCCTTTCTATGATGCTGCTGATGATGCTAGTACTATGCTTGATACTACTGTGCCACTTGGTGCTTTTCTTGATGAACAACTTGCTAAGGCTAGAGAAATTGAGAGAGCCAAGAGTGCTGAAACTCTTGAGAATCTTGATTCACCTTTATTGCTTCGTCCTGTTGTTAGAGCTGAAATACCTGATGAATATTGGTTAGATAAAGAAACTGCTTTAGCTATTCTCGATTGCAATAGTAGAGAAAAGCTTTAGAATTGCTTGCTGTGTTGAAAGAAAAATCTATGAAGGAGAGGATGAAGTGTGATCCTAAGTTTGATACCTCTCCCATCTTTATCACTGATTAGGATTATGAGTTCTCTGTTGATCCTGAGTTGATTACTTTGGTTGAGTCTGATCCTTTCTATGGTACTGAATCTGAAACTGTTGCGGCACATCTTACTAAGTTGAATGATATTGCTACTCTTCTTGCTCATGAGGAAAAGATTTGTTACTACTATATTCTTAAGTTGTTCACTTTTTCATTAAAGGGAGATGCTAAAGCTTGGTACAATACTCTTGCTCCTGGCTGTGTGCGTAGTCCCCAGGATATGATTTACTACTTTTCTGAAAAATATTTCCCTGCTCATAAGAAACAAGCTGCCTTGCAGGAGATATTTAACTTTGTGCAGGTTGAAGAAGAGAGTCTCCCACAAGCTTGGGGGAGGCTTCTCCAGCTACTTAATGCTTTGCCAGATCATCCTCTGAAGAAAAATGAAATACTTGATATCTTCTATAATGGTATAAATGATGCTTTTAGGGACTACCTAGACAGTTGTGCTGGTTGTGTTTTCAGGGAACAAATCGTTACTCAAGCGGAGGAATTATTAAAGAATATATTGAAAAATGATAATGATTGGACACTTGCTGAACCACTGATGACCCACAAGTATAGGGGGTCAATCGTAGTCCTTTCGATAAGTAAGAGTGTCGAACCCAACGAGGAGCAGAAGGAAATGACAAGCGGTTTTCAGTAAGGTAGTTTCTGCAAGCACTGAAACAAGCGGTAACAGATAGTTTGATAGAAAGATAATTTGTAGCAAGTAACAAGTGACAAATGTAAATAAGGTGCAGCAAGATAGCCCAATCCTTTTGAGTGCAAAGGATAGGCCGGAACAAGTACTTATAATGATGCAAACGTTCTTGAGGACACATGGGAATTTCATCTAGTCACTTTCATCATGTTCATTCGATTCGCGTTCATTACTTTGATGATTTGATATGTGGGTGGACCGGTGCTTGGGTGCTGTTCTTACTTGAACAAGCCTCCCACTTATGATTACCCCCTCTCGCAAGCATCCGCAACTACGAAAAGAGAATTAAGACAAAGTCTAACCATAGCAATAAACGTGTGGATCCAGATCAGCCCCTTACGGAATAGCGCATAAACTGGGGTTTAAGCTTCTGTCACTCTAGCAACCCATCATCTAATTACTACTCCACAATGCATTCCCTTAGGCCCATAAATGGTGAAGTGTCATGTAGTCGACGTTCACATGACACCACTAAGAGAATCACAACATACATATCATCAAAATACCGAACGAATACCGAATTCACATGATTACTTATGACAAGACATCTCCCATGTCCTCAAGAACAAAAGTAACTACTCACTCATCATCATGATGTTCAAGATCAGAGGGGTATTGAATAGCATAAAGGATCTGAACATTTAACATCTCACAAGGCAAACCAACTAGCATCAACTACGATAAGTAATCAACACTACTAGCAAACCACAAGTAGCAATCTATAGTTTTGATCCAAAGATTGGATACAAGAGATTAACTAGGGTTTGAGATGAGATGGTGCTGTTGATGATGATGATGAAGATTGGTCCTCCCATGAAGAGAGGGTTGTTGGTGATGATGAAGGCTTCGATTTCCACCTCCCGGAGGGAAGTGTCCCCGGCGGAATCTGCTCACCGGAGAGCAAAAGTACTCCTGCTCTAGTTCCACCTCGTGGCGGCGGCGCCTCGTCCCGAAAGTCTCCCCATAAAAGTTTTAGGGTAAAATGAGCTATATACCAGAAGGAGGAGGCCGGAGGAGGGCCAGGGCCTCCACATGGCACCAGGGCACGCCCCAGGGGGGGGGGGCGCCCAGGTGCCATGTGGGCACCTGGTTGGCCTCCTCCAGTAACTTCTTGGCCCAGTATTTTTTATATATTCAGAAAATAATCTCCGTTGAATTTCAGCCCATTTGGAGTTGTGCAGAATAGGTATCTCTGATGTAGCTTTTCAGGCCCTGAAATCCAGCTGCCGGTATTCTCCCTCTTTGTGTAAACCTTGCATTTTAAGAGAGAAAAGGCATTAGAAATACTCCATGAAGTGTTATATTGAATGAAAAATTTATAAATGACAGCAATAAATCATGATGCAAAATGGACGTATCAACCACCGCCTGAACCTACCCCGAAGAAGAGGGGTATTCTATTTCTTAGTCCCGAAGATATGCATGAAGCAAAGAAATGTATGAGGGAAAAAGGTATTAAAGCTGAAGATGTGGTGGACCCACTTGTGGACTTCCGGACCCCTCCGGAATCCTCCGGAACCTTCTGGAAGCTTCCCGGTAGAATACCGAAAAAACTGCACCTTTTTCCGGAACCCAAAATATGACTTCCCATATATAAATCTTTACCTCTCGGCCATTCCGAGACTCCTCGTGACGTCCGGGATCTCATCCGGGACTCCGAACAACATTCGGTTACCAATTCACATAACTCATATAACACTATATCGTCAACGAATGTTAAGCGTGCGGACCCTACGGGTTCGGGAATGATGTAGACATGACCGAGACGCCTCTCCGGTCAATAACCAATAGCGGAGCCTGGATACCCATATTGGTTCCTACATATTCCACGAAGATCTTATCGGTCGAACCGTAATGACAACATACGTAATTCCCTTTGTCCGTCGGTATGTTACTTGCCCGAGATTCGATCGTCGGTATCTCCATACCTAGTTCAATCTCATTACCGGCAAGTCTCTTTACTCGTTCCGTAATACATCATCCCGTAACTAACTCCTTAGTCACTTTGCTTGCAAGCTTCTTATGATGTGCATTACCGAGAGGGCCTAGAGATACCTCTCCGAAACACGGAGTGACAAATCCCAGTCTTGATCCATGCCAACTCAACAGACACCTTCGGAGATACCTGTAGAGCATCTTTATGATCACCCAGTTACGTTGTGATGTTTGATAGCACACAAGGTATTCCTCCGGTTTCCGGGAGTTGCATGATCTCATGGTCTGAGGAACATGTATTTGACATTCAAGAAAGTAGTAGCAATAAACAGAACGATCATATGCTAAGCTAACGGATGGGTCTTGTCCATCACATCATTCTCCTAATGATGTGATCCCGTTATCAAATGACAACTCATGTCTATGGTTAGGAAACCTTAACCATCTTTGATCAACGAGCTAGTCTGGTAGAGGCTCACTAGGGACACGGTATTTGTTTATGTATTCACACATGTATTTAAGTTTCCGGTCAATACAATTCTAGCATGAATAATAAACCTTTATCATGAACAAGGAAATATAAAATAATAACAACTTTATTATTGCCTCTAGGGAATATTTCCATAAATTGATGTGTACCTAAGGCCATGAGTTGAAGAACTTTTACAGTTGTGGGATATAAAAGGTGTACGTGTGTGGGATGAGCACGAACAACAAGAATTTGACCTACGAGTGTTGCTGTTTGTAACCATCAATGATTGGCCTGCTCTTAGTAACCTTTCAGGACAGACAAACAAGGGATACAATGCATGCACGCACTGTTTAGATGAGACCGAAAGTATATATTTTGATAAATGTAAGAAGAATGTGTACCTGGGATATCGTCGATTTCTTTCGATCAAGCATCTCTTAAGAAAGAAAGGCAAGCATTTCAAAGGTGAGGCAGATCACCGAAAGAAGCCTGACCACCGTACTGGTGATCATATACTTGATGTGGTCAAGGATTTGAAAGTAATCTTTGGAAAGGGTCCTGGCGGACAATCTGTTCCGAATGACGCTGACGGACACGCACCCATGTGGAAGAAGAAATCTATATTTTGGGACCTACCCTATTGAAAGTCCTAGAGGTCCGCTAGGCTTCTTGGGCCTGTATGGGAAGACAAAAGATACACCGGAGGCACGGGAGGACCAGCAACGTATGCACGAAAAAGACGGCATGCATCCAAAGCAGTATCAAGGTCCTGCCAGCTATGCTCTTACCAAAGAAGAGAAGGAAATCTTTTTTGAATGCCTGCTCAGTATGAAGGTCCCGGCTGGCTTCTCGTCGAATATAAAGGGAATAATAAATGTGGCAGAGAAAAAAATTCCAAAACCTAAAGTCTCATGACTGACACATGATTATGACGCAATTACTTCCGGTTGCATTGAGGGGGCTTCTACCGGAAAATGTTCGATTAGCCATTGTGAAGCTATGTGCATTCCTCAATGCAATTTCTCAGAAGGTAATCGATCCAGAAATCCTACCAAGGTTACAGAATGATTTGGTGCAATGTCTTGTCAGTTTCGAGTTGGTGTTCCCACCATCCTTCTTCAATATCATGACGCACGTCCTAGTTCACCTAGTCGAAGAGATTGCCATTCTGGGTCCTGTATTTCTACACAATATGTTCCCCTTTGAGAGGTTCATGGGAGTCTTAAAGAAATATGTTCATAACCGTGCTAGGCCAGAAGGAAGCATCTCCAAGGGCCATGAAACAGAGGAGGTTATTGAGTTTTGTGTTGACTTTATTCCTGACCTTAAGCCGATTGGTATTCCTGAATCGCGACATGAGGGGAGACTGAGTGGAAAAGGCACGCTAGGAAAGGATTCAGTAATATGTAGGGACGGGCATTCTTGGGCGCAAGCACACTACACAGTTCTACAAAATTCCACCTTGGTGGCTCCGTATATTGAGGAACACATGGATATTGTACGCTCCAAGAACCCGGAGCAGTCTGACCGCTGGATTAAACGTACACACATGGTGACTTTCGATGGTTGGTTGCAAACACATCTCATGAATGACGACACTGTTGGAGATGAGCTGTACTTGTTGGCCAAGTCACCATCTTCGACTATATTGACTTTCAAAGGGTACGAGATTAATGGGAATACATTTTACACGATCGCCCAAGATAAAAAGAGCACCAATCAAAACAGTGGTGTCCGCTTTGATGCAACAAACAACAATAGGAAAAAGGACACATATTATGGTTACATAGAGGAGATATGGGAACTTGACTATGGACGTTCTTTTAAGGTCCCTTTGTTTCGGTGCAAATGGGTCAATCTGATAGGAGGCGGGGTAAAGCTAGACCCGCAGTACGGAATGACAACAGTGGATCTCAACAATCTTGGGTACACAGACGAACCATTCGTCCTAGCCAATGATGTGGCACAGGTTTTCTATGTGAAGGACATGTCTACCAAACCGAGAAAAAGAAAAAAATAAGGAAGCGAATACATCATACGGTGAGCCAAAGTGCCACATAGTTCTTTCAGGGAAAAGAAACATCGTGGGAGTGGAGGATAAGACAGACATGTCAGAAGATTATGAAAAGTTTCATGAAATTCCTCCCTTCACAGTGAAGACTGACCCAAGTCTAGGAGATATGCCCTAGAGGCAATAATAAATGTTATTATTTATCTCCATGTTCATAATTATGTTTATGTTCCATGCTATAACTGCTATGGTTCTCGAGTCTACAATAACCACGAGGCTCGGAGGAAGACTCATATGCACGTGTGGAATAATAAACGGTAAAATGTATTCCTAGTCTGGCCTCTAAGACTAGCTCAAGTGTTGCATGATGGTTTTGTTTTCCTGATCATGGGCATGACTATGCCGGTAACTTTGAGGGCACAATGTTAGGAGAACACTTGTGTTGAATCGACCCGATTGATGTTATGCTATGAGATACATTCGTCACAAGTTAATGGTTAATAACACAGAGATGGTTTACGTTTGCATAATTCCTTAGACCATGAGAGTATCGAGTTTCTTCATGCTTGCTTCATGAACTTTGGGGTTTGGTAAACGTCATCCGTAAATGGGTGGCTATTACGGTGGCTTACAGGTTCATGGAAAAATATGTCAAGTAACTTGATAGCTCAAGATTGGGATTTGCTCCTCCGATGATGGAGAGATATCTCTGGGCCCTCTCGGTGTTACGGTATCCATCATCGTCTGGCCAGACACATTGTGATTTGATTACTGGGATGCCGGAACACGGAAACGAGAAAAGAGAACAAAACCGGTAACGAGGTAACTGGCATAGTGGACAAGTTGTTGATCCACGGGGATGCAGAAAATCTCACCTCGGGTATTTGTAACATATCGCGAAGCAATAGGAATAGCACACGGAACTGGAGGTTCACTCGAATATTCATTCGTGTGGGTATAGGGGTCAATATGGGTGTCCACGGCTCCGATGTTGATCATTGATCGGAAAGAGTTCCGGTCATGTCTATACTTCACCGAACCTATACGGTCACACGCTTAAGGGTCATCTATCTGCTGAATACTAGACAGGGAGTCTGAGAGAAAGTCACCGGAAAAGTTTCGGAGACAGCGGAAAAGTTCCGGAGAGAGAGCACCGGAATAGTTTCAGTAAAACTGAAAAGTTGGTTCAGGGTATACCATTAAGTCCAATTGGTTTCGGCACAGGCCTAGAAATTCTTGGAGGGTGCCAGAATGGTTCTGGGAACTTCTGGGATTTTTCGGAGAAAAAAACCCGGAAATGTTCCGGAGCTGCCGGAACCGCTTTGTTTGCTTTTCGCAGATGAAAATCACTAATCCGGAATTGTTTCGGAACGCGTCCAAAATCATTTGTGTGGGTACTGGAATTATTCTAAGACCCGCAGAAATATTTTCGGATTTAACGGTCGCGGAAAATTGGTTCCGTGAATAGTGAAAGTGCTTTTTGGGTGTCTTCTTGGAGAAGCTACCTTGAGGGCCTTTTGGTATTTTTCCCCTTAGCTTCTTGGAGAAGCTACCCTTGGGCTTGGCCTATAAATAGGGGTGGAGGGGGCTGCCTAAAGACTCACTCTATCTCAACATACACATGCCATTTGACTTGTGTGGCTTCTCTCTCCCTCCCACGAAAAGAGTTTCGTAGAGCCGAAAGGCTGTCTGGGTTCTGGTGGGAACTAGTTCTGGACGGCGAAGCCCTGCCGGATAGATGACACCGTATGTGTGCAACCCTGTAGAGAGGTCGTAGGTTCGATCTTTTTGCCCGAGGGGCTGTTCGAGGGTCCTCCCGAAGGGCTGTCCGAGTTACTGTCCGAGTTTCGGGGGTCCTCCCGAAGGGCTGTCCGTGAGGCCTCCCGGAGGGCTGTCCGAGGATCCGTCCGGTGGGACTATCCGAAAGACTGTCCAGAGGCCTCCCGGAGGGCTGTCCGAGGATCCATCCGGTGGGACTATCCGAAAGACTGTCCAGAGGCCTCCCGAAGGGTTGTCCGAGGATCCGTCCGGTGGGACTATCCGAGGGACTGTCCCGAGGCCTCCCGAAGGGCTGCCCGGAGATCCGTCCGGTGAGCTGACGAGGGAGTACATCCTCGCGGTTGGGAGGTTGTAAAATCCTAGCTGCGGGGATCTGCACCGCCGATCGTCATCGACTCTACTTCCGCTGCGCTACGAGTCAGTAACGAAAAAGATGAAACCTTGTATGCAGTCTCCATAGTGTTCCAGGGCTGGTGCGTAGGTCGGAAATTTTTTGTTTTCTGCTGCGTTCCCCTACAGTGGCATCAGAGCCGTGCTATGTGTAGATGCAGGTTGCGATCTAGAATACATGAGATGTATGGGTGTTGCACAATATAATTAGGTAGTAGATGAGTTCTATTGCTGAAAATTATTTGTGCGGGTAGCAGATGAAATCTGTTACCCGATGTTCTTGTTGCTTCCCTGGAATTTGCATATTTCTGATCTTGATAACAGTATGGTGGAGTTTCAAAGTTCTGGCAATCCGCGATCCTGATTGATCAACGAAGTGCTAACAGTTCATTGAATTCCACCGTAGTTAAAAAGAAAGATGAAATTTCGCAGACAAAAGGGCAATGCAGATATGATCTACACGGGGGTCATGCGTATGACGAAGTTTAGTATGGGGCTCGAGATTTTATTATCTCGTGTTTTATACACCCCGCGATGTTAATCTAGCGACTTGAATAATCATACTTGATGATGGACGTTGGTAGCTTCGGTTTGTTTTGAAACCTTAGAAGCCACGTAAAATGAAATTTTGCATAAACCGATTAGAGGCGTCTAACTTGGTTTTGCAGGATGGTTTGCGTGTGCATGTGATGTGGTATAGCACTACTCATATTAATTTGATTATGTATGAGATGACTATATAATGTAAATTAACATGACCTGCGTGTCATGATTCGGCATGATGGCTGGAGCCATATGATTGTCACTTTAATGACCTGCGTGTCAACCTTAAGTAATGCACTTACTTTATTAGCTATAGAGATAGCTATATTATCTGGTGCATCGACAAGGTGGTGGCAAACTTCGCGAAGGTGAACACCGACGCGAATGCCGAAGACGAAGAAATACAAGACTTCTCCGTCAGAAAGGGCTATACCATATCATGCTATTATGAATTGCCTGAGATGTTTATCCCTTTTGATGCACCCTTCTTGATTGCGCGGTAGTCGCTTTTATTAGGGTGATCTCTCACTTAAAAATATCAAGTAGTTAGTGTTCTCCCAAGTGTAGCACCGTCACGGCACCTATCTCTTCGGGGCATCACATGATCTCCATGGGTGCGAACGATTAGAGAAGTGTGAGGCGGGTGAGTTGAGACCTCGCAGCGAGATCACTTGGTTGTCTTGACGTTCAGGCAGGACAGTCCTGAGCTCGGAACACACGCATCGAAATATGAACAAGAATCACATAGAGATGTGATCGGCAAGTTTGCCTACCGATTGAAGTTCGCGCCATTTGAGTTCATCTCGAACCGTGGCGTTGAATTGAAATGCGGGTCTTGAATCACTCACAATCAATTTTGAGAGATATTGATTTGAGTGGGAGCGCACTATAGAATTAACTTGTTTAATTCTCAATGCAATTAATTATGAACTTTGTCTAAGTGAAATTTGCATAATAGTTGTAGAATAATGGCTCGCGTTTCCACCTTCCCTATTAAAATTGAATAGCTGTTAAATATCTGGTTAAAACTTTACAGTTGGTAACGTAATGTGAGGATTGTCCTCAAGAGTGCCGAGAAGGACTTTGTCCTATCGCATGCTTTCGGTATTCTCCCGCTAAAGCTATGGATGATGTGACTCTCGTCCTTCGATCCAAAAGCTAGAATTCCGTTACGGTCAAGTGCAATATGCTTGCTTCCATGAGACCCGAACTTCAAAAGTTTAGGGATAGCTATGTGATATTCATGGAACTGAAAATCATTTTCAGACACAAACAAAGGCTAAAAGATATGGGATATCCAAAGCAATGTTTGTTTTGCAAACTATTAGTAAAAGTGTTTACTATGCATTTGACTAATAACTGAGGGATCCAGTAGAACGCCTGTCATATGATGAAGGTGAATAAAACAACAACTTAAAGGAAATGTTCAAAGGGTGTTAGTGTGACTTACACGCCTAGGAAGTCCGGGGCTAACGCCACTCTTAAGTTGGGTGCTTCTTCTGAGAGTAGGAGAAATACTGAAAGTTAAACTGTTAGAAGTATAAAGGCAAAAAGAGAGAAGACTGGAATATCCAGCTCATGTATGAAAGTCATACAAGTTATTGTATAGAAGGCTGGTCAAAGAAATAGTTCTTGGGAATTATGATTAAACATGTTAATCACGGATTCTTGGGTATTGTGAGTTTATCACAGAGATACCCACTCGATTGCACTCTGTTGCGACTCGATGCAAGAACTACTATGGCCTGATAGACTAGCCAGGAATGAGGTTTAAATACATGTTGGGAACTTAGTTAAAGTTACTATACCTTCCATCGGTGTATTACCTATGTATTTATTTTCATAATTCATTATAGAGTTTTACACACTCTAGCCCATTGCATAAGGTAACTTGCAAGAAGGTTGTTCATAAGAGAACTTTTGATGTTCGGTGTTATGAATAACATAAGGGCCATACTTTCATTATGAATAAGATGTATGTTATGAATATTGATAATAATACTTTACCTCTGCATTTACTTTCATAAATCATTTTAGAGTTTTATACACTCTAGCCCATTTGCATAATGTTTGTTGCAAGGGTGTTGTTCATAAAATAACAATTGTTGTTCAGGATTATGGATAACATAAGGGCCATACTTCCATCATCGATGGAACGTATGTTATGAATATTGATGGTAATATGATACATCCATAACACTGACGCTAAATGTCGCAAGACTAAAAGAATACCACACAAGTGTGGCATTGCATTAGGTCACATTGGACAAACCCTCATGGAAAATTCCATTATGATGGATTTTGAAGTCATTTGATTTTGAATCATCTGACACTTGCAACTTTCCTCCGAAAAGTGAAGTGACTGAAATACCGTTCATAGGCCATAAGGAACGAGCAACAAACTTATTGGTGATCATACATTTTGATGTGTGTAGTCCAATAAATGTTGTTGCTGGCAGTGGATTTATCTATCTTCAGAAATGACTCAAGTGGATATATGGATATTTACTTGATGAGACGTAAGTCTGGATCTTTTGAAATCATTCGAAAGGTTTTCAACATGAAGTAGAAATTATTGTAACAAGAAAGATTATGTTTCTGCAAACTAGATTGCAGAAAGGAATATTTGAGTTACAAGTTTAGCGAATGTCTGATGAGTTGTGAAAAGAGTTTCATAACTTACACCTCACGGAACACCACTGGGAGTGGGATGTCCGTAAAGATGTATTCAACCTATTTATGACATGGTAAGATCAAAGATGACATAAATCAATTTGCCATTATCCCTTTTAAAGTAATGCTTTAGTGACTGCGGCTTTTACACTGAAAAGAGTACCATCAGGTCTGTTGAAATGACGCCATGGTATGGTACGACCAACCATGTTAGATCTTTTCTTAAACATTTGGAATATGGGGCTTGTGTAAAAGGTTACAAACCTATTCCAAATCAGACAAGAGCTACTTTGTAGGTTATCCCAAAATGTTGGGTATTCCCCCACCACAATACCGATGCAACAGGTTTTGCCACAAAACGGTATGCTTTTAAAGAGAATGGTTCTTGCAAAAAGGTGAGTGGGAGGACAGTGCGACTCGACGAGATAACAAGTATCTTCGTCATCAGATCAAAGGAAAGGAACCTTGGAAGTGATTCCAGAGTTTCCTACTGCGACTGATACGGAAGCCTCTACATGAGATGTATGGACTTCGGTCGAACTTGCAGCTGAACGACGTAGGCAAAACTCATGCAAACCTCTCAGGTGCGCATACGAGATATTGTTGTTAGACAATAGTAATACCTACGATACACAAGGAAGCGTTGATGGGCCCTGACTCCGGAATTGGCTAAATGCCAATACAATCCGAGATAGTTTCCATATAATTGATTCAAGATTAATATCTTGATACACCTTTCGGAAGACTTAGAGTCTAACGAATATTTATGGAACTAAAAACTGAAACGGATAAAAATGTTTTATCCATAAAGCTTGACTTGTTGCAATAACAAGTTCAAGGAGTTGACTGCGATGAGGTTGTTTCACCGTAGCGATGCTTAAAGTCGGTTCGGGTTAAACTAGCAATTAATACATATTTCAATCATGAGATATGAAACATGGATGACAAAAGGATTTCCATGAGATGGAAATGCAACCTAGGACTTATGAGTGATACAGTCCAAAGTATTTTGGCATTCCAGAGGATGCTAGTAAGTATGCAAACTTCAGAGTTCCAGCAATGGACAGAAGAGAGCAAAATGGAGTTGGAATCTTCGTTTTTGATGAAATAGTCAAAAGAGTTTGACTTCATCAATGGGTAACGAAGATGCTTGTGGTTTCAAGAAAGTAAGTGGGAGCATAATAGTATTTCTAAAAACCTTGTGTGCTTGACACATTGTTAATTGGAAATAGATTTCTTGACACGAATTAGGACTTCATTTGAAAATAGTTTTTCGATGAAGTACTTGGGCTAAATAGCCACAATATTAGGCCTGATGAACTATGGAGGTAGATTCACCTAATGGGGCTGAGCAAGAATATATATATTGACAAGATGCTAAAACCTTTTAGCATTAAAACGTCAAGGAGTGATTCTTGCCGAAGTCACAAGGAAAGAGTTTTTGCAAGACTCGGTGTCTCAAAACACTGATGAGCAAAATACATGATGGAGATTCCACACACTCTTGTGTTTGGATTAATCATGTATTCCATGGTATGTAAAACAACCAGATATGTCCGATACTCCCAAGGTGTTGCGAGTATAGATACCAAAGTGATCAAAGTACTGATCATAGGACAACAGTGAAAGATGTCATTAAGTACTAGAGTAGCACTGATGACATGTTTTCTCGCAAGTAGAGATTATGAAGTGCTCGTTGTAAGTAATTACATCGATATGGTCTTCATCAATGCTACATGCGATTTTTGATTTAAGTTAGGGCTTTTGTGTAATACACAATATGGTGGCATGGTAAGTTGGAATTGTTCTGAACAGGTTACTGTGGCGAATTCTATAACAAAGGCTAAGTATGTTGATGCTTTAGAAGCGACAAACAAGATGTTGAATCACATAGTTCATTCATGAACTTAGTATGGTTCCAAGATGGCTTTGGTCAATGAGACACTATATGAGATAGTTGCTCCATAACTCAGTCTGAGGAATCAGGTTTCGACCAATGATTAACACATATACAAAGGCAAGTCCACACAAAATATGAATTTTGTAAAAGCGTGAAAATGCGAGGACATGCAAAAATACACACGGAATTGAAGTTGTCAGATCCGTTGGACATCAGGCTATACCACATGCGAAGCATTTTTACACCGGTATGCCATAGGTGTAATGTGCATTAGCATTTACTAGATTATTGACTCTAGTGCAAGTGGGAGTCTGTAGGAGATATGCCCTAGAGGCAATAATAAATGTTATTATTTATCTCCATGTTCATAATTATGTTTATGTTCCATGCTATAACTGCTATGGTTCTCGAGTCTACAATAACCACGAGGCTCGGAGGAAGACTCATATGCACGTGTGGAATAATAAACGGTAAAATGTATTCCTAGTCTGGCCTCTAAGACTAGCTCAAGTGTTGCATGATGGTTCTGTTTTCCTGATCATGGGCATGACTATGCCGGCAACTTTGAGGGCACAATGTTAGGAGAACACTTGTGTTGAATCGACCCGATTGATGTTATGCTATGAGATACATTCATCACAAGTTAATGGTTAATAACACAGAGATGGTTTACGTTTGCATAATTCCTTAGACCATGAGAGTATCGAGTTTCTTCATGCTTGCTTCATGAACTTTGGGGTTTGTTAAACGTCATCCGTAAATGGGTGGCTATTACGGCGGCTTACGGGTTCACGGAAAAGTATGTCAAGTAACTTGATAGCTCAAGATTGGGATTTGCTCCTCCGACGATGGAGAGATATCTCTGGGCCCTCTCGGTGTTACGGTATCCATCATCGTCTGGCCAGACACATTGTGATTTGATCACTGGGATGCCGGAACACGGAAACGAGAAAAGAGAACAAAACCGGTAAAGAGGTAACTGGCACAGTGGACAAGTTGTTGATCCACGGGGATGCAGAAAATCTCACCTCGGGTATTTGTAACATATCGCGAAGCAATAGGAATAGCACACGGAACTGGAGGTTCACTCGAATATTCATTCGTGTAGGTATAGGGGTCAATATGGGTGTCCACGGCTCCGATGTTGATCATTGATCGGAAAGAGTTCCGGTCATGTCTATACTTCACCGAACCTATAGGGTCACATGCTTAAGGGTCATCTATCTGCTGAATACTAGACAGGGAGTCTGAGAGAAAGTCACCGGAAAAGTTTCGGAGACAGCGAAAAAGTTCCGGAGAGAGAGCACCGGAATAGTTTCGGTAAAACTGAAAAGTTGTTTCAGGGTATACCATTAAGTCAAATTGGTTTCGGCACAGGCCTGAAAATTCTTGGAGGGTGCCAGAATGGTTCTGGGAACTTCTGGGATTTTTCGGAGAAAAAAACCCGGAAATGTTCCGGAGCTGCCGGAACCGTTTTGTTTGCTTTTCGCAGATGAAAATCACTAATCCGGAATTGTTTCGGAACGCGTCCAAAATCATTTGTGTGGGTAGTGGAATTATTCTAAGACCCGCAGAAATATTTTCGGATTTAACGGTCGCGGAAAATTGGTTCCATGAATAGTGAAAGTGCTTTTTGGGTGTCTTCTTGGAGAAGCTACCTTGAGGGCCTTTTGGTATTTTTCCCCTTAGCTTCTTGGAGAAGCTACCCTTGGGCTTGGCCTACAAATAGGGGTGGAGGGGGCTGCCTAAAGACTCACTCTATCTCAACATACACATGCCATTTGACTTGTCTGGCTTCTCTCTCCCTCCCACGAAAAGAGTTTCGTAGAGCCGAAAGGCTGTCTGGGTTCCGGTGGGAACTAGTTCTGGACGGCGAAGCCCTGCCAGATAGATGACACCGTATGTGTGCAACCCTGTAGAGAGGTCATAGGTTCTATCTTTTTGCCCGAGGGGCTGTTCGAGGGTCCTCCCGAAGGGCTGTCCGAGTTACTGTCCGAGTTTCGGGGGTCCTCCCGAAGGGCTGTCCGAGTGACCTGCCCGAAGGGCTGTCCGTGAGGCCTCCCGGAGGACTGTCCGAGGATCCATCCGGTGGGACTATCCGAAAGACTGTCCAGAGGCCTCCCGGAGGGCTGTCCGAGGATCCGTCCGGTGGGACTATCCGAAAGACTGTCCAGAGGCCTCCCGAAGGGCTGTCCGAGGATCCGTCCGGTGGGACTATCCGAGGGACTGTCCCGAGGCCTCCCGAAGGGCTGCCCGGAGATCCGTCCGGTGAGCTGACGAGGGAGTACATCCTCGCGGTTGGGAGGTTGTAAAATCCTAGAGAGGATATGGGAATAGTTCCGGTGAAACCGAAAAGTTGTTTCGGAGTACACCATAAAGTCAAAATGGTTTCGGCACATGCCTGATAATTCTTGGAGGGTGCCAGAATCGTTCTGGAAACTTTCTGGAATTTTCCGGGATGAAAACCGGAAATGTTCCGGAGCTGCCGGAACCGCTTCAAATGCTTTTCGCAGATGAAAATCACTAAACCGGAATTGTTCCGGCTCGCGTTGAAAATTATTTTGGTGGGTACTGGAAATGTTCTAAGCCCACATGAATATTTTCAGTTCGATCAGACGCTGAAAAATGTCGTCGTGAATAGTGAAAGTGCTTTTTCGGATATTTATGGAAAAGTCACCTTTTGGGATATTTTCCCAAAAGGTTTCTAGAAGGCTTGGGGGCCAGGAAACCCTACCCCTTGGATTTCCTATAAATAGAGGTGGAGGGGCTGCCTCCACACTCACTCCTTCTCACATACAAGTGCCATGACATTTCTGGCTTCTCTCTCCCTCCCAGCGAAATAGTTTCGTAGAGCCGAAAGGCTGTCTGGGTTCCGGTGGGAACCAGTTCTGGACGGCGAAGCCCTGCCGGATAGATGACACTGTATGTGTGCAACTCTGTAGAGAGATCGTAGTTTCGGTCTTAGTTCGAGAGTGCCTCCCGAAGGGCTGTCCGAGTTACTGTCCGTGTTTCGGGGGTCCTCCCGAAGGGCTGTCCGAGGATCCGTCCGGTGGGACTATCCGAAAGACTGTCCAGAGGCCTCCCGGAGGGCTGTCCGAGGATCCGTCCGGTGGGACTATCCGAAAGACTGTCCAGAGGCCTCCCGAAGGGCTGTCCGAGGATCCGTCCGGTGGGACTATCCGAGGGACTGTCCCGAGGCCTCCCGGAGGGCTGCCCGGAGATCCGTCCGGTGAGCTGACGAGGGAGTACATCCTCGCGGTTGGGAGGTTGTAAAATCCTAGCTGCGGCGATCTGCACCGCCGATCGTCATCGACTCTACTTCCGCTGCGCTACGAGTCGGTAACGAAAAAGATCAAACCTTGTATGCAGTCTCCATAGTGTTCCAGGGCTGGTGCGTAGGTCGGAAATTTTTTGTTTTCTGCTGCGTTCCCCTACACCAAGCATCCTGTTAAATGATGAAGATTGTCCATGGTTACGGCGCAAAGGGACACACGCGAAGAAAAAGTTTTATACCCCAAGATCCCACTCTGGGATGTGATTGGCTTCACCGTCATCACTTTCTTCTCTAGTGAGTTTCTGGACTTATAGCTGGAAAGTGCCACTTTGGACAAACCGGAGGGAATCTTTGTAAGAGTTAGGGTATATATGTGTTTTGGCATTTTGGCATTTGAAACGCGAAGAAACATTTTGTAGGAGTTAATCAATGCAATTATGTCCAAACAAAATATTTCACTATGTATTTTGCTAGGTGATCATACGCGGTTAGTCCTGGTTGCTTTCTGGTGAAACTGAAGAAACTTTCCAATGTAAATATTTCAAACCCTAGAAATTGGCAGAAATGGTTTTGACAAGCTTTGATCAAGTTAACTTGTTCTCCAACTTGTGCCACTTGATGGGGGTGATGCTCATGACCATCTGGCAATGTGGTAAAAAATTGAGATCAATGGGAGAAAGTTGCCAATGTAACTTTGTCAAACCTTAGAAATGGGCAGAATTGGTTTTGGCATACTTTGACCAAGCTAATTTGTTCTCCTTGATGCACCACCTGGCCTAGATTAATATTTAGACCATTTTAGCAGGTGTACCAAGTTTGAGCTCATTTGTACATGTTTAGCAATGTAAAGTTGCTCAAACTAGAAAATGCGACAAAGATTGTTTTGAGGGAATTTGATGATGTTATCTTGTTCTCCAAGACATGAGACTTGGCAAGATCATCAAATATGGCATTTGTAACATGCTAGAATTTTATTGGAATTTATGGTGACCATTTCCTTTGTAAATATTTCAAAAGCTTGAAATATCCAGAAAGGGTCATTGAGGGTACCTATGAAAAATAACTTGATAGAACTATTTGTCACTCTCTGATGAAAATTAAAACTCCTCATGTTGACTAACATAAACATAATATAACTTGGCAAAAGAATAACAAGAAAACATAAACTAAAATATTTAAAACAAATGAAGGTATAGAACTAAAAGAGCTAAACAGAATCTGTTTTTGATTAAAACACCTAATTAAAATAACCTAAAAATTACCATATTGAACTTACTGATAAAACACACTAATATTAAACAGTAGGAAAAAGAATCACTCAAAAAAATATTTTTAAACTAAAGTTATTCACAAACTAGTGATTCACACAAAAATTTCAAAGAATTCAAATTAAAACTATTCAAATTTGAAAACTACTGGCAGTAACAGAAAGTTTATAATTTTTGTGACCTAAAGCAAAAAGATTCACTCAAAAACTATAAATATTGCCTATAAGTAGAAACAAAAGTAAAGAAATAGAAACAAAAGTAAAGAAATAGAGCAAAAAACAAAAACAGAAACCTATAGTCCCGGTTGCCTCCACCAGCCGGGACTAAAGGTCCTCCTCCCGCGCTTAATTTGGGCCGCCCGATAATGACCTTTAGTCCCGGTGCGGGGCTGGAACCGGGACTAAAGGTTCCGCATATATATAGGACTTAGCCCATTCCCGGGGCCAGCAACCGCCCGGGAGAACAGATCGAGAACACACGCCGCCAGGCCGCTCGTCTTCAAGCCGGAGATCGACGTCGCCGTCCCGCTCGCTCCGGCCCCTCCCCGAGACTGCCTCTGCACGCCGTCCCCGACGCCTCCCCGACCTCGCTGTCGACGCCGTCCCGCTCGCTCCCCTCCCCGAGCCCGCCACCGTACGCCGTCCCGCTCGCTTCCCTCCCCGAGCGCCCGGCACCTACGCCGCCCCAGACGCCTCCCCGACCTCGCCGTCGACGCCTCTGCACTGTGAGCCCCGCCTTCTTTTCCCCCTCCTTCCGGCCGCCGCCATGGCCCAAGCTTCCCCGCCGCCATGCTCGACGCCGACACCGCTCCGGCCAACTTCGACGCGTATATGAATTACCAAGCTATATGCATATATGTAAATATATTTTGTAAATAGATTTTGGCATGGGATGTTAAACAAAAGTTGCCATGATTATTTGTGTCTATTGTATTGCCATGCTCTTTGTATACAAACTTTACATGCTATTGTATTGGGCCATGGAAAAAAACAAAACTTTAAGAAAAGCTATTTATGTGCAAAACAAAAAGATGGCCTCTCCGGATGTTTTTTAAGACACGTTTTTTTTCTTGTACATTTGCCATGCTTAATGTACTTGAAAGTAAAAATTGCCATGTCAAATTTATTGTGGTCCCATGAAAAAAAATTGCGATATGTCACCACTAGCACTGCCGGGAAGACCCCTCCAGATGTTTTCCCCCTCCCGGTGAGCAGCCGCGGTGATCCCCTCGCTTCCCTACCCCTCTCCGTGCCCGTAGCCGCCGCTGCCACACTGGCCCCCGCCGCCGCCTCCCTTGGTAGATGAACTTTCGGGAAAAACGAATTTTCGTAGATGAACTTTCATAGATGAACTTTCGGGAAATAGTTGTGTATTCGTGTCACTTTCGTAGATGATTTCGGTATTTTAAGTGCTTAACTTTGGAGTTGCATTTGAACCACTTCATCCAAATTGATGTTAGTTGCATAAGCTCAATCCACATCATATCTCCATGTCATGATCATGCATCATATTGTTGCATTGCATCTCCGGTATTGTTCTTCTCGATAATATGATTCAGTTTTTGCTTATTGAATGCATTCTAATTGTTTTATCTTTCTTCTGGACTAGTTAAGCTATGGACGACAGCGGCAGAGACGACCATGATCAAGAGGATATCATCTTCGACATGATACGCTCCTCCCAAAACCCAGAGAATGAACTAGACGACGGCTCACAATATCTGAACGAGTTCGGTGAGGGAATTGAGGAAGAACCAATAGACGAAGGGCACACAAACAATGATGGCGAAGGAAATGTTCTTCAATTAACAAAGTCCGGCGAGGTATAATATATAAACACTATTCTGATCACGGGATCAGAATAATATTCTGATAACTACCCGACCCGTCGTAATAGTAGTAGTTGAACTTCACCCAAGGAGAGGTTGAACTTCCGCAAACATTGTCCAAATGGGTCTTGCGATATACCGTTGGAAAGCTGTCGACACATGGATCACAACCTAAGTTAAATTTTTGTCAAAATCTACACGGATTAAGAGCAGTTTTACAAACCGTTTTTCTTCATACAAAAAAACGTGAATCGTATTTTTGAGACCATTTCTAAACCGTTGATCGGAATGAGGCAAATAATACGGCGTTGGAAAGCTGCTGCAAAACCGCTCATTCCACATATATAAAGTTTTCCCACATTCCCTACGGTTAAAGAGTAATTTGAAAAATGGCGGAATTTTTGAAACCGAACAGCCCAGTTCGTATTTTTGGCTTAATTTCAAAACGGCTTGTTCGTTTGATGCAAATGATATGGCGTTGGAAAGCTTATGAAAATGCTCTTCTTTTTGATATAGAAAGTTTTTTTTTAATTTTGAATGGTTTAAAAGTAATTTAGAAAACGGTCGAAGTTCCTCCGAGTTCGTATTTTCATGTTTTTTTCTAAATGGTTTGTCGGAATGCAGCAAGTGATATGGCACTGGAAAGCCTGAACAAATGCGAAACTTTTTTGTATATAATGTTTCTCCCAATTCATTACGGTTTTAAGTCAATTTTGAAAATGGCTAAAAACGTTTTTTGGCCGTAATTTTCGCAAATTTTGTCGGAATGGGGCAAATAATATACTCCTGGATAGCTATGAAAAATGCGAAACTTTTTCATATAGAAAGTTTTCTCCGATTCCTAACCGTTTTTAAGTAATTTTGGAAATGGCGAGATCATGCGTTCTGCCTTCATCGCGAAAACAGAGTCTCCCAAAATGCACTGCGTGAAGAGGTTGAACTTCTCGGGCAGTTCTATTTGAACTTCACTCTGTTTTTCACGTGCTATTTTTTGCCCGTAACTCCCCAGCCACTTACCGAAATTGAGCAAATGATATACCGATGGAAAGCTGTTGAAAACACGCAACTTTCCCGTATTGATCATTTTTTCATACTCGCATTACTTTGAAAGTTTTTTTTGAATACGTAAAAATGTGTTTTTAACGGTATACATGAAACTTTTAAACCATTTATCGAAATGTAGCATATAATATACCGTTGGAAAGCTTATGAATAGGAGGAACCTTTTCTTGTAAACTGTTGTTACAAATTTATTGCCGTTTGCGAGCAGTTTTAAAAATAGCGAAAACAACGATGTTTTTGCCTTTTTTTGAACATGTAATTGAACGACGGATGTCTCGCCCTAAAAATTTTGAACCGTGCAGGGACAAGAACGTGAACTTCCTGCCACAACACCAAAAACAACATTTTTGTGTGTTTTTGAACATGCAAATACATGGTGAACCTCTCTCACAAAAATGTTTGAACTTTCCCGGGCAGAGCACTTGAACTTCTAGCAACAAAAATTTTAAACTTTGCCTTTTTATTCCTTTTTTCACATACGAAACACACACCATGCAGTACGTGAACTTCCAGCAGTTATCAATTTGGACTTCTCTCTGTTTCGCATTTTAGTAACGGAAAAAATCTGAGTTTTTATAGACATCGAACCGCTCTAACTTTTCTATTTGAACTTCTTTGTGTATTTTTAGAAATTTGAAGATTGGAGTTTTGTTAGAAACATCGAACTTCTTCGTTATTTCAAATTGAACTTATTGGTTTTATTCCCTGGTAACGAGAAAACCTGAGTTTTTTATATACATTGAACTACTCCGTTTTTTAAAATTGAACTTATTGTTTTTAATCTTTAGTATTGGGGAAAATCTGAGCTTTTATAAACATCAAACAGCTTCACTTTTTTATGTAGGACTTCTTGGTGTTATTCATTAGTAACGGGAAAAGTCCTAGTTATGTAATAAATATCGAACTGCTCAATTATTTAAATTTGAACTTCTAGATCTTTTTAAAAAACAGGGGCAAATCCATGTTTTCAAACATTTTGAACTGCTCATTTTATTAATTTGACCTTCTTGGTATTGCAATAAACAGTTTGAACTTCCATGTTATTTAAATTTGAACTTCTCCATCCTTTTAGTAAATTGTTTTTAATTTTTGAACTTCTTGGTTTATTCTTTAGTAATGGGGAAAATCATAGTTTCGTAATAAACATCGGACCGCTTCGTTAATTAAATTTGAACTTCTAGTTTTTTATAGAAATGGGGAAAGCCGTTTTTCTAAAACATTTTTTGAATTGCTTTGTTTTTTTTTAATTTTGGTTGTTTTGAACTACTCCGTTATTTAAATTTGAACTTCTAGGTTTCTTTGGAATGGGAAAACCCCATTTTTTATAAACTTTTTGAACTGCGCCTTTTTTCAATTTTGAACTTTTCGGTTTAATCTTTTTAGTCACGGTGAAAAATATGTTTTGTTAAAAACTTTGAACTTCTCTTTTTTTTTTAATTTCAACTTTTTAATTACTAAAAAAAAGAAAAACCCTTGGGAAAGATAATTTGTACATACTTTCGCTTTTTAGAAAATGCTCACTTGTTTTAATTGAACTTCAACATTTTTTGTTCCTGGTGAAATGGCCAAGGCGGTTCTTTTTTTTGGATGAAATTCTTCCGTATGTGATTCCTCCGAACTTAGATTTTTTTGAAACATGAACTTCACGTGCTTTTGAAAAGCAAAAAATTACAAACAAGAATACACATACGCAGTTGAACACCAATTCGTAGTACAATATGAACTTTTGGGGCAATAATAAATGAACTTCTACAATACATATTGTTTGCCTTTTTTATTTTCTTCTTTTCTTGTATGAAACACACACCATACAGTACGTGAACTTCTGGCTGTCATCACTTTGAACTGCTCCCTGTTTTTTCCCTAACTCATAAAGCACTCATCCAAATTGAGCATGTAAATCCTAGGTTTTTTTATAAACTCAGAATCTCTCTGTTTTTTTAATTTGAACTTCTTAGTTTTACTCTTAGGAAAGAAAAAAAATGATTTTTAAGTAAACATCGAACAACTTTTTTGAAATTGAACTTCATACTTTTATTTTGCATAGAAACTAGAAGAATTTGAGTTTTTGTATACACAGAACTACTCAATTGTTTTAATTTGAACTGCGCCGGGAGAAACACATGACTTTTTTCAACAACATTTTTAGGCTTTTAGTTTTGTATTCTCTTATTTCACACGTGAAACGCATTCCGTGTAGTAGTAGAACTGCTCGCTGTTTTCCCTTTGAACTTGTGTCATGTATTTTTGTTCATAATTCCTCACCCGTTCGTCGGACTTGCACAAATGATATACCTTTTAGGAACAACATACACCAATTTGTTTTAAACTTTTTTTGGAATAGAGCATACGATATACCCTTTGGAAAGATGTTGAATAGGAGGAACGTTTTTCATGTAGAGCATTTTGTTTCATTTTTTGTAATGCATTGAGAGAATTGTTTTAAAACACCAAAAACAACATCATTTTTTGTGTTTTGACATGTAAATACAAGGTGAACCTCTCTCACAATTTTTTTTGAACTTTCCTGGGCCGAGAACTTGAACTTCCAGCAACAAATTTTTTAGACTTAGCTTTTTTATTCTTTTCAAAAAAAAATTACACGTTGAACTGCTCCATCTTTCATATTTAAACTTATTAGTTTATTCTTTAGAAACGGGAAAATCCTAGTTTTAGAACAAACATCGAACCGTTTTTCGGTAAAACCATGAATATAAATTTTTATTAACTTTTTTTGAACTTCTTAGTTTTTTCTAACCTGAAATTCTTGGGTTTTTTTTTAAACGGTGAAAGTCAAATGCTCTGTTATTCTAATTTAAACTTCTAGGTTTTTATTTATTTTAGAAAAGTGAAAATTTGTATTTTCAATAAACTTTGAACTACACCGTTATTTTAATTTGAAATTCTAGCTTTTTTGAATTTGAACTTCTTGATTTTATTCTTTAGTAGCCGGAAAAATCTGAGTTTTTTTAGTAAACATCGAACTGCTCTGGTTTTTCAACATGAACTTCTAGTTTTTTAGAAATGGGAAAAATAAATTTTGTTTTTCTTGGACAGCTTCATTTTTTATACTTGAACTTTAGATTTTTTTTCCTTTAGTAGTGGGAAAAATACGAGTTTTTCTAGTAAATATTGAACCACTTGGTTATTTTAATGTGAACTTCTATGTTTTTCATAAACGAGGAAAATTCTTTTTTATATAAATTTTGAACTACTCCAAAATTTGAACTTCGTGGTTTTATTCTTTTTAATCTGAGTTTTCTATATATATCGAACTGTTGTTTTTTTGCAATTTGGACTTCATGGTTTATTCGTTTTAGTAACGGAAAAATACGAGTTTTGTAATAAATATTCAACCATCCGTTATTTAAATTTAACTTCTAGAGTTTTTTTTTTAAATTTTAGAAATGATGAAAGTCCTTTTTTATGATTTTTGAACTTCTCTATTTTAAAAATTCGAACTTCTTTGCTTTTTATTTTAGAAACGGTGAAATATCCGCTTCTAAGTGCTCTATAATTTTTTAACTTCTCGGTTATTTTTGTTTGAACTTCCTATGATCTTCTTGTCAGCGAACTATTGCGTTATTTTATTTTGAACTTCTTGTTTTCATTCTTTAATAACGAGGAAAACTGAATTTGGCATACTTATCGAAATGATCCTCTTTTTTAATTTGGACTTCTTTGTTTTATTTCTTTTATTGATTGAAAAAATCCTAGTTTTTTTAATAACCATCGAGCCACTCCGTTTTTTAAATTTGAACTTCTGGCTTTTTTAAACCTTTTTAGGTACATGTTTCACCTTTTTAGGTACATTTTTTTCATTGACGTGTTTGATTTTTTCGAACCTCCCAAATTCGGTTTATTATATGCATGAACTTTTTTGGAGGACAATACTTGAACAATTTTTTAATTATCATTTACGTGTGAGCTCTGCATTTTTACTCCTCGGGGACGACCATATAAGCATCAGGAATTAGAGAACGTGTACTTTTCAGTACATCTTTTTCAGATATGCACCTATTTTTTTCTCTATGCGAACTTCCACTTTTTTTTATATATGAACTTCATTGTGAATTTACATTTTATCGTGTTACGTATTTTGAACTTTTTTATCGTGTTACATATTTTGAACTTTTTCATTTCTTATATTTGAACTTATTTCTCTTTCTCTTATATACACAAAAAGAAAATAAAACCACCCATTTTTTTGCACGAACACACACAGTTCTCGTAAGTATAATGTCAAACAGGTAGATGCATCAACTCATACACAAGAACAAAGAAAATTGGAGATCTCTGCAATGGACACACGTAAAGAGAGAGGAGGAGATCTGCCGCAAGCATTTTTTTCATACTTGCCGCAAGAATTTTGTTCGAACCGCCACAAGAATTTTTCTCAATCTGCTATGGATGCAAGAACTTTTGAACTGCAAGTAGTGCAAACATTAGAGCAAGCATTGTTTGTATCAGTGAGATGAAAACTGTTTTTCTTGTTTGTAAGTTTTGCATTTCTTCTTCTTTTTCCATAAGTGTCCTGCACAGAGAGAACAACTTGAACTACATTTTTTTTGGAAACGCCTAGTGAGCACACCAATCAGAAACATGAAAACACATTTCTTTTTTTTCTTTTTGTTGTCTGCTCACAGCAAATCAGAGCGGGATCACACACAAAATGAAAAAAAATCAAGAGAACAATCAGGGAGGATTTGTACTGCTTGTTGCATCTGCACAAAAAAGAATCCTTGAACTTCTGGGGGAGATGGACGAGAACACCGATGATAAGGCCGCACAGGCCAAGAACAGAGGAACCAGGGGGAGGAGGTGAGGTGCCGCACCGGCGGTTGGCGGCGGTGGAGGTCAGGGGCATTTATGGAGCTAGGCCCGGCGGAAGGAGCTCTTTTGGACGAACAAAAAATTCAGTGAGGCATGCCGACGGACTGCTCATGCGCGAGGCGTTGGACTGCTTGCTCAAGATGGATGGTTTGGCTGCCGGCGCGGGCATGGCAGGGGGGCAGAACAGGGAGGAGGCACGGGTGGGGCGAAGCAGGGAGGCCGCGCCCACGGCGGTTTGGTGGCCTTCCTCATCCACGGCCCTGGACGACCCCGATCCAGATCCTTGTTGTGGAGGAGCATGGGGGAGGACAGGTGGCCGGTGGTGGTCGTGAGGCCTGGCGGGGCGGCGCTGGTGCTGGGAGGCGGCGCACCGTGCGAGACCACCCGATCTGCTTGCGCTCCAAGCGCATGACGCGCTGGCGACGAGAAGAAGCGGCGGTAGGAGAGGACGATAGCCGGCGGAGGGATCTTGTGATTGGGGACCGAAACGCTGCCGCAGGATCTTGTGAGGGCGGAGGCGCGCGGCGGCGGGGATGGCGGCGGCTGGGAATCGGGGGAGAGTGAGGGAAAGGTGGGGAACGTGGGGTTCAGGGGTTGGTTTTGGTTTTTTTGTTTTCTGAGTTCGGGAACAAGTCTGTCACCTCTATATAGGGCTAATGGGATCAGAATAGTTATTCTAATCCTGGAATTAGAATAGTGCTACTCTATATAAGGCCTCTGGTGATCATTACATGTATTAATTGATTTGTATATATATATTAACGAATATTTCTTCTTTTAGCCCTCCGGATCGAGCAAATCTTCTTGACGGGCAGTACGAGGCCAGGCCAAAACGTTGCCCGATGGCATAAAGTACAACATCGATGAAGTCAAAGCAGATGGCGAACTGATTGCTCCTGCAAACAATGCCCGCAAATTTATAGGTCATTGCGGAGTTATTGTTAGGGACAGTATCCCGATCACCGTTCAATAATGGAATAAGGCAAAGGAAGATCGAGGAGTTAGATTTGTCGACAAAAGATCAAAAAATTTGCTTTGGGATACGCTCATGTCACATTTCAACCTACCAGAGGGTTTCACAGATCACGAATGGAAGAAAGTCAAGCGGTTTGCTCTTTAGAAGATGGCCACACAATTCCAGACTTGGAAGAAAAGATTATGGGCCGACTATCTCAAGGCAGAAAAGAAGGCTCCACAATTCACTAGAGCACTAGAGAAGGTAAAAGATCACTGGGACTTATTTGTGGAGTACAAGGAATCGGAAGCAGCTAAGGAACGGTCGAGAAAAAAATAAGATAAATGCTGACAAAAAAAAGTATCACCATGTTTTGGGGCCAGGTGGCTACAAGACTGGCCTGCCTAAGTGGGAAGAATCTGAGAACAATATGATTGCTGCAGGGGTCACTCCAAAAACAGTGGGTTGGCCCGAGAGGTCCAGGACTTGGTTTTATGCGCATGGGGGAAAGTTGGACCTAAAGACAGGGGAGATTATTGAAAAGGCAAGTCTTAAAGAAGCCTCGGACGCTTTAATTCAAGCAATAGAAGATGCTCGAACGGGGGTGTTCCAGCCCAAGAGAGATAACGACGAGCTTACACGCGCCCTCGAGAATCCTGAACACGGAGGACGAACACGAGGCAAAGTCGTTGTTCCGTGGGTTGAGGGGTTTTCGGAGCGGAATGACACTTACAGAAGCCGTGCGAGAAAGAAGAAGCAGGATGCAGACCGGCTTCAAAAGGTAGAATCAAAGAACGCGGAGTTGGAACGCGTTTTAATGCGGCAGCAGGAGCAGATCGACACAATTAGCCAGCAAAGGGCGTCTCAGCGGCAGGAGCAAGAAGATCCAGCATTGGATAGTACCGTCCCATCTACGCCGAAAAGGAGCGTGGGTTCCATGGGGGTCCCGGCCGATGATGCACTGCTGGCTCGCTACCCCGTGGATGATATCAAAGATACGACAAGTTGTGATCTACACATGAAAATGAAAAACATATCCATGAAGGTGGCGGTCGGCTTTGCTTTACCGAATGCACCTGAAGCAACCATCCATGGCAATCCAATTCCATCTGGCTATGCTCGTGTCGGGGTGGATGAAGTTCTGTCGGGATATGACTCACTAGAGCTTGACTTTCCTGGAGGTCAAGGGTAGCAGACACTGGGAGAAGTCATACGTGGTCTCATTGTATGGAGAAAGGAATGCATCGTGTTTCCAAACTCGGTGCCAAGGCCACCGACTCCTCCTCCAAGTCCGCCGCGTCAGCCGACTCCAACCCACCTCGAGACGGAGCGCAGCAAGACTCCGCCATATCGATCTCTGCCGCGTCAGACTCCACCCCACCCCGAGATGGAGCCCAGCACGAGTCCGCAATATCAACCTCTGCCGCGTCAGCCGACTCCAAAGCGGAAGAGAGCACCAAAGAAGATACCCGAGCCTCCTGCCAAAAAGAAGTTAGCTTACGAGATGACTGAGGAGGAAAACAGAGTGGTCCTGGCTTCCGAAGTGAAGGCCCATTTTGCACCGAAACCGTCCCCGCCGCCGAAGGAGAAAATACGTGAGAAAACCGTACAACACTTTGTGGATCTTCTAGAGCGACCCCCGGCACATGTGGAGAATAGGCGATCAGACTATGAACGCTCTATTAGCAAGTCATATCATGAACAAAAGCAGCAGTCGAGTCGTACATGTAGTAATAAATGCGGGAAAACTGTTCCCCAGCTCGGAGAACTGGCAGTGCAATCGATCCCCCCGCTCAAGGTGAGTACCGATAAGGCGGTAACCGACAGTCTTGCTAAAGAATTAGGTCTCAGTGTTGAGCAACTCCTAGGCACCGAGGAACTCCCCATGGGTACATCATTTCCATGGAACTATGTCCCCGGGAACCCTCTGGTCAGGCCTGAGCAGGTCCTGCTTCTATCAACACAAATGCACAGAGTGCATGACTGGTACCTAAGAGAAGTAAAGAACGGGCGAGAGATGCTCATGGTGAAAGTCAAGCAAGGGCATTACTTCCATGGAACCGAGATATGGATTGAGTTTTCAAAAAAAATTCAGTTATTCAATCAAGACGCACTCGACAAATCTATCGTCAGTTGCTATTGTCTGTAAGTGATTTCTTTCTGTAATTTAAGTCTCTAGCTCAGCTCGTTCATTGCCTGTAATTATTCTCACTATATTCTTTTGTGTGCTATTATGCAGAATGAAGATTTTTGAATGCAAAAGAGATGGAGTCTATGGCATTGGGTTCATTGACCCATATACCGTTAATGAAGTTATGCTAAAAAACCACGCCGAAGACTCAGAGAATAACTTGCTAAGGTTTTTGAAGGAACTAAATACCAGAACAGAAACACTATTTCCTTACAACTTCAAGTGAGTGTTACTGTCTTGTACTACAAATTCTATTTTGCTTACTCGATGTTAAGTGTAGTTGATGAGTTATGCATGCCCGCTTATATAAACGTGTGCGCAGTTTCCACTGGATCCCGCTAATCATTAGAGTTGACGAGGGAACTGTTGAAACACTGGACTCACTAGATAAAGACCCTACAAAATACACCAGCCTGATTTTGATGCTCTTTAGTTCATTTCCTGATATCAAGTAATTAATAACTCCTTTATTCATTTTCTTTGCCGGGCAGGGTTTGGAGAAAGTTCACCAAAGAGGTTGTCGGTGAATGGAAACCAAAGCTGAAATGACGACGGTCCAAGGAAATTAAGTAGTACTAGCTACGTCCGCGTATCTCTTTAATTCTAGTTTTAATACCATTATCATGCTTGATTATTATCTGATTGAATTCTATTCTCGTAAAGTGCATGAGGCAGGAAAAGGCGACTAATTTATGTGCATACTATGTTTGCGAGAACATTCGCTTTATGACCGAAAGGCGCAGAGATGCAAGACATCTTTGGGTACGTAAACACTATTCACATTTTTTTTATCATGATCTAATATATATACACACAACTAATATATTCATATTGATCTCCTTCTTTAAAGATGATGGAGATGCGGGATAGACTCCTACCAAAGGACCGCATACGAGCACTTGAAGAGGTCATATCTCCCGGCGGAGAATACCATTACACCTAATGCCTGCATGTAATGATCTGCAAATTGTAGGAGAAATTGTATATACCAAATTGTATATATATATATATGTGTATGCATGGTCGTATGAGAAATTCTATAATATATGATTGGTCGTACGAGAAATTCTATTATATATGCATAACGTGTACAGTATGTAGTAGCGTAAAATATGTTTGAAATGAAAAAGAATTAAATGGAAACACAAAATAAAAAGGAAAAATAAACCATAAACCCTAAATCCCTAAAACCCTAAACCCCTAAACCCCTAAACTCTTAGTCCCGGTTGGTGTCACCAACCGGGACTAAAGGTCCCAGCCCCGGCGCGCGCTAGCTGCCACGTGATGGGACTTTGAGTCCCGGGTCGTTGCCAACCGGGACTAGGGGGGGGGGGCTTTAGTTTCTATTTATTAGTCCCGGTTGGTGACCCTGGACTAAAGGCCTTTCCCAACCGGGACTAAAGCCCGTTTCTCCACTAGTGTTCATCTATTATCTAGCCTTTTATTAGCTGTTTTCTTTTCATTTTAATTCTTGATCTTCAGATCACCACATTTAAACACCTCATGAGAACGGGCATATCTCATTTAAACATCACATTTTATGCAAATTGATGGTAAATGGCTTTGCCATTAAGAGCCTGTACGATTATGATTGTGCTGGTTACATTTTGTGATTATAATATGAGCCTGCTCAAAGTAGCTCTACTGGTTTCTCTACAAAAAATAAAATAAATAGAACTGCTCAGTACACTACCAAAGTTATCGCGCGCAAATGTTTGAGGTGAAAAATGCTAGTAGTAAGTGTTGAAAGTGCACCTGACACAAATCAACATGCATCTGACACACATGCAACAAACAGTCCAAAGCGTCAAGTCTCCCGTCCAGTTTGTTTTAAGGGAATCCCACCCAGATTAGTGAACCATCAAGTGCCGCAGCTCTTCAATACAAGCCCAGATCCCCATACAACCCAAGCGACAAGAACAGTCTAGATAGCAATCTGCTGTCTCCAAATTCCAAATTCCAAATTCGGCAAAAAGAACAGGTACACCTACACAGGGGTACAAAAATTCCAAATTCTTGTCTCCAGCTGCTTCCTGCTAAACATCAATCAAAGCCAGCAATCTGCTCGATCTTTTAAAAAATACAGGGCTTAGGACGTCACTCCAGATGGCTCCGGTCCAGATCCCAAACGGATGCGCCAGAATTTCTTAGGCCTTGGGTTGAAGCCTACGCTTCTCCATCTCTTCCTTGATCCTCTTATTATTATTTTTATGTTTTCACACCACACCTTCTTCTCTTGTTTCCTTCTCTCCACCAAGTCTATCTTCACTTGCATCGCTTGAGCCGCCAATTCCTTTTTTTCATTGATCAACTATCCAAACTTGTCCATCATTACCGCCAACTTTCTTTGTCTCTTGAGCATCTCCTTCAGTGGCTTTCTCCCGTTAGGACACCCCTTACTTGACTCCAGAGTAGGACTCCCAAGCTTCCACTCATCTTTATCTCCATCGTCACCTTCTTCAACCTCTAGAGAAGGCGAGGTAATTAATCTGGATTTCTTCAGAGGAGCCTCCTCATTCCTCATCATCCACTTGTTCTCGACGGTGGCACCATTAGGAGGCACGTGTTGACTTGCTCCAAAAAACCCGCACACTGGTTGCAACTGTCGAGGATCGTACCCCATCGGTTTGAGATTTTTTGCGAACGGTTGGACAGATGTGGAATGTGATCATGGCGCTATTCCTCAATGCTCCTCCAACACTTAGCACTGGTTTGATCATTGCCCGGTGAATGCATCAAGTGAGATATCCTACCATGCCAACATCAAAGATATGTCCTCTTTGGTAGTGTAGTTTGGTACAAGTGGGATATCTTCTTGGACTCTTGGAAGGCATATAATTTCTCCAACTCGGCTTATTTTGAGGTTGCATCTATTTTCTCAAAGTACTCAACTGATATATCAAGCAAGAAGTCTCGGTGAATTTCTCCCCGCGCATCATCTATCCCAACTTAATCACCCATCACAGAGCACAAAAGTTTCATTGGCGGTAGGAGATCCTTTCAAATAGATAACCCATGACTACACAAAAAGATTGCACAATTGCCACATTTGTTCGAATACAACCACTATCACATTACACAATTGAAGCAAACATAGAGAAAGACAAATGGGAAATGATTTTGATCACACTAATAGAAAAAACACGCATTAGAAGCCGGGCCCAGAAGTGGTTGTGGTAAAGAAGAATGAACCCGCCTTTAATACAACAACTGAAGGTGGATATTTTTACTATACAAGGCTCTGGAAGGGTTGGAAATACGAAGCCGCATTCAGGAAATATTGGAGGCGGTTGTTAATTAGCAATCACATATAGTTTCTCTTCATTGCAGGCTGTTTCGCTCTATATACTGCCTGCGGTAATTCAGTACCTTTTGGGGCCCTTCCCGACCCCTTCATCTTCCAGTCCCTTCAACATTCAAAATGATTTTCCCTTCCCACCTTCCTCTTCCCCGATCCATGGCCAACCTAGCCGAACCCTAGCACCTCCACCCCTCTTCGCCGGTGACTGCCATCGACCTAGTCCTCCGCGACGGCAAATCCTGTCAGGTCACGCCATTGGCCATGGGTTGCAGATCTGGTGGTCAGTACTACACCTTCAAGGGGCTCCTCGCTGGGAGGGGAATCCCGCCGCCGATGGCCTCCATCGACGCCTCCCCAAGCGGACTCCAACAGGGTAAGCTCCCATTTATTCTCTATAACTACTTAGTGTTATTTGGTTATAAATATGGGCCGATACCAAACTATTCCCATATTTTTTGGACAAAATCATCGATCGGACAAAAGCTCGATTTCATAGTTATAGATATAGTCACATTTGTGACTTACGTTGATATGAACTAACTAGCCTAACTAATTAGAACCAATTAGCCTGACTACCTGTCACCACGACCACGGCCACCACAGCGACGGTGCCTAGATTCCCCACCGAGGCGGGGGAGTGTGTGGGTTTGGCGAGAAACGCAGTGATGGAGGCCTTGATGGTCTAGAAATTTGTGTTGTCATACTCGTCCCAAATGAGCCCTCCCTTGGCGTCGGTGGGAAGGGCAGGCGCTGGTGCAGGTGTGGGGCAAGCGTGAGGAGGGGGCGAGGTCGGGTGCGGGCGCGTCGTCTCGGGCCCGCCATGCATCATCAACAGGAGCGGGGGCGGGCGCGAGCTTGTCGTCCCATGGCGGCCATGCAGCTAGTGGGGGCGGGGCAGGTGCACAGTTCGAAATCCGGCGATCCCTTACCGCCTCCTGGCACGTGAGCTCCTCCATGGCTTGGTCCCTAAAGACCCAAAAGGGCTACAGGCGGTGTGCTGGTTTCTTCCTCTCCTAACCTCCAAAACTAAACTTGGGTGGGGGGTCTTTCCGCTTCGACATTGGAGAGAAACATAGGATGGGGACGCACCGACGATGACAATGGATAAAGGAGAGAAGGGAGGGAGGCGCGCGCGGGGGCGGGGAAATGGAAAGTTTTGGTGGCGAATCAGTTTTTGGGCGAAAATTGAACCACCAGCGTCGTGGGTGTACGAGTGACGGGCGCACGATACTGCCCGCCACCCGAAAGGGTAGGAGCGCCGGCGGGCACTTTCAAGCACTCGCCACTGCTAAGACAGTATACTATCGACCTTCTATATGTTTGAATCTGATGCTTAGCACAATCTAGTTGTGTCGGCAAAAGTTTTGCCCGCCACTGTTGACTTAAGTAACAGTGGCGGGTTGTAATATCTGCCCACCACTGCTAGATTTCATTACGCGGGCAAATTTGGAACACTTTAATTGTGGCGGGAAGCACTTCTGCCCGCCTATAGCAGTGGCGGGTTCGTTTTGTTATGCGCCATTGCTACTTTTCTAAAATAGCTGCGGCGGATCACGCCCACCACTAATTTGAGGCTATGTAGGAGCCTTTTCTCAGTAGTGCGTACGAATTGCTTCGCCGAGTTTTAGAGAGGAGCACCATTTTTGGCTTGTACGTGTGCACTAGGTACACAAGTTCCTGAACTGTCATGGCTCCTGACGGGCACCCCATTAGCGCCCGTCAGTTTGCCAGCAGCCCCTGGACCGGTCGCTTACTGTCCACCAAACACGCCAGCGTCCTCTTCCCCTCTGTCACCCTCAGCACCTCTAGATTTCTTGTTCTGCTCACTCTCTGTACCATTAGACTTATCCTCCTCCACAGCTGCTACTATGATCCCACGGCCTGCTCTCTTTCCCAGTACTTTATTCAGTTCTGCAGTGCTCTTACCCTGAACCTTAGCATGTCTTCTTGTGATTTTCTCTCTTGTCCTTGCATGTACCGTATTATTCATCAGTGCAGCAGTAAGTGCCGAGCTTTGCATGGTGCCCACGGCTGGAATCACCTGGTCCGGCTCTCCCATAGCAGCGATGACAGCAGCAGGGACTGACAGGTTACCTTCTCTCCCACGATCAATAGAAACAGCAGCGGTTTATTTTTTTTGCGGGAAACTGTCGATCTATTCATCTTCAATCATGCCAGTACAACGAACACCAGAAGTAATAAAAATTACATCTAGATTCATATACCACCTAGCGACGACTACAAGCACTGAAGCGAGCCGAAGGCGCGGCGCCGTCATCGCCCCTCCCTCGCCGGAGCCGGGCACAACTTGTTGTAGTAGACAGTCGGGAAGTCGTCGTGCTAGGGTCCCGTAGGACCAACGCCCCAGAACAGCAACCGCCGCCAATGGACAGAAGTTTAGATTGGAAGGATCCAACCTGAAGACACATGAACAAAGACGAACAAAGACCGGATCCACCAAAGACAACCACCGACCAAATCCCACGAGATCCGCCGGAAACACATCTCCACACGCCCTCCGACGATGCTAGACACACCATTGAGACGGGGGCTAGGCGGGGAGAACCTTATTCCTGTTGGCCACAGGCCCGCGTCGAACGTCGCTCCGGACGAGTACTTTCCGCCGGAACACGTACGTACGCACACAGGTACTAAGCAGGCACACAGGGAGCTGGATGGAGCGACGTTCGATGCGGGCCTGTGGCCAACAATTGGTATCTAGAGCTTTGGTGTATTGGCGTGATTTTCGGAAAGCAATCGAAGGATCATGTCGAACACAGGCAAGGAGATCGTGACGGTGGCAGCGGGAGCACCGATGCCGATGGTGGGGGCGTCGCAATTCCCCCGCCTAGATCGAGAGGACTACGCACTATGGGCGATGAACATGGAGGTCGCGATGGAGGGCGCCGAGCTCTGGGAAGCCGTCGAGGACGGCGGCGCCGAGTACGCGAAGGGCGCGGCGAAGTACCGAAAGGATCGTCAGGCTTTAACGGCGATCTACTCTGCCATGCCGAAGGATGTGCTGCAACACCTCATCGGAAAGAACTCGGGGAAGGAGGCATGGGAGACCATCAAGATCCTGCACCGCGTCAAGGAAGCACACCTCCAGTCCCTGATGAGAACCTACGAGTGCCTGAAGATGGATGAAAGTGAGACGGTTGATCAGTTTGCCTCCCGTCTCAAGACCCTCGTCAACGGCATACGCGGCTATGGTTCAACCCTAGAAGAAGTTGCGATCGTCCGACGATTTTTGCGCGCCGCGCCGGCACGCTACATCCAGATCGACACGCGATCGAGCAATGTCTTGACCTGAAAACTCTCACGGTTGAGGATCTCGTCGGAAGGTTCAAGGCCCATGACGAGAGAATTCGTCTCAGCTTTTGCGATTCGGAGGAGAGTGAGCACCTCATGCTGACAAAGGCGCAATGGATTGCCCTGTCGAAAGAAAATCAAGGCGGATCCACGAGCAGCGGCAAGAAGAAGGAGAAGGGGAAGCAGCGCTCGGCGAGAAAGAACTTCGCCGACTCGGACGACGAGGATGCACCTGCACCACCGAGGAGGAAGTTTGACATTAGGAAAGTGAGGTGTCATAAGTGTGGCCTCCCCGGTCACTTCAAAGCTGACTGTGAAGAAGCACCGAAGCAGCGGGCACTCATGGCTGAGGAAGGAGACGATGGGGATATGATGCTGATGTGCGAACTAGTGGACAAAGAGGATCCAGATGATCACGGTCAGCTGGACACAAGTCCGGTTAGAGCATCCGTGTCAATAGACCCAGGCGAAGTCGTGGCGCCAGAAGACCATGATGCAAGGCGTGATGGTGTGGTCACGCCAGTAAACCTAGGCAAAGTTGTGGCGCCAGAAGACCATGACACAAGGCATGACGGTGTGGTCATGCTGGAAGCAGGCAAAGTCATGACGCCAGAAGACCATGACGCAAGGCGTGATGGTATGTTCGCGCTGGAAGCTGGCGAAGAAGTGGCGCTAGAAGTCCACGACACAATATGTGATGGTGTTGTAACACCCCGATTTTTGGCCCTTTCTTTTTCTTTTGGATTTCTTCGAATTTTTATTTGGAATTTCTTTTTCCGTGGCTAAGTGGTCTTGAAACCTGGGAATATCTTCTCTCCTGCCACTTCCAAGTGGCTTGTCGCTCTAAAATCTAACCCAAGGCCATGTCATTTCCACCTTAGGCCAACCCCAAATTCTTTTTCTTAGGAATATTCCTTTTTCTATTAAAGGAATAACCCTGTTTGCCCTAGGTTGTGAAGCAACCTATATTTCTGTCTATCCAAAAATTCCCACAAAATTCTCATAAATTCTTTGGATCATATCTTCAACGAATATGTCAAAACTCATCCTTGCCTAGTTCAAAAATAATTCAGGAATATTCATTTTCCATTCTGTCCTGATTGGCACTTTGTGAAGGAAGTGCTATTTATATTTTCTTGATTGCCCTCAAAATTTGTGGGCACTCTCTATTATCCAAATAATTGCCACATGCCAAAATTAAACTTCATTTGCCTAGTAAATCTTCCTCAGAAAATTTCCAAAGTTTCTGTTCAGAGAGAAGCTTTGTGAAGGAAGTACTATCTAGGCTTATCCAAATGAGTTGAAATTTTGGGAGATCATTCATGTGATCAAATCATGACTCTCCACCAAATTTCATCTCCATACAACAATCCATGAGAGCACAACTTAAAATCTTGGTTTCTGGTCACAATTTCAGTTTGTGAAGCAACTATATTTTATATTGCTTCAAAAATTCTGAAATTAATCCAGGACCTAAATATCCCTAAATAATGTGAGCATGCCAAAACTCACATTATTTTGCTAAGCCATTTTCTCTGAAAATTTCCCCCAAGTTTCTGTCCAGTGAGGAGCATTGTGAAGGAATTACCATTTATACTTATCCAAATCAGATGAAATTTTTATGGCACCTTCATATGCCCAAATAATCATCCTCCACAAATTTTCAGCCCAATCCAACACTCGATGTGAGTGCTACTTCTTGATTTTGATTTTGGACCAGAATATGCAGTTGTGAAGCAACTCTACTCTATCCTGGTCCAAATGACCTCAAACTTTACCAGGCACTAGTTCCTCCTCCCCCTAACCTATCTGATAACTTCTTTTACCAAGTTACCTCTTGATTTGACCTCAGGACTTTGCAAAAGGTTGCTGCTGCAAACTTTGTGTGATGTGCCTGATCATCCCAAAAGTCTTTTGTCGATCTATCAACTCAAGGTGGCTACTGGGTGGATGGACTTATCTCTGGACAGGGTTGGCTGGGCCTAGTCGTCATGAGCGCGCCCGTGACCGCGGTGACTGCGCTACTGGCATGGGCGGTGCACGCGCTCTGGCTGCAGCGGGCGTGCTCTGCGCCTCGGCCCCGCTCGGCCACCGTCCAAATCCCCTCCGCTCGCCACCTAGCCCTGCCGCAGCTCTTCCCCGATTCTCCCTCGCCTCTCTGGTCCGCCCGCCCCCGCTAAGAGTTCGCCGGACCGAGCCAAACCGCGGGCGCACGCGAGAACAGTGGCCGTTCATGGCCGACCGCACTGGCCGCGCGTGCCCTGCTCCTCCTGCCTCCCCGCGCGTCTGGCCCGCTCGTCAGTCTCTTCTCCATCTGCCTTCAAAAGCCATTGTTGCAGCCGCTTGTGCTTGGCTCTTCGCCAGCGCTCGCCCATCTGGTCGCGGCGGCAACCGGCCCGAGTCCCTCCTCCCCCACTTATTTAAGGCCACCCCGAGCCCTCCCGACCTCACCAACCTCCTCTCCTTCACCCCAGCAGCCTCCCCAACCACTCGCCGGAGCTCGAGGAACCCTCCCCGCCCGCCATAGCCACCAGGGCCGCCTCCCTCCTCCGCCTAAATTGGCACAATGCCGAGCTCCCCTCCCCTCCTAGCCACCACCAGAGGACCCCCACCACCACCTAGGAGCTTCTCCGAACCACCCAGCCTCTTCTCCGCGACTGACCCGAGCTGCCTGAAAACAGCCGAAGCCGCCGTCCGCCGCGGCCGTGGTCCCGCTAGCTACGGCGCTCCCCGGCGGGAATGGATCCCCGGGATGGAAGCGGCTCTTCCTCCTGAGCTCGCGGGTAGGTCGCACGCCGCGGGGGAGCATCGGAGTCGCCGGCAAGCCTCGTCGAGGTGAGCTCCTGCCTCGGCCTGGTGCGCGTACGCGGGAGGAAGAAGAAGGGGTTAACCACTCCAGCGGGCCCACCTCCCCAGCGACCCCACCTGTCGGCGAGATAAAATGGTTGACCCCGGGCCCGCGTGGAATAAGTGGAAACGCACTTCTAAAAGTACGTTTTCGGTAATTGAAAGCGTACTTTGGTACTTCTTCCGCTGAAAATACGTTTTCAGTATTGTGAAGACGTATTTCTAAAAAGGCGCTTTCTGTTTTTCAGCTGCCGCCGCCGAAACCCTTAATTAGCGGACGTTCGTCCGTTAAGGCCAGAAATGGATTTTTTAATTCTTTTTCTGCCTATCGAACGAATGGCCGTAACTTCTCACCCGCAACTCCGAATCAGGTGATTCCAAAGCCCACGATCTCAGTTCGTCGAGCCCGTTCCGATGGTATCATTTTCACTATGTTGTAACATCCTGAAAATGACCATTTTGCCCCTGCCCTTATTCAGCCCCTCCGAGAGGGAAACTTTTCCGGCGATTCTTTCCGCGAGTTCATCGCACCTCTCCCCGATGATTCCTTCATCCCCAGGCAAGCCACAACAGCCACTTGCATGATGGAATTGCAATAGCCATGGTTTCCACTTGAATATTTAATAATTGTTTGCTCATTTAATTATTTTGTGAATGCTTTGAATATGCTTGTGGATCCATGCTCATCGCTTGTGCCATGTTCATTTTCATCTAGTAAGTGATATGATTATTGCTAAGGATATTCTTATCATGTTTTATTCTTGTAATTATTTTCGATGCTAGTGATAATGCTATGCTCACTTGAGTAGTTACGGTTTGATATGAAAATACTTGTGATGGTTATGATCATCGCTATGCCATGCTCATTCGCATCTCGTAGCATATATGATTTATCATTATGATGTTAAATGATTATGTTGCCCATCCATGGTTACAATGTTATCATGCTCATCTGCATTGTTATTTCATCATGTTATTTTACTGTGACTCAGCTCATCACCATTCAAGTTGAACCTGACATTAATCAAACTTGAACAAATCTGTTGGCTGAGTCATGGTGCCACCGAATCGAGCTAACCAGTGCAGCCACACTTGCCTTATGGGAGGCCCTAATGCAGTCTATTGTCATGCCTCTCGCCGGTGCCTCATACTAGGGAAGGTTATGCGCGCGCGCTACCCTGATCAGGTAGGCGGCCATAAGCCTTGAGTACCCAGTTTTGGTTTTGAGCTCAGGTCCCCGTTTGGGACAGTTTTGGTTTGGCCACGACGGTGGCAGCCACAGAGGTGGCGGATGTCACATGTTGACATCAGGGTAACCCAGGACATAGCCCAAAGGGGAGTTTGTCGGAGTGGCCGGGAGAGTGTCATGCAATAGACTGGTTTTGTCGGAACGTCGTTGGTCCACCCGAATGGGAGCACGAGGCCATGAGTTCCGTGGTGTGGGTACAGTGTACTAACCTCTGCAGAGTGTATAATCTATCGATAGCCGCGTCCTCGGTCATGGACACAGTTCGTAGTAGGTCACACTGTGGGTCAACAGTAATAAAAATCTGAATAATAAACAACCCCGGTTCCATGAGGAAAGAAGTTGGTTGATCTTTATGTGGTCATGCGATGATCACAGGTAGAGATCAAGCTCCGTGTGGTCATGTGATGATCACGAGGGTGAGTTGGTGGTTACAAGATAACCCCCGAGCAGAGTAAGTTGGTCCATGAGACCTTAAACGTCGACCCCCTTGCATGCTAGTATCATCATGTTCATGAATTATATTTACATGCCATGCTCATGTTGTTGCCATGCTCATGTTGTTGCCATGTTCATGTTGTTGCCATGCTCATGATGTTCGAGTAGTATCATGTTCATCTTTGATGATTAATCTGTAAATGCCATGGTGTTGTTTGTCTTCATTGCTTTGGTTGCTGTGAGCTTGCGAGTACATTCAAAGTACTCACCTGGCGTGTCATGCCAGATTGCAGGTGATGCCGTGTTTGCTTGTTTGTCGAGGATCCCGAGGTTGCGCTCTAGGATACGTCCCAGCCAGAGTCCCTGCGGAGTGGAGTTCATCACCGTCGTCGTTGTTCCGCTGCTAGAAATTATTCCGCTTCGAGATGTTCCGCTGCTAGCATAGAACTACCTTAGCAGGCGAAGTGTCGCCGTGCCCCCTGTAACCTTTGTTATCTCGGGCCCTTGTACCCGTGTTATTTGTAATAAAGAGCTGATTTGTTCTATGCCAAGCAGTGCCGTATTCCAGAAGACTTGATCTCTGGGCTGGAATACGGGGTGTTTCGGTCTCTCTGAGCCGGGGTGCCACAGGTGTGGTCGCGCTAGAAAAAGACGAAGTTGTGACGTCAGAAGTTCACGACGCAAGGCGGATCGGTATGGATGCACCAGGAAAAAACAGATGCGGGAGCGGCAAGGAGCGCGGGCGTCTCGTCTGAGGACGGTGTGACGAGCCGGGATATGTTGAACTCGTATAGCGACATGGTGCAGCCACACCAGTATCCAGAAGGAAGCGACGTTCTACCAGGAGGTCCCAAGGCAGCCGCGTCACCCGCGCGTGGTAGCACGATCCACGCGAACGCAAGTAGCTTCCTGCGTGGGTGCTCACCACCATGTGGTGGAGGCCAAATGCATGGGCCAGGAGTGGTGGCTCCACTTGGAGAACTATCTACGGGAGCTGCACAAGGCCCAACTTTTGGAGATGGGCCAGAATATTGCAGCCCCTGCGCCGTAGGCTCTCTGATAAGAAGCTTTGGAGCGCCAGAATCGCCAACAAAAGAAACTTTGGCAAGTTTAGATAGTGTGTCTTCTTCGGTAGCACGGGAACAACACGTGTTGGACATCTCTCCAAAGGAAGCACTTCGGATTAATTCGGTGAAGATGAAGAGTAAAGGGCAACGAAGTTTGCACATCGAGGAACCGGAAAATTTCGAAGACGCAAATACGGATGAGTGTTGGCGTCGTGCTATGGATGAAGAGTTGGGTTCGATCCGAGACAACAAGGTATGGGAGCTCATGGATCTTCCCAACGGACATAATGCCATAGGGCTCAAGTGGATGTACAAAGTCAAGAAGGATGCCGAAGGAAACTTGGTGAAGCATAAAGCAAGGCTCGTGGCTAAAGCAAGCGCGCAAAAGCAAACTGTGGACTTCGAAGAAGTGTTCGTTCCCATTGCAAAGATGGAATCGGCGAGATTACTCATTGCTCTCGTAGTTCAGGAATCATGGAAGATACATCACATGGATGTAAAATCCATGTTTCTGGACGGCGAGTTAGAAGATGTGTATGTGAGTCAACCACCGGGGTTCATCAAAGAGGGAGAAGAGCACAAGGCATTGAAGCTACACAAAGTCTTGTACGGGCTACGGCAAGACCCTTGGGCATGGAACATCAAACTTGATCAAACTTTGATTTCTCTTGGATTTGAGAAAGCCCCACTAGAGCATGCAATGTACAAGAGAGGTGAAGCAAGGGATCGTCTACTGGTTGGCATCTACGTCGACGACCTATTGATAACTGGAGCAGACGAAGAGGTGATTGCAAAGTTCAAGCTACAGATGAAAGAGCTTTTCAAGATGGATGATCTAGGTCTTTTGAGCTACTACCCCGGGATAGAGGTACATCAAAAGATGCAGGGGATCACACTATGACAAGAGGCATACGCAAGGAAGGTACTTGAAAGTTGTGGCATGAAATATTGCAATCCAATAGACGCTCCAATGAAACCTCGTCTTGAGCTGAGCATGAAGAGTAAAGCACCCGTAGTTGATGCAATAGAGTATATTGCAGCGGGCGCTGCAGCGTGTCAAGGTGTGTGGCTAGGGAGGCTACACGGTGATCTCATGAATCGAGATCCGGAACCAGTGGCGCTCAACATTGACAGTGAGTCTACGACTTTTCTACGCGAGGATCCAGTGCGGCGTGAAAGGGGCAAGCACATTGATACAATGTATCATTACTTAAAGGACTGCGTGAAAGAAGGTAAGACGGAGGTCAACTACATTTGCACCGGTGATCAGCTGGCAGACATGCTAACCAAGGCTTTGGACCGAGAGAAGTTCTTGGAGATACAAAAATGATCGGCGCCGTAGCCGTAATGAAACGACGTCGTGTTTAGGGGGGTGAGTGTTAGAATTAAACACGACTTAGCATCCATATGTGTACGTGGACTAGGTTACTTGTGCGTGTGTATGTCCGAGTAGGACTAGTACAGGAGACCGGCTGGGTTTGGAGATAGCTCCTATATATATATATATATATATATATATATATATATATATATATATATATATACGTAGAAGCCCCCTGTAAACAATTGTACCAACTCAGATCAAAGCAATAAAATACCCAGGAGCGACACGCTCCTGTTGCTATCAATCCGGCGTCCAGTGTTCTCGCGTGCGTGTGTTTCGCCGACTGGTGCTAATCCCGTTTGATAAGCTAGCTAGCTAGCCTCTGCCCAATCGATCCACCAGCCTGTTAGGGTGCTTGTGGTATACGTGCATGTTTCGCCATATCCGCTCGACCGGCCGGAAAGTACTCGGCTGTAGCTTGTACGTGCGTAGTCGTCGGAAAGTACTCGACGGCTGCGGCGTCAAGGTCGGGCCTGTGCCAACAATTCCATCTTCAAGAAGCCGCCGTCGTCTCGTCTTCTTGAGCAGGACACAAACCCTAACAAAACTTGTAGAAGCACCTGAAAACGGAGCCCTCCCACCGGCAAGGGCCGGGATCCACCGCGCACCCATGGCTCTAAGGCCACAGGAGATGTGTGAGATCGGCGGCGCCGCCGACGGAAGGCAGAAACCCTAGCCGCCTTTTCTTGGAGAAGAGACAAAGCGTCAGAACTGTTGTTGACAGCAGCAGGTTCCTTCGTCCCTGCGCCTGCCATAGTTGGTGCAGGGTCAGCAGGTCCCTCCGTCCCGGCGCCTACCATAGTTGGTGCAGGGGGCAAAGCCCAGAGGAATTTTGAGTTTGGCCTCGTCACTCTCCTGTCTCGCCTTGATCGGAGCGCCAGCAAAAGTATGGCAGAGAGGGGGGTTGTCGATGTCCACCCCTTCGCCTACCACACCATTGTTAGCCGCAGCCTGGGTTGTTCCCCCGGGGTCAGAGCACGAAAATCTTTAGGTTTCGCTCAATGATGGCACTCCGGCTGGCGTCAAGTCTGATCGCAGTCACGGCCATGATGGGTTCTTGTACCAATGGTCGGCCAGCACTTCCTCAGACACACTGCGGTAGCGTTCTGCCGCGAGCCTTGGTGGAGCCGTGTGTGCAGCCCCGGGGTTCTCTGAGCCGAAGTAGAGAGAACGCCGGGCACTTCTAGCCTCTGGAACTACAAAGCCACCCCTACTGCCACTTCTCTTGAAGGGTGATGCGCGCATTGCCGCCGAGAACCTCGTCTCTTGGAGGTCTTCGGGCAGCTTACAATCGCATTGTCTGTGCCCTAGATGGCCACAATAGCTACAAAACATAGGGAGTCGCTCATACTTTACATTAAGTTGTCAATTTATTGAGTTGCAATCCACATAGCGATCCTCATCTTATGTGATTAAAGCGAAAGGAGATGAGGATCGCTATGTGGACTCTTGGCCACTAATATGATAAATCACTCCCAAGAGTTGATGAACGTGAGTCTATTTTCCCCATTGGCGGACACACATTGCAATTTTTTTTAATTGTAGTTTAGCACGTAGTTTCATATGTTGCCCCTAGACACATTGTTGTCTTTCACTTTGTTGCATATGTTGCCCCTAGACACATTGCTGTTTAGCACGTAGTCGCACATGCACATTGTAGGTTTTCACTTTGTTGCATATGTTGCCCCTAGACACATTGTAGTTTTGCACTTCATTGCATATTTTTCCTCTAGACATTCCAACGTATATGTATGCATTTCTCAAATGCAATGCAATTATAAGATGAATATGCATTCTTAAAATGTTGTCATTGTGTATCCTGAATGATGTTGAAATGTCAAAAGAATAGCAAAAAGTGAGATACATGCGGTTGTGCGTTATTTCGTAAGGGGCTAATTTGGATCCATATGTTTCATGTTGTGGTTAGATTTATTTTAATTCTTCTTTTGTAGTTGCAGATGCTTGCAAGAGGGGGTAATCATAAGTGGGTTGCTTGTTCAAGTAAGAACACCAGCCAAGCACCGGTCCACCCACATATCAAATTATCAAAGTAGCGAACGCGAATCAATTAAACATGATGAACGTGCCTAGAGGACAATTCCCATGTGTCCTCGGGAGCACTTTGCTTTATATAAGAGAACTTTCCGGCTTTTCCTTTGCTATAGAAAGGATTGGGCCACCTTGCTGCACCTTTGTTACAATTGCTACTTGTTACTTGTTATGAAACAAAACTATCTATCACCGCTATTTTCAGTACTTGCAGAGAACACCTTGCTGAAAATGGCTTATCATTGCCTTCTGCTCCTCACTGGGTTCGACACTCTTACTTATCGAAAGGACTATGATTGATCCCCTATACTTGTGGGTCATCACCCCCTAATGGTGGAGTAGTGTTGGTACCCCCCCCCCCCCTTGGGGGCACCCTCCTCCATGGAATTTCGTCTAAGGTGGGGGCCCCCTTTTGGGACACGCTCCCCCCTTTTTGTGGAGCTATGTTCGTGGTGGTGGGGGGGGGGTCTTTTGGGCAGCCATTTTCTTGCCTCCTCCACCCCCTCCTTCACCTATAAATAGAAGAGGAGAGGAGCTCTCCAAACTCACTCCAACTTGAGCCTTTGAGCTCTCATCAAATGATATGCAATGATCTGCCTTCTCTCTGTCTAGCTACTACACGAAATAGTTTCTAGTGCCGAAAGGCTGCTTGTTCTTCGGTAGCGATTAGTTCTGGATGGCGAAGCACCGCTGGATATGTGATATCGTATGTGTGCAACCCGGTAGAGAGATCGTACGTTTGATCTTCTATTCAAGGGACTGTTTGAGGGGCTGTCCGAAGGACTGTTCAAGGGACTATTCGAGAGAGAAAATCCTCACAGTTGGGAGGTTGTAAATTCCTAACTGTGGGGATCTACACCAACGATCTTCACCGACTCTCCTTCTGCCGCTATGAGTTGATAATGATCAGATCAAATCTTATATGCATCTTCATCGTGGTTCTGGACGTGTACAGAGGGCATTGTTTTTTTCTACTGTGTTTCGCTACAGGTATTATCTTGCCGACGGTGTCTATCCTTCATGGGCGGCATTTGTGAAGACCATCAGTAAGCCAGAAACTAGGAAACACATCTTTTTTGCCAAAGCTCAGAATCTTGCTGAAAGGAGATTGAGAGGGCACTTGGTGTGTTGCAAGCTCGGTTTGCCATTGTTCGAGGCCCCACTAGCTACTGGGATAAGAAATCCTTCTCAGATATTATGACTGCATGTGTAATGCTACACAAGATGATCATCGAGGATGAGAGGGATTTAAATTTAGAGTTCTACTATATTGGTAGCCGTGTCAAGCATGACAGGGACCTGGATGAGATCATTGTATTTCTTGCGACCTATAGAAAGATCCAGGACAATGCGACACACCAATGACAACTGTTTGGGAGATAAACTCTCATTTTAGTCATTTGATTTATTTGTATTCATGTGTGATTTGAACAATTCTTTTAATTCCGGACCATTTGTTACTGTAATAATTATTCCAATTTGAACATTTATTGTAAATGAGAGGATTATTGTGTTGTACGATGCTTAAACATTAATAAGTTTGATTTACATTTCTGTTCTTTTAAGATAATACTAGCTCATATGCCCCGTACGACAGGGACCAAGTATGAATATTCTGATTTAAGGAAACCGTTTCCAACTCGGGTATCCTTTTTCCTTTATATGATGTTGTTCCCACTAAATTTCATCTGACTGACTGCCTCGTTCTGGGGTGGTCTGCTTCACCGTATCCACCTTCTGACAGGTCTTTCCTCACATGTTACACTGACTCCAATTCTTTTATATCCGTCGGCTTATCTAGGGTGCGATAGATTATCATGACTGGCATATGTGCCCTTCTCGCAAGTCTGAGAGTTGTTCCCGATGGACGTGTCATTATTCTATTCAGCACAGACAACATTCCATGGAGTTGTGAACAAATCTTCTTGGTGGACACCAAATCTTTGACTCCTCGCATTGAGTTACCCAAATAGATGCATATGTACCCTGGGTTCAAAACAGTGCTGTGAATCACAACCGTTCTCCTGGCGGAATCTGACTTCTCACAGGGATTTCCGAATCATCTTGGCTAGCTCCACTATCTTGAGTATCAAATTCGTACCAAAGATTCGACTGTCACTTGTCATGGCCAATATAAAGGAGTAAAGCCTTATAGCAATAGCATCTCGAGACTTGACAAATGGTGATTCTGGCAGAAGAATCTTGTCCACGGTAGGCTATTCTTTAACTGATTCCCATATGTGAGCGCACATGCTTCGAGATTGTTGTTCTACATTCTGATTACTCATTCTGTCGGTATGTCCATGTGGATAGTAGGCCGTGTGATGTTGTAACACGGTCGCTGAAATCAAGCTGCTGAGTGGACTAAGGAACCTTTGATCTGATATGACTGTCTTGGATATTTGGTACTGACAAGTCTGAGCATATATTGTTGACTGAGTGGGTTACCTTGACATGAAGTCCTTCCAGATGGAGTAGATCCCTTGGGGTATATTCACGGGGATCGATACTGACTCAGACTGTCCGGGGTATCTGTACCATGTTGATCATGCAACAATTATCATACCTGTATTGCCGGTCTTGCTCCTTCATTTTTGTCCTCTTACTGAAGCTTTTGCCGAAAGAGATTGGCCATATTACTTCCTCGGGTGACCATGGGCACTATCAGGTGTAATATTCTGGCAATCATACTTTGTCCTTGTTCATGCCGCGGGTCATAGAATATGTGTGTTCTTGTACGGAGCTCATTGTTGTCGTCAATCATACAAGACAGTGACAAAGGTTAATGATATCACTTTGTCGGGTCTGAGGAAGCTGGCCTTGATAATCCATGTTAAGAGTGTTGCCCCATGTTGTCTTTCTTCAAAGCTTGCCGGTCCTTGCATCACCCACTGCGGTGTATAACTGGCTTTCTTCCTATTGCATAACTGGTGAGGTTGCCGAATTCTTACCGTGATTTCATCATCGTACGAGTGACTTGCATGAACTTGGCAGCATGCTCACAGTATATATAGAAGTATGTGTAGCTGAGCATCTTACCGTGATATCACTTGTGTCCTGTCTGATTCTTGCTTCTGAAAAAACTGTTGTAGATCTGATTCTTGGGATGCACAACCATATGATGCCAACTCACTGTGTAATATCTCGCACCAGTGTCGTACTGAGGAAGATTGGACTGCTTGTGTTGGAAGCCATCGAGAGTACCGTGCTGAGGAAGACTGAATAGCTTGTGCTCGAAGTTTCGTCGGGGCTGCTTGCTATAGAAAACTGGGTATCTTATTTCAGAAGCTTCCCCTCCTGGATGCTTGCTGTGGAAGATTCGGTACCTTATGTCAGAAGCTTTTGCGGTAGCTTACTGAAGAAGCCTGAGTATCTTGCATGGGAAGTCATCCCCATATCTTACTGATGAAGACGGAGGAATCTTGCGTTGTAAGCTTCTCTGATAGCTTGCGGAGGAAGACTGGCACTAGTAGAAAACAGGGCTTTGGTCCAGGCCAGATAAGAGCATCAATCCCGGTTCTGTTACGAACCGGGACCAATGGGTGCATCAGTCTCGGTTCGTGAGGCCAGGGCGCCGGCCGGGCCACGGCAGGCACCAGTCCCGGTTCGTCTGACCCCTTTGGTCCCGGTTCCAGACACGAACCGAGACTAAAGGGCCTCACTCCTGGCGCAGCCCTTTAGTCCCGGTTGGTGGCTGGAACCGGGACTAAATGTGTGTCTTCTGTCCCGGTTCTAGCCACGAACCAGGACTAAAGAGATGCCTATATATATGCTCTCCCCTGCCCGCTCACTCCTCTGTTTTTTGGCCGGCCGGTGTGGGAGGTGTGTGCTGCTCTACTCTCACCTCCTATGCACATGAGGTGTTCGATGAAATGCCCGAGTCACACTTAAGCTTTCTCCTCTCCAAGCTCGACCTCCAAGCTCCATTTTCCCCAAGATTTGTCTAGGTTTGGCGGTGCACCATTGTCCCCGTCCCCGTCCTCACCACCGTCGATCGCCCACGCCGATCTCGTTGCCGGCACCACCATGGTGAGCCTCTTGTTCTTATCTTCTTTTTAAAAGAAAAAAAATTCTTACTTGTATGATTTAGATAGATACTTGTATAATTGTCTTACTTTTATTATTGTTTGTTATTATATAGTGCCATGACTTTGGTATCCGCCCCCGTCGGCCCTCGTCCTGTCTATGATTCGGATGTGGTATATTATCTTTTATTATGATTTGTTTCATTTAGTGTTTATGACAATTATGCCGACCAACGTGACATAGATGTTTTTATCTAGGAGGTATGTGAACCGGAAATTCCAACCGACCCTCTTGTCGAGAGGTTAAATTTAGTTGAAAAAGAAAACAATTACTTGAAGAAAAAATTGAAAAGAATTGAGGAGGAGAAGATGGAATTGGAGTTGCATGTTGCCGATGTGGTCGATGATCACAAGATCAAGATGGATGCAATGCACTTGAAGATTAGAAAGATTAGAAAATATGCCATTCATAATGAGGCTTGGTATCATTATGCCATTGGACCAATTGTTACCTTAGTTGCGATTATGATCGCATTTGTTGTTGCATTTAAATGTTTTTCATAGTTTCAATGTATGTTTTAATTAGATGCTCTAGAGAGCTATATGTTGTTCTATGAGAACTATATATGTATGAACTTTATGTATTTATTTTTTCAGTAATAACATTTGATCACTACAGTACTTTGGTTTTAATGTGATGATGAACTTGTATTAATTTGGTCACTTCTCTATTCATGATGTTCTGTAATGGTTTTTGATACACTTAATTATATAATGCACGCCGATGAACCGGCAATGGATGTACGGTGACCGACGCACCTCCGAGTATCTTGAGGGCCTGCATAAATTTCTCGAAGTGGCTGAGGCAAACAAGCAGAATGGTTTTATGTATTGTCCATGCCCTGTCTGTAAGAATACGAAGGATTACTCTAACTTGAAAACCCTTCACGTCCACCTGCTTGAGAAGGGTTTCATGCCACACTATAATGTTTGGACCAAGCACGGAGAAAGAGGGGTTATGATGGAAGACAACGAAGAAGAAGAGGATGATGACAACTATCCCCCTGAATACGGTGATACTGCAACGGGGGAAGCTGAAGATCAAGAGGCACCAGACGATGTGCCCGATGATGATCTTCGCCGGGTCATTGTTGATGCAAAGAGACAATGCCAAAGTGAAAGGGAGAAGTTGAAGTTCGATCGCATGTTAGAGGATCACAAAAAATGGTTGTACCCAAATTGCGAAGATGACAACACAAAGCTCGGTACCACACTGGAATTGCTGCAATGGAAGGCAGACAATGGTGTATCTGACAACAGATTTGGGAAGCTACTGAAAATAATGAAGAAGAAGCTTCCAAAGGATAATGAATTGCCCGACAGTACGTACGAAGCAAAGAAGGTTCTATGCCCTCTAGGATTGGAGGTGCAGAAGATACATGCATGCCCTAATGACTGCATCCTCTACCGCGGTGAGTACGAGGATTTGAACACATGCCCGGTATGCGGTGCATTGCGGTATAAGATCAGACGAGATGACCCTGGTGATGTTGAGGGCGAGAGCCCCAGGAAGAGGGTTCCTGCCAAGGTGATGTGGTATGCTCCTATAATACCACGGCTGAAACGTCTGTTCAGAAACAAAGAGCATGCCAAGTTGATGCGATGGCACAAAGAAGACTGTAAGAAAGACGGGAAGTTGAGAGCACCTGCTTATGGGTCGCAGTGGAGAAAAATCGAGAGAAAGTGGGGGGACTTTGCAGGTGACGCAAGGGACGTATGGTTTGGGTTAAGCGCAGATAGCATTAATCCTTTTGGGGAGTAGAGCAGCAATCATAGCACCTGGCCCGTGACTCTATGTATCTATAACCTTCCTCGTTGGTTGTGCATGAAGCGGAAGTTCATTATGATGCCAGTGCTCATCCAAGGCCCTAAGCAACCCGGCAACGACATTGATGTGTACCTAAGGCCATTAGTTGAAGAACTTTTACAGCTGTGGAATGGAAAAGGTGTACGTGTGTGGGATGAGCACAAACAGGAGGAATTTGACCTACATGCGTTGCTGTTTGTAACCATCAATGATTGGCCTGCTCTTAGTAACCTTTCAGGACAGACAAACAAGGGATACCATGCATGCACGCACTGTTTAGATGATACCGAAAGTATATATTTGGAGAAATGCAGGAAGAATCTGTACCTGGGACATCGTCGATTTCTTTCGACCAACCATCTCTGAAGAAAGAAAGGCAAGCATTTCAAAGGTGAGGCAGATCACCGGAAGAAGCCCGCCCTCCGTACTGGTGATGCCATACTTGATATGGTCAAGGATTTACAAGTAATCTATGGAAAGGGTCCTGGCGGACAATCTGTTCCGAATGACGCTGAGGGACGCGCACCCATGTAGAAGAAGAAATCTATATTTTGGGACCTACCCTATTGGAAAGACCTAGAGGTCCGCTCTGCAATCGACGTGATGCACGTGACGAAGAATCTTTGCGTGAACCTGCTAGGCTTCTTGGGCGTGTATTTGAAGACGAAAGATACACCGGAGGCACGGGAGGACCAGCAACGTGTGCACAAAAAAGACGGCATGCATCCAAAGCAGTATGAAGGTCCTGCCAGCTACGCTCTTACCAAAGAAGAGAAGGAAATTTTCTTTGAATGCCTGCTCAGTATGAAGGTCCCGTCTGGCTTCTCATCGAATATAAAGGGAATAATAAATATGGCAGAGAAAAAGTTCCAGAACCTAAAGTCTCATGACTGCCACGTGATTATGACGCAACTGCTTCCGGTTGCATTGAGGGGGCTTCTACCGGAAAACGTTCGATTAGCCATTGTGAAGCTATGTGCATTCCTCAATGCAATCTCTCAGAAGGTAATCGATCCAGAAATCCTACCAAGGTTAAAGAATGATTTGGTGCAATGTCTTGTCAGTTTCGTGCTGGTGTTCCCACCATCCTTCTTCAATATCATGACGCACGTCCTAGTTCATCTAGTCGACGAGATTGCCATTCTGGGTCCTGTATTTCTACACAATATGTTCTCCTTTGAGAGGTTCATGGGAGTCTTAAAGAAATATGTTCGTAACCGTGCTAGGCCAGAAGGAAGCATCTCCATGGGCCATCAAACAGAGGAGGTCATTGGGTTTTGTGTTGACTTTATTCCTGACCTTAAGCCGATTGGTCTCCCTCAATCGCGGTATGAGGGGAGACTGACTGGAAAAGGCACGCTAGGAGCGGCTGCAATAATATGTAGGGACGGGCATTCTTGGGCTCAAGCACACTACACAGTTGTACAGAATTCTACCTTGGTGACACCGTATGTCAATGAACACAAGAATTTTCTGCGCTCCAAACACCCGGAGTAGTCTAACGACTGGATTACATGTGAACACATCGGGACTTTCGGCAGTTGGTTGCAAACACATCTCATGGGTAACAACTTTGTTGGAGATGAGCTGTACTCGTTGGCCAGGGGACCATCTTCGACTGTATTGACTTACCAAGGGTACGAGATAAATATGAATACATTTTACACGATCGCCCAAGATCAAAAGAGCACCAACCAAAACAGTGGTGTCGGCTTTGATGCAGCAACCAACTGGGGAAAGGACACATATTATGGTTACATAGTGGACATATGGGAACTTGACTATGGACATGATTTTAAGGTCCCTTTGTTTCGGTGCAAATGGGTCAATCTGTCAGGAGGCGGGGTACAGGTAGACCCGGAGTGCGGAATGACAACAGTGGATCTCAACAATCTTGGGTACACAGACGAACCATTCGTCCTAGCCAATGATGTGGCGCAGGTTTTCTATGTGAAGGACATGTCTACCAAACCGAGAAAAAGAAAAGATAAGTAAGCGAATACATCATACGATGAGCCAAAGCGCCACATAGTTCTTTCAGGGAAAAGAGACATCGTGGGAGTGGAGGGCAAGACAGACATGTCTGAAGATTATGAAAAGTTTCATGAAATTCCTCCCTTCAAAGTGAAGGCTGACCCAAGCACCCTGTTAAACGATGAAGATTATCCATGGTCACGACGCAATAAGCAAGGGACACACGCGAAGAAAAAGTGAAGACTTTCTCTCCACAACTATTCTGATGATGGCTTTGATCTAGCATATCACTGCAGTTACATGTCAAGAAATGAAATGCCTTTTGTAACATATGAGTTTTCGTCTGAAACCGTGATACTTCGATAGAGATTGTCCATTTTGTACACGAAGTGCATCCAGTTTTTGCCGTAACCCTCTCAACTTTTTAGCACATGCTATGTGGGTGAAATGATGATACCATGCCAACTTTCAACCTTTTCAGAGTTCATTTGTACTGCTTTTCAATTTCAGGTTCATTTAGCTCAAAGAATGAATTAATAGGAAAAAGAATGAATCAAAAAGCTTTTATAAAACTCTAATAGCAAAAAGAATGAACTAAAAAGCTTTCATAAAATTCTAATAGCAAAAAGAATGAACTAAAAAGAATCAATTAAATATAATATTTTTCAATAGCAAAAAGAATCAACTAAAAATAATCAAAATAATATTAACTAAAATTATCAAAGTATTTATTTGTTGAAAACTTTAATAGTAAAAAGAATTTTCATCAAGTATTTTTTGTTACAAACTTTAATAGAAAACTAAAAATCTTTTATAAAACTCTAATAGCAAAAGGAATCAACTAAAAAGAATCAATAAAAAATAAAACTTATGCAACTAAAATTATATAAAATTTATGCAACTAAAATTATATAACTAAAAATAACATATGCAAAAAATAACATTAAAAATTTAAAAACATAACATATGCAAAAAATAAAAAAAGGCCCACCTACTAGCCACCACGGCCTGCATACGACTAGAAACCCTACAAACGGGCCAGGATGCAGGCCCGCAGTGCTAGCAGGCCCAACAGGGCGTGAGATAGGCATGTACTGCCCACATTAGAGAGGAGCTCAAGATGGCAGCGGCAGCAGCGCTTATAAACCACTCCGAGCCCCTCTCAACTAGCGAGGTGGGACTAAACTTTTGGCTGCGGCAGGACAGCGCTTTCGTCCCGGTTGGTGGCTCCAACCGGGACGAAAGGAACCCCTTTCGTCCCGGTTGGAACCACCAACCAGGACTAAAGGTCTCTGCTTCCCGCCCTTTGGGCTGCTGAAATTGACCTTTAGTCCTGGTTGGTGGCACCAACCGGGACGAAAGGGGTGCCTTTCGTCCCGGTTCGATCCACCAACCGGGATGAAAGGGCTGTGCTATATAAGCAGCACTTAGCAGTTTTCTCCAAATCTCAATTCTTCTTCCCCGACGCCGCCAGGCTGCTCCTCCCCCGACCCCGTCGCCATCCCTGCCTTGACCCCGACGCCGGCCGCCGCTCCCTGCCCTGACGCCGCCGCTCCCTGCCCCGACGCCACCCCCAGTGAGCTTCGCCCCCTTCCCATGTGCTGCCGCTGTCGCCCCTGCCCTGCGCTGCCGCCGCCGCCCCTGCCCTGCGCTGCGGCCGCCGCCCCTGCCCTGCGCCGCCGCCGCCGCCCCTGCCCTGCATTTTTTTTCTTAAATTTTTTTATGTTCATGTATGTAGGTATATATGTATGGATGGATGGATTGATGTATATACAAAATGTTCATATGTTCATATGTTTGTAAGAAAGTTAGAATTTTTTATGTTCATAGAATTTTGTTTCTTAAATTTTTTTATGTTCATGTATGTATGTATATATGTATGGATGGATGGATTGATGTATATAGAAAATGTTCATATGTTCATATATATGTTTGTAACAAAGTTAGAATTTTTTTGTCCATGTAAAACACTTATATGAAGTGTCTCCGTTAGAACTATAGATCAATGGCGATCATCTAACAAAGTTTGTAAAGCATAGCGAACCTGGAACCGTCCCCCTCCGGTTCATCTGTCCGAAAATGCAGACTTCAGGAAAACATTCCCGGATGTTATCCCCCTTCACCTATATCGTGTAGTGCTGCGTTAGAACAGCCCTAACTCTCTCGGGAATTCAACATATCCCCGATAACTTTGACATGAGGGGGGGGGGGTGTCCGCAAAGTATCGTCGACGACCATGAGGGGGGAGGAGTCCTCGACGATCGTCTGAAACTGACTGTCACAAGCAGCTAGCATAGCGAACCTGGAACCGTCCCCCTCCGGTTCATCTGTCCCCTCTCCTGAAAGTATAACCCCGATAACTTCGACATGAGGGGGGACGTCGGATATGCATGAGAGAGGCGGTCCGCAAAGTATCCTCTCTCGAAAGTATAACCCCCGATAACTTTGCATGATGTTTGCGACTAATCCATTGCTCATATATGCATATGATTCCTTGTTGTGATTAGCTAGGTCTATGTTTGCCACTAATCCATCTCTCATGGTTGTATATTGCCATGTTGTAATATTTGCAGAAACTATGGACAGAGACTTAGAAAAAGAAGAGTTGTTGGGGGATATAATCCGCAACGAAGGTGATAGCACCTTGTCGTTTCTTAATGACACCGATGGTCAGGAAAGAGAGGATGACGGCTCCGGTGATCCAATGGAGGAGGAAGGAGATCATGACGGCTCCGGTGACCGAATGGAGGAGGAAGGAGATCATGACGGCTCCGGTGACCGTATGGAGGAGGGAGCCTTAACTGTTGCAAAGTCCGGCGAGGTATATATACATATATTAATTAAGCCTCTGCTGACTTGATGCATTAATTGTTTTGTATGTACATATATTAACGCTTCTTTCTTCTTTTAATTAGCCCTTCGGATCGAGCCAAACTTCCGTAAGGAGACGAGGCCCGAAGAAAAGGTTGCGCCAGGATGAAAGGTTCACGATCGAAGAAGTCGGTCGAGATGGCCAACCGATTGCTCCCAAGCGGAGCAGGGACACATTTATACATCAGTGCAGAGTGGTTGTTAGGGACAGCGTCAGCATCAGCATCCAAGAATGGAATAAGAAGAAGGACCCTGAAGTTTCTTATGTCCAGGATAGACAGAAAGATGATCTTTGGACCTCGCCGATGACAAATTTCAGCCTACCGCCAGAGGCGGATCCGAATAAGGTCAAGGCATTTGCTCTTAAGAAGATGGCAGAACTATTCAAGAACTGGAAGAAAGATTTGAACAAAAAGTTTGTTGAGAAAGACAAGACTCCAGAATTCACCGGTCCATATGAGAAGATAAAAGATCACTGGCCCGCATTTGTGGCCTACAAGAAATCGGACAAGGGCAAGCAAAGGTCAGCGACAAATAAGCTAAATGCTGCAAAGAAGATGTATCACCATGTTACGGGGTCAGGTGGGTACAGCAAAGCCCGGCCTACGTGGGACAAAGCTGAGCAAGACCTGCTTGCTAAAGGGGTCCAACTAGCGACATTGCACTGGCCAGATCGGTCAAGGACTTGGTTCTTCGGGGTTGGGGAAACTTTGGACCCAGACACAGGGAAGTGTGTTTGGACGAAAGCTCAACTTGCAATACCTGTCAAGAAGCTTGAGGAAGTAATCCAGGCAGCGTAGGAAGGGTGGTTACATCCTGACAGAGAGAATGACGAGCTGACACAGGCCCTCGGGAATCCTGAACACCCTGGACGAACACGAGGCACATCAGGCTCCGTTCCGTGGGTGCATGGGTTTCCCGACAGTGGTGGTTATAGAAGCCGAGAGAGAAAGAAGAAAGTGGAAGCAAGTGAAATGCAGAAGCTCAGTGCAAGATTACCGAAACTAGAGGAACTTGAGAGCCAGCGAGCTACCGGCCAACCATCTCAGCGGCACGAAGATCCTTCCTTCGACACTGCCCCAGAAGCTACCCCATCATCTCAGCGGAGAAGCAGCGTGGCTTCCACGGAGCTCGTTCAGCCTGATTTCACGGCTCCTCGCTACTCCGTGGATAGTATCACGGAGGCTGAACATTGTGTGCTAATGGCGAAATGCCAGAACCTGACCTTGAAGGCGGCGGTCGGCTCTGTTTTACCTCCTCGAGCTGAGGGAACTTTCCATTGCCGTCCGATTCCACATGGCTATGCTATTGTCAGGGTGGATGAAATAATGGAGGGATTTGAGGGGCTGGAGCTTGACTACCCTACAGGTGAAGGGGATAATCTTCTGGAAAATGCCTTAAGGAGTACCTGTCTATGGAGAAAGGAGAACATCAAGCTTCCAAACTGGACGCCGCCTCAGCAGACGCAGCCGGATGAGGCCCCTCAGCAGACTCCTCACAGTCCAGCTCAGCCGGATGAGGCCCCTCAGCAGACTCAGCCGGATGAGGCCCCTCAGCAGAGTCCTCTTCCGCCTCAGCTGTCTCCGGCGCGTCAGCGGACTCCGCCTCCTCCAGCGCGTCAGCGGACTCCGCCTCCTCCGGCGCATCAGCGGACTCCACCGCCTCAGCAATAGCGGAAGAGAGCCGCCGCCGCTCCGGCGGCTAGCAGTACAAAAGGCGGGAAGAAATTCAAATTTGGTCCAAGCCTCAGGGTTCCTCCAAAGTTACCATATGAGAGGACTGACAAGGAAACCGATGGCATCGTGAAAGCCGAACTACAGGCCCATTTTGAACTGAAACGTCCACCTCCGAAGGAAGCAATAGATCCGGTGAGAGCGAAGCGCACTCTGGATGCCCTTAAGCGACCACCACCGCCTCCGCCGCAATCCAACTATGACCGCTGTATTGAAAAGACATATGATGAAGCGCGGCGGTCGGGAAGTACTGCCAGTGCTTCAAGACGAAGAAGTGGGAAAACAATTCCCCAGCTCGGCGAACAGGAGAAGCAATCGTGCCCCCCGCTCAAGGTGTCTAGCGATATCTCTAATCATCCAGGGCTACTGCCCGGTACCACTCTTGAGGATTACGTGGGCGATGATGTACAGTATGAAACGGCTGAGGTAGTAGAGATCTTTAGATACGAGCATGGGAAGCCTCTCGTCAAAACTGATCATCCTCATCTAACAACGATGATGCGAAGATTGCATGAGTGGTACATGGAAAGCTGCAGGAAGAATGGGTCCGATTGTTTGATGGTGAGAATTAAAGATGAGCACGACCTCATTGGAGTCGACCTGATGCCTGTTGAATTTGTGGAGTTATTTCAGTTATTCAATCAAGAGGCCCTCGACAAACAACTCATGACTTGCTACTGTCTGTAAGTATTACTTCTGTAATTAAGTCTCTAGCTCAGCTCGTTCATTGCATGTATATATAATTATCCTCACTATATTATGCAGATTGAAGATCGTCGAATGCCCAAAAAGACAAATTTATGACATTGGGTTCATTAGCCCAAATACCGTAAATGAATGGGCGGTACAAAACAGAGTTAAAGAAACCGAGGAAAACTTGCTAAAAGCGTTCCTTCGACATCAAAACAAAAGGGAAATACTCTTTCCTTACAACTTCAAGTGAGTGTTACTGTCTTGTGCATATTCGGTTTCGCTTACTCGAGGTTAAGTACTGTAATTGATGAGTTATGCGTGTGCAGGTTCCACTTTATTCTGCTATCCATTAAGCTTGACGGGGGAGTAGTAACTGTCTTAGACTCGAGACGTAAAGATCCCAAGGATTATGCGGACATGACTGCAATGCTCCAGAAGTAAGTTCAATCAATACAGGGACCATATCGGCAACTTTCGTTCATTTCCTGATATCAAGTAATCATTTTCTTTGCCTGGCAGGGTTTGGAAACAGTTCACTGGAATGGTTCTGGGTCTGAAGAATGAGCTGCGATTTACACACCCCAAAGTAAGTAGTACTAGCTAGTTCCGCGCATCTCTCATTGATTCTAGTTTCATCAATACCATTATCATGCTTGATTATCAGTTTGATTGAACTCTATTCTCGTAAAGTGCTGGTGGCAGGCAGCCGAGAATAATTTATGTGGATACTACGTTTGCGAGTTCATTCGCGACTTGACCACTGAGCGGGGCTTCTTGTCTGACAAAAAATTTGAAGTACGTAAACAATATTCACAATTTTATTTTATTACCATCAATTGTGTTGAGTTTCATTCATATATATGTATTGACCTCCTTCTTTAAATTAGATCTGGTAGATGCGGGATGAACTCCTACCACATGATCGCATACGAGCAATTCAAGAGGAATTGGCGGGATTCTTTCTTGACCACGTCATACATGAAAAGGGAGAATACCATACGGAAATTCAATGGGAGTTTGGCGCTTGATGATGTCAGGGATGTTATATTGTATATATGTAGTAGCGTCGGATAGATATATGAAAACTTGTTGTTCGACCAAGCACGGAGAAAGAGAGGTCACTTCTCTATATATATGTTCATGAAGATCTTGTGTAATTAATGGTTTCCTTCATTTGCTTACTAGCTAGCATCGAGTTCTCTCTATATGTAGTAGCTAGCGTCGACCAAGCACGGAGAAAGAGAGGTCACTTCTCTCTATTAGCTAGCTAACACAATATGAAACCCCTAAACCCTCCAAAACCCCTAAACCCCCCCTTTCAAAAAAAAACAAAAATCCCAGCGCCTACGAGCTGCTGACGCGTGGCTGCCTTTTGGTCCCGGTTGGTGTTACCAACCGGGACTAAATGTCCTAGTGCCTGAGTGCTGCGCAGCGGCCACGTGGACCTCCTTTAGTCCCGGTTGGTGTTACCAACCGGGACTAAAGGTCCTCCTGCCTGGGCGCCCCACAGCGGCCACGTGGAGCACCTTTGGTCCCGGTTCGTAGGCCAACCGGGACTAAAGGTTTTGGGCATTAGTCCCGATCGTTTTGTCCCGGTTCTAGAACCGGGACTAAAGGCCCTCTGGAACCGGGACAGATGCCCTGTTTTCTACTAGTGTGGAGTTCCCTATACCAGGAGCTCCTCTCTAATATGTTGACTCTATGCCATATATATATACCCTTTAATATTTCTGCTGCCGGTTACTTGTATGAAAAAGGTTTGTCGGACTATTCTTCCATGCTGAGTACTGAATTCATAACACATTCTGGCTTGCTTCCGGGGTATAGCATGTTTCAAATTTTTACTCATAACAGAACCAAACCTTGTATATGAACCGTACCTTTGATTGAAAACAGATAGTTGGTGTTGCACACAAATTTTCTTGTTGTTGATTTGATCATTGCTACTGTGAAGAATGCACACTAATGTATATTTGATGCTGATAATCAATCTTGGATATCATTTGTATTCAGACCAGATGTGCCCAATATGATGCAGTCGGCTAAGAATTCCATAATGCTTAGCTGAGCTTCCAATTATTTGAACTCCTTGCTGATTCTTTGAGTCCGGTGTCGGTTGATGAGCAACTTTCATAAGGGGATGTAAGGTGACACCGAAGGCCCAAAGAGGAAAAAAACGAATGAAACAAAAGCAGACCAAGCAATCAAGATTATATACAAGCAGCATCACATTTTACTGCTATACACAACAATAATATGCATGCATACTTAAGCACACAAATCTCGCCGGCACTCCGGTACTACGGTCTAATATGCTGTGGCGGTGAGCATGAAAGTGAATCCACGTGTGGAAGGATGGTGTAAACAGAGCTACACCCAGTGCTGGCTTAACACCGGTTGCATCTGGACTGATGCAGAGGTGAGGACGAACTTGGTGATCTTGTAGCGAGACACGGATGTCACGACCACATCATCATCAAGCGGGCAGAAGGGAACCGTACACGTCCAAAGAATGAGTGATAGGATAGGATAGTGGTGAAAAACAAGGCTTGTTGGCATTACCCTTTTCTTATAACAAAGATCAGTAAGGGTTGCCAAAGCAGCGAGGCATAAGACACGATTCAGAATAGAAACATGTCTATCACCGAAACAATAGGGTTGGCTGGCAGAAAGATATCGACGCGATACCTGAGCATAACTCCAGCAAATGGTGTCTGGAACACTTGGTACCTCGGCATCACTCCGCTAGGACGGAGCCGACGCCAAACACCGGGAAGCAGGTATGCGAAGCTAGAGGGTGCAGGTAGTGGATCGAAACCGATGCCACCTACACTCACAAGATCAACCGTTAGCGACAAGATAATAAGTCTATATGCATGCTATGCGACAAACAAATGCAGCAACCAAATGCAGCAAACTGACTAGACTCCATACTACCGGTTTCTAATGCTCGCGCGGACTAGGGCATCCTACAGCCAGACTTGCTTTGATACCAAAGCATGTGGCACCCCGGCTCAGAGGAACCGGAACACCCCGTATTCCAGCCTAGAGATCAAGTCTTCTGGAATACGGCACTACTTGGCATAGAACAAATCAGCTTTTTATAACAAATACTCGGGGTACAAGGGTCTGATGTAACAAAGTTACATCGGCACGACGACACTACGCCTGCCAAGGTAGCTCTATGCTAGCAGCAGAACAACTCGTGGAAGTGGAATAACATCTAGCAGCGGCATAACGACGACGGTGATGAACTCCACTCCGCAGGGACTCTGGCTGGGATGCAATCCTAGCTCGCAAACTCGGGATCCTCGACAAGCAAGCAAACATGGCATGACCTACAAACTGGCATGACACGCCAGGTGAGTACTTGGAATGTACTCGCAAGCTCACAACAACCAAAGCAATCAAGACAAACAATAGCATGGCATTTACAGGTTAATTGAGCATGATACAACTAGAGCAATATCAGATGAGCAAGGTATGAACATGTTACTCATGATCTGAAAAATGATGATACTAGCATGCAGCATATTTACAATATCATGAACCAACTTACTCTGTTCGGAGGTTACCTCGTAACCACCACATGTATCAACTTACCATCATGGACATCACACGATCACCTCAGGATCAACCAAGCTTGGTATTAACAATACCATAGTGCTCATCACATGACCACAAGGAGCTCGATCTTTACCTGCGGTCATCACATGACACCATAAAGATCAACCAACTTCGGTATCAATGATACCATTGTGATCCTCTCACGATCACATAAAGATCAACCAACTTCTGTCCTCATCGAACCAGGGTTGTTTCTTAGTCAGGTTATTATTACTGTTGACCCATAGTGTGACCTACTACTAACTAGGCCCATATCCGCGGGCGCGGCTATCGATAATTATACACTCTGCAGAGGTTAGTACACTGTACCCATACCACATAACCCATGGCCTTGCTACTTGTAGACTGCGTTGGATTTTTATCCCCGAAGAGGAGAGGATGATGCAGCATAGTAGAGTAAGTATTTCCCTCAGTTAAGAAACCAAGGTTATCAATCCAGTAGGAGAACCAAGCAACACCACGTAAACAACACCTGCACACAAAACGCAAACCTTCGCACCCAACGCAAACGAGAGGTTGTCAATCGATGGCTAAGTAACGAGATTAAAGGTATATGATAGATTGATAAATAAATAAAAGATAAAAATATGCAGCAAATATTTTCGGTATTTTTGTATAAGAAAACAAGATATATCTTATGATAAAAGTAGACCCGGGAGCCGTAGAGTTCACTAGAGGCATCTCTCAAGAAAATAGCATACGGTGGGTAAACAAATTACTGTTGGGCAATTGATAGAAAAGCAAATAATTATGACGCTATCCACTGCAATGATCATGATATAGGCATCACATCCAAAACAAGTAAACCGACTCCTGCCTGCATCTACTACTATTACTTCACACATCGACCGCTGTCCAGCATGCATCTAGTGTATTAAGTTCAAGAGAACGAAGTAATGCATAAAGAACGATGACATGATGTAGTCAAGATAAATGCTAACAAGAATTCATCCCAACTTGTTATCCTTAATGGCAACAATACTTGCGTGTCAATTCCCCTTCTGTCACTAGGACTGAGCACCGCAAGATCGAACCCATTACCGAGCAGCTCTTCCCATTGCAAGAAGATCTAATCTAGTTGGCCAAACCAAACCAAAACTTTGGAGAAGAAATACAAGGCTATACTAAATCATGCATAAAAGAGATCAGAGAAGAACTCAAATAAAACAAGGATAGATCTGATCATAAACTCACAATTCATCGGATCCCAACAAACACACCGCACAAAGTCATTACATCGAATGGATCTCCATGAAGATCATGGAGACCGCTGTATTGAGAAACACAAAGAGACAGAGAGCCATCTAGCTACTACCTACGGACCCTTAGGTCTATGGTGAACTACTCACGCATCATCGAAGAGGTGGCAAGGATGATGTAGAGCCCCTCCGTGATGAGTTCCCCCTCCGGCGGAGTACCGGAGAAGGCCTCCAGATGGGATCTTGCAAGAACAGAGGCTTGCGGCGGCGGAAAAAGTATTTCGTCTGCTCCTCTAGGGTTTTTGGAATTCTTCTAAATTTATAGAGGTGGAAGTAGGGCAAAAGGGGCAAGAGGGGGCTTACATGGCACTAGGGCGCCCCCCCTGGGGCGCGCCCTGGTGCCATGTGGGGCCCTCCAGAAGCTTCTTCCTTGGCTTCGAAGTTCACGTTGATCCTTATCTCCAGAAAAAAATCTCCAAAAAGTTTCGGGACGATTTGATCTTATCTGATATTGATTTTCTGTAAAACAAAAACAAGGCAGAAAACAGGAACTGGCACGTGGCACTAAGTTAATAGGTTAGTCCCCAAAAATGATATAAAAATGTATGAAATGATAATAAAAACATCCAAGAATAATAATATCATAGCATGGAACAAGCAAAAATAATAGATACGTTGGAGACGTATCAAGCATCCCCAAGCTTAACTCCAGCTTGTCCTCGAGTAGGAAAGTGATAAAACATATTTTTGATTGTGGAATGCTACCCAACATACTTCATCAAGTTATTTTCATAGCATAGACATGAGGACTCGTATGATTCAAAGCAATATTCTATAGTTTGACATGAAGACATAAATACTCAAGTGATGCTAACAAGCAACCATGCCTTTCAAAATAACAATGCTAAAGAAAATTATCCCTAGCCCATTATGCTCAATCATTGATCCATTCATGAAACTCACTCAAATATCAATCATACTCCATGCACACACATGATCACATGACCCCCTAGTTGGTGCTTTTAATGAGAAGGGTGAGACTCAACATAAAAATAAATAGAAAGGCCCTTCACAGAGGGAAGCATTGATTTAGAGAGGTGCTAGAGCTCAAGCTTTTAAAAGAGATGAAAAATTTATTTTGGGAGGCATGCTTTTCTCGTCAACGAGAACGACTTAGAGTTCCCAACACTTTTCACACTGGATACATCATAGGCGGTTCCCAAACAGAAAATAAAAGTTTTGCTCCCCATCATCGTTCCATGGTTTTGATACTTTTGTCCCTTTTTTCCATTCACATCCGAAGGAGTTTGTTTTTCCACCTTTCCTTATCACAATCCATGGCTAGCCGTGTTCACGGGTGCCCTCCATACCAACACATTCCAAGGAAATTTAATTTATTTTGGGACTGGGCATCCCTTTTACCGCCACACTCTTGTGCAATGACAAGTGAATAAACACTCATCTTGAGAATGACATATACAACATGAAAATCATCGGCCACCCCTCACCGCTTCATGAGCGATACGGGCACACAAAAGAGAAATTATTTTTGAATTTTTTTTGAGATGGCACATGCAAATTTACTTAGGACGGCATTGAAATACCGTATATAGGTAGATATGGTGGACACAATTGGCAAAACAAGTTTAAGGTAAATGGATGCACAAGTAGTATTACCACTTAGTACAAATGGAGGCTAGCATAAAAGTTGAGAAGCGACCAACTAAGAAACCATAATGATGCACATGCATACATAAAACATAACCAACACCGAAGAATGCACCACAAGTAGGATGTAACTTTATTGCACAACTATTGACTTTACGTGATTGCATAGGGAATCATAAACCTTAACATCACTATTCATACTAGAGCATAATTCCTCATGAACATAACTCACATATCATCATCTACATATCTCAAAACTATTGCAAAGAATGAAGTTTTTCATGTCCCATAAAATTTTTATGCTAGTTTTCATTATTCTACTTGAATATTCATCACATGGGGACCAAGCTCATAGCTTGTACAATTTACCATAACCATTTTCGAACTCTCAAAAAGATATAAGTGAAGCATGAGAGCAACATTTCTACAAAATATCTAGCATTCTTAAAAAGATATAAGTGAAGCATGAGAACAAGTTTCTTCAAAACAAAAGCACCACCGTGCTCAAAAAGATATAACTGAAGCAATAGAGCAACCACCTAGCTCAACAAATTTAAGTGAAGCACAAAGAGCAATTCTAACAAATCATGATGTCGTGAAGCTATCTCAAGCAAATGTGTTCAGAGGTGATGATTGTGATAAACTAAAAATAAAGCAAAGACTCATATCATACAAGACGCTCCAAGCAAAATACATATCATGTGACGAATAAAAATATAGCTTCAAGTGTGTTACCGATAGTAGTTAGAAGAAAGAGGGGATGCCTTCCGGGGCATCCCCAAGCTTAGACGCTTGAGTCTCCTTGGATATTACCTTGGGGTGCCTTGGGAATCCCCAAGCTTAGTCTTTTGCATCTCTTCACTCCTTCATCCATCGTCGTCACACCAAAACTTGAAAACTTCAATCACACAAAACTCAACAAAACCTTCGTGAGATCCGTTAGTATAACCAAAGAAATTACCACTATAAGTACTGTTCAAAACCCATTCAAATTTTATTTTGCATTATAGGTACTTTGTTCTGACTTTCCCATGGCTTGCACCCCCCAATACAATCCATAGTTTCATCAAAAGAAGCAAACAATGCATCAAAAACAGAATCTGTCAAAAACAGAACAGTCTATAGCAATATGTCGAAAAGCCATACTCCTGTAACTCCAAAAATTCTGAAAAATTAGGACAACGTGGAAAATTTGTATATCAATCACCTGTAAAAAATTCAGACACATTGAAGGTTGACAAACATAGCATTGGTCAATGGTGAAATTCATGAGAAAGTTAATAAAGGAAGAGAAGATTCACATGCAAATATACTATCTTGGACATCTTTTATGATTGTGAGCCCCCATTAAGTATTGTATGTCAAACGGTTGATGTTGGACAAGGAAGACAACGTAATGAATTATGCTTGTTCATATTCACATAGAAGTTATATTGTCATGGATCCTCCAACATGTGGTGCTTGCCCAATATCTTTGCTAGCCAAAAATCCACACTAAGTAGAAATACTACTTGTGCATCCGAAACACTTTTACCAAACTCATTGCCGTGAGAGTCCACTATACCTACCTATCGATTGAGTAAGATCCTTCAAGTAAGTTGTCATCGGTGCATAAAGCAATAAAAATTGCTCTTAAATATGTATGATCTTTTATTGTAAGGGAAAATAAGCGTCGTACGAACTTTTGATGGTGAAGAATAAAAGCGATAGACTACATAATAAAGGTTGCTATCACAAGGGGCAATATCACGTGACGTTCCTTTGCATTAACAGTTGGTGCATCCAAAAACTAAAAGCGCATGACAACCTCTGCTTCCCTCTGCGAAGGGCCTATCTTTTACTTTTATGAATTTACCTTTTATGCAAAGAGTCAACAGTAATTCCCTCTATTCCTTTTTATTTTTACTCTTTGGCAAGCATCATGTGGTGGGGAAAGATCTAGGCACATATATCCAGTTGAATGTGGGTGATGATGATTTATTATTGTTGACATCACTCTTGAGGTGAATAAGTTGGGAGGCAAAATTATAAGCCCCTATCTTTCTATGTGTCTGGCTGAAACTTTTTGCTCCATATGTATTGTGTGAGTGTTAGCAATCATAAAAGACTAAATGATGGTTGAGTATGTGGACTTGCCAAAAGGCTCCTACATGTGACCCTTCCTGAAAATATGATGAATTGCAATTGCATTGTTGACTGAGAACATAGTTTGTTAGTTTTCAAGAAAGTTTATGCTTTATACTTCGATATTGTGATGAATTGTTACTTGCTCATGAGAAGTTTATGATAATACTTATTGTTGTTGTGGTAATGATCATGATGCTTCTATGTCCGTATTTTGTTTTATCGACACCTCTCTCTCTAAGCATGTGGGCATGTTTTTCGATATCAGTTTTCGCTTGAGGACAAGCGAGGTCTAAGCTTGGGGGAGTTGATACGTCCATTTTGCATCATGTTTTCCTACTGTTATTTATAAAAAATTTAGTCAATATAACACTTTATGGAGTAATTCTAATGCCTTTTCTCTCTTAATATGCAAGGTTTACACAAAGAGGGAGAATGCCGGCAACTGGAATTCAGGGCCTGAAAAAGCTACAGCAGAGATACCTATTCTGCACATCTCCAAATGAGCTGAAATTTCACAGAGAATTATTTTGGAATATATAAAAAATACTGGAAAGAAAATATACCAGAGGGGGGCCACAAGGTGCCCACATGGCACCCTGGTGCTGTGTGGGGCCCCTGGCCCACCTCTGGCTCCCATCTTTTGCTATATAAGGCATTTTGCCCTAGAAAAAAATAAGAGAGAGACTTTCGGGACGAGGCGCCGCCGCCACGAGGCGGAACTTGAGCAGGAGCACTTTTGCTCTCCGGCGGAGAGATTCTGCCGGGGGCACTTCCCTCCAGGAGGGGGAAATCAAAGCCTTCGTCATCACCAACAACCTTCTCATCGTGGGAGGACTAATCTTCATCATCATCTTCAACAGCACCATCTCATCTCAAACCCTAGTTCATCTCTTGTATTCAATCTTTGTATCAAAACCTCAGATTGGTACCTGTGGGTTGCTAGTAGTGTTGATTACTTCTCGTAGTTGATGCTAGTTGGTTTACTTAGTTAAATATTAAATGTTCAGATCCATTATGTTATTCAATACCCCTGTGATCTTGAACACCATGATGATGAGTGAGTAGTTACTTTTGTTCTTGAGGACATGGGAGAAGTCTTGTCATAAGTAATCATGTGAATTTGGTATTCGTTCGGTATTTTGATGATATGTATGTTGTGATTCTCTTAGTGGTGTCATGTGAACGTCAACTACATGACACTTCACCATTTATGGGCCTAAGGGAATGCATTGTGGAGTAGTAAGTAGATGCTGGGTTGCTAGAGTGACAGAAGCTTAAACCCCAGTTTATGCGCTATTCCGTAAGGGGCTGATTTGGATCCACACGTTTAATGCTATGGTTAGATTTATCTTAATTCTTTTTTCGTAGTTGCAGATGCTTGCGAGAGGGGTTAATCATAAGTGGGAGGCTTGTTCAAGTAAGAACAACACCCAAGCACCGGTCCACCCACATATCAAATTATCAAAGTAGCGAACGCGAATCAAACAAACATGGTGAAAGTGACTAGATGAAATTCCCATGTGTCCTCGAGAACGTTTTCCTTACTATAAGAACTTGTTCCGGCCTGTCCTTTGCAATAAAAAGGATTGGGCTACCTTGCTGCACTTTAGTTACACTTGTTACTTGTTACCCGTTACCCGTTACAAACTATCTTGCTATCAAACTACTCGTTACCGCTTATTTCAGTGCTTGCAGAAATTACCTTACCGAAAACCGCTTGTCATTTCCTTCTGCTCCTCACTGGGTTTGACACTCTTACTTATCGAAAGGACTACGATTGATCCCCTATACTTGTGGGTCATCAGTTATGAAGACCCTTTTTTGGTGCCGTTGCTGGGGAGCATAGCTATATTTGTGAAGTCACTTGTGATTTATATCCGTTGATCACTATTAAGAATCTTAAGGATGATAGAACCAAAATCGTTCCCTCTAAGACGAGGGGAGGTAAGGAACTGCCATCTTGCTCTGCTCTTGATTCGCCTTCTGTTTTGAGTAAACTTGCAACACCACCACCTACTATTAATTCTGCTATGTCTCAAGTAATTGATGATGCTACTTCTGCTATGAATGACGCTACTTCTGCTATGAATGATGCTATTGATGATGCTAGTACTATGCTTGATAATACTGTGCCACTTGGTGAATTTCTTGATGAACAACTTGCTAAGGCTAGATAAATTGAGAAGGCTAAAAATATTGAAACTCTAGAAAATTTTGATTCACCTTTCTTGCCTTGTCCTCCTACTAGAGCTGAAATACCTGATGAACATTGCTTTGATAGAGAGATTGCTAGAGCTATTCTTGATTGTAGTGATAGAGAAGAGGTCTTACAACTGCTTGCTGAATTGAAAGAAAAGTCTATGAGGGAGAAAATGAAATATGATCCTAAGTTTTCTACTTCTCCCATTTTTATTACCGATAAGGATTATGAGTTCTCTGTTGATCCTGAGTTAATTACTTCGGTTGAATAAGATCATTTCTATGACTATGAAACTGAAACTGTTGTGGCACATCTTACTAAGTTGAATGATATAGCCACCCTATTTGCTCTTGAGGAAAAAATTCGCTATTACTATATTCTTAAGTTATTTCCTTTCTCATTAAAGGGTGATGCTAAGACTTGGTACAATACTCTTGATCCTGGTTGTGTGCGTAGTCCCCAGGATATGATTTATTACTTCTCTGAAAAATATTTTCCTGCTCATAAGAAACAAGCTGCATTACAGGAAATATTTAACTTTGTGCAAATTGAAGAAGAGAATCGCCCGCAAGCTTGGGGGGGGGGGGGGCTTCTCCAATTACTTAATGCTTTGCCTGATCATCCTCTTAAGAAAAATGAAATACTTGATATCTTCTATAATGGACTAACCGATGCTTCTAGGGACAACGTAGATAGTTGTGCTGGTTGTGTTTTCAGGAACGAACTGTTGAGCAAGCTGAGGAGTTATTGACTAATATATTGAAGAATGATAATGATTGGACAATTCCTGAACCACCGCCTAAACCCACTCCGAAGATGAGGGGTATTCTATTTCTCAGTCCCGAAGATATGCAAGAGGCAAATAAATGCATGAAGGAAAAAGGTATTAAAGCTGAAGATGTTAAGAATCTACCACCTATTGAAGAAATACATGGTCTGGACACACCACCACAAGTGGTAGAGGTAAATTCTTTGATAAAGTTTGATGAAGGTGATATCCCTTATAATAATCCTCCTGATCAATGCTTGTATGAATTTGATAATTAGTTTATTAAGCAAGATCATTTCAATGAAAATGTTATGAAACAATTAAAATGAAATGCTTACATGATTGATCGCTTGAGTGACTTGTTGTTTAGAATTATTAATGATGTTAAAGGAGTAAGTAAGCATGCTTCTATGGTTCAAACTCAATTAGAACAAGTTGCTAAATCTCAAAGTGAATTGCTTGATGAAATGAATAGAAATATGAATGATCATGTTGTTAGAGTAATGACTACAGGAGGTAGAAGGACTCAGGAGCCACTTTATCCTGAGGGTCACCCTAAAAGAATTGAACAAGACTCCCACAGAATTAATGTTGATGCACCTAGTCCTTCTAAAAAGAAAAAGAAAAAGAAAAAGAAAAATGATAGGACTTTGCATACATCTAGTGAACCAGAGGTAGAAAAACCTATTGAAGTTAATCCTGATGTTTCTATTTCTGATGCTGAAACACAATCAGGTAATGAACATTCACCTAATGACAATGATGAAGTTCATGTAGATGCCTAACAATAAAATGATAAAGAACCTGATAATGGTGTTGAAATAGAATCTGCTGAGGAACTTGATAACCCACCTCCTAAAAACAAACGCTATGATAAGTACTTTGTTGCTAGAAAGCATGGTAAAGAAAGAGAACCATGGGTTCAAAAACCCATGCCCTTTCCTCCTAAGCCTTCTAAGAAGAAGGATGAGGAAGATTTTGAACGCTTTGTTGAGTTGCTTAAACCTATTTACTTATGTACTCGTTTGATTGATATGTTGAAAATACCCCATATGCTAAATACATGAAAGATATTGTTACTAATAAGAGGAAAATACCTGAAGCTGAAATTTCTACTATTCTTGCAAATTATTATTTTAAGGATGGTGTGCCTAAGAAATTAGGAGATCCAGGAATACCAACTATACCACGCTCCATTAAAATAACTATGTTAAAACTGCTTTGTATGATTTGGGAGCCGGTGTTAGTGTTATGCCTTTCTCTTTATATAAAAGACTTGATTTGAATAAACTCACTCCCACCGAGATATCATTGCAAATGGCTGACAAATCAACTGCCATTCCTATCGGTGTTTGTGAGCATGTGCCCGATGTAGTTACTGTCTTACCAGACTGTTATACTTGATATGGCCGAGGACGACAACATGTCGATTATCCAAATATATACTTTCAGTCTCATCTAAAGAGTGTGTGCATGCATCGAATCCCTTGTTTGTCTGTCCTGAAAGGTTACTAAGAGCAGGCCAATCATTGATGGTTACAAATAGCAACGCTCGTAGGTCAAATTCCTCATGTTTGTGCTCATCCCACACACGTACACCTTTTATATCCCACAACTGTAAAAGTTCTTCAACTAATGGCCTTAGGTACACATCAATGTCGTTGCCGGGTTGCTTAGGGCCTTGGATGGGCACTGGCATCATAATGAACTTCCGTTACCAAGGAGGTAGGTTATAGATACATAGAGTCACAGGCCAGGTGCTATGACTAGTGCTCTGCTCCCCAAAAGGATTCATGCCATCTGTACTTATACAAAACTATAAGTTCCTTGCGTCATCTGCAAACTCCGGGAACTCTCTCTCGATTTTTCTCCATTGCGACCCATCAACGGATACTCTCAACTTCCCGTCTTTCTTACGGTCTTCTTTGTGCCATCGCAACAACTTGGCACGCTCTTTGTTTCTGAACAGATGTTTCAACCGTGGTATTATAGGAGCATACAACATCACCTTGCCAGGAACCCTCTTCCTGGGGCACTTGCCCTCAACATCACTAGGGTCATCTCATCTGATCTTATACCGCAATGCACCGCATACCGGGCATGCATTCAAATTCTCGTACTCCTCACCGCGGTAGAGGATGCAGTCATTAGGGCATGCATGTATCTTCTGCACCTGTGATCCTAGAGGGCAGAGAACCTTCTTTGCTTCGTACGTACTGTCAGACAATTCATTATCCTTTGGAAGCTACTTCTTCATTATTTTCAGTAACTTCTCAAATCCCTTGTCAGATAAACCATTCTCTGCCTTCCATCGCAGCAATTCCAGTGTGGTACCGAGCTTTGTGTTTCCAGCTTCACAATTTGGGTACAACTTCGTTTTGTGATCCTCTAACATGTGTTCCAACTTCAACTTCTGCTTTTCACTTTTCGCATTCTCTCTGTGCATCAACAATGGCCCGACGAGGATCATCAGCGGGCACATCTGGTGCCTCTTGATCTTCAGCTTCCCCCGTTGCAGTATCGCCGTATTCAGGGAACGTAGGATAGTTGTCATCATCCTCTTCTTATTTATTGTCTTCCATCATAACCCCTTTTTCTTCGTGCTTGGTCCAACAATTATAGCTGGGCATGAAACCGGACTTTAGCAGGTGGGTGTGAAGGATTTTCAAGGAAGAGTAATCCTTGTCATTCCGACAGTGAACACATGGACAACACATAAAACCATTCAGACTGTTTGCCTGAGCCACACCGATAAAATTATGCAGGCCCGTAATGTGCTCGGCAGTGCGTCGGTCACAATACATCCATTGACGGTTCATCTACATTATATAATTAAGTATATCAAAAACCATTACAGAACATCATGAATAGATAAATGACCAAATTAATATAAGTTCATCACATTAAAACCAAAGTACAGTAGTGATCAAAATTTATTATTGTAAAAACAAATACATAAAGTTCAGACATAGTTCTCATAGAACAACATACAACTATCTAGAGCATCTAAAACATACATTGAAACTAACATACAACTATTTAAAACATTTAAATGCAACAACAAATGCGATCAAAATCGCAACTAAGGTAACAATTGATCCAACAGCATAATGATACCAAGCCTCTTTATCAATGACATATTTTCTAATCTTTCTAATCTTCAAGCGCATTGCATCCATCTGGATCTTGTGTAGATCGACGACATCGGCAACATGCAACTCCAATTTCATCTTCTCTTCTTCAATTCTTTTCAAATTTTCTTTCAAATAATTGTTTTCTTTTTCAACTAAATTTAACCTCTCGACAAGAGGGTCGGTTGGAATTTCCGGTTCACATACCTCCTAGATAAAAATATCTATGTCAAGTTGGTCGGCATAATTATCATAAACACTAAATGAAACAAATAGTTATAACAGATAATATACCACATCTGAATCATAGACCGGACAAGAGCTGACGGGGGTGGATATCAAAACCATGGCACTATATAATAACGAACAATAATACAAGTAAGAAAATTATACAAGTAACTATGTAAATCATACAAGATTTTTTTTAAAGATAAGAAAAAGAGGCTCACCATGGTGGTGCCGGCGACGAGATCTGCGCGGGCGATCGACGGGGGTGAGGACGGGGACGGGGACGGGACGGCACCCTACACATGTGCAAACTAAGAAGTTAATTTGAGGTCAAATTGCATCTAATCAAATAAACTCCCACATACACTCGTCCACCAAAATGAGCATGAAATGAGCTAAACTAGCAATGAGAGATGAAAGGATGAAGTTGCTAACCTTTTAGAACACTTGGATAGTTGGTGCACCGCCAAATCTTGGGGAAAATGGAGCTTGGAGGAAGAACAAAGGAGAAGAATGGATTGTGTGGCTCGGGCAAGAAATAGGAGAAAGCTTAAGTGTGGCTCGGGCACCTCATATCATGTTTGTTTTGTGTGAACTCAAGTGGCATCATGCTCTCAGGCATTGCATCGAACACCTCTTCTGCATAGGAAGGGAAAACAAACTAGCACACACCTCCCACTATGATCCGGCAAATAACAGAGGAGAGGGCGGGCAGGGGTATATATAGGCAAACTTTTAGTCTTGGTTGGGGTCTAAAACCGGGACTAAAGACAGACCTTTAGTCCCGGTTCCAGAAACGAACCGGGACTAAAGGGCTAAAGGTCCCATTCGAACCGGGACTGATGCCTGCCAAGCCCCGGCCGGCGTCCTAGCTGCTCACATTAGTCCCGGTTCGTAACGCGACCGGGACTATTGCTCCGCTCCGGCTAGAACCAAAGCCCTGTTTTCTACTAGTGAATGATAGTAGTATGCAAATGAAATCATGCTCAATGGTGATTGACTTGTAGTACCGGGTGATCCTGTAAACACTCTTGGTACGCACTGATCTCAGTGGCCAAGTGTTGGCAATGAACTCTTCGCTCTGTAGTCTGTGGATAGAGCTGGACCTTGTTATTCTCCATGTCGACACGAATCAAATACTGGCTTGTGCACTCTACTAGACGCCGGCGTGTGCAGTGTGGTGTGTGATCCACCACCCTGTGACAAGTGAAAACTAGGTAGATGATGCCTTCTTCATGGATGCTCGGGACAGGGAACCACGGAGAAAGCTTTGGGATGCCGGTAGAACGGTAGGTCATGTTTCCCTAGATGTTTCCAACATTGTACTTACTGCTTATGGTCCACTCTGACAGGTCAGGTGACAGAATATAGATGGTCAGATCAAAGTCTTTGCCCAGCACATGTTCAGCATTGTCGTCCAAGCAGACGAACTTGATGGCGTCGCCAACACAGGCCATGGAACGAAACGCCTCGGCGGAGTGGTGGTGGTATCGAGGCCGGGGGCTGGCAGAGAGGTGGTTGTTTCGATGCCGCCGGGGGCCACTGTTATTTTAGGATGGAGATCGACAATCTAGAGGCAAGGGAATGAAATGGAGCTCTGGGTTGTCGGAGTTGTTGAAGTCTTTCCCCAGATCATATGCCACCATGCCTCTGAGCAGATCCACCCAGCAGAGGATAGACCCATGATAAGAGAAGCACAGGTGACCGCAAAAGGTTTGTGGAAGGGGCAGGCGCACAGGTTGCATGACCCATCCTGGGGCGGACGACTTCCACAGCCAGACCGCTGCTTGGGAATATCCTGCCCTGAGCCTGACAAGTTTGGCAAGAACGTAGCCGCCGTCATCCCCGCTGCACATGACGAGGGCCGACTTGGACCCTATGGCGGCAGGGTCGTCGTCGTCGGGAAGCTGGGGGATCACAGAGAGAGAGCTCTTGCTGGCGTCGTAGATCAGGTAGCCTCCCATCGTCATCATATGGGCACCAGGGCGGTGCATGCCGGCGTACAGGGCGACCAGTTTCTTGTCCGAGCTGGAGATGCGTCCCGAGTCCAGGTTGCCGCAAGCCGACGGGAGCTCGACGGGTTGCGGCGGCCGAAGTATGCGGAGGGAGGAGAGTTCCGGCGGAGAGGCGACGACGACGACGTGGGCCTTGAAGGTCCGCAGGTACTCGGTGACTACCTCAATCATCTCTTTGCGGCTCGGTCGCTCTTCTCTTGCTTCCGAGCCGTTGCATAGTGACTCGCCGCCGGACACCGCATCGTCGTCGGAGAAATCGACCTCGCGCTTGAGCAGAACCATCGAAGGGGCCATCGCTGGTAGCTAGCTAGCTACGGATTACGGTTGGGTGGAGGGAGAAGGGATTTGGGAGTTTATGGTGCTGGGTCGGCTAGGGTTAGCGTTGGCTGGAGGAAGCAGCGATTTGGGGATCGAGGAAGGAGGAGGGTTTGCCCGGTAGATCTAAAAAGAGGAAGAGAGGACTCGCTCGGAGGATTGTGGGATCGATCAGCGGACGGTCGGTGGGTACATTCTACGCCGGAGCTCTGCCGATTTCGTCCATATGAAGGAACTCGAGGAGGATCGAAGCCCGGAAGACTTTTCCAAACACTTTTGCTCTTGTTTTGGACTCTAATTTGCATGATTTGAATGGAACTAACCCGGACTGACGCTGTTTTCAGCAGAATTGCCATGGTGTTGTTTTTGTGCAGAAAACAAAGTTCTCAGAATGAGCTGAAACTTTCTGGAGAATTTTTATGGAATTAATAAGGAATATTGGAGCAAAGAACCACCGGAGAGGGGCAAAAGGGTGGCCACATGGCACCTGGGCGCCCCCCCCCGGGGCACGCCCCAGTGCCATGTGGGCCCCTGGTAGCCATCTGGCCCAACTCCCAAGCCTATAAAATCACATTATCCCAGAAAAAAATGAGAGTGGAAGAATTATCGTGTTTCACAAGACGGAGCCACCGCCACCTCCTGTTCTTCATCGGGAGGCCAGATCTGGAGCCCGTTCGGGGCTCCGGAGAGGGGGATCTTCGATCTTCGTCATCACCAACCTCTCTTCATCGCCAATTCCATGATGCTCCTCACCGGGAGTGAGTAATTCCTTCGTAGGCTCGCTGGTCGGTGATGGGTTGGATGAGAACGATCATGTAATCGAGTTAGTTTTGTTAGGGCTTGATCCCTAGTATCCACTATGTTCTGAGATTGATGTTGCTATGACTTTGCTATGCTTAATGCTTGTCACTAGGGCCCGAGTGCCATGATTTCAGATCTGATGTGTTTATGTTTTCACCAATAAATTTGTGTTTTAGATCTGATCTTGCAAGTTGTATGCACCTGCTATGTGTTATGATGCGCATCCCCCAGGGTGACAATAACTGAGATTCTTTCCGGTGATTACCGTAGTTTGAGGAGTTCATGTATTCACTATGTGTTAATGCTTTGTTCTGGTTCTCTATTAAAAGGAGGCCTTAATATCCCTTAGTTTCCTTATGGACCCCGCTGCCACAGGAGGGTAGAACAAAAGATGTCATGCAAGTTCTTTTCCATAAGCATGTATGACTATTTACAGAATGCATGCCTACATTATATTGACGAACTGGAGCTAGTTCTGTGTCGCCCTAGATTATGACTGATACATGATCGATATCATCCAACACACGTTCATCATTACCGATCCAGTGCCTACGAGTTTCCACATACTGCTGCTTGCTAAGTTACTATTACTGCTGCTACTGTTACACTCGCTACAATTCTACTACTGTTACCGTTACTATTACTACTGCTACTTTGGTTACTTGCTATCAAACTATCATATTACCTTGCTACTAATCACTTTGCTACAGATATTTAGTCTCCAGGTGTGGTTGAATTAACAACTCAACTGCTAATACTTCCAAGTAATCTTTTGCTCCCCTTGTGTCGAATCAATAAATTTGGGTTGAATACTCTACCCTCGAAAACTGTTGCGATCCCCTATACTTGTGGGTTATCAAGACCTTTTTCTAGCGCCGTTGCCGTGGAGCATAGCAATATTTGTGAAGTCACTTGGAATTTATATATGTTTGCCACTATGAAGAATCTTAAGGATGACAGAACCAAAATCTTCCCCTCAACTACGAGGACAGGTAAGGAACTGCCATGTAGCTCTGCACTTTATTCACCATCTGTTTTGAGTAATCTTGCAACACCACCACCTGCTATGAGTTCTGCTATGTCACATGTTATTGATGATGCTACTTCTGCTATGAATATGAATGATGCTATGAATGATACTACTTCTGCTTTGAATGATGCTATTGATGATGCTAGTACTATGCTTGATACTACTGTGCCACTTGGTGATTTTCTTGATGAACAACTTGCTAAGGCTAGAGAGTTTGAGAAAGCCAAGAGTGCTGAAACTCTTGAGGATCTCGATTCTCCTTTATTGCTTTGTCCTGTTGCTAGAGCTGAAATACCTGATCAACATTGCTTAGATAAAGAATCTGCTTTGGCTATTGTTAATTGCAATACTAGAGAAGAGGCTTTAGCTGTGATTGCTGTGATAAAAGAAAAATCTTTGAGGGAGAGGATGAAGTGTGATCCTAACTTTGCTACCTCTCCCATCTTTATTACTGATAAGGATTATGAATTCTCTGTTGATCCTGAGTTGATTACTTTGGTTGAGTCTGATCCTTTCTATGGTACTGAATCTGAAACTGTTGTGGCTCACCTTACTAAGTTGAATGATATTGCTACTCTATTTACTCATGAGGAAAAGATTCGCTACTACTATATTCTTAAGTTGTTCCCTTTTTTATTAAAGGGGGATGCTAAAGCCTGGTACAATACTCTTGCTCCTGGTTGTGTGCGTAGTCCCCAGGATATGATTTACTACTTCTCTGAACAATATTTCCCTGCTCATAAGAAACAAGCTGCCTTGCAGGAGATATTTAAGTTTGTGCAGGTTGAAGAAGAGAGTCTCCCACAAGCTTGGGGGAGGCTTCTCCAGCTACTTAATGCTTTGCCAGACCATCCTCTGAAGAAGAATGAAATACTTGATATCTTTTATAATGGTATTAATAATGCTTCTAGGGACTACCTAGATAGTTGTGCTGGTTGTGTTTTCAGGGAAAGAACCGTTACTCAAGCGGAGGAATTATTAATGAATATCTTGAAGAATGATAATGAATGGACACTTCCTGAACCACCACCTCAACCCATTCCGAAGAAGAGGGGTTTTCTATTTCTTAGTCCTGAAGATATGCAAGAAGCAAAGAAGTGTATGAGGGAAAAAGGTATTAAAGCTGAAGATGTTAAGAATTTACCACCTATTGAAGAAATTCATGGGCTCAATGCACCACCGCCACCACCACCACAGGTGGTAGACGTAAATTCTTTGTTAAAGTTTGATGAAAAAGATGTCCCTTATCACTACTAGGAGAATACTTATAGGTAGGACATCAGTAGTCGCACTGGAAAGTAACAAGCGCTGCTGCTAATTAGCAGTAGCGCTGGTCTTGGGCAGTGCTACAAGTGACGCCTTATAAGTAGCGTTGGAAACAGAAACAGCGCTACTGATAAGTGGTTCCCAACGAGCCCACCGACGCTACCTTTAGTAGCAGCGCGGTACAGAATACAGCGCTACTGCTAAGCTATTAGCAGTAGCGCTTGTTTTGACAACACCACTGCTGCTAATGGGCCCCGCTTAGTAGTAGCGCTGCTTGTGAAAAGCGCTACTACTAAGCACCATAGCAGTAGTGCTTTCATTAATACAGCGCTACTGCTAGGCGTGGCTGCCCCCTTTTCACCCACCCCTCTCCCCCTCCCCCTTCCTCCCCTCTCCCCTCCTTTCCCCTCTCCCCTCTCTAAGTTACTTCTCCACCATTATTGCCCTTCTTCTCTCTTCCATCTCTCTCTCTTCTCTCCCCATTAATGCCCCCCTCAACCATAATTCTCCTCCATAAATGGCCTTTCTTCTCTATCTTCCTCATTTATTTGGCTCTCCCTCCTTCCATACATATAGATCTAGCTAGCTCATCTCTCTCCATCTCCATTAGTTAGCTAGAGTCATCTCTCCTCCCAACAACTAGATCTAGCTAGCTATTTAGTCATCCACTTTTGATCCCTATATATAGGTAGCGAAGGCCTCATCTAACTGTGCTCGATCTCTCTCGGGAGATAGGTGAGTAAAAAGTTGTGCATTTCAAGAATGGGAATATGTGTGTTTGAGATATGGAGGGATTTGTGCGAGTGACATGCCCCCGAGTTGCTTATGTTTTGCCGAAATGTCGATTTATTTCCGTTTCAGTGAATTTCGAGCAAACTCGATATGTCCTATTTTTAGGCAAGGTCATGCCAAATTTTTATATGACTTTGATGCATGCATGCATTTTGTTTATAACCCTTTTGCTTGTTAGACCGTGTAGTCGGTCATGAAGGTGAGTGGATGGAAGGTGGAGCGATACTTGCAATCCGCGGTGATGGACATGTATGCAAATGGCACACTGATGAACATGCCGGAGAAGACCAAGGATGGGCCGAAGGCAAGGAAAGACTTGGAAGATTTGGAGATCAGGAGAGATCTACACATGCCGCCCCATAAAAAGTCGACGGAGGAGACGGAGGCGGGGGACAGGGGCAGAAAAGTCAACAAGAAGGGGGAGAATTATTGCCCCCCTTCTTGCTTCACCTTAAGTGCGAAGGAGATCGATCAATTCGTCAAGTGCCTTACGGAAATCAAAGTCAGTTCCGGTTACTGTGGGAAGATAAGCAGATTTCTAGACACCAAGAAGAAAAGGTTCAGCGGGATAAAGTCTCATGACTGTCACGTGATGATGACGCAGATACTCCCGGTTGCCATTAGAGAGATAATGGACAAGCACGTCCGTGACACGCTTACTGGTCTCTGCAACTTCTTCGACGTTATCTCTTGAAAGTCCAGCAGTGTGAAGCAGCTCCGATGGCTACAGGAAGAGATCGTTGTCATACTATGTGAGCTTGAGATGTACTTCCCGCCCACGTTCTTTGACGTCATGGTGCATCTGTGTGTCCACATCATGGACGACATCATCGACCTCGGGCTGACATTCATTCACAGCATGATGCCGTTCGAGAGGATGAATGGGGTCATCGAAGGATTCGTTCGTAACATGTCCCGTCCCGATGGGAGCATCGTCCAGGGGTATTTGACACAAGAGTGCATCTCCTTTTGCGAGAATTATATAGGCATCGGAGACCCTATTGTTGGTTTGCCCGTCAAGAAGCACCATGGGAGGCTCGGAGGAGAAGGTCACAACAATGGCCAGAGGGAATTGCACGTGGACTACTCGGATCCACGGAACGACTTTGACAGGGCTAACTTAGTAGTGCTACAACACCTAGATGTGGTAGATGATTATGTGACACTGCACAAACAAACCATCGCAAAGAAGTACCGTGATAAGGGGATGCGCAAGACGGACGACGAAGTTACTGTAGAGCACAATGCCACTTTCTTGTGTTGGTTCAAAGAGCAAGTTCTTACTAATCCCCCGGAAGAGGGAAGTTCGGGCGGATTGCTCATACACGCCTTAGCACATGGCCCCGAGCCCAAACTCACGACCTATCAGGCATACAATATCAACGGGTACACGTTCTACACGGAGGCCAAAGACATGGACAGTGATTACCAGAACTCAGGGGTGACGATTGAATGCGTGACCGACGCCAACGGCACAACTGAAAGATTCTACGGAAGGGTCGAAGAGATCTGGGAGCTTGACTACGCTAAAATGCACGATGTGACGATGTTCCGTGTCAGATGGGCTAAGGACGTTGTAAGAGAAAACAAGTATTTCACTACCATGTCTATACCCGACGCGAATAGCGCTACCGTGAACGTTATAGTCATCGCCAAAACTGAGCCATGGGTACACGCTAAGCACGTGACACAATGCTTCTTCATAACTGACCCGACCAATCCCAGCCGTGTTGTCGTGAGGAGAGGCAAAAGGAGCATCGTCGGAATGGATGGAGTCGCCAACGAGGAAGACTAGGACCAATACGACAACCCGATAAGGGAAGATGACGATGAAGATGAAGCATACGTGAAAAGAAGAATCAAGACTACATTACCTAAGAAAGATCGTACTCCATGGTGCCGGAAAAGTCACAACGAGGGGCTCAATTATTCGACAACGAACAAGAAAGGGAAGAAGCTCAATGTGTAACGTCGTAGACGCAGCTGAGAAACCATCATTTATATATATGTATCTATTTTGTGTACGCACTTAAGTAACCGTTATCGGTCAAATGATGTATACATCGTATCCCCTTCAATTACCACCACATGCATGGTTCCGGTGATATTCGCGCAGTGTGGGAGGGAGACGTTCTCGACTGCGTGCGAGGCCGTCGGGAGAAAAACAAAAAACAAAAACAAAAGGGAGAAAGCAATACAAAAGAAAAAGAAAAGTAAACAGAAAAGGAAAGGAAAATAATAAAAAGAAAAGAAAACTAAAAACTAGAAAAGGAAAATAATAAAAAGAAAAAAAAAACTAGCAGTAGCGCTGGATTAGGACCCAGCGCTATAGCTAAGTTAGCTATAGCGCTGGATCCTAATCCAGCGCTACTACTATGTGTATTTTAGAATTAAAAAAACTAAAAATTGGAATAGTTAGCAGTAGCGCTGGATTAGGACCCAGCGCTATAGCTACCTTAGCAGTAGCGCTGGTTCCTAATCCAGCGCTACTGCTATGTTTAGTTAACCGCCGCGCGCGGGCTCAAAATTTGGCCAAGTCCTTTTCCCCCCCTCGATCTCCACCTCCCCCCCCACTCTGTCGCCGCCCCTGCCCATCGCCGCCCCTGCCCGCCGTCGCCCCTGCCCACCGTCGCCCCTGCCCGCCGTCGACCTCGACGCCGGCCGTCGCCCGAGCCCTCCCACGACCTCACCGTCGCCGCGCGGGCCCGCCCTCGACCTCGCCGCCGCCGCCCTCTTCCCTACCCTCGACCTCGCCGCCGCCGCCCTCTCCCCCGCCCTCGACCTCGCCGCCGCCCCGTAAGCCTCTCCCTCTCCTCTCCACTGCCCTCCTCTCTCTCTCTCTCTCTCTCTGCTCTCTGCTCTCTGCTCTCTCTCTGATGAACCCTAGTGTTTAGGGCAGTAGGAATTTTTGTAGCATTTAGGAAAAAAAGTTAGCAATTTTTTTTAGGAAATTAGCTATACTGTGATGAACCCTAGTGTTTAGGGCAGTAGCAAATTTGTTTAATTAGGGCATTAGCAAATTTGTTTAGGGCAGTAGCAAATTTAGTTTAGGGCAGTAGCAAATTTAGCAAATTTAGATAAATTAGCAAATTTGTTTAGGGCAGTAGCAAATTTAGTTTAGGGCAATTTAGTTTAGGGTATATAAAATAGCTATAAATAAAAAACATTAGCAAATTTTTTTAGCTATAAATAAAAAACCGTAGCAATTTTTTTTAGGAAATTAGCTAGGGCAATTTTTGTAGGTACATAAATTAGCTATAAATAAAAAACAGTAGCAAATATGTTTAGTGAGGTCATTTTGCAAAGGTTTTGGTTTTGAAAAGACCACTAGCTATTTTGCAATGTTTAGTGAGGTCATTTCACTATGTGCTCCTGTGATGCTCATATGTCATTGATGTTATAAGATATATGTCATTGATGTTATATGAATTTGCAATGTTGGTTGAATGTCGAAGAATATCCGAGTGGCCTATGTTTTGCCGCAATGTTGATTCATTTCCGTTCCGGCAAATTTCAGGCGCTCCATATGTCCAGTTTTTAGCAAAGGTCATGCCAAAAAATTCCATGTTTTTCGGCATGACTTGTGCTAGAAACTAGGACATATGGAGTGCCCGGGATTTGCTGGAAGGGGAATGAATCAACATTCCGACCAAATATAGGCCCCTTTTTTCTCTTCATTATATCGTTTATTTATATTTGTTGAATAGGAAACATGTCTAGCCACGCCGAAGCCGGGGGTTCTGGTCGCCTCGAAGAAGACCCCGTCGAGGCAGCAAATCAATTTTTCGATTACCTGGACGAACGCCACTTGCGGCTGCAGGGTGGCGGCAGTGCCACCAACCCCGACACCGACGCCGACACCGACACTGGCACCGGCACCGACACCACCCCCGAGACCGGCAACGATGCTGTCGTAGCTGGTAAAGCACCGAAGCAGAAGAGGACGCGAAAACCAAACGAGCTCGGCATCGGACATATTGTGGTCACGGTGATGCACCCCACGAAATTAGAGCCAACGGCGCTGGAGGAAGCGCGCGCGTGCTACAGCAACCAACTAGGATGCATCCTCAGGGAAACTGCCAACATCAATGATGAGAAGTTAAAGAAGATACCACATATGGAGCACATGCTCCTAAAGAAGTTGCACAATAGGTTCCTGTTCCCCGGCCGGGAGGAAAGCAAACATCCATGGGACGACAAAGCCATAACAAAGATAAACAGCAAGGCGATGGTGACGTTCACCAATGACTTGTCCGCCTAGAAAGTTAGGGTGAAAAAAGTGATTGAGAAGAATGAACCGTGGTCCAAGATTCATGCTGACAATCCGACACTAACGGAAGAGGACTTCAAAAAATTCAAGGAGACCTGCGCTAAAGAAGAAGTCAAGCAAAGGTCGGAGAAAATGAAGGCGCTCCAGGCCAGGAACACGCCTCCCCACCACCTCGGAAGCCGTGGTTACGAGGGGAAGAGACACGTATGGGCGAAGGAGGACGCCAAACATGAAAGTCACGGAATCCCAGACCCCTTGGCGGAGTTCACCGACCCGCAGGAGCGTGACTGGATCAGGGCCCAGTACAAGTGGGACCGCGTCAATAAGATCTTTTACACGGACCGAACAGGAGGGAGTTCATGAGACTTCTGGTAATTGTTATATTACCACCTTATTATATTAGCTTCCAATCAATTCGACTACAATTTTTGTCACATTTGTAAACCATCCACGTTCCTTTTGCAGAAAGAGCAGCACCAAAAGGCAGCCGAAAGCGACGAGTCGTCACAGTCGTCGACGAGGCCCAAGTGGGACACCCCTTTCAACCGGGCCCTGAACATACTGAAAAAGGTCCCGGAGGACAAACCGCCGTCGTATGGACGTGTGCACGGCGTCGGAGATGGCGCCTCGTGGAAGACGTGCTACCACGAGAAGCCAGAGGAAAGAAGGCAGAGACGGTCACTAATTACTCAACAGACCATCGACGAGAAGGTCGCGATTGCGGTCAATAAGACCAAAGAAGAGTTGGTCGGGGTAGTCAATGCAGCGGTCAATGCAGCGGTCGCATCTTCCATTGGCAGCTTGATTCCGGAAATTATCGATTGGACGAAGCGAAATCCAGATAAAGGGCCAGAGGACTTTCCCCTTCCCAGCTATGTCGGGAGCAATTCGGTGAACATTGCACCACCAGCACCTGCTCACGCAACCGCACATGCTCCCGTACCTGGTCCCTCTCCTGTTCAAAGCAGCCCGTCCTCCGTCTCTGGCATGCTCGACGGGGCTTCGTCTTTGGCTGAGCTCGATGCCCTCACGGTAATTATGCGTCATACCCTTTTCACCAGCATGCCTATAGTCTTCTGTTTCAGTTTCCTTTCGGATGTTTGACGTCGCAGACATGTCTTCGTAGGCCGATGAAACCCCGTGCACCCTACTGTACGACATCAAGGGCCAGAAGGTGGGCGTGGGAAAGGGAACGATCGTGAAGCCGAAGGACCGCATGTTCCACAACTGAGAGATGCCCCATGGCGTCTTCAAGGTTAACGTGGCCAGTGTCAAAGCGGGCTTCGAGGATTTGCCTCCTCCGGTACCAGTCGATGACGAGGAGACCCCTAAACAGATTGGCGCATGCAAGAGTTGGTTCTTGCCTTGGCCGAAGACTCTTCTTCGTGTCGAGGCGCCCGGTAGCACACCAACGACAGCTCCTCAAGAAGGTATGAACATCACCCCACCTACCAAATTACCTGCACCTGTAGTGGCGGGTGATAGTGGACGACGCGAGGGAGAGCCTCCATTAGTGCTAGATGACGTCGCCCCAGTCGAAGAAGCAAATGCTGATGATGTCATGGAGGAGGATGATGATGACCATCTCAAGTATATCAATACCGCCTATGACGATGGAGGATTGATGGATCGGGACTATGACTCAGGCTATGAGCGTGGAGATGACTTGATGCCGCCTGATTTGTCGGAGCCGGAACGTCCTAAGGCGGAATGCAAAAAGTCTCTCTTCATGCGATCCTCGCAGGAGACGCCTCCAGATGCCGCCTCTACCCAGCAACAACAACTCGAGGGCCGTCCACTGATGAGCCCGACGACACTGGGGGTGGTGGTTAGGGAAGGTATGGTGGGCTCACTACCGCCACCTGCCAAGAAGCAAAGGAGGAGACCAGACAAGAAAGACCCTAAAGGCGCCAGAGTTGCTTCAAGCAGCAAGCCGCCTCTGCAGCCCCGGGAGGTAGACAGAATACCTGTCGAAGGTGCGGCGCAGTTCCATGTCGCCCGCCACCCGATCCTACCTCGGAAAGCGCTAGAGCACATAATTAACAATGATCTAAGGAGACTTCATGAAGATGCGCTGGCGACAGAGAAAAGCCTTCTCGCCTCGGAAAATCCAGGATACCCGCTTTACGCGCCTCGGGTGCCTGTTGGTAAGGTGTACGTCGAGAGATGGCCCGCGGATAAGTTCATCCTGCGATTTGACTACATCTATGACATGTTCCACATGACCAAGCTGGATTTTCAGTTAATCCGCATGTATGCGCTGTATCTGAACTACATCATCAGGCGCGAGAACATAAGATATATCTGCGTCGCGGACCCGTACTATATGCACGAGAGCTTCTTGGCAGTCTGCAAAGAGCACCGTGACTATGCGAGCAAGCATATCGGCTAGTTCATGGTCGCCAGTAAGGACAAGTAAGCGATTCTCCTGCCTTATCATCCCTCGTAAGTCATCCGCGGATATCCTTTCATAAGTTTTAATCATTCCTTTGCGCGCATGGAGGCTAATTTGAGGTGTACTTATTTTGCGCGGTGGGGGGGGGGGCGCCGTCCTCATCATTCTGTACCCAGAATACTCCCATGCTCTGTACTTGGACTCATCGAGGAACAACAGGAAAAAGGATTACACGCACATAAAGAGAGTTCTCGATAGTGGCATGATAACCTTCAGCATGCATGGTGGATATATCAAGGTGAAAAAGCACAGGAAGAACGGGCTGGGTTTCGGCCATAAGACCGACTTCTGCTGCATCCATCAACCGAAGAATAGTCAGGCTGATGGATTCTACCTCATGCATCACATGCTGGAATACAGAAGGGATCATCAACTCCTTCGCATGTCACCTACTTCCCACGATGCCGAGATTGTCAACTGGGCCATAAGCCTAGGAAAGACATTTGATCATCGAATCTGAGCTGAGTTTTATCACGTACAGTGTGAACTGGCCCAAGTGATCATGAAGGAGGTCCTCGAACCAACAGGGATGTTCTACCATGGGCCAATGACGCGGGATGATGTCCGAGCACTGCTAGTCGCTCAGCGTCTGGACATGAAGCCTTTCACGAAGCTCGGGTGCTTCCTCCCTGACTATAAAGATTGGAGCCCCGACTTGGAGGAGTGATTGACGATGAGAATGTGTCTGTTTAGTCACTACTGTCTTCTTATGACAAAACTTTGAATTTATGCACGACGAAACTCTGTGATGTAATTAAACCGTCCTACTGAACTAGCGTGTAGATCGCTCTGGTTAATTAGTTTGGGTACGAGGAACTTCGTTATTTATGTTAGGTTGCTTGTATTTTGCTAACTTTGTCTCTTCGTGTTTCTCAAGTACATTATGTTGCATATTATCTATGAATTCATCAACTGACGATGCAGGTACATAGATCAGAGATGGCGAAGGGCTGCTACGCCATATTCGTTGGGAGGGTTCCAGGAGTGTACGACCACTGGCCAGACGCTCAGGCCCAGGTGGACAGGTACCCGGGGGCTAGCCACAAAGTGTTCGACAGCAGAGCCGAAGCGGAAAATAGTTACTTGAGGTGGACGCTCCGGCAAGAGAGGGAGCGAAACCAGTGCCTCAAGAAGTACTACTTAGTCATGCTCTTGCTCATACTGATCGCTCTTCTCTTCTACATCATGGTTTAGATAGAGATGATAAAACTTGTGTGTGTGCCATGACCATGCAGTGGCATTTATTCGAGACATGACTTGTGTATCGCTCGAGATGATGATATTTGTGTTGGATGATGATGATGATGATGATGATATGACGAGACTATTGTACGTGTATGATATGATGGGAATATTGTATGTTTATTATGATGTGATGAAAGTATTGTATAGACCATGCATAAATACAGCACGAATACGTGGAGCGGAAACAGGAACGGGAAAGGGGAACGGGTAATGGGGATGGGAAACGGGAACCTGAGCAGTAGCGCTTGTGGGCGTATAGCAGCAGCGTTTACTAAGATACAACGCTACAGATAGTTAGTAGTAGCGCTTGTCCATACAGCGCTATTGCTAACTACACTTACCAGTAGCGCTTGTTGGAACAGCGCTAATGCTACAACTTAGCTGTAGCGTGTTAGCAGTAGCGCTGCCACCAGCGCTACTACTACTGGTATTTCCAGCGCTGCTAGTAGGCTTTCTCCTATTAGTTTATGGTAAAACTTCTCGTCAATGCTATCTTGAGTTTGATAATTATATTGGTAAGCAAAATTATTTCAATGCTCGTGTTATGAAACAGTTAGAACATAATGCTCATGCTATTGATCGTTTGAGTGATTTATTGTTTAGAATTGTCAATGATGTTAAAGGAGTTAGTAAGCATGCTTCTATGGTTCAAACTCAGTTAGAACAAGTTGCTAAATCTCAAAGTGATTTGCTTTATGACATGAATAGAAATATGAATGATCATGCTGTTAGAGTTATGACTAGGGGTGGTAGGATGACCCAGGCACCTCTTTATCCTGAGGGACACCCCAAGAGAGTTGAGCAAGACTCTCAAAGAGCTACTATTGATACTCCTAGTTCTTCTCAAAAGAAGAAGAAAAAGAAAGATGATAAGACTTTGCATGCTTCTAGTGAACCAGATGTAGAAAAACCTCCTGATATTAATCCTGATGTTTCTATTTCTGATGCTGAAATCCAATCAGGTGATGAACATACACCTGATGTTACTAATGAGATTCTTGCAGATGCTCAGCCAGAGAATGTGGGAGAACCAAATAATGATATTGATATTGAACCTGCTGAGGATCTTGATAACCCACAACCTAAGAACAAAAGGTATGAGAAAAAGGACTTTGTTGCTAGAAAGCATGGTAAGGAAAGAGAACCATGAGTTCAGAAGCCCATGCCTTTTCCTCCTAAACCTTCCAAGAGTAAGGATGAGGAAAACTTTGATCGCTTTGTTGAAATTCTTAGACCTGTTGTTTTACGTACTCGCTTGATTGATATGTTGAAAATGCCTCCTTATGCTAAATATATGAAAGATATTGTTACAAATAAGAGAAAGATTCCTGAGTCTGAAATTTCTACTATGCTTGCAAATTATTCTTTTAAGGATGGTACTCCTAAGAAATTGGGAGACCCAGGTATACCAACTATACCTTGTTCCATTAAAAGAAACTATGTTAAAACTGCTTTATGTGACTTGGGAGCTGGTGTTAGTGTTATGCCTTTCTCTTTATATAAAAGACTTGATTTGAACAAACTCACTCCTACTGAGATTTCTTTGCAGATGGCTGACAAGTCAACAGCCATTCCTATCGATATTTGTGAGGATGTGCCCGTTGTGGTTGCAAATGTTACTATCTTGACAGACTTTGTTATACTTGATATGCCCGAGGATGACAATATGTCAATTATCCTTGGTAGACCTTTCTTGAACACTTCTGGGGCTGTTATTGATTGCAAAAAAAGCAAGGTCACATTTCATATTAATGGTAATGAGCATACGGTGCATTTTCCGAAGAAACAATTTCAAGTGAGCGGTATCAATGTTATTGGAAAAACTCCAACTATCACTATTGGAAGCTTTCAACTACCTCTCCCTACCGCCAAAAAGAAATATGAAATAATTATGGTAGGGGACATGCCTGTCCCTATTGAGGTAACATAGTGTTTTCGCGAGAATTCCTCGGTTTCATGTTAATCGAAAGGGGGTTATTTATTAGACTTGATCAACCTTATTAATGGATTCTTTTTGAGAGACATGAGATTGATGAATTTAGCAAACACAACTTTCTGTACCCAACTTATTTTCTCTGTTTTTATTAGTTAAATAAAATAAAATGCCATGTTTTTCCTGGTTTCTGAATTTTTCGTGCAATAAAAAGTGCTCAGAAATGAAAGTGCTCAGAATGAATTTTTATTGAATATATTAGAATTTCTGGCATGAAAATTACTGTGAATGGGCACCCTGGGTGGCCACATGGCACCAGGGCACCCCCCCCTGGGGCGCTCCCCTATGCCATGTGGGCCCCCCAGTGGCCCCCTCACTTATCCCTTCCAGCCACCTCCTTCTTCCACCTTAGAAAAAATTCCTCACCTGTTCTTGCCCGTGTTCAAGCTAACCTTGCTGCCATTTTCGATCTCTTTGCTCAGAACTTCGTTTCTGAAACTGTTTTGAGGAATTGTTCCTTGGTATGTGACTCCTCCAATGCTCCAATTAGTTTTTGTTTTAGTGGTTTATATTTTGCATATTTAGCTACTGTTGGTGCTATAGAAAATGAGCTTGCATGTTGAATTCTTTGAGTGCTAGGTAGTTTGAATGCTTGATATGGCCTCTAGACACTTGTATGAGTAGTTGCTATCAATTTTGTGAAGTTTTGTAAACATTTTTTTTGTGGACCAAAATTTTTCAGAAATTTGCTCATAGGAAGATGAACTTTTTGAGAAGGAGTTCCCCTAGGAGGAAATCTACGGAGGCATCCTCAAGTTCAAGCTCAGCATGCCCATCTTATGAGGAGCCCCGAGCAAGCTCGATGAGAGGCGCGGAAACGCAAGGTTGTCATTGGCCGTGTGTGGATTTTATGTTGGGGGCCGGAATCAAGGAGGAGTTTGAGGAGTACATTCATAATGCCGACCTCACTGCGTATATGGCAGATAAGCCTAATCAGCACCTTAATCTCACACATTCATTTACTCAGCATTTTTCGTACAACCCTCGCACCTCTAGAGTTTCATTTCGCATTTATGAGGATCTTCATAGTTTATCTCTAGAGGAATTTTGTCGTGCTTGCAAACTTCCATGCTGGGGGTCGTTAGATGAACCTCCTCTAGAGGAGTATTCATTGTTTCTAAATAGCCTCCGTTGGGGTGAGGATAGAGGGGTGACACAAGCTAGAATTAATAGTATTCAATTCCCCGCTATTCGTTATTTTGCGCTTTTCAATGGAAAGTGCATTGCGGGCAAGCAGGACTGTAGAGCACTTTGTGCTCCTGATTTGAGCATTATTCACACTGCTTTGACTGGCGAGAAGCACTATAATTTGGGTGTCATTGTAGCACGTAGGTTGCAACGCAACGCAAATGATGGAGATTTATATGGAGGGATTTATGCTTCACGCGTAGCTGCACACTTAAGGATCCCTCCAAGGTTCAATGACCCCATTATACCTTACAAGTACTTGAACTTTGCCACTATGCGTGCACATAAGTTCCTGAAGCCAGGCGCAAGCACATATGAGTATAATTTAATTTTTAACAGATATGACCTTGTGTATGTGCTTTTGCCCGCTCCCGCTCTTTTTGACTTTCAGGCTAAGGGAAGGTATTCTTTGAGAAAGGAAGAGGCGCTAGAGTACAACGCAGCGGTCGAGGCCACCCGTCAGACTGAGGAGGCTGCTCAGCAGGCTTCTTCGAGCTACCACTTTGATTATTATCCAGGACACGGATGGCAGTAGACCAAGCTAGGCCAAAAGCCTAAGCTTGGGGGAGTACATATTTCCCACCGACATTTTATTCATGCTCACACATTTCACTCTAGTTGTCGGTGTTCATACTCTTTCATTGTATTATCCATGTTTGTTTTATTTCCTCGCTTTCTTCTTGTGTGTTTGAAAAACTTTCAGAAAATCAAAAAAAAAATTAGTTAGCTTCTTTTTGGTTTTTTGCTTTCCTGTTTAATTAGTTGTAGCCTTTAAAAATCAAAAACCTAAAAAGATTTCTCGATTCTTCTTTTGCTTGTTGGGAGCTTTCCCGTGTAAATAGTTTTTCTCGTTTTTGCTTTTCTTTCTTTAATTTGCCTTCTTCAAGAAAAATCAAAAACTTCAAAAATATTTCAGTGTGTTTCTCTGAAATTCTTTTCTTTTCTTTTGGTTGAGTTCTTATAAGGAGAAGACCACGATTAAAATGTTGAGTGGCTCTCATTTGCATTATTGATTATCTATCAGAGAGCCCATTTTACCTTGTCTTCTCCGTTGAATAAATTGTTGCAGATTCCAGCTTAGTCCATGGAACCCTTGCACTATTATTATTTTCATACCATTCGGTCGTGCAAGTGAAAGGCAATAATGACGATGATTTGGTGGAGTGACCGTGGTGAAGAAAAGCGGGTATGAACTCAACCTGTTCTTGTCCTTATGAATGTGTTTAGGTCGGTGTCCATGATTTAGCATATTATGATCAAACATGTTTGTGATGACAAATAGAGATTATAGTTGTTCATGCCATGCTTAAGTAGCTAGACGTTGATAATCATTTACCTTGGATGTCAACATGCATTTAAAATGATTGTGATGTGGTATGATGGTATGGTATCCTCCTCTGAATGTTTCAAGTGGCTTGACTTGGCACATGTTTATGCATGTAGTTGAATCAAAACCAACATAGCCTCTATGATATTAAGTTCATGGTGCTCACATCCTACTCATGCTAGTACTCAATGTTGATTATGCATACTGTATGTTCATGACCATATTCGCTCTCTAGCTGGTCCCTTCCCAACCTTATTGCTAGCCTTCACCTGTACTAAGCGGGAATTCTGCTTGTGCATCAAAAACCTTAAACCTGAGTTGTTCCAGATGAGTCCACCATATCTACCTATATGCGGTATTACCCTGCCGTCCCAAGTAAATTTGCATGTGCCACCTCTAAATTATTCAAATGAACATCTGTTTTGTGTGCCTGGACCGGTCATGGAGCGACAGGGGGCAGTCAATATCTTCTATGCTAAGTGAGTTATTCTCAGATGAGTGTTTATTCACTTGTCATCGCACGAGAAAATGGCGGTAACCGGGATTCCCAGTCCCAAATAAAAATTGCAAATAAATAAACAAACTCCCCCGGACTGTTGTTGGTATGGAGGGCACCCGAGGATTCGGTTAACCATGGCTTGTGATTGATGGTGGAGGGGGAGTAAACTTTACTTTCATCGCTTGGGAACCGCCACTAATTTGTTTAGCATGGAAGATATTGAAAAATCTCGGTCGCAACGTTGACAGGAAGGGCATGCCACCCAAAATTAAACTTTATCTTTGTTTTAAAACTTTGAGCTCTGGCACCTCTGCAAATCCATGCTTCCCTCTGTGAAGGGCCTATCTATTTACTTTTATTGTTGAGTCATCACCTTCTCAAACAAGTACCAGACCGGAGAGCACTGTTGTCATTGTCATGCATTGTGTGTGGTTAATCGTTGAGTGCATCATGACTGGATCTTTGTTGCCATGAATTACAATGTTTAGTCGCTGCTTGAACTTTGGAGGTGCTCTGCATTTATGTTTTGCGGTCTCAGAAAGGGCTAGCGAGATACCATCATTGTCATATTATATCATGATTGTTTTGACAAAGTGTTGGCATTTGAGATACTTTATTATTGCTCGCTAGTTGATTATGCCATGGATATGAATGAATATGATTTCTAAGAGTTATCATGAATGTGGTTAATTATAATCTTTGCTAAAAATTGGATTCTATTTGAATGCAATCATAAGCACAAGAACAAAAAGAGTTTGTAAAAGTTTTTCTTTATCACTGTCAGTTTGCCAACTGAATTGCTTGAGGACAAGCAATGAGTTAAGCTTGGGGGAGTTGATACGTCTCCATCGTATCTACTTTTCGAAACACTTTTGCTCTTGTTTTGGACTCTAATTTGCATGATTAGAATGGAACTAAGCCGGACTGACGTTTTTTTCAGCAGAACTACCATGGTGTTGTTTTTTGTGCAGAAATAAAAGTTCTTGGAATTGGATGAAACTTTTTGGACAATTTTTATGGAATTAATCCTTTTGGGGAGCAGAGCAGTGATATGTCTCCGTCGTATCCACTTTTCCAAACACTTTTGCTCTTCTTTTGGACTCTAATTTGCATGATTTGAATGGAACTAACCCGGGCTGACGCTGTTTTCAGCAGAATTGCCATGGTGTTGTTTTTGTGCAGAAATCAAAGTTCTCAGAATGAGCTGAAACTTTCTGGACAATTTTTATGGAATTAATAAGGAATATTGGAGCAAAGAACCACCGGAGAGGGGCACCAGTGGGGCGCGCCCCAGTGCCATGTGGGCCCCTGGTAGCCCATCTGGCCCAACTCCCAAGCCTATAAAATCACATTATCCCAGAAAAAATGAGAGAGGAAGAATTATCGCGTTTCACGAGATGGAGCTGCCGCCACCACCTGTTCTTCATCGGGAGGCCAGATCTAGAGCCCGTTCGGATCTCCGGAGAGGGGGATCTTCGATCTTCGTCATCACCAACCTCTCTTCATCGCCAATTCCATGATGCTCCTCACCGGTAGTGAGTAATTCCTTTGTAGGCTCGCTGGTCGGTGATGGGTTGGATGAGATCGATCATGTAATCGAGTTAGTTTTGTTAGGGCTTGATCCCTAGTATCCACTATGTTCTGAGATTGATGTTGCTATGACTTTGCTATGCTTAATGCTTGTCACTAGGGCCCGAGTGCCATGATTTCAGATCTGATGTGTTTATGTTTTCACCAATAAATTTGTGTTTTAGATCTGATCTTGCAAGTTGTGTGCACCTGCTATGTGTTATGATCCGCATCCCCCAGGGTGACAATAACTGGGATTCTTTCCGGTGATTACCGTAGTTTGAGGAGTTCTTGTATTCACTATGTGTTAATGCTTTGTTCTGGTTCTCTATTAAAAGGAGGCCTTAATATCCCCTAGTTTCCTTATGGACCCCGCTGCCACGGGAGGGTAGGACAAAAGATGTCATGCAAGTTCTTTTCCATAAGCACGTATGACTATTTACGGAATGCATGCCTACATTATATTGATGAACTGGAGCTAGTTCTGTGTCGCCCTAGGTTATGACTGATACATGATCGATATCATCCAACACACGTTCATCATTACCGATCCAGTGCCTACGAGTTTCCACATACTGCTGCTTGCTAAGTTACTATTACTGCTGCTACTGTTACACTTGCTACAAATCTGCTACTGTTACTGTTACTACTGCTACTTTGGTTACTTGCTATCAAACTATCATATTATCTTGCTACTAATCACTTTGCTATAGATATTTAGTCTCCAGGTGTGGTTGAATTGACAACTCAACTGCTAATACTTCCAAGTACTCTTTGGCTCCCCTTGTGTCGAATCAATAAATTTGGGTTGAATACTCTACCCTCGAAAACTATTGCGATCCCCTATACTTGTGGGTTATCACTGGCCTGCGAGGAGTAAAACCCCCAACCTAAACTATTAGCCAGAGCCCTAGGCAGTGACCTACTGATTCGAGGGGGTGAGGGGATCAGTTGGCTCGCCAATCGTCTGATCGTGTCACCACGGGTATCTGATCACATCGTTAACACCGCGCTCCCACGCTCATGTCCTCCTTCTCCCATGGTTTATCTTCGTCGCCCCATTGTCGCAAAGAAAAAATAGTGGATGTAGATGGTGCATCAAAGAAGGACCTCCTTGACAACTATAAAATCTAAATTTCTATCCAAGGGGAGGAATTTTGAATTTGAAAATGTGAGAAGAAGGTTTATTTACCACATGTAACTACGAGTGCACTAACACATGATTTTGGCAGAACTAATAAAGACCTTGAAACAAGCACCGCCGAAGATGTATTTAATTGTAGAGAAAAACTTAACTTAAGATTGGTCAGCACACGGAGATGAGCGATTGGTATGAGCTAGAGCTCTCTATGTGATATGCAAGGCGCACTTACATGTATTTTACATTTTTGAATAAAAGGTGACAGGCTTTCCAGTTGATCCTCTACTCTCTTTTTTGCAAGGTAAAGGGAGTTTTATTGCAAAGGAATAGTGTTACAGTCAAGAGGCCACAAATCCTCAATACAGGGTGCAACCGAGACTAACCACACAGCAGTTGTACTCTCGGTACGGCTATACTGGGCCAGCTGATCTGCAACTCTATTTTGACTATGAGTAATTTTTTGAGGATAAAACTCCCTGCTACTCATTAACTCTCTAATCTCCCAGACCATATGTCCATACGCCGAGTGCTGCAGACCATTGTTTGATAAACAAGACAGTGCTTCAGATGAATCCGACTGAACAATTACTGGAAGAGTCGAATGTTGAATGGCTAGGGCCATCCCTTGCATGATTGCATGTATCTCTGCTTCCAAAGAATCATTGCAGTGGAAGATAACGCGATAGGCAGAGAAGATAATACTACCTGCACTGTTTCTAAGGACCATACCAGCAGCCGCAGAACCATCTGAAGGCTCAAAGGACACATCCACTGAAAGAGCGACGTGGCAATGCTCGGAAGCTGGCCACGGCACTGTCGAAGTAGATGTCTTCTCTATAGTGATAGGGATAGCGGAAGATGGCATTTTTCCTTTGATAATCTCCTCTGAAGAGAAGCGTCCAGCCAATATAATTGATTTGTAATAACTGTCGAGGAAATCCACCGTTACCTGACCTGGTGAAATCTCCTTCCCAAGAGTTTGGTCTGTACACTAGTGTAGAATCAGCCTTTAGTCCCGGTTCGTAAGGGCCTTTAGTCCCGATTCAACAACCGGCACTAAAGGGTGGGGACTAAAGCCCCCCCCTTTAGTCCCGGTTCGTCACGAACCGGGACCAAAGGCCCACCACGTGGCACGAGCCCGCGCCGGGGGCTGGGGGGCCTTTAGTCCCGGTTGGTAACACCAACCGGGACTAAAAGGAGGGGCCTTTAGTCCCGGTTGGTAACACCAACCGGGACTAAAAGGTGGTATAGGGGTTTAGGGGTTTATGCTTTATTTTTCCTTTTAATTTTATGTTTTCCATTTAATTCTTTTTCATTTCAAACATATTTTACGCTACTACATACATACTGTACACGTCATGCATATATAAATAGAATTTCTCGTAGAACCAATCATATATATATCATAGAATTTCTCGTACGACCATATGCATGCGCATACACACATATATATACAATTTGGTACATATATACAATTTCTCCTACAATTTGCAGATAATTACATGCAGGCATTAGGTGTAATGGTATTCTCCTTTGGGATGTATGACCTGGTCAAGCAAAAATCCCGCAATTTCCTCTTGAAGTGCTCGTATGCGGTCCGTTGGTAGGAGCTTTTCCCGCATCTCCGTCATCTTTAAAGAAGGAGATCAAGATGAATATATTAGTTGTGTGTATATATATTAGATCATGATAAAAAAATTGTGGATAGTGTTCTGGCAAACGTACCCAAAGTTGTCTTTCAGGTCTGCTCCACTGCTCCGTCATAATGCGAATGTTCTCGCAAACGTAGTACGCACATAAATTATTCCCCGGCGCCTGCCTCATGCACTTTACGAGAATAGAATTCAATCAGATAATAATTAATCAAGCATGATAATGGTATTGAAACTAGAATTAAAGAGATGCGCGGACACGTAGCTAGTACTACTTAATTACGTACCCTGGGTCGCACCCATTTCAGCTCTTGTTTCCATGCGCCTGGGACCTGTTTGATGAAGCTTTCCCAAACCCTGCCCGGCAAAGAAAATGAATAAAGGAATTATTAATTAGTTGATATCCGGAAATGAACTAAAGAGGCTGACATAGTGCGATAATGATTGAAATTACCTGTCGACCATCCCCTTCACGATTAAGTACTCTTTAGGTTCTTTAAGTAGTGAGTCCAGTACTTGAACTTTTCCCTCGTCAACTTCAATGATTAGCAGGATCTAGTGGAAACTGCATGCGCACACGTTTGTATAATTAAGCGGGCATGTGCATAACTCATCAACTACACTTATTAACATCTAGTAAGCAAAATAGAATTTGTAGTACAAGACAGTAACACTCACCCGAAGTTGTAAGGAAATACTATTTCTGGTTGGGTATTTAGTTGCTTCAAAAACTTTAGCAAGTATTTCTCTGTCTCTTTTGGGTGACGTGACCACACCTCTTCATTAATGGTATTTGGGTCAATGAACCCAATGCCATAGCGTCCATCTCTTTTCATTTCATAGATCTTCATTCTGCATAATACCACAAAAAAGAATATAGTGAGGATAATTACAGGCAACGAACGAGCACACCTAGAGACTTAAATTACAGAAAGAAATCACTTACAGACAATAGCAACTGACGAGAGATTTGTCGAGTGCGTCTTGATTGAATAACTGAAACATTTCTTCAAAGTCAACCCACAAATCTTTTGCATGGAAGTAATGCTCTTCCTTGACTTTCACCATGAGGGAAACTCGTCCCTTCTTGACTTCTCTCAGGTACCAGTCATGCAAACTGCGCATTCTCGTTGATAGATTCTCGACCTCCCTGACCAGATCTTGGCCGGGGACATATTTCCATGCTACTTCGTAATCTTGAATCTTGGGGAGTTCCTCGATGCCTAGGAGTTGTTCAATAGTGACACCGGTCTCTCTAGCCATCTGTCTATGAGCGTCGGTTATTACCGGCTGATCGGCGGTACTCACACCATGTGATAGTACAATGAGCGGGGGGATCGATTGCACTGCCTGTTCTCCCAGCTGGGGAACAGTTTTCCCGCATTTACTACTCCTTGCTTGGCTCGAGCTCGACTCCTTATCTTTTTGTGCCTGATATAACTTCTTAATAGAATGCTCATAGTCTGAGTCCGTCCTCTTCACAGCGGGTTGAGCATTATCAATAAAGTGTTGTATGACTTCATCAGCTATTTTCTCCTTCGGTGGGGGCTGTTTCCGTGCAAAATGGGCCTTCACTTGGGCAGCCACTTCGGCTTTGTTTTCCTCGATAGTCATCTCGTAAGGCAACTTCTTTTTGGCAGGAGGAGAGGCTTTCTTGCTTGGTGCTCTCTTCCGCTTTGGAGAAGGCTGACACGCCCGAGATCGATATGGCGGACTTGCACTGATGGGCTCCGTCTCGGGGTGGGGTGGTGGAGACGGCTGACGCGGTGGCGGACTAGTGCCGCGTTGCGTCTCGGGCAGGGTTGGAGTCGGCTGACGCGGTGGATGACTTGGAGGAGGAGTCGGTGGCCTTGGAAAGACGATGCAATCCTTTCTCCATAGAATGATATGATGTATGGCCTCTCCCAGTGTGCGCTCCTCGTCACCTCCAGGAATGTCAAGCTGTAGCTTGTAATATGCTGACATCACTTCATCAACCCCGACACGAGCATAGCCAGGTGGAATCGGATTGCAATGGAAGTTTGCTTCAGGGGATTTGTTAAAGCATAGCCGTCTGCCACCTTCATGGATATGTTCTTCACTTTTATGTGTAGCTCACAAGGTGTCGTATCTTTGATATCATCCACAGGGTATCTATCCAGCAGTGCATCATCGGCCGGGGTGGAACCCACGCTGCTTTTCGGCATAGATGGGACGGTTGTATCCAATGCTGGATCTGCTTGCTGCTGCCGCTGAGACGCCCTTTCCTGACTAAGTGAGTTGATCTACTCCTGCTACCTTAGGTAAGCGCGTTCCAACTCCGCGTGCTTTGATTCTACCAGTTGAAGGCGGTCTGCTGCCTGCTTCCTCTGCTCCTCCTCCTGCTTCCTCTGCTCCTCCTCCTGCTGCTTCTTTCTCGCACGGCTTCTGTAACTGGCGTTCCAATCTGCAAACCCCTCAAACCACGGAACAACGCCTCTGCCTCGTGTTCGTCCCGGGTGTTCAGGATTCTTGAGGGCGCGTGTAAGCTCGTCATTCTCTCTGTCGGGCTTGTACTTTCCCGTTCGAGCATCTTCTATTTCAACAAGTAAAGCGTCGGAGGCTTCTTTAAGACTTGCCCGCTCCATAACCAGCCCTGTCTCTGGGTCCAACTTCCCCCCATGCGCATAAAATGAAGTCCTGCACCTGGGGGGCCAACTCAATGTAACTGGAGTGACCCCTGCAGCAATCATCTGTTCCTCAGCGAGATCCACTTAGGCCGACCGACCTGGTAGCCACCTAGCCCCAGAGTATGGTGCCACTTTTTTTTCGCAGCATTAATCTTGTTTATTCTCGACCGTTCCTTAGCTTCTTCCAATTCCTTGAACTACACGAAAGTGTCCCAGTGATCTTTTGCCTTCACCAGTGTTCCCTTGAATGCTGGAGTCTTCTTTCCGTCTGCTTGGTACTTGGCCCATATTCTTTTCTTGTGGTTGTTGAATGCTATCGCCATCTTCTTAAGAGCACTCTTCTTGACTTTCTCCCGTTCTTCATCTGTCAAATGATCTGGTAGGGTGAAATGTGCCATGAGCGATTCCCAAAGCAGATCTTTTGCTCTTCCGTCGACAAAAGTAACTCCTTGATCTCCCTTTGCTGGCTTATTGCATTCTTGAACGGAGATCGGGATTTGGTCCCTGACAATAACTCCGCATTGACGAGTAAATTTGTCTGCATTCTTTTTAGGAGCAAGCGGTTCGCCATTTTCTTTGATGGCATCGATGTTGTACTTTATGCCAGCTTGCAACCTTCTGGCCGGGCCCCGTACTGCCCTGCTTGTAGAAGATTTGCTCGATCCGGAGGGCTAAAAGAAGAAAGATCGATTCGTTAATATATATAAATCAATTAATACATGTAATGATCACCAGAGGCCTTATATATATATACCTCGCCGGTCTTTGTTATTTGAAGAACATTTCCTTCGTCATCATTATTGTGGCCTTCGTCTCGTTCGTCTTCATCAAATATTAATACTCCCTCACCGGAATTCATGTTCAGATATTGCGAGCCGTCATCTTCTGGTTCATTCTCATCTGGGCTCGGGGAGCGTATGATGTCGAACATGGTCTCTTCTCCGTCTCTGCCAGTATTGTCCATAGCTTATATTAACTAATCCAGAAGAAAGACAAAACAATTTAGTATTCAAATTAGAATGCAATCAATTAGGAAAAACTGAATCATAGTAGATAATATGCATCTCGAATAATATCACTAATACATCTCGAATAATCCAGATAATATGCATCATCGAATATAATCTCGAATACATCGTCTCGAATATTATCGAATATAATCTCGAATACATCTCGAGTATTAATTATCACTAATACGTCTCGAATATTATCATATAACATCACTAGCTAATACAGATCGAATATTATCAAAGAATCTAGTTCACTTGCGGTTCCTGAGGCGCGGGCGGTGGACACCCAAAGAGAAGGAACCATCACAGGATCATAGCTCGGGTGAGATCCCTGAAGAACCTGCCAGGTATTGGAGAACCTGACGTCCAACGCAATGATGTAGCGACGGACGTGCTCGTCCTCCTCCCTGACAAGGTGACGTACCACCTCCGGCGGGGCCAGCTCCCTCCGCACCGAAAGTGGCCCACGCGAACGCCACCAAAGAAGCTCCGGGTCGACGACGGGAGCCCGGTTCCTCACCAAGCTGCGCGCCCCGAAAGGTAGCACCTCCCAGTGCCAGCCCGGTGGAGCCCAGTCCGAGACATGGCGCCACTCAAGCAGGTTGTCGCGACCGAGACGACGACGAGGATGCGGGCCGGGCATCGTCGACGCCAAAAATGTTTCTATGCAAATTTAACATTTTTTTAAAATGCTTGATTATGATTTGTGTAATTCTTGTTCACTTGATTTTGCAAATACATGACAAACTTTTGCAAATACAACATTACGATATTAACATTAAAATATTTTTAATACATGGTCAACTTTCTATGCAAATGTTTTCTATGCTTGGTCAAAATTCCTTCTATATATACTGTGATACAACATTAAAAGTATAAAAAACTAAAAAACATTCATATAACATTCTTCTAACATTTCTATAACTAATTAAAGGTATAAAAAACTAAAAAAAAATAATCTCGAACATTTCTATAACTAAAAAACAGAAAAACAGAAAATAATTACATATCCATATCTAACATTCATCTAACAAAAATTACATATCTATTCTATCATCATTTCTATGAACATATCTAGCATTCATCTAACAGTTCCAAAAAATGAAAAAAAGGAAAAAAAATAGGGCTCACAGCGACGAGGAGGAGGGGATCGGCGCGGGCGGCGTCGGGGCTCGGGGAGGAGGGCGCGGGCGGCATCGGGGATCGGGTAGGAGGCGTGGGCGGCCGGCGTCAGGGGCGGCGACGAGCTCCGGCGTCGGGGAAGGCGAGACGGCGTCAGGGCAGGCGAGACGGCGTCGGGGCAGGCGACGGCGGCAGCCTGGCTCGGGGAGGTGCGGGGGGCGTCGGGGCTCGGGGAGAAGGGCGCAGGCGGCGTCGGGGATCGGGGAGGAGGCGCGGGCGGCCGGCGTCGGGGGCGGCGATGAGCTCCGGCGTCGGGGGAGGCGAGACGGCGTCGGGGCAGGCGACGGCGGTAGCCTGGCGGCGTCCTCTGTAGTGGTCGGCGTCGAGAGAAGCAGAGTAATCGAAAATATTGAAGTGCTCTATATATATATGCGTAGACCTTTAGTCCCGGTTGGAGCCATCAACCGGGACTAAATGTGAATTTTCACCAGGCCAAGCGGCGGGAAGCCAGGCCTTTAGTCCCAGTTGGAGCCACCTTTAGTCCCGGTTGGAGCCACCAACCGGGACTAAAGGTCTGCTGCTCGCGCAGGCGCGGTGCAGGGCAAGTTTAGTCCCGCCTCGCTTGGCGAGAGGCGCCCGCACCAGTTTATAAGCCCCGCCGCGGCATCTCCTTCGAGCTCCTCTCTAAAGCAGGTCTGTGGGCCTACTGAACCTGTCCTGCCCTGTGGTCCCTACTAGGCCGTGTGGGCCTGCATCCTGGCCCAACTAGTAGTTGGGTTTCTAGTCGTATGCAGGCCGTGGCGGCCCAGTAGGCGGGCTTTTTTTTAATTTATTTATTTTCCAGTTTTTTTTGTTTTCTCCTTTATTTATTTTCTTTTGTTTCTGAGTTGTTTTTTGGTTTATTAGAGTTTTTGAGTGAATCTTTTTGCTTTAGGTCACAAAAATTATAAACTTTCTGTTAGTGCCAGTAGTTTTCAAATTTGAATAGTTTAAATTTGAATTATTTGAAATGTGTGTGAATCACTAGTTTGTGAATAACTTTACTTTAAAAATAGATTTATCAGTGATTCTTTTTCCTGCTATTTAATATTAGTGTGTTTTATCATTATACTCAATTTGGTAATTCTTAGGTTATTTTAAAAAATGAAATGCCTTTGTAACAGATGAGTTTTTGTCCGAAACCCTGATACTTCGAAAGAGATTGTCTATTTTGTACATGAAGTGCATCCAGTTTTTGCCGTAACCCTCTCAAATTTTTACCACATGCTATGTGGGTGAAATGATGATACCATGCCAATTTCAACCTTTTCAGAGTTCATTTGTAGTGCTTTTCAATTTCAGGGTCATTTAGCTCAAAACAAATCATTAAATGCATGAAAAATAGGATATGAAGTCAGAAAAGGGTTGAAAATTGATGATGTGCCTTTGAATGGTGCATATTGAACACACAAAAAGTCTGGAGTTAGAATAAGTTATAAAAAATGAAATCCCTTTGTAATAGATGAGTTTTCGTCCGAAACCCTGATACTTCGAAAGAGATTGTCCAGTTTGTACACGAAGTGCATCCAGTTTTTGCCGTAACCCTCTCAACTTTTTAGCACTTGCTATGTGGGTGAAATTATGATTACATGCTAAGTTTCAACCTTTTCAGACTTCATTTGTAGTGCTTTTCAATTTCAGGGTCATTTAGCTCAAAACAAATCATTAAATGCATGAAAAATAGCAAATGTAGGCAGAAAAGGGTTGAACATTGATGATGTGCCTTTGAATGGTGCATAATGAACACACAAAATGTCCGGAGTTAAAATAAGTTATTAAAAATGAAGGAGAGGTGCAATGCTCACCTGCACGTTGCTTAGCTTCAGTCCTTGAGAAACTGCAGATAGCTCCGTGCAGTCTACACCATTTCCTCAAGGCCTGAAGCTAAGCAACGTGCAGGTGAGCATTGCGCCTCTCCTTCATCATTCTTCGTCTCTGCCCTCATGGCTTATAAACCGCTACGAGTCCCTCTCGCTTGGCGAGGTGGGACTAAATTTTAGCCACCGCCAGGACAAGGCCTTTAGTCCCGGTTGGTGGCTCAATTAAAATATTTTGTTATGATCAACTAAAACAAAACAATAATATTCTTCAATAGCAAAAAGAATCAACTAAAAAGCTTTTATAAACTTAAAATTATATAAAATTTATGCAACAAAAAATTATATAAAACACCCATTTAAAATAACCTAAAAATAACCAAATTGAATATAATGATAAAACACACTAATATTAAACAGCAAGAAAAAGAATCACTCAAGAATACCATGCCAACTTTCAATCTTTTCAGAATTCATTTGTAGTGCTTTTCAATTTCAGGGTCATTTAGCTCAAAAAATTCATTAAATGCATGAAAAATAGCGAATGAAGTCAGAAAGGGTTGAAAATTGCATCCAGTCCTTAAAGATATATTTCTTCGCCTTTGAAATGCCAAAACACATAGATACCCTAACTATTAGAAAGATTCCATCCGGTTTGTCCGAAGTGGGACTTTCGAGATAAGACCGGAAACTCACTAGAGAAGAAAGTGATGACGGTGAAGCCGGTCACATCCCAGAGTGGGATCTTTGGGTATAAAACTTTTTCTTCGCGTGTGTCCCTTTGCGCCATAACCATGGACAATCTTCATCATTTAACAGGATGCTTGGGTCAATCTTCACTGTGAAGGGAGCAATTTCATGAAACTTTTCAAAATCTTCTGACATGTCTGTCTTGTCCTCCACTCCCACGATATTTCTTTTCCCTGAAAGAACTATGTGGCGCTTTGGCTCATCGTATGATGTATTCGCTTCCTTATCTTTTCTTTTTCTCAGCTTGGTAGACATGTCCTTCACATAGAAAACCTGCGCCACATCATTGGCTAGGACGAATGGTTCGTCTGCGTACCCAAGATTGTTGAGATCCACTGTTGTCATTCCGTACCACGGGTCTTCCTTTACGCCGCCTCCTGACAGATTGACCCATTTGCAGCGAAACAAAGGGACCTTCAATTCACGTCCATAGTCAAGTTCCCATATCTCCTCTATGTAACCATAATATGTGTCCTTTGGCCTATTGGTGTTTGCTGCATCAAAGCGGACACCACTGTATTGGTTGGTGCTCTTTTTATCTTGGGCGATCGTGTAAAATGTATTCCCATTTATCTCGTACCCTTTGAAAGTCAATATAGTCGAAGATGGTAACTTGGACAGCAAGTACAGCTCATCTCCAACACTGTCGTCATGCATGAGACGTGTCTTCAACCAACCGCCGAAAGTCCCCGTGTGTTCACGTGTAATCCAGTCGTCAGACTGCTCCGGGTGTTTGGAGTGTAGAATATTCTTGTGTTCATCGATATATGGACCCACCAAGCTAGAATTTTGTAGAACTGTGTAGTGTGCTTGCGCCCAAGAATGCCTGTCCATACATATTACTTGGTCCTTTCCTAGCGTGCCTTTTCCACCAAGTCTGCCCTCATGCCGCGATTCGGGAACACCAATCGGCTTAAGGTCAGGAATAAAGTCAACACAAAACTCAATGACCTCCTCTGTTTCATGGCCCTTGGAGATGCTTCCTTCTGGCCTAGCACGGTTATGAACATATTTCTTTAAAACTCCCATGAACCTCTCAAAGGGGAACATATTGTGTAGAAATACAGGACCCAGAATGGCAATCTCTTCGACTAGGTGAACTAGGACGTGCGTCATGATATTGAAGAAGGATGGTGGGAACACCAACTCAAAACTGACAAGACATTGCACCAAATCATTCTGTAACCTTGGTTGGATTTCTGGATCGATTACCTTCTGAGAGATTGCATTGAGGAATGCACATAGCTTCACAATGGCTAATCGAACGTTGTCCGTTAGAAGCCCCCTCAATGCAGCCGGAAGCAGTTGCGTCATAATCACGTGGCAGTCATGGGACTTTAGGTTCTGGAACTTTTTCTCTGCCATATTTATTATTCCCTTTATATTCGACAAGAAGCCAGACGGGACCTTCATACTGAGCAGGCATTGAAAGAAGATTTCCTTCTCTTCTTTGGTAAGAGCGTAGCTGGCAGGACCCTGATACTGCTTTGGATGCATGCCGTCTTTTTCGTGCATACGTTGCTGGTCCTCCCGTGCCTCCGGTGTATCTTTTGTCTTCCCATACATGCCCAAGAAGCCTAGCAGGTTCACGCAAAGATTCTTCGTCACATGCATCACGTCGATTGCAGAGCGGACCTCTAGTTCTTTCCAATATGGTAGGTCCCAAAATATAGATTTCTTCTTCCACATGGGTGCGTGTCCGTCAGCGTCATTCGGAACAGATTGTCCGCCAGGACCCTTTCCAAAGATTACTTTTAAATCCTTGACCATATCAAGTATATCATGACCAGTACGGTGGCGAGGCTTCTTCCGGTGATCTGCCTCACCTTTGAAATGCTTGCCTTTCTTTCTTAAGACATGATTGATCTGAAGAAATCGACGATGTCCCAGGTACACATTCTTCTTACATTTATCCAAATATATACTGTCGGTATCATCTAAACAGTGTGTGCATGCGTGGTATCCCTTGTTTGTCTGTCCTGAAAGGTTACTAAGAGCAGGCCAATCATTGATGGTTACAAACAGCAACGCTCGCAGGTCAAATTCCTGCTGTTTGTGCTCATCCCACACACGTACACCTTCTATACTCCACAGCTGTAAAAGTTCTTCAACCAATGGCCTTAGGTACACATCAATGTCGTTGCCGGGTTGCTTGGGGCCTTGGATGAGCACTTGCATCATAATGAACTTCCGCTTCATGCACAACCAAGGAGGAAGGTTATAGATACATAGAGTCACAGGCCAGGTGCTATGATTGCTGCTCTGCTCCCCAAAAGGATTAATGCCATTTGCACTTAAACCAAACCATATGTTCCTTGCGTCATCTGCAAAGTCCTTCCACTTTCTCTCGATTTTTCTCCACTGCGATCCGTCAGCGGGTACTCTCAACTTCCCGTCTTTCTTATGGTCTTCTTTGTGCCATCGCATCAACTTAGCATGCTCTTTGTTTTGGACCAAATGTTTCAACCGTGGTATTATAGGAGCATACCACATCACCTTGGCAGGAATCTTCTTCCTGGGGCGCTCGCCCTCAACATCACCAGGGTCATCGCGGCTGATCTTATAGCGCAATGCACCGCATACCGAGCATGCATTCAAATCCTCGTACTCACCGCGGTAGAGGATGCAGTCATTAGGGCATGCATGTATCTTCTGCACCTCTAATCCTAGAGGGAAGACAACCTTCTTTGCTTCGTACGTACTGTCGGGCAATTCGTTGTCCTTTGGAAGCATCTTCTTTAACATTATCAGCAACTTTTCAAATCCCTTGTCAGATACACCATTCTCTGCCTTCCATTGCAGCAATTCCAGTGTGGTACCCAGCTTTTTCTTGTCATCTTCGCAATTTGGGTACAACAATTTCTTGTGATCCTCTAACATGCGCTGCAACTTCAGCTTCTCCTTTTCACTTGCACAGTTTCTCTTTGCATCGGCAATGGCCCGACCAAGATCATCAGCGGGCTCATCTGATGCCTCTTCTTCAGCTTCTTCCCCCATTGCCGGCTCAGCTTCTTCCCCCACTGTTGTACCATCGTATTCAGGGAACCCATGGCCAGGATAGCTGTCATCATCCTCTTCTTCTTCATTCTCTTCCATTAGGACCCCTCTTTCTCCGTGCTTGGTCCAACAGTTATAGCCGGACATGAAACCAGACGTAAACAGGTGGACGTGAATGGTTCTTGAGTTAGAGTAATTATGATCATTCTTACAGACAGCACATGGACAACACATAAAACCATCCGCCCGCTTGTTTACCTCAGCGGCAACCAGAAAAGTACGCACGCCATTAATGAACTGGGGAGAGCATCGGTCATCGTACATCCATTGCCGGCTCATCTTCATTACACAACACCGAAAAGACCAAATTAATACAAGTTCATACATATAGTTCATACACACCTATTCTCATAAAACAACATACAAACTCTCTAGCTAAAGCATTTAAATGCAACAACAAATGCGATCAAGATCGCAACTAAGGTAACAATTGATCCAACAGCATAGTTATACCAAGCCTCTTGATTAACGGCATATTTTTTAAATTTTCTAATCTTCAAGCGCATTGCATCCATCTTGATCTTGTGATCATCGACGACATCGGCAACATACAACTCCAGTTTCATCTTCTCTTCTTCAATTCTTTTCAATTTTTCTTTCAAATACTCGTTTTCTTTTTCAACTAAATTTAACTTCTCGACAAGAGGGTCGGTTGCAATTTCCGTTCACATACCTCCTAGATAAAAATATCTATGTCAACTTGATGGGCATAATTGTCATAAACACGAAATGCAACAAATAGTTATAAAAGAGAGTATATACCACATCCGAATCATAAACCGGACGAGGGCCAACGGGGACGGATATCAAAACCATGCCACTATGTATAACAAACAGCCATACAGGTAAGAAAACTATACAAGTAACTATCTAAATCAAACAAACATGATTTTTTTTATAAAAAGGATAAGAACAAGAGGCTCACCAAGGTGGTGCCGGCGACGGGACGGTGCGGGCGATCGACGGTGGTTAGGACGGGGACGGGAAGGCACTAAGTAAACCACACCTACACATGCAAACTAAGAAGTTAATTTGAGCTCAAATTGCATATAAATCAAATAAACTCCCACATATAATTACTCCCAAACTAAAACCCACAAATCACTATACTTATAGAGCATTGCAAGAGCTAATCTAGCAATGAGAGATGAAAGAACAAAGTTGCTAACCTTTGTGAACACTTGGATTGATGGGGTGCCTTCAAATCTTGACAAATTTTGGCAAAATGGAGGATGAGCTCGAGCAAGAGGGGAAGAACAGAGAGGAGAGGAAAGGGGAAAAACAGAGAGCTTCGGCTCGGGCTGGACGAAGGGTTTATGTAGTGACACCTTTACTCCCGGTTCATGTAACAAACCGGGACTAAAGGTTAACCTCTAGTCCCGGTTTGTGACACGAACCAGGACTAAAGGGGCTCGTGGGGCCCCAGCCTGACACCAGCCTGCCACCACCCCTTTAGTCCCAGTTTGTGTTACAATCCAGGACTATAGATAGAACCTTTAGTCCCGGTTTGTGACACGAACCGGGACTAAATGGGCTCGTCGGGCCCCAGCCTGACACCAGCCTGACACCACCCCTTTAGTCCCGGTTTGTGTCACAAACCGGGACTAAAGGTTCAACACAAACCGGGACTAATGATTCCCCTGCCCCTAGCCGTTGGAACCGGGACTAATGGTCACATTAGTCCAGGGCCATAGTCAAACCGGGACTAATGATGCGAACGTCAAGTCGTTTTTCTACTAGTGGTACGCAGTTGCCATACCCGCCAAATTAGCATAATTGTCATATCTCGAACGTCGTCCGAGCACCTGGACAGCCAATGCAGGAGCCATTCCTTCCCGTTATCCACAAGAAACTCATCAGGGGGAAGGGGCCAGCTCTCCCGCATGCCAAGCCAAATATTCCTGGCTTGAATACAAGTTACAAGAGCATGGAAAGTACCTTCCTCCTCTATTCCACATACAGGGAACGTCGAGCGTTTGGCCAGATGCCTAAATACTTTGCATTTTTCTGTTGGTAGTGCAGCCAAGGCAACCTTCCAAGCAGAAATTTTCATCTTTTGTGGAACGGATGATTTCCATATACAATTCGAGATCGAACGAGTGCCATCCGGTGCTAAACTGGATGAACCCCCCGCAACAACGACATTATGATCGCGTGTAGCCAGCTTATAAGCACTCTTGACTGTAGAAACACCACTCTTTTCCGGGTACCAGGAGATAAAACCTGAACGCTGTCTTGGAGAAGTTCGGATCTTAAGAATGTGCTGAATGTCCATAGACTAAAAACGATTACGTTATCGATCCAGCCTCCATGCTCCGTTTCCATCCAAAAAGTCAGACACATGTTTCAATCGACAGTTACGCTTCGGCATAGTGGGTCGGTGGGAGGAGGGCCTAGGGATCCAAGGATCTCTCCAGGATCTTATGAGAGCCCCATCCCCTACCCGCCAAATAATTCCTTTCTTCAATAGTTCAAGACCATGTAAAATTCCTTTCCACACTGCTGAACCATTACCAGAAAACACCGTGTCTAGTAGATGCCCCGATGGATAGTATTTAGCTTTCAGTAATCTTGCACATAAAATATTTGGAGCGTCCAGGAGTCTCCAGGTTTGCTTCGCAAGGAGGTCTTGATTACATTCAAGAATTGGGAACTAGAGAGAACAGTCGTATCTTCAACCACTTGAATCGGCAATATAACTTGCCAACTAGCGAGTAGCTCAACCCATTTGACACATGTGTTGTGTAGTTAAATGTATTAAGTCCTAGTTCCTAAGTCTTACAGACAACAGCACCCTGTGCTTATTCTAGAGACTATTCAGCGTCTTTCAAAAAATGAAACCAGAAGCTTACTTTGGAGAGCAGATCGTTCCAAATGGCCCCCAGTGCAGTTGTTTTCACCAAAATTTTCTCCAACTTGCCCTTCTGAAACTAAATGGAATCAAAATGTGATGGCGGTGAAGAACTATAGAACACACAGAATCACATATGAATATATGATGCACATCGTACCACGACTGATGAGGATAATGTTAAGGTTGCAAGCTCGGGAGGATGCTAAATTCCCGATGTCTGGAATTATGAATGTGGCTTCGGTGTGATCTTTACTACCAAATTTACCAAAAGATGTAAGCAAATAGGCCTAAATGAATCGATATATCGGAGCGTGCTGCATAACATTGTGTAATTAATAAGAGATTGGTACAAAATATTGATTGAAAAACTAAGAAAAGGTAGACTTACCCCTTCAAGTGAAATGTTACTAGTAGGTGTAGCTAATAGAACATAAAGAGGGGAGTTATTCTGGTCTGGACATGCAATATTTGTACCTCGAGAGAGTGATACAGTTAGTTGAATCCTGCATCCATAAGCACAAACACTGGTCAGCATTTGCATGATGTAACATGTAAGATTAAATTTTGATAGTGGTTAGTACTTGTAGTATCACAGAGGTTACACATGCAAGAACTTAATTTCTGAGGCCTTGTTTAGCCCAGCTACGATTTTTGTGTATGTAGGGCACCATCCAAGCTACCATTTCTTGGTGCTTGTTTAGCCAAACTACCATTTTGGTGTATGTAGGGGCAGCAGCCATCTAGCTCTATGTGCAATATTCCTAACTAAAAGTAGTTGCCATACATGGAATATAGTGAATATTCCTTATTGTGTTGAATAATATTGCTGCACCGAATATTTTGGAACAGAGTGAGTAATAGTGAGTCAACACTTGCATACTGCCAATACCTCTTCTTTCGTCTTGCTTCTATCATGTAATCAAGGCATCTTTGCAGGAAAGCGGGCTGCAAAAGTCAGTGAGCCATCATTGTAACATATAATCCGTGTCAAATGACACCAGATTTTAAGAAGAAAATTACATTTTTAGCAGCTCGGAGTTGAATAATATTGTACCACTCAATTGGTTTGCAGTACAACTTGAAACTTTCTTCAGAAGCAAGCTTCTCATCCGGACACAATTGAGGGCACATCTGCTCTGCGGACAAGGTTAAAGAAATATGCACCGGACTCCCCGGTACTTAATTTGCACCAGCATCAAATAAACAAGATACAGGTCATCTGTTTTCACTATTAATATTTGCCATGTTTACATGGTTTCATATCTTAAAAGCAGCTAAATAGACATAGATCAACTCAACTAGCTAGTTTCTGGAATCAGGATAAGACCAAGAAACATACAGCACAAATTAGATTTAAAGTGGGGAGTCTCATTAATTCAAGAAAAATCAGAACTTGCCATATACTAGTTTATTGATGTGCAACCATTATATTTATCCACAGAGATCACCAACCAGTGATTTGTCAATAGACAGTAGCCATTTTAGCAATTCCCAGATGCAAACAAGGTTAGCAACATATAAACTTGAATTAAGCAACCATATTAATTTTTTGAACAACTTACTGTCATAAGGAGACTTCACTATCTACCACAACAAAATACCCCCCAACAGGTATAAGGATGCAGCGCGCAATCCGATTGGAGTTCTAACATCGTGTGTATCTCTTCCCCAGCCTAAGCAACCATATTAATTTTTGGAACTACTTGTTGTCATAAGGAGACTTCACTATCTACCACAACAAAATACCCCCCAACAGGTATAACAATGCAGCACGCTATCCGACTGGAGTTCTAACATCGTGTGTATCTCTTCCCCAGCCTCAGGGTTGTTATCATATAGTAACCCTGCATGACGCTTACCATGCATGCCCCCCTAAGAGTGTGTTTGGTTTGGGAACGAAGTGGAATGGTATATAGTAACCCTGTATGCCGCTTACCATGCATGTCCTCGGTTACTACCAAACACAAGAACGGGGCCTAGGCATGGCACGGACTCGTTACGTTCCCCTCCATGATACAAACCAAACACACGCTAAGTGTACTAGTGGAATGAGCTGGTTGTACCCAGAGGCTAGCTACAACCCAGCATTCCGCCCTCCCCATGAAAACACACACGCCAGATAGGATGAGCCTGCCGTGCCTAAAGGCGTGGCTCTGCATTTCCTTGCCCTAGTTTTCAACCTTTCATGAATTATCGCTCCGATCAATTGCCGAACTTCCACTAGTAGAAAACAGGCCTTTGGTCCGGAGCATTAGGCCCAGCCACGTTTGGGCCCAGGACTAATGTGATCATTACTCCCGGTCCCAACGGCTAGGAGCGGACGGGGGCATGGCCACAATTAGTCCCGGTTCATTTGTGACCTCTAGTCTCGGTTGGTTATACCAACCGGGACTATAGGGGTGGTGGCAGGCTGGGGCCCCCGCGAGCCCCTTTAGTCCCGGTTGGTATCACCCACCGGGACTAGAGGTGGACCTTTAGTCCCGGTTTGTATCACCAACCGGGACTAAAGATGTCCCTATATAAACCCCTGCATCGTCCACCCCGAGCTCGAGCTCATCCTCTCCGTTTTCTCCTTTCTCTCCTCTCTGTTTCTTCCCCTACCTCGAGCTCATCCTCCATTTTTGCCAAGATTTGTCAAGATTTGAGGCACCCCATCTATCCAAGTGTTCTAAATGGTTAGCAACTTTGTCCTTTCATCTCTCATTGCTAGGTTAGCTCGGGCAATGCTCTATAAGTATAGTCATTTGTGGCTTTTAGTTTGGTAGTAATTATGTGGGAGTTTATTTGATTTATATGCAATTTGAGCTCAAATTAACTACTTAGTTCATATGTGCAGGTGTGGTTTACTTAGTGCCTTCCCGTCCCCGTCCTCACCGTCGTCGATCGCCTGCGCCGTCCCGTCGCCGGCACCACCTTGGTGAGGCTCTTGTTCCTATCCTTTTTGTAAAAAAAATCTTATTTGTATGTTTTAGATAGTTGCTTGTATAATTTTCTTACTTGTATGATTGTTTGTTATATATAGTGCCATGGTTTTTGATATCCGTCCCAGTCAGCCCTCGTCCGGTGTATGATTCAGATGTGGTATATTATCTTTTATAACTATTTGTTTCGTGTTTATGACAATTATGCCCATCAAGTTGACATAGATATTTTTATCTAGGAGGTATGTGAACTGGAAATTGTAACCGACCCTCTTGTCGAGAAGTTAAATGTAGTTGAAAAAGAAAACAAGTATTTGAAAGAAAAATTGAAAAGAATTGAAGAAGAGAAGATGAAATTGGAGTTGTATGTTGCCGATGTCGTCGATGATCACAAGATCAAGATGGATGCAATGCGCTTGAAGATTAGAAAGATTAGAAAATATGTCGCTAATAAAGAGGCTTGGTATCATTATGCTGTTGGATCAATTATTACCTTAGTTGCGATTTTGATTGCATTTGTTGTTGCATTTAAATGCTTTAGCTAGATAGTTTTATGTTGTTTTATAAGACTAAGTGTGTATGATCTTTATGTATGAACATGTATTAATTTGGTCTTTTCGGTGGTGTGTAATGAAGATGAGCCGGCAATGGATGTACGATGACCGACGCTCTCCCCAGTTCATTAATGGCGTGCATAGTTTTCTGCATGCGGCTGAGGCAAACAAGTGGAATGGTTTTATGTGTTGTCCATGTGGTGTCTGTAAGAATGATAGGAATTACTCTAGCTCAAAAGTCCTTCACGTCCACCTGCTTACGTCCGGTTTCATGTCCGGCTATAACTGGTGGAACAAGCACGGAGAAAGAGGGGTTCTAATGGAAGAGAATGAAGAAGAAGAGGATGATGACAACTATCCTAGGTTCCCTGAATACGATGGTACTACAATGGGGGAAGAAGTTGAAGAAGATGCATCAGATGAGCCCGCTGATGATCTTGGTCGGGCCATTGATGATGCAAAGAGAAACTGCGCAAGTGAAAAAGAAGAAGTTGAAGTTGCAGCGCATGTTAGAGGATCACAAAAAATTGTTGTACCCAAACTGCGAAGATGACAAGAAAAAGCTGGGTACCACACAGGAATTGCTGCAATGGAAGGCAGAGAATGGTGTATCTGACAAGGGATTTCAAAAGTTGCTGAAAATGTTAAAGAAGATACTTCCAAATGACAACGAATTGCCCGACAGCACGTATGAAGCAAAGAAGGCTGTCTGCACTCTAGGATTAGAGGTGCAGAAGATACATGAATGCCGTAATGACTGCATCCTCTACCGCAGTGAGGAGTACGAGAATTTGAATGCATGCCCAGTATGCGGTGCATTGCGCTATAAGATCAGCCGCGATGACCCTGGTGATGTTGAGGGCGAGCGCCCCAGGAAGAGAATTCCTGCCAAGGTGATGTGGTATGCTCCTATAATACCACGGTTGAAACGTTTGTTCCAAAACAAAGAGCATGCCAAGTTATTGCGATGGCACAAAGAAGACCGTAAGAAAGACGGGAAGTTGGGAGTACCCGCTGATGGGTCGCAGTGGAGAAAAATCGAGAGAAAGTGGCCGAAGTTTGCAGATGACGCAAGGAACTTATGGTTTGGTATAAGTGCAGATGGCATTAATCCTTTTGGGGAGCAGAGCAGTGATACGTCTCCGTCGTATCTACTTTTCCAAACACTTTTGCTCTTCTTTTGGACTCTAATTTGCATGATTTGAATGGAACTAACCCGGACTGACGCTGTTTTCAGCAGAATTGCCATGGTGTTGTTTTTGTGCAGAAATCAAAGTTCTCAGAACTGGACGAAACTTTCTTGGGATTTTTTATGGAACAACTAAGGAATTATGGAGCCAATACCCAATGCAACAGGGCCCCAAGTGGCCTCATGGAACCTGGGCGCCCCCCCTGGGGCGCGCCCAGGTGGTGTGTGGGCCCCTGGCAGCTCCCCTGACCCTACCTCCAGGCCTATAAATTCACTGTTGGGGAACATCGCATGGGAAACAAAAAATTTCCTACGCTCACCAACATCAATCTAGGAGATGCACATCTACGAGAGGAGAGATTGGATCTACATACCCTTGTAGATCGCTAAGCGGAAGCGTTAAGAAACGCGGTTGATGTAGTCGAACGTCTTCGCGATCCAATGACGATCCGTGCCGCGAACTCCGATCTAGTGCCGAACGGACGGCACCTCCGCGTTCAACACACATATGGCTTGATGACACCTTCACCTCCTCGATCCAGCGAGCGATGGTGAAGTAGTAGCTCGAGTCCTCCGGCGGCATGACGGCGTGGCGGCGGCGGTGGTGGAGGAATTTCAGCAGGGCTTCGCCGTGCGTCTATGGAGAGGAGAAGAGCTACGAGGGAGAGGAGGGGCAGCGCCGTGGCACGTAAGGGTGTAAGGGTCCGGCTGCCCTCTCTCTACCTCTCTATATATAGGGGGAAGGGAGGGGTGGAGGCGCCCCTAGGGTTTCCCCTAGGGGGTGGCGGCCACAAGGGGAGAGGGGGCGCCCCTAGGGAAACCCTAGGGTGGCTTGCCCCCTAACCCAGGTGGAGGAAGCCCCAAGGGGGCGCCCCCAACCCTTCTGTTCACGTGGGAAGGGGTGTGGGGGGTGCACAACCCCTTAGTGGGCTGGTGTGCCTCCTCCCCTTGGCCCATGAGGCTCCCCAACACTTGCCGGGGCCCCCGAAACCCCTATCGGTCTTCCGACGAATCCCCGGTGCTCCCCGAAACACTTCCGGACTCCGATTCCCTTCGTCCCATATATCAATCTTCACATCCGGACCATTCCGGAGTTCCTCGTCACGTCCAAGATCTCATCCGGGACTCCGAACAACCTTCGGTTACCAACTCAGTGACTCAACTATACTTATATCGTCACCAAACGTTAAGTGTGTAGACCCTGTGGGTTCGAGAACTATGCAGACATGACCGAGACACCTCCACGGTCAATAACCAATAGCGGGACCTGGATGCCCATATTGGTTCCTACATATTCTACGAAGATCTTTATCGGTCGAACCTCGATGTCAAGGATTCAGTCAATCCCGTATGTAGTTCCCTTTGTCCATCGGTATGTTACTTGCCCGAGATTCGATCGTCGGTATCTACATACCTAGTTCAATCTCATTACCGGCAAGTCTCTTTACTCATTCCGTAATACAAGATCCCGTAACCAACTCATTGGTCACATTGCTTGCAAGCTCATTGTGATGTTGTATTACCGAGTGGGCACTTTGCAAATATTTATGTCCTTGGCATTGATGCGTCGCTTTATGTGTCTGCTCCTCTTGTGAAACCTTGGTTCCTTGGCTAGAGCAATGGCACCAGTGTTGTCACAGAACAGAGCCATTGGAATCAGTGCACTGGGCACAACTCCAAGATCTGTCATGAACTGCTTCATCCAGACACCTTCCTTCGCCGCCTCCGAGGCAGCTATGTACTCCGCTTCGCATGTAGAATCAGCTACCACGCTTTGCTTGGAACTGCACCAGCTTACCGCTCCCCCTTTAAGAATATATACGTATCTGGTTTGAGACTTAGAGTCATCCGGATCAATGTCAAAGCTTGCATCGACGTAACCCTTTACGACGAGCTCTTGATCACCTCCATAAACGAGAAACATTTCCTTAGTCCTTTTCAGGTACTTAAGGATATTCTTGACCGCGGTCCAGTGTTCCACTCCTGGATCACTTTGAAACCTTCCCGCCATACTTATGGCAAGGCTGACATCTGGTCTTATGCAAAGCATTGCATACATGATAGAGCCTATGGCAGAAGCATAGGGGACGACACTCATCTTTTCTCTATCCTCTGAAGTCACTGGGCATTGAGTCTTACTCAACTTCACACCTTGCAAAACAGGCAAGAACCCCTTCTTGGACTGATCCATTTTGAACTTCTTCAAAACTTTATCAAGGTATGTGCTCTGTGAAAGTCCTATTAAGCGTCTCGATCTATCTCTATAGATCTTGATACCTAATATGAAAGCAGCTTCTCCTAGGTCCTTCATTGAAAAACTCTTGTTCAAATATTCCTTCACGCTATCCAAAAGTTCTATATTGTTTCCAATCAGCAATATGTCATCCACATACAATATTAGAAACGCTATAGAGCTCCCACTCACTTTCTTGTAAATAAAAGCTTCTCCGTAAATTTGTACAAACCCAAACGCTTTGATCACCTCATCAAAGTGAAGATTCCAACTCCGAGACGCTTGCACCAGCCCATAAATAGATCGCTGGAGTTTGCAAACTTTGTCAGCATTCTCTGGATCGACAAAACCTTCAGGTTGCATCATATACAACTCTTCCTTAAGGAAACCGTTAAGGAACGCTGTTTTGACATCCATCTGCCAAATTTAATAATCGAAAAATGCAGCTATTGCTAACATGATTCTGATGGACTTAAGCATCGCTACGGGTGAGAAAGTCTCATCGTAGTCAACTCCTTGAACTTGTGAAAAACCCTTTGCCACAAGTCGAGCTTTATAGACGGTGACATTACCGTCCGCGTCCGTCTTCTTCTTGAAGATCCATTTATTCTGAATGGCCTTTCGCCCTTCAGGTAATACTTCCAAAGTCCATACTTTGTTTTCATACATGGATCCCATCTCGGATTTCATGGACTCTAACCATTTGTCGGAATCCGGGCCCACCATCGCTTCTCCATAGCTCGTAGGTTCATCGTTGTCCAACAACATGACCTCTAAGACAGAGTTACCGTACAACTCAGGGGCAGTACGTATCCTTGTCGACCTACGAGGTTCGATAGTAACTTGATCCGAAGCTTTATGATCATCATCATCGGCTTCCTTTTCAACTGACGTAGGTTCCATAGAAACATCTTTCTGCGCTGTGCTACTCTCTGGTTGAAGTAAAGGTTCAACAACCTCATCAAGTTCTATCTTCCTCGCACTCAATTCTTTCGAGAGAAACTCTTTCTCGAGAAATGACCCATTCTTAGCGACAAACACTTTGCCCTCGGATCTGAGATAGAAGGTGTACCCAACCGTCTCCTTTGGGTATCCTATGAAGACGCATTTGTCCACTTTGGGTTCGAGCTTTTCTGGCTGAAGCCTTTTGACATAAGCATCGCATCCCCAAACTTTAAGAAACGACAACTTTGGTTTCTTGCCAAACCACAGTTCATACGGCGTCGTCTCAACGGACTTAGATGGTGTCCTATTTAAAGTGAATGCAGCTGTCTCTAACACATAACCCCAAAATGATAGTGGCAAATCGGCAAGAGACATCATAGAACGCACCATATCCAATAAGGTTTGATTACGACGTTCGGACACACCATTATGCTGTGGTGTTCCAGGTGGCGTCAACTGTGAAACAATTCCACACTGTCTTAAGTGATTGCCAAACTCATAACTCAGATACTCTCCCCCTCGATCAAATCATAGGAACTTGATCTTCTTGTTACGATGATTCTCAACTTCACTCTGAAATTGCTTGAACTTTTCAAACGTTTCACACTTGTGCTTCATTAAGTAAATATGCCCATATCTACTGAAATCGTCAGTGAAGGTGAGAAAATAACGATATCCACCGCGCGCCTCAATGCTCATCGGACCGCACACATCAGTATGTATGATTTCCAACAAGTCACTTGCCCGTTCCATTGTTCCGGAGAACGGGGTCTTAGTCATCTTGCCCCTGAGGCATGGTTCGCATGTGTCAAGTGATTCAAAATCAAGAGACTCCAAAAGTCCATCGGCATGGAGTTTCTTCATGCGTTTTACACCAATATGACCTAAGCAGCAGTGCCACAAGAATGTGGTACTATCATTATCAACTCTACATCTTTTGACATCAATGTTATGAACATGTGTATCATCACTATCGAGATTCAATAAGAATAAACCCCTCACCATGGGTGCATGACCAGAAAAGATATTACCCATATAAATAGAACAACCATTATTCTCTGATTTAAATGAGTAACCGTCTCGCATTAAACAAGATCCAGATATAATGTTCATGCTCAACGCAAGCACTAAATAACAATTATTCAGGTTCATCACTAATCCCGATGGTAATCGAAGAGCGAGCGTGCCGACGGTGATCACATCAACCTTGGAACCATTTCCCATGAGCATCGTCACTTCGTCCTTCGCCAGCCTCCGTCTATACCGTAGTTCCTGCTTTGAGTTGCAAATGTGAGCAACCGCACCGGTATCAAATACCCAGGCACTACAACGAGAGTTGGTAAGGTACACATCAATAACATGTATATCATATATACCTTGTTTGGCGTTGGCCCCCTTCTTGTCGGCTAGATACTAGGGGCAATTCCGCTTCCAGTGGCCAGTCCCCTTGCAATAGAAGCACTCAGTTTCCGGCTTGGGTCCAGCCTTGGGTTTCTTCACGGGAGGGGCAAATGCTTTGCCACTCTTCTTGGAGTTACCCTTCTTGCCCTTGCCATTCTTCTTGAAACTAGTGGTTTTATTGACCATCAACACTTGATGCTCCTTCTGGATGTCTGACTGAGCGACTTTCAGCATCGCAAGTAGCTCAGAGACTGACTTGTTCATCCCTTGCATGTTATAGTTTAGCACGAAGCTCTTGTAGCTAGGTGGTAGTGATTGAAGAACTCTGTCAGTGATCGCCTCTGGCGGGAGCAGAACTCCCAACTCAGCCAGACGGTTGTAATACCCAGACATTCTGAGTATGTGCTCACTGACAGACCCGTTCTCCTCCATCTTGCAGGCAAAGAACTTATCGGAGGTCTCATACCTCTCGATCCGGGCATTCTTTTCAAAGATAAACCTCAACTCCTGGAACATCTCATATGCTCCATGACGTTCAAAACGTCTTTGAAGTCCCGGTTCTAAGCCATACAACATAGCACACTGAACTATTGAGTAGTCATCAACACGTGCCTGCCAGGCGTTCATAACGTCCACAGACGCCGGAGGGGGTTGCACACCAAGCGGTGAATCAAGGACATAAGCCTTTTGGGCAGCCGTGAGGATAATCCTCAGATTACGGGCCCAGTCTACAAAGTTACTTCCATCATCTTTCAGCTTGGCTTTCTCTAGGAACGCATTGAAATTCAGGGGAGCTACTGAGCGAGCCATTGATCTACAACATAAAATTTGCAAAGACACCTTAGACTATTGTTCATGATAAATGAGTTCAATTAATCATATTACTTAAAAACTCCCACTCGAATTGACATCCCTCCGGTCATCCGAGTGTAACAAGATCCAAATTCACCAACCCAAGTCCGATCATCACGTGAGATGAGGTGGCTTCAATGGTGAACATCTCCATGTTGATCATATCTACTATATAACTCATGTTCGACCTTTTGGTCTCTTGTGTTCCGAGGCCATGTCTGTACATGCTAGGCTCGTCAAGTTTAACCCGAGTGTTCCGCATGTGCAAAACTGGCTTGCACCCGTTGTATGTGAACGTAGAGTCTATCACACCCGATCATCACGTGGTGCTTCGAAACGACGAACTTTCGCAATGGTGCACACTCGGGGAGAACACAATTTTATCTTGAAATTTTAGTGAGGGATCACCTTATAATGCTACCGTCGTCCTAAGCAAAATAAGATGCATAAAAGGATTAACATCACATGCAAATCATAATTAAGTGACATGATATGGCCATCAACTCGTGCTTTTGATCTCCATCTCCAAAGCACCGGCATGATCTCCATCGTCACCAACATCACACCATGATCTCCATCATCATGATCTCCATCATCGTGTCGCCATCGGGGTTGTCACGCCAACCATGCTTCTACTACTATTGCTACCGTTTAGCGATAAAGTAGAGCATTACATAGCGCTTAATGATTGACACGCAGGTCATACAAAAAATAAAGACAACCCTATGGCTCCTGCCGGTTGCCGTATGCATCGACATGCAAGTCGATATTAACTATTACAAACATGATCATCTCATACATCAAATATATTTCATCATGTCTTTGGCCATATCACATCACAACATACCCTGCAAAAACAAGTTAGACGTCCTCTAATTTGTTGTTGCATGTTTTACGTGGCTGCTATGGGTAGCTAGCAAGAACGATTCTTACCTACGCAAAACCACAACGGTGATATGCAAGTTGCTATTTAACCTTCTACAAGGACCGCCTTTGTCGAATCCGATTCAACTAAGGTGGGAGAGACAGACACCCGCTAGCCATCTTATGCAACAAAAGTCACATGTCTGTCATGGAGCCGGTCTCATGTACGAGGACATGTAAAGTTGGTCCGGGCCGCTTCATCCCACAATACCGCTGAATCAAGAAAAGACCAAGGAACGAAGCAATCTGAATATCAACGCCCACAAACTCCTTTGTGTTCTACTCGTGATGTCATCTACGCAAGACCTAGCTCTGATACCACTGTTGGGGAACGTCGCATGGGAAACAAAAAATTTCCTATGCTCACCAACATCAATCTAGGAGATGCACATCTACGAGAGGAGAGATTGAATCTACATACCCTTGTAGATCGCTAAGCGGAACCGTTAAGAAACGCGGTTGATGTAGTCGAACGTCTTCGCGATCCAATCACGATCCGTCCCGCGAACTCCGATCTAGTGCCGAACGGACGGCACCTCCGCGTTCAACACACGTACGGCTTGATGATGCCTTCACCTCCTCGATCCAGTGAGCGATGGTGAAGTAGTAGCTCGAGTCCTCCGGCGGCACGACGGCGTGGTGGCGGCGGTGGTGGAGGAATTTCAGCAGGGCTTCGCCGTGCGTCTATGGAGAGGAGAAGAGCTACGAGGGAGAGGAGGGGCAGCGCCGTGGCAAGTAAGGGTGTAAGGGTCCGGCTGCCCTCTCTCTACCTCTCTATATATAGGGGGAAGGGAGGGGTGGAGGCGCCCCTAGGGTTTCCCCTAGGGGGGTGGCGGCCACAAGGGGAGAGGGGGCGCCCCTAGGGAAACCCTAGGGTGGCTTGCCCCCCAAGCCAGGTGGAGGCAGCCCCAAGGGGGCGCCCCCAACCCTTCTGTTCATGTGGGAAGGGGTGTGGGGGGCACACAACCCCTTAGTGGGCTGGTGTGCCTCCCCCCCTTGGCCCATGAGGCCCCCCAACACTTGTCGGGCCCCCTGAAACCCCTCTCGGTCTTCCGACGAATCCCTGGTGCTCCCCGGAACACTTTCGGACTACGATTCCCTTCGTCCCATATATCAATCTTCACCTCCGGACCATTCTGGAGTTCCTCGTCACGTCCGAGATCTCATCCGGGACTCCGAACAACCTTTGGTCACCAACTCAATGACTCAACTATACTTATATCGTCACCAAACGTTAAGTGTCTAGACCCTGCGGGTTCGAGAACTATGCAGACATGACCGAGACACCTCCACGGTCAATAACCAATAGCGGGACCTCGATGCCCATATTGGTTCCTACATATTCTACGAAGATCTTTATCGGTCGAACCTCGATGTCAAGGATTCAGTCAATCCCGTATGTAGTTCCCTTTGTCCATCGGTATGTTACTTGCCCGAGATTCGATCGTCGGTATCTCCATACCTAGTTCAATATCGTTACCGGCAAGTCTCTTTACTCATTCCGTAATACAAGATCCCGTAACCAACTCATTGGTCACATTGCTTGCAAGCTCATTGTGATGTTGTATTATCGAGTGGGCCCTGAGATACCTCTCCGTCGTACGGAGTGACAAATCCCAGTCTTGATCCATGACAACTCAACAGACACCCTCTGAGATACCTGTAGAGCATCTTTATAGTTGCCCAGTTACGTTGCGACATTTGATACACACAAGGTACTCCTCCGGTGTCAGTGAGTTGCATGATCTCATGGTCATAGGAACATATACTTGACATGCAAAAAACAATAGCAATAAACTTGACACAATCATATGCTACGTTCATAGTTTGGGTCTTGTCCATCACATCATTCTCCTAATGATGTGATCCCGTTATCAAATGACAACTCATGTCTATGACCTGGAAACCATGGCCATCTTTGATCAACGAGCTAGTCCGGTAGAGGCTTACTAGGGACACGTTGTTTGTCTATGTATCCACACATGCATTTGAGTTTCCAATCAATACAATTATAGCATGGATAATAAACGATTATCATGAACAAGGAAATATAATAATAACCATTTTATTATTACCTCTAGGGCATATTTCCAACATTCACATCTTCGGAGAAAAAAATCAGAGAAGAAGAATTATCGCGTTACACGAGACGGAGCCGCCGCCACCTCCTGTTCTTCATCGGGAGGCCAAATCTGGAGCCCGTTTGGGGGCTCCGGAGAGGGGGATCTTCGTCATCACCAACCTCTCTTCATCGCCAATTCCATGATGCTCCTCACCGGGAGTGAGTAATCTCTTCGTAGGCTCGCTGGTCGGTGATGGGTTGGATGAGATCGATCATGTAATCGAGTTAGTTTTGTTAGGGCTTGATCCCTAGTATCCACTATGTTCTGAGATTGATGGTGCTATGACTTTGCTATGCTTAATGCCTGTCATTAGGGCCCAGTGCCATGATTTTAGATCTGAACCGTTTATGTTTTCACCAACATATTTGTGTTTTAGATCCGATCTTGCAAGTTGTATGCACCTGCTATGTGTTATGATCCGCATCCCCCAGGGTGACATTAACTGGGATTCTTTCCGGTGATTACCGTAGTTTGAGGAGTTCATGTATTCACTATGTGTTAAAGCTTTGTTCCGGTTCTCTATTAAAAGGAGGCCTTAATATCCCTTAGTTTCCTTATGGACCCCGCTGCCACGGGAGGGTAGGACAAAAGATGTCATGCAAGTTCTTTTCCATAAGCACGTATGACTATTTACGGAATGCATGCCTACATTGTATTGACGAACTGGAGCTAGTTCTGTGTCGCCCTAGGTTATGACTGATACATGATCAATATCATCCAACACATATCCATCATCACCGATCCAGTGCCTACGAGTTTCCACATATTGCTACTTGCTACATTACTGTTGTTGCTGCTACTGTTACTCTTGCTACAAATCTTCTACTGTTACCGTTACCATTACTATTGCTACTTTTGTTACATGCTATCAAACTATCATATTATCTTGCCACTAATCACTTTGCTACAGATATTTAGTCTCCAGGTGTGGTTGAATTGACAACTCAACTGCTAATACTTCCAAGTATTCTTTGGCTCCCCTTGTGTCGAATCAACAAATTTGGGTTGAATACTATACCCTCAAAAATTGTTGCGATCCCCTATACTTGTGGGTTATCAAGAGCTTTTTCTGGTGCCGTTGCCGGGGAGCATAGCTATATTTGTGAAGTCACTTGGAATTTATATCTGTTTGCCACTATGAAGAATCTTATGGATGACAGAACCAAGATCTTTCCCTCTACTACGGGGACAGGTAAGGAACTGCCGTCTAGCTCTGCACTTGCTTCACCATCTATTTTGAGTAACCTTGCAACACCACCACATGCTATGAATTCTGCTATGTCTCATGTTATTGATGATGCCACTTCTGCTATGAATCATGCTATGAATGATGCTACTTCTGCTTTGAATGATGCTGTTGATGATGCTAGTACTATGCTTGATACTACTGTGCCACTTGGTGCTTTTCTTGATGAACAACTTGCTAAGGCTAGAGAAATTGAGAGAGCCAAGAGTGCTGAAACTCTTGAGAACTTGATTCACCTTTATTGCTTCGTCCTGTTGTTAGAGCTGAAATACCTGATGAACATTGCTTAGATAAAGAAACTGCTTTAGCTATTCTCGATTGCAATAGGTAGAGAAGAAGCTTTAGAATTGCTTGCTGTGTTGAAAGAAAAATCTATGAGGGAGAGGATGAACTGTGATCCTAAGTTTGCTATCTCTCCCATCTTTATCACAGATAAGGATTATGAGTTCTCTGTTGATCCTGAGTTGATTACTTTGGTTGAGTCTGATCCTTTCTATGGTACTGAATCTAAACAAACGGTATTGCAATGATAGAAAATGAGGCCTAGGGTGCATACTTTCACTAGTGCAATCTCTCAACAGTGCTAACATAGTTGGATCATATAATTATCCCTCAAAGTGCAACAAAGAATCACTCCCAAGTTCCTATTAGTGGAGAACATAAGATAGAAATTGTTTGTAGGGTACGAAACCACCTCAAAGCTATTCTTTCTGATCGATCTATTGGGCTATTCCTATAAGTGTCACAAACAGCCCTAGATTTGTACTAAAATAGCACCATATGACACACATCAACCAACTCTAATGTCACCTAGATACTCCAATGTCACCACAAGTATCCGTGAGTTGATTCTACGATATGCATCAAAAAACTTCATGATCATAATATTCAATCCACACAAAGAACTACAAGGAGACCCCAAAGTTTCTATCGGAGAAAAGATAATGAAAACGTGCATCAACCCCTATGCATAGATTAACCCAATTTCACCTCGGGAATCCGCAAGTTGAGTGCCATAACATACATCAAGTGAATCAATATGATACCCCATTGTCACCTCGACTACTCATTATGCAAGACATACATCATGTGTAGCCAAATCTGAATATTCAATCCGACAATAACAAAACTTCAAAGGGAAAAGATTCAATTCATCACAACAAGGATAGAGAGGGGTGAAACATCATATGATCCATCTATATTAACAAAGCCCATGATACATCAAGGTCGTGACATCTCAAGATCACAAGAGAGAGAGAGAGAGAGATCAAACACATAGCTACTAGTGCATACCGCTAGCCTCGAGGGTGGACTACTCCCTCCTCATCATGATGGCCGCTGGGGTGACGAAGATGGCCTCCGGTGATGATTTCCCCCTCCGGCAGGGTGTCGGAACAGGCTCCAGATTGGTTTTTCGAGGATACAGAGGCATGCGGCAGCGAAGTCCAAGTTCTAGGGTTATTTCTGGGGGTTTCTCTATTTATAGGATTTTTTGGCGTTGGTTTCACGCGAAGGGGGGCTACGAGTGGCCCACATGGCACCGGCACGCTCAGCACCCCTGGGGCGCGCCCAGGTGCCATGTGGCCACCTCGTGGCTCTTCTGGTCCTTCCACGAAGCATCGGGGGTCTCTTTTGGTCCCAAAAAAATCGTCAAAAAGTTTCGTCCAATTCCGAGAACTTTTATTTCTGCACAAAAATAACACCATGGTAGTTCTGCTGAAAACAGCGTCAGTCCGGGTTAGTTCTAATCAAATCATACCAAAACCATATAGAATTGTGATAAACATGGCATGAATACTTCAAAAATTATAGATACGTTGGAGACGTATCAGCATCCCCAAGCTTAATTCCTGCTCGTCCTCGAGTAGGTAAATGATAAAAGAAAAAATTTATGAAGTGTGAATGCTAGCATAGTGCATAAGTTTGATCAATGATAATTTCAATCACTTTTCCTAGCATCATAATAGCAACTTATTCTCATAAAACTCATCATGACCAAGTAGCAATCAATTCATATGTTATGGTTCAAACAATGCATTCTCTTCAAACTCAACAACCTATATTCTTAGTCACCAAGCAATTGCAATTCAACTTTATTCAACAAAGTCTAAGAAAGAGCTCCACATACTCAATTATCATTTAGTCCTCCATGTTTGATAGTACTCAAAGCATATTTTTAGAACAAATGGCATCCATCGAACACAGAGAAAGATAGGGGCATAATGTTTCGCCTCCCAACTCATTTATCATAGAGATAATTGTCACCAATAATAATTCATGATCAAATATATTTGACTGGTCATATGTGCCTAGATCTTTCCCCACCACATGATGCTTGCCAACTAGAGAATAGGTTGGGATAAGGAATTGACTCAACTTGAAAGTAAATAGCATAAAAATAACTAACATGAAAGTAAAAGATAGGCCCTTCACAGAGGGAAGCAGAGGTTGTCATGCGCTTTTTGTTTTTGGATGCACAAACTCTTAATGCAAAGGAATGTCACGTGATATTGCCCCTTGTGATAGCAACCTTTATTATGCAGTCCGTCGCTTTTATTGCTTTACCATCACAAGTTCGTACCACGCTTATTTTCCCTTACAATAAAAGATCGTATTTAATTTAGGAGCAATTTTTATTGCTTTTTGCACCGATGACAACTTACTTGAAGGATCTTATTCAATCCATAGGTAGATATGGTGGACACTCATGGCAAGAAACTGGGTTTAAGGGTTTTTTGATGCACAAGTAGTATCTCTACTTAGTGCGAATTTTTGGCTAGCAAAAGATCCTAAGCAAGCACCACATGTTGGAGGATCCATAACAATATAACTTCTATGCAAATATACCCAAACATAACTCATTACGTTGTCTTCCTTGTCTAACTTCAACTAATTTGCTCAAGTTTGAAAATAATTAATGGGTATTCACAATCATAGAAGATGTCCAAGATAATATATTTATATGTGAAAGTTCTCTTCCTCATACTAATCATTCATGAATTGCTTGTATGACCAATATTGTGATTGTCAAGCTTCAAAAGATTTCACCATCTAAACTCAATGTGAAGCTACTACTAGGCATGGTACAAGCACATGAAGCACATATAATTTCAACTTTATGATATTCAATTTATTCAATAATTTACTCATAGGATATGAGTGAAGCACAAGAGCAAAAGACAAACTACTCCAAAAAGATATAAATGAAGATCAAATGAGTAGTCAAACAATTAAGTAGCTATGGGAGGACTCTCTCTCATTCAAATATTTCAGATCTAAGTATCTTATTAAAACAGCAAGCAAAAGGGACATAAAAGGACGCACAAAGTATAGCACAACTCATGTGAATAAGTAAAAACTTAGGCTCAAAGAAAACTGACCGATAATTTTACAAGAAGAAAGGTGGGATGCCTACCGGGGCATCCCCAAGCTTAGTTGCTTGAGACTTCTTGGAATATGAACTTGGGATGCCTTGGGCATCCCCAAGCTTGAGCTCTTGTGTCTCCTTAATTCCTCTCACGTCATGGTTTTTCTAAATCTTAAAAACTTCATCCACATAAAACTCAACAAGAACTCGTGAGATAAGTTAGTATAAATCAATGCAAAACCTTATCATTCTCTACTGTAACAAATCACTAAAATTATTATTTAACATTGCATACTAAATGCCTCTGCATATTTAATACTCCTATCCTCAAATAGAACCATTAAACAAGCCAACATATGCAAACAATGCAAACATAACAGCAATCTGTCTAAACAGAACAGTCTATAAAGAATGCAGCAAGATCTATACTTAATTAACTCCAAAAATTCTGAAGATTTACTGCACTGTATATAATTTATAAGATCATGCTGTGTAAAAATTTCAAGATTTTATGACATACTGACTTTTCTAGGGAATTTTTGCACAAACAGCAAATTTTCTGTTTTGAAACAGCCACTCATTCACTTGCAAATTGAGCATGGTAAAGGCTATACTTGACACTTTTATTGAAATAAAAGATACAAAAATTTATTCTAAATAACAGCAAGCAAATGGAAACAAAATAAAATGATGCTCCAAGCAAAACACATATCATGTGACGAATAAAAATATAGCTCCGAGTGAGGTTACCGATAATGTTGAAGACGAAAGAGGGGATGCCTTCCGGGGCATCCCCAAGCTTAGAGGCTTGAGTCTTCCTTGAATGTTACCTTGGGGTGCCTTGGGCATCCCCAAGCTTAGGGTCTTGCCACTCCTTATTCTCCTCATATCGATATATCACCCAAAACATGAAAACTTCAATCACACAAAACTTAACGGAATTCGTGAGATAGGTTAGTATAATAAATATATCAAAACATTTAGGAACTGTCAAGACAAGATCCATAATTGTTCACACATAAAGCCTACTGTACTCTATCATTTCCACAATTTATATCGCTTAATATAAGCTATGGAAATGCTAAAACAAGCAAACTATGCAAACAAGGCACAATCTGTCCAAAACAGAACAGTCTGTAATGATGGAATATTTGACAATACTTATACTACTCCAAAAATTCTGAACAATTAGGACAGTGTAAACAATTTTCAAACCAATTCTGTGTAAAAAATTCAGAAGTTCACCACTCTCCAGTAAGGAATAACAATTCAAATACTGGGCGCAAAAGTTTCTGTTTTCGCACAGAATCCAATCAACAAGCATCCACACTATCCCAAAGGCATTACTTGGCACTTTATTGAAGTAAAAGGTATAAAACATGACTAATAAAGTAGCTTAATCATGTGAACACACAAAAACAGTAGGTAAAAATGTTGGGTTGTGTCACAACAAGCACTTTTCTTTAATGCATTTCAAGCTAGGCATGATGATTTCAATGATGCTCACATAGAAGATAAAGATTGAAACACAAAGAGAGCATCATGAAGCATATGACTAGCACATTTAAGTCTAACCCACTTCCTATGCATAGGGATTTTGTGAGCAAACAATTTATTGGAGCAAGAATCAACTAGCATAGGAAGGCAAAACAAGCATGACTTCAAAACTTTCAACACATAGAGAGGAAACTTGATATTATTGCAATATGTAAAGGCATATGTTCCTCTCTCATAGTAATTTTCAGTAGCATAATGAATGAATTCAACAATATAACCATCACATAAAGAATTATTTTCATGACCTGCAAGCATAGAAAATTTATTACTCTCCACATAAGCAAATTTCTTCTCATCCATAATAGTGGGAGCAAACTCAATGAAATAACTATCATGAGACACTTGATTGACATAATCAAATTGAACATGATCACAAGTTTCATCATTATTCTTTATAGCATACATGTCATCACAATAATCATCATAAATAGGAGGCATGCTTTCATCATAATAAATTTTCTCATCAAAACTTGGGGGACTAAAAATATCATCTTCATCAAACATAGCATCCCCAAGCTTGTGGCTTTGCATATTATTAGCATCATGGATATTCATAGAAATCATACTAACAACATTGCAATCATGCTCATCATTCAAATTAAACATTCTATAGAATTCTTCTTCTATCAATTGAGCACAATTTTCCGCTCCATCATTTTCAAGAAAGACATTATAAAGATGCATAATATGAGGCAACCTCAAGTCCATTTTCTTGTACTTTTCTTTTTATAAAACCAAACTAGTGATAAACAAGAAACTAAAAGATTTAATTGCAAGATCTAAAGATATACCTTCAAGCACTCACCTCCCCGGCAACGGCGCCAGAAAAGAGCTTGATGTCTACTACACAACTTGTTCTTGTAGACTCGTGTTGGGCCTCCAAGCGCAGAGTTTTGTAGGACAGCGGCAATTTTGCCTCAAGTGGATGACCTAAGGTTTATCAATCCGTGGCAGGCGTAGGATGAAGATAGTCTCTCTCAAGCAACCCTGCAACCAAATAACAAAGAGTCTCTTGTGTCCCCAATACAATGGTATATTGTATAGGTGCATTAGTTCGGCGAAGAGATGGTGATAAAAGTGTAGTATGGATAGTAGATATGAGTTTTTGTAGTGCGAACGATAAAAAACAGCAAGGTAGTAAATAGTAAAACGGAGCACAAACGGTATTGCAATGATAGAAAATGAGGCCTAGGGTACATACTTTCACTAGTGCAATCTCTCAACAGTGCTAACATAGTTGGATCATATAATTATCCCTCAAAGTGCAACAAAGAATCACTCCCAAGTTCCTATTAGTGGAGAACATAAGATAGAAATTGTTTGTAGGGTACGAAACCACCTCAAAGCTATTCTTTCTGATCGATCTATTGGGCTATTCCTATAAGTGTCACAAACAGCCCTAGAGTTCATACTAAAATAGCACCATATGACACACATCAACCAACTCTAATGTCACCTAGATACTCCAATGTCACCACAAGTATCCGTGAGTTGATTCTACGATATGCATCAAACAACTTCATGATCATAATATTCAATCCACACAAAGAACTACAAGGAGACCCCAAAGTTTCTATCGGAGAAAAGATAATGAAAACGTGCATCAACCCCTATGCATAGATTACCCCAATGTCACCTCGGGAATCTGCAAGTTGAGTGCCATAACATACATCAAGTGAATCAATATTATGCCCCATTGTCACCTCGAGTACTCATTATGCAAGACATACACCATGTGTTCCCAAATCTGAATATTCAATCCAACAATAACAAAACTTCAAAGGGAAAAGATTCAATTCATCACAACAAGGGTAGAGAGGGATGAAACATCATATGATCCATCTATATTAACAAAGCCCATGATACATCAAGATCGTGACATCTCAAGATCACAAGAGAGAGAGATCAAACACATAGCTACTAGTACATACCCCTAGCCTCGAGGGTGGACTACTCCCTCCTCATCATGGTGGCCGCCGGGATGATGAAGATGGCCTCCGGTGATGATTTCCCCCCCTCCGGCAGGGTGCCGGAACGGGCTCTAGATTGGTTTTTCGAGGAAACAGAGGCGTGCGGCGGCGGAGTCCAAGATCTAGGGTTATTTCTGGGGGTTTCTCTATTTATAGGAGTTTTTGGCGTTGGTTTCACGCGAAGGGGGGCTACGAGTGGCCCACATGGCACCGGCACGCTCCGCACCCCTGGGGCGCACCCAGGTGCCATGTGGCCACCTTGTGGCTCTTCTGGTCCTTCCACAAAGCTTCGGGGGTCTCTTTTGGTTAAAAAAAATCGTCAAAAAGTTTCATCCAATTCCGAGAACTTTTATTTCTGCACAAAAATAATACCACGGTAGTACTGCTGAAAACAGCATCAGTCCGGGTTAGTTCTAATCAAATCATACCAAAACCATATAGAATTGTGATAAACATGGCATGAATACTTCATAAATTATAGATACGTTGGAAATGTATCATAGAGGTAAATTCTTTATTAAAGTTCAATGAAAATGGTGTCCCTTATGGTAAAACTCCCCATCAATGCTATTATGAGTTTGACAATTATATTGGTAAGCAAAATTATTTCAATGCTCGTGTTATGAAACAGCTAGAACATAATGCTCATGCTATTGATCGTTTGAGTGATTTATTGTTTAGAATTGTCAATGATGTTAAAGGAGTTAGTAAGCATGCTTCTATGGTTCAAACTCAGTTAGAACAAGTTCCTAAATCTCGAAGTGATTTGCTTTATGACATGAATAGAAATATGCATGATCATGTTGTTAGAGTTATGACTAGGGGTGGTAGGATGACCCAGGAACCTCTTTATCCTGAGGGACACCCCAAGAGAGTTGAGCAAGACTCTCAAAGAGCTACGGTAGATGCTCCTAGTTCTTCTAAAAAGAAGAAGAAAAATAAAAGTGGTAAGTCTTTGCATGCTTCTAGTGAACCAGAGGTAGAAAAACCTCCTGATGCTAATCTTAATGTTTCTATTTGTGATGCTGAAACACAATCAGGTAATGAACATACACCTGATGTTACTAATGAGATTCTTGCAGATGCACAGCTAGAGAATGTGGGAGAACCAGATAATGATATTGATATAGAACCTGCTGAGGATCTTGATAACCCACAACCTAAAAACAAAAAGGTATGAGAAAAAGGACTTCGTTGCTAGGAAGCACGGTAAGGAAAGAGAACCATGGGTTCAGAAGCCCATGCCTTTTCCTCCTAAACCTTCCAAGAGTAAGGATGAAGCAGACTTTGATCGCTTTGTTGAAATTCTTAGACCTGTTGTTTTACGTACTAGCTTGATTGATATGTTGAAAATGCCTCCATATGCTAAGTATATGAAAGATATTGTTACTAATAAGAGAAAGATTCCTGAGGCTGAAATTTCTACTATGCTTGCTAATTATTCTTTTAAGGATGGTGTTCCTAAGAAATTGGGAGACCCAGGTATACCAACTATACCTTGTTCCATTAAGAGAAACTATGTTAGAACTGCTTTGTGTGACTTAGGAGCTGGTGTTAGTGTTATGCCTTTCTCTTTATATAAAAGACTTGATTTGAACAAACTCACTCCTACTGAGATTTCTTTGCAGATGGCTGACAAGTCAATAGCCATTCCTATCGGTATTTGTGAGGATGTGCCCATTGTGGTTGCAAATGTTACTATCTTAACGGACATTGTTATACTTGATATGCCCGAGGAAGACAATATGTCAATTTTCCTTGGTAGACCTTTCTTGAATACTTCAGGGGTTGTTATTGATTGCAACAAAAGCAAGGTCACTTTTCATATTAATGGTAACGAGCATACGGTGCATTTTCTGAAGAAACAATTTCAAGTGAGTGGTATTAATGTTATTGGAAAAACTCCAACAATAACTATTAGAAGCTTTCAACTACCTATTCCTAATGTCAAGAAGAAATATGAAATAATTATGGTAAGGGATATGCCTGTCCCCATTGAGGTAACATAGTGTTTTCGCGAAAATTCTTCGGTTTCATGTTTATTGAAATGGGTTATTAATGAGACTTGATCAACCTCATTAATGGATTCTTTTTGAGAGACATGAGATTGACGAATTTAGCAAACACAACTTTCTGTACCCAACTTTTATTCTCTGTTTTTATTAGTTAAATAAAATAACATGCCATGTTTTTACTGTTTTCTGAATTTTCCATGCAATAAAAAAGTGCCCAAAAATGAAAGTGCTCAGAATGTCCTGAAATTTTTATATGAATTTTTATAGAATATATTTGAATTTCTGGCATAAAAACTAGTGCAGGAGAGCACCCTGGGTGGCCACATGGCACCAGGGCGCCCCCCCTGGGGCGCGCCCCAGTGCCATGTGGGCCACCCAGGGCCCCACTCACTTATCCAGTCCACCCATCTCCTTCTTCTATCTTAGAAAAAAATATGGTTCAGTTCTTGCCCGTGTTCTAGCTCTTCTTGCTGCGATTTTCGATCTCTTTGCTCGGAACTCCGATTCCGAAACTGTTTTGAGGAATTGTTCCTTGGTATGTGACTCCTCCATTGCTCCAATTAGTTTTTGTTTTAGTGGTTTATATTTTGCATATTTAGCTACTCTTGGTGCTACAGAAAATGAGCTTGCATGTTGAATTCTTTGAGTGCTAGCTAGTTTGAATGCTTGATATAGCCTCTAGATACTTGTATGAGTAGTTGCTATCAATTTTGTGAAGTTTTGTTAACATCTTTTTCTGGACAATTTTTTTTCAGAAATTTGTTCATAGGAAGATGAACTTTCTTCGAAGGAGTTCCTCTAGGAGGAAATCTATGGAGGCATCCTCGAGCTCAAGCTCCACACGCCAATCATATGAGGAGCCTCGAGCGAGCTCGGTGAGAGGTGCAGAAACACAAGGATGTCGATGGCCATGTACGGATTTTATGTTGAGGGCAGGAATCAAGGAGGAGTTTGATGAATATATTCATAATGCCGACCTCACCGCGTAAATGGCAGATAAGCCGAATCGGCACCTTCAGCTTACCCATACTTTTACTCAGCATTTTTCATACAATCCTCGCACTTCTAGAGTTTCGTTTCACCATTATGATGATCTCCACAGTTTATCTCTAGAAGAATTCTGTTTTGCTTGCAAACTTCCATACTGGGGGTCGCTAGACGAACCACCTACAGATGAGTATTCATTGTTTTTAAGCAGCCTTTGCTTTGGCGAGGATAGAGGGGTTACACAGGCTAGAATTCTCAGTATTCAGTTCCCTGCCATTCGCTATTTTGCGCTTTTCAATGGGAAGTGCGTCGCTGGCAACCAAGATTGTAGTGCACTTTGTGTCCCTAATTTGAGTATTATTCATACTACTTTGACTAGGGAGAAGCATTATAATTTGGGTGTCATTGTGGCACATAGGTTGCAACGCAACGCGAACAATGGTGATTTATATGGAGGGATTTATGCTTCACATGCAGCTGCACACTTAAGGATCCCTCCGAAGTTCAATGACCCCATTGTACCTTATAAATATTTGAACTTCGACACTATGCATGCACATAGGTTTCGGAAGTCAAACGCACGCACGTATGAGTACAATTTAATTTTTAAGAAATATGATCCTGTGTATGTGCTTTTGCCTGCACCTGCTCTCTTTGATTTTCAGACCAAGGGAAGGTATTCTTTTACGAAGAGCCAGGCACAAGAGTACAACGCAACAGTTGAGGCTGCCCGTCGGGTTGAGGAGGCTGCTCAGCAGGCTTCTTTGAGATACCACTTCGACTATTATCCAGGACAGGGATGGCAGTAGACCAAGCTAGGCCAAAAGCCTAAGCTTGGGGGAGTACGTATTTCCCACCGACATTTTATTCATGATTGCACATTTCACTCTAGTTGTCGGTGCTCATACTTTATCATTGTATTATCCATGTTAGTTTTCTTTTTCTCGCTTTCTTCTTGTGTGTTCGAAAAACTTTCAGAAAAACCAAAAAAATTAGTTAGCTTCTTTTTGGTTTTTGTTTTCTAGTTTAATTAGTTGTATCCTTTAAAAATCAAAAAACCCAAAAAGATTTCTTGATTCTTCTTTTGCTTGTTGGGAGCTTTCCCGTGTAAATAGTTTTTCTCGTTTTTGCTTTTCTTTCTTTAATTTGCCTTTTTCAAGAAAAACCAAAAACTCCAAAAATATTTCGGTGTGTTTTTCTGAATTTATTTTCTTTTATTTTGGTTAAGTTCTCTTAAGGAGAATACCACGATGAAAATGTTGAGTGGCTCTCATATGCATTATTGATGATCTATCAGAGAGCCCATTTTACCTTGTCTTCTCCTTTGAATAAATTGTTGCAGATTCCAGCCTAGTCCATGGCACCCTTGCACTATTATTAATTTCAAACCATTCGATCGTGCAAGTGAAAGGCAATAATGACAATGATTTGGTGGACTGACCGTGGCAAAGAAAAGCGGGTATGAACTCAACTTGTTCTTGTTCTTATAAATGTGTTTAGATCGGTGTCCATGATTCAGCATATTATGATCAAACATGTTTGTGATGACAATTAGAGATTATAGTTGTTCATGCCATGCTTAAGTAGCTAGGGGTTGATAATGATTTACCTTGGATGTCAACATGCATTTAAAATGATTGTGATGTGGTATGATGGTATGGTATCCTCCTCTGAATGTTTCAAGTGGCTTGACTTGGCACATGTTTATGCATGTAGTTGAATCAAAACCAACATAGCCTCTATGATATTTATGTTCATGGTGCTCATATCCTACTCATGCTAGTACTCAATGTTGATTATGCATAATGTATGTTCATGACCATATTCGCTCTCTAGCTGGTCGCTTTCCAACCTTATTGCTAGCCTTCACCTGTACTAAGCGGGAATTCTGCGTGTGCATCAAAATCCTTAAACCTGAGTTCTTCCAGATGAGTCCACCATATCTACCTATATGCGGTATTACCCTGCCGTAGTTTGAGGAGTTCATGTATTCACTATGTGTTAAAGCTTTGTTCCGGTTCTCTATTAAAAGGAGGCCTTAATATCCCTTAGTTTCCTTATGGACCCCGCTGCCACGGGAGGGTAGGACAAAAGATGTCATGCAAGTTCTTTTCCATAAGCACGTATGACTATTTATGGAATGCAGGCCTACATTGTATTGACGAACTGGAGCTAGTTCTGTGTCGCCCTAGGTTATGACTGATACATGATCGATATCATCCAACACACATCCATCATCACCGATCCAGTGCCTACGTGTTTCCACATATTGCTACTTGCTACGTTACTATTGTTGCTGCTACTGTTACTCTTGCTACAAATCTGCTACTGTTACCGTTACCATTACTATTGCTACTTTTCTTACTTGCTATCAAACTATCATATTATCTTGCAAGTAATCACTTTCCTACAGAGATTTAGTCTCCAGGTGTGGTTGAATTGACAACTCAACTGCTAATACTTCCAAGTATTCTTTGGCTCCCCTTGTGTCGAATCAACAAATTTGGGTTGAATACTCTACCCTCGAAAACTATTGCGATCTCCTATACTTGTGGGTTATCAAGCAGCAATCATAGCACCTGGCCTATGACTCTCTGTATCTATAACCTTCCTCCTTGGTTGTGCATGAAGCGGAGGTTCATTATGATGCCAGTGCTCATCCAAGGCCCTAAGCAACCCGGCAATGACATTGATGTGTACCTAAGGCCATGAGTTGAAGAACTTTTACAGTTCTGGGATATAAAAGGTGTACGTGTGTGGGATGAGCATGAACAACAGGAATTTGACCTACGAGTGTTGCTGTTTGTAACCATCAATGATTGGCCTGCTCTTAGCAACCTTTCCGGACAGAAAACAAGGGATACAATGCATGCACGCACTGTTTAGATGAGACCGAAAGTATATATTTGGATAAATGTAAGAAGAATGTGTACCTGGGACATCGTCGATTTCTTTCGATCAAGCATCTCTTAAGAAAGAAAGGCAAGCATTTCAAAGGTGAGGCAGATCACCGGAAGAAGCCTGACCACCGTACTGGTGATCATATACTTGATATGGTCAAGGATTTAAAAGTAATCTTTGGAAAGGGTCCTGGCGGACAATCTGTTCCGAATGACGCTGACGGACACACACCCATGTGGAAGAAGAAATCTATATTTTGGGACCTACCCTATTGAAAGTCCTAGAGGTCCGCTAGGCTTCTTGGGCGTGTATGGGAAGACAAAAGATACACCGGAGGCACGGGAGGACCAGCAACGTATGCACGAAAAAGACGGCATGCATCCAAAGCAGTATCAAGGTCCTGCCAGCTACGCTCTTACCAAAGAAGAGAAGGAAATCTTTTTTGAATGCCTGCTCAGTATGAAGGTCCCGTCTGGCTTCTCGTCGAATATAAAGGGAATAATAAATATGGCAGAGAAAAAAATTCCAAAACCTAAAGTCTCATGACTACCACATGATTATGACGCAATTACTTCAAGTTGCATTGAGGGGGCTTCTACCGGAAAATGTTCGATTAGCCATTGTGAAGCTATGTGCATTCCTCAATGCAATTTCTCAGAAGGTAATCGATCCAGAAATCCTACCAAGGTTACATAATGATTTGGTGCAATGTCTTGTCAGTTTCGAGTTGGTGTTCCCACCATCCTTCTTCAATATCATGATGCACGTCCTAGTTCACCTAGTCGAAGAGATTGCCATTTTGGGTCCTGTATTTCTACACAATATGTTCCCCTTTGAGAGGTTCATGGGAGTCTTAAAGAAATATGTTCATAACCGTGCTAGGCCAGAAGGAAGCATCTCCAAGGGCCATGAAACAGAGGAGGTTATTGAGTTTTGTGTTGACTTTATTCCTTACCTTAAGCCGATTGGTGTTCCTGAATCGCGGCATGAGGGGAGACTGAGTGGAAAAGGCACGCTAGGAAAGGATTCAGTAATATGTAGGGACGGGCATTCTTGGGTGCAAGCACACTACACAGTTCTACAAAATTCCACCTTGGTGGCTCCGTATATTGAGGAACACATGGATATTGTACGCTCCAAGAACCCGGAGCAGTCTAACCCCTGGATTAAACGTACACACATGGCGACTTTCGACGGTTGGTTGCAAACACATCTCATGAATGACGACACTATTGGAGATGAGCTGTACTTGTTGGCCAAGTCACAATATTCGACTATATTGACTTTCAAAGGGTACGAGATTAATGGGAATACATTTTACACGATCGCCCAAGATAAAAAGAGCACCAACCAAAACAGCGGTGTCCGCTTTGATGCAACAAACAACAATAGGAAAAAGGACACATATTATGGTTACATAGAGTAGATATGGGAATTTAACTATGGACGTTCTTTTAAGGTCCCTTTGTTTCGGTGCAAATGGGTCAATCTGATAGGAGGCGGGGTAAAGCTAGACCTGCAGTACAGAATGACAACAGTGGATCTCAACAATCTTGGGTACACAGACGAACCATTCGTCCTAGCCAATGATGTGGCACGGGTTTTCTATGTGAAGGACATGTCTACCAAACTGAGAAAAAGAAAAGATAAGGAAGCGAATACATCATACGGTGAGCCAAAGTGCCACATAGTTCTTTCAGGGAAAAGAAACATCGTGGGAGTGGAGGACAAGACAGACATGTCAGAAGATTATGAAAAGTTTCATGAAATTCCTGCCTTCACAGTGAAGACTGACCCAAGCATCCTGTTAAATGATGAAGATTGTCCATGGTTACGGCGCAAAGGGACATACGCGAAGAAAAAGTTTTATACCCCAAGATCCCACTCTGGGATGTGATCGGCTTCACCGTCATCACTTTCTTCTCTAGTGAGTTTCCGGACTTATAGCTGGAAAGTCCCACTTCGGACAAACCGGAGGGAATCTTTGTAAGAGTTAGGGTATATATGTGTTTTGGCATTTTGGCATTTGAAATGCGAAGAGACGTTTTGTAGGAGTTAATCAATGCAATTATGTCCAAACAAAATATTTCACTATTTATTTTGCAAGGTGATCATACGCGGTTAGTCCTAGTTGCTTTCTGGTGAAACTGAAGAAACTTTCCAATGTAAATATTTCAAACCCTAAAAATTGGCAGAAATGGTTTTGACAAGCTTTGATCAAGTTAACTTGTTCTCCAACTTGTGCCACTTGATGGGGGTGATGCTCATGACCATCTGGCAATGTGGTAAAAAATTGAGATCAATGGGAGAAAGTTGCCAATGTAACTTTGTCAAACCTTAGAAATGGGCAGAATTGGTTTTGGCATACTTTGACCAAGCTAATTTGTTCTCCTTGATGCACACTTGGCCTAGATTAATATTTAGACCATTTTAGCAGGTGTACCAAGTCTGAGCTCATTTGTACATGTTTAGCAATGTAAAGTTGCTCAAACTAGAAAATGGGACAGAGATTGTTTTGAGGGAATTTGATGATGTTATCTTGTTCTCCAAGACATGAGACTTCGCAAGATCATCAAATATGGCATTTGTGACATGCTAGAATTTTCTTGGAATTTATGGTGACCATTTCCTTTGTAAATATTTCAAAAGCTTGAAATTTCCAGAAAGGGTCATTGAGGGTACCTATGAAAAATAACTTGATAGAACTATTTGTCACTCTCTGATGAAAATTAAAACTCCTCATGTTGACTAACAGAAACATAATATAATTTGGCAAAAGAATAACAAGAAAACATAAACTAAAATATTTAAAACAAATGAAGGTATAGAACTAAAAGAGCTAAACAGAATCTGTTTTTGATTAAAACACCAAATTAAAATAACCTAAAAATTACCAAATTTAACATACTGATAAAACACACTAATATTAAATAGTAGGAAAAAGAATCACTCAAAAATATATTTCTAAACTAAAGTTATTCACAAACTAGTGATTCAAACACAAATTTCAAAGAATTCAAATTAAAACTATTCAAATTTGAAAACTACTGGCACGAACAGAAAGTTTATAATTTTTGTGACCTAAAGCAAAAAGATTCACTCAAAAACTATAAATATTGCCTATAAGTAGAAACAAAAGTAAAGAAATAGAAACAAAAGTAAAGAAATAGAGCAAAAAACAAAAACATAAACCTAAAGTCCCGGTTGCCTCCACCAGCCGGGACTAAAGGTCCTCCTCCCGCGCTTAATTTGGGCCGCCTGATAATGACCTTTAGTCCCGGTGCGGGGCTGGAACTGGGACTAAAGGTCCCGCATATATATAGGACTTAGCCCATTCCCGGGGCCAGCCACCGCCCGGGAGAACAGATAGAGAACACACGCCGCCAGGCCGCTCGTCTTCAAGCCGGAGATCGACGTCGCCGTCCCGCTCGCTCCGGCCCCTCCCCGAGACCGCCTCTGCACGCCGTCCCCGACGCCTCCCCGACCTCGCCGTCGACGCCGTCCCACTCGCTCCCCTCCCCGAGCCCACCACCGTACGCCGTCCCGCTCGCTCCCCTCCCCGAGCGCCCGCCACCGTACGCCCCCCCAGATGCCTCACCGACCTCGCCGTCGACGCCTCTGCACTGTGAGCCCGGCCTTCTTTTCCCCCTCCTTCCGGCCGCCGCCATGGCCCAAGCTTCCCCGCCGCCATGCTCGACGCCGACGCCGCTCCAGCCAACTCCGACGCGTATATGAATTACCAAGCTATATGCATATATGTAAATATATTTTTTAAATAGATTTTGGCATGGGATGTTAAACAAAAGTTGCCATGATTATTTGTGTCTATTGTATTGCCATGATCTTTGTATACAAACTTTACATGCTATTGTATTGGGCCATGAAAAAAAACAAAACTTTAAGAAAAGCTATTTATGTGCAAAACAAAAAGATGGCCTCTCCGGATGTTTTTTAAGACACGTTTTTTTTCTTGTTCATTTGCCATGCTCAATGTACTTGAAAGTAAAAATTGCCATGTCAAATTTACCGTGGTCCCATGAAAAAAAATTGCGATATGTCACCACTAGCACTGCCGGGAAGACCCCTCCGGATGTTTTCCCCCTCCTGGTGAGCAGCCGCGGCGATCCCCTCGATTCCCTGCCCCTCTCTGTGCCCGTAGCAGCCGCTGCCACAGTGGCCCCCGCCACCGCCTCCCTTGGTAGATGAACTTTCGGGAAAAACGAATTTTCGTAGATGAACTTTCGTAGATGAACTTTCGGAAAATAGTTGTGTATTCGTGTCACTTTCATAGATGATTTCGGTATTTTAAGTGCTTAACTTTGGAGTTGCATTTGAAACACTTCATCCAAATTGATGTTAGTTGCATAAGCTCAATCCACATCATATCTCCATGTCATGATCATGCATTATATTGTTGCATTGCATCTCCGGTATTGTTCTTCTCGATACTATGATTCAGTTTTTGCTTATTGAATGCATTCTAATTGTTTTATCTTTCTTTTGGACTAGTTAAGCTATGGACGACAGCGGCAGAGACGACCATGATCAAGAGGATATCATCTTCGACATGATACGCTCCTCCCAAAACCCAGAGAATGAACTAGACGACGGCTCACAATATTTGAACGAGTCCGGTGAGGGAATTGAGGAAGAACCAATAGACAAAGGGCACACAAACAATGATGGCGAAGGAAATGTTCTTCAATTAACAAAGTCCAGCGATATATATATATATATATATATATATATATATATATAAGGCCTCTGGTGATCATTATATGTATTAATTGATTTGTATATATATATTAACGAATCTTTCTTCTTTTAGCCCTCCGGATCGAACAAATCTTCTTGAAGGGCAGTACGAGGCCAGGCCAAAAAGTTGCCCGATGGCATAAAGTACAACATCGGTGAAGTCCAAGCAAATGGCGAACTAATTGCTCCTCCAAACAATGCCTGCAAATTTATAGGTCATTGCGGAGTTATTGTTAGGGACAACATCCCGATCACCGTTCAAGAATGGAATAAGGCAAAGGAAGATCGAGGAGTTAGTTTTGTCGACGAAAGATCAAAAAATTTGCTTTGGGATACGCTCATGTCACATTTCAACCTACCAGAGGGTTTCACAGATCGCGAACGGGAGAAAGTCAAGCGGTTTGCTCTTAAGAAGATGGCCACACAATTCCAGACTTGGAAGAAAAGATTATGGGCCGACTACCTCAAGGCAGAAAAGAAGGCTCCACAATTCACTGGAGCACCAGAGAAGGTAAAAGATCACTGGGACTTATTTGTGGAGTACAAGGAATCGGAAGAAGCTCAGGAACGGTCGAGAAAAAAATAAGATAAATGTTGACTAAAAAAAGTATCACCATGTTCTAGGGCCAGGTGGCTACAAGACTGGCCTGCCTAAGTGGGAAGAATCTGAGAACAATATGATTGCTGCAGGGGTCACTCCAAAAATAGTGGGTTGGCCCGAGACGTCCAGGACTTGGTTTTATGCGCATGGGGGAAAGTTGGACCCAAAGACAGGGGAGATTATTGAAAAGGCAAGTCTTAAAGAAGCCTCGGACGCTTTAATTCAAGCAATAGAAGATGCTCTAACGGGGGTGTTCCAGCCCAAGAGAGATAATGATGAGCTTACACGCGCCCTCGGGAATCCTGAACATGGAGGACGAACACGAGGCAAAGTCGTTGTTCCGTGGGTTGAGGGGTTTTCGGAGCAGAATGACACTTACAGAAGCCGTGCGAGAAAGAAGAAGCAGGATGCAGACCGGCTTCAAAAGGTAGAATCAAAGAACGCGGAGTTGGAACGCGTTTTAATGCGGCAGCAGGAGCAGATCGACACAATTAGCCAGCAAAGGGCGTCTCAGCGGCAGGCGCAAGCAGATCCAGCATTGGATAGTACCGTCCCATCTATACCGAAAAGCAGCGTGGGTTCCACGGGGGTCCCGGCCGATGATGCACTGCTGGCTCGCTACCCCGTGGACGATATCAAAGATACGACAAGTTGTGATCTACACATGAAAATGAAGAACATATCCATGAAGGTGGCGGTCGGCTTTGCTTTACCGAATGCACCTGAAGCAACCATCCATGGCAATCCAATTCCATCTGGCTATGCTCGTGCCGGGGTGGATGAAGTTCTGTCGGGATATGACTCACTAGAGCTTGACTTTCCTGGAGGTCAAGGGTATCAGACACTGGGAGAAGTCATACGTGGTCTCATTGTATGGAGAAAGGAATGCATCGTGTTTCCAAACTCGGTGCCAAGGCCACCGACTCCTCCTCCAAGTCCGCCGCGTCAGCGGACTCCAACCCACCTCGAGACGGAGTGCGGCAAGACTCCGCCATATCGATCTCTGCCGCATCAGACTCCACCCCACCCTGAGATGGAGCCCAGCGCGAGTCCGCAATATCGACCTCTGCCGCGTCAGCCGACTCTGTAACACCCCGATTTTTGGCCCTTTCTTTTTCTTTTGGATTTCTTCGATTTTTATTTGGAGTTTCTTTTTCCGTGGCTCTGTGGTCTTGAAACCTGGGAAAATCTTCTCTCCTGCCACTTCCTAGTGGCTTATCACTCCCAAATCTTTCTCAAGGCCATGTCATTTCCATCTTAGCCCAACCCTAATTTTTATTTCCTGGGAATATTCCTTTTTCTATTAAAGGAATAACCCTGTTTGCCCTAGGTTGTGAAGCAACCTATATTCCTGCCATTCCAAAAAAAATCCCACAAAATTATCATAAATTCTTTGGATCATATCTTCCACAAATATGCCAAAATCCATCATTGCCTAGTTCAAAAATAATTCAGGAATATTCATTTTCCTATTCTGTACAGTATGGCACTTTGTGAAGGAAGTGCCATTTATCTTTTCTTGATTGCCCTAAAAAATTTTGGGCACTCTTTCCTATCCAAATTATTGCCACATGCCAAAATTCAACCTCATTAGCCTAGTAAATTTTCCTCAGCAAATTTCCAAAGTTTCTGACCAGAGAGAAGCTTTGTGAAGGAAGTACTAGGTAGGCTTATCCAAATGAGTTGAAATATTGGTCCAAATCCCTTCAAAATTCACAGTATCATAGTCCTTCCTACCCTAAGCCCCTGAGACATCCTGGTCATCTCTTATCTCATTCCATTTGACCACAACATCCAGTCTAACCTTGCTGCAGCAATGTTCAATTGATGTTACACTTCATACCAAAGTCACTTTAAACGAGCCAATGATTCAGTGGTGCTCCAGGGTGAAGGGACTACACATTTGACACCTTTTTACAGCCCCGCGTGCCCTCAGAGTGCCATGCCACATGGTGACCGCGTGCCTGGCATGCCTTGGCCGCGCGCTCTGCGTCGTTTTGCTTCGGGCGTCTTCCTCCTACCCGTTCTCGCGTGTCCCCTGGTGCCGTCCACCCTCCTCCGTCACCCACGTAGCCCTCCTGATCCTCTCCCCCTCCTGTAGAGCCTGCCGCCGGCCCCAGCCACCACCGCACGCGAGCGCGCCGACCGCCCCTGTGCTCGCCCGTCCGTGCCCGCGCGTCCCTGGCGCCGCCCAGCATCTCCTCTGCCTCTCCCGTCGCCTCAAGGGCCCGCGCGTGCCCTGCCCTCGCCAGAGCACACTCCGCCCGGCCGCAGTAACATCCGGGGGCGGCACCACCTCCACCTTAGCTATTTAAAGCCACCCCGAGGCCTCGCGAGCTCATCCACCCTCCTCTAGCCCTCCCCGACCGGTCAAGCAAGCACCGGAGCCCCTCCTCGCCTCTCACCACCGCCACAGCCGCCGCACGGCCACCTCGGCCTCGGCCTAAATTCGCGGCGCCCGAGCTCTCCCTCCTCACCTAGCCACCACCAGCGAGACCCCCAGGACCAACCGAAGCTCCGAAGTACTCCTTCCTTCTCTTCGGTGGCCTATGGACGCGAGACCATCGCCGCCCGAAACTGCCGTCCGCCGCGGCCAACGGTGCGCCCATCTCCGACCTCCTCGAGGCCCGTGCTAACCCGGGATGGATGCGGCATGAGCTCCCGAGCACCCCGGTAGGTCGTGCGCAGCGGGAGACGGCCGGAGTGGCCGGCAACCGTCGCCGGAACGGCCATGTCCCTGGCCAGGCGTGGGCGAGAGGAAGGTAGGCGACGACCTCCTCCAGCTGGCCAGTATGGGTCCCGCGGCCCCACTCGTCATACACCGAAGCCCGGGCCCGCGTGTTTAAGTGGACACGGTTTTCATCGGAGCCGTTTTCCCTTAGGGAAGGCATATTCTCTGGAAATCCCGCCCGAGTCGGCCCAGTGCAACAGTGTGCTTTAATATTTTCGGCCGAATTCCAGTCAGGGACTTGTTTGTGAATATTGTTTCTGCAGATTGGTCCCTGGCATTCCACTGCCTATATCTTTTCAACCGCAACTCCGAATCAGGTGATTCCAAAGCCCACGATCTCAGTTCGTCGAGCCCGTTCCGATGGTACCATTTTCATGATATTGTCACACTGTGAAAATGACCATTTTGCCCCTGACCTTATTCAGCCCCCTCCGAAAGGGAATCTGTTCCGGCGATTTTTTCGCAAGAGTCTCCGCACTTCTCCCCGATGGTAATAATGGTCAACCGTAATCATGATAATAATGATGGAAGAACTTCTCTTATGATCGGAAGTATCGGAGGATTATGAATATCTTGAGGGTTGTGGGACAACCCAGAGGAGAGTAAGTTGTGCTCGGTACCAGTAAACACTTTAATCATTTAATATGATTATTGCCATGCTATTGTTTGCTGCATTGTTTTGGTTGCCATGAGCTTGCGAGTACATTCCAAGTACTCACCTGGCGTATCATGCCAGATGCAGGAGAAGCCGAGGACGGAGGTCCCGATGGTTCGTGCTACGCTAACTAGGCCGTGTCCACAACAGTGTCCTTGTGGATGGAGTTTCCGCGCTATGTTCCGCTACACTGTAGTATATCCCAGTAGTACCGAGGCCTAGCGATGTTCGATAAATAATGTAGATATTGTTCTCAGCACATGCAGTGCTCTGGCCTCGCTATCATGTAAATTATGAGCTTGTACTCGAGACTTATTAATAAAGTTCAGTTCAGTTCTGTTCCAAGTTGTTGTGTGTTTCCAGAAGACTTGATCTTTGGGCTGGAAACACTGGGTAAACCGGTCCTCTGAGCCGGGGTGCCACAACGCTTGGTATCAGAGCCGCGCTGACTGTAGGACACCCTAGTTAATCCTGCGCTAGAACCACGATTAGATTAGGTTCTTGGTATGTGTCTTGCTTGCTGCATTTGCTTGACTGCATCTGTTTGCTGCATGGCATGCATATAGTTTTTATTGTGCTAACCGTTGGCCTTGTGAGTGTAGATGGCACCAGTTCCGTACCACTACAATCATGAGCCGGCACCGTTCACTTTTCCAGGATTGCTTCATAGCGCCTGGCTTCGGTTGTATCCCAACGGTGAAGACCCAGTGTTCCAGGTGTATCGAGAGAAGCTTGCTGGTTCAGTGTACGAGTATCACGCGGAGGCCTTTCTGACTGCGAGTTCGGATATTGGTAGCTACTCTCGTTCTTCCAAGGGCGGAACTACGTTTACTCCAGAGCTGGCAATCCAGTTTGCTGCAATGGAGGCTCATACTGACTTGCGCTTCCACGAGGTCGAGATGCAGACTCATCCAGGTTTCTTTCACTATCCCACCCTGTCGCATGTGACAGGGCGAGTCCTTTTCGCACCTGTTGATCCGGCGAGTGGTCGTGCTACTGGTGTTTTATCTCGTTATCTGAACGCCAGTTACCGCACGATCACTTCACTAGCTGAGGAGCTGACTCAGGCCCGAGAGGCACTTGCGGCTGTTGCAGCAGCACAGTCTCCTCCTCCACCTCCGTTTTCACCGGTGTACACTCCACCTATTCCACCTTCTGATACTCCTTCTAGCTCGTTCGGACCGCCAGGCTTTTCGTCTGGTAGCCGACGTGAGACCCCTGCAGAGTGGGCCTCACTCCTAGCCACTCCAGCTGCTCCGATGCTGCGGCGTCGTGCTTCTTCTCCTTCAGAGGCGGAGCCTTACCGTCAGCGTCACCGTGTTACCTTTGATCCGGAGGCCGAGGTCCACATCATCAGCTCAGATTCCGAGACAGGGTCAGACGACGTGGAGTCTTTAGTTTACCAGTGTTCGTGCCACCGGCGTCACTAGAGTGGAGGCTTGAGTTTCAGTGCATGCATCATAGCATCCATGCATGTGTCAACTGCCGTATGAACAGTCCAGTCATGATAACTCCCCTACTAGCTTGCCATGTATGATGTTGGGTTGCCTTGTATAATTATGTTGTTCGCTTTATTTCTCTTTCACTTCTTCTTCTGGTGTCATATTTCTGTGCTTCCCCTTATGGATATTGCTCATCGATTCGGTATGTTGCAATGGGAACAAATTTAGGATGAAGAGGTGTAGTAATCAAGGCGGCGATGGAACTCCCGTTCGTCGATCCTCCAGACAGGCAGGACAGCCACCAGAAGATTTACCACCTCCACCACCTCAGTCACCAACTACTGATCAGATTATGAGAATGTTCGAAGAGAAAAGAAATCAAGATCTCATGGAATTTCTGAAAAGTATGCAGACTTTGGTGGGTCAGAACAACAACAATGGGACCCATTCTAAATTGTCTGATTTTCAACGGACCAAGCCACCCAGTTTTAGTCAAGCTGTGGATCCTATTGACGCTGATTATTGGTTGAGGACCATGGAGAAGAAATTGGACATAGCCCGCTGTGAGGAGTCAGACAAGGTTCCTTTCGTCACTTATTACCTGGAGGGACCAGCAGCCATATGGTGGGACAATATAAAAATCATGTGGCCTTCTGAAGAACATATTTCTTGGGAGAAGTTCAAAGAGGTATTCCGCAGGTATCATATTCCTACTGGCATAATGAAGGTAAAGCAGAGAGAATTTCTGGCCCTTACTCAAGGGAGTATGCCGGTGAGTGAATATCTGAACAAGTTTAATAATCTGGCATGGTACTCTACCCATGACGTGTCCACCGAAGAAAGAAAGATCGACCGATTCCTAGGAGGGCTGAATCATACTCTCCGCTGTCAGCTTTGTATGCTCGACTTCCCTGACTTTCAGACTCTAGTGAACAAGGCTTTCATAGCTGAGCGTGAGCTTAAGTCCGGATATGATGACCGCAAGCGGAAGTTTGAACCCAAGAAGGACAACCGTGAGCAGTTTGTGCAGAAGCCACGCCTCTGGCAACCAGGTCCATCTGAATACAAGCCTGCCTGGAACAATGGCAATAACGGCAACAAGCCCGTCAGTCAGAACAAGACCTTCGGCAAACAGCCAGTGCTGGAGGACTGCCGCCGTAACAACACATGTTTTACTTGCGGCCAGAGCGGGCATTATTCCAGATAGTGCCCTACCAGAAATGGGAAGCCAACTGACTTCAAGCCACAAGTCAACAGTGTTGGACGCCGCCCCACTCCGAACTTCTATCGCGGCCAAGTCCATCATATCTCCGCTGAGGAAGCCCGTGAAGCACCAGATATAGTCCTTGGTATGTTTTCTGTTAAAAACATACCTGCAATAATTTTATTTGACTCTGGGGCTTCTCATTCGTTTATTTCATAGAGTTTTGCCACCTTGCACAAATTTTCTTCTTCCATCTTGGAAAAAATCATGGTGGTACAATCCCCTAGATCTATGCTCAGAACAAATGTGATATACAAGGATCTGGAAATTTCGATACATGGTGTTAATTTTCCAGCTACACTAGTGGCCATTGAATCCCCTGGACTGGATATAATACTGGGAATGGATTGGTTGGTACCGCATCAGGTGTGTATCAACTGTGCTACCAGGGCAGTGACACTCGTAAATCCGGCAGGCCAAACAGTGCAATTCACTGCTAGCAGAATAATGTCCAAGAAAGGAATGGCATTCAAAGCCACTGCTACAGATCTGAATTTGATTCCAGTAGTCAGTGAATTTCCGGACTTATTCGTGGAAGAAATACCGGGAATGCCACCTGATCGGGAACTAGAGTTTGCTATTGAGGTTGTTCCCGGAACTGCTCCAATCTACAAGAAGTACTACCGCATGCCTTCCCAGTGTTGGTGGAACTAAAGAAGCAGTTGGATGAATTATTGCAAAAAGGGTACATTCGTCCAAGCACTTCACCATGGGGATCACCTGTGTTGTTTGTTAAGAAGAAGGATGGCAGCCTACGAATGTGAGTGGACTATCGCCAACTGAATGAGGTCACCATCAAGAATAAATATCCACTCCCTCGCATTGATGATCTGTTCGATCAGTTAAACGGGGCCCGGGTATTTTCCAAGATTGACCTTCGAATGGGGTATCATCAGTTAAAAATCAGGAAAGAAGATATCCCCAAGACAGCCTTCACCACCAGATATGGTCTGTATGAATTTACAGTCATGTCATTCAGGCTGACAAATGCTCCAGCCTACTTCATGAGCATGATGAACAAGGTCTTCATGGACTTTTTGGACAAATTTGTGGTAGTATTCATTGACGATATTCTCATCTATTCCAAGGGTGAAGAAGAGCATACGCAACATCTCCGTACTGTTCTAGAAAGATTAAGGACCCATCGCTTGTATACCAAATTCAGTAAATGCGAATTTTGGCTAAGAGAGGTGGGATTTCTGGGACATGTTCTCTTAGAGCAAGGTGTGGCTGTCGACCCCAGCAAAGTAACCGCTGTGTTAAATTGGAAGACACCAGCTACAGTAACGGAAGTTCGCAGTTTTCTGGGATTGGCAGGCTACTACTGTCGTTTCATTGAAGGCTTCTCAAAAATAGCCAAGCCACTGACAGAGCTGCTGAAAAAGAACCACAAATTTGTCTGGACGGAAGAATGTGAAAGCAGTTTCATGGAGTTAAAGACGAGGCTGACCACAGCCCCTGTTTTAGTTCTTCCGGACATCCACAAGAGTTTTGACATATAGTCTGATGCTTCCAGACGTGGAATTGGCTGCATTCTAATGCAAGAAGGAAAGGTTGTAGCTTATGCATCCAGACAGCTACGACCTCATGAGGAGAATTATCCCTCTCATGACTTGGAATTGGCAGCCGTGGTCCATGCATTGAAAATTTGGAGGCATTATCTCATCAGGCAGCGATGTGAAATTTACACAGACCATAAGAGTCTCAAGTATATTTTCACCCAACCTGACCTCAATCTCAGACAGAGAAGATGGCTTGAATTAGTCAAGGACTATGACATTGGGATGAATTACCATCCGGGAAAAGCCAATGTGGTCGCAGATGCTCTCAGTAGGAAACAAGGTACCATAAATGCGCTGACTGAGGGTATCCATCCAAAGCTACAAGAAGAGTTTGCCAAACTCAATATGGTGTTATGCGGCCCAATGAGCCCGGATACAATGGAAATTACTCCAACACTTATGGAAGAAATTAAGGCTGCTCAGAAATCAGATAAAGAAATACAAGAGATCAAGGAGAATATTCCGCTAGGAAAGGCCAAGTCCTTCCGTATTGATGACCAAGGCACCTTATGGTTTGAAAACTGGATATGTGTGCCTGATCAAGACAACTTGAGACAACAAATACTCAGAGAAGCACATGAATCTGCATACTCTATCCATTCGGGAGGAACAAAAATGTACCAGGACTTGCGAGAAACCTTTTGGTGGTCAGGAATGCGAAGGGATATTGCATATTATGTTGCCTGTTGCGATATCTGCAACAGAGTGAAGGCGGAACACCAGAAACCCGCTGGATTACTGCAACCTTTACCAGTTCCCTAGTGGAAATGGGATGATATATGCATGGACTTCATTGTTGGACTACCCAAGTCAACAAGAGGCCATGATGCTATCTGGGTCATCGTGGATATACTTACGAAAGTGGCTCACTTTATTCCGGTAAAGACCACTTTCAACGTGAATCAGCTCGCACAGCTCTACATGTCCCGGATAGTCAGCCTTCATGGAGTACCCAAGTCTATCACGTCAGATAGAGGTTCCCTGTTCACTTCAGCATTTTGGCTGCGATTGCATCAAGCCCTGGGAACCGCGCTAAGGCATAGTACGGCATATCATCCACAGACAGATGGGCAGACCGAACATGTGAACCAGATATTGGAAGATATGCTTCGGTCTTGTGCTCTATCCTATGGACCCAAATGGGAGGATAGTCTACCCTATGCAGAATTCTTATACAATAACAGCTATCAGTCAAGTCTCAAGATGTCACCCTTTGAAGCCTTGTATGGGCGGAGATGCCGCACTCCTTTAAATTGGTCCCAGACTGGAGATAGCCGTATCTTCAGCACAGATTTGATGCTCGAGGCTGAGAAGCAAGTCAAGGATATTCAGGAGCGTCTTCGAGCAGCCAAGTCCCGTCAAAAGAGTTACTATGACCCGAAGCATCGAGAAGTAACTTTTGAACCAGGAGACTATGCGTATCTCCGAGTTACCCCCATGAAAGGAATAAAAAGGTTCCATACCCGAGGAAAGCTTGTACAGAGGTATATCGGACCCTTTCCAGTCATGGCTAGAAGAGGCAGAGTGGCATATCAGCTAGAGTTACCACCAGAGTTGTCGGACGTTCACGACGTCTTCCGCATATCACAGCTGAGAAAGTGCATTGCACCTCCGATCAAGCAGGCAGATATGAGTGAGCTGGAATTGACCAAGGATTTGACCTACGAGGAAAGACCTGTTAGAATATTGGATGAGATGGAAAGAACTACCAGGAGTAAGACGATTAAGTTTTACAAGGTATTGTGGGATCACCATACTGAGGAAGAGGCTACCTGGGAAAGAGAGGATTTTCTGAGAACAACATATCCACACTTGTTCCCTGAGCAACCGAATCTCGAGGACGAGATTCATTCTAAGGGGTTAGGTTTGTGACACCCTAGTTTTTGTCAACTTTTTATTTTCGAAATCTTTCTGGCTTTATTTGCAATTTGGTTGGATTTCGAATCTTTTCAGTTGACTTTGGACTTATGAATTCCTCTGAGTGATCCAAAGCCCTCACCACCTTGCCATAATCTTGCCACTCACCTTCTGGATCAATTTCTAATTCTTTATCCTTCCCAAATATTCATTTTCTTCCTTTGGGAAAATCTGACACCACTATGGGTTACAAAGCAGCCTATAGTTCTGTTGATCAGAAAAATCCCAAATTAATCCCAGACCTTCTTGTCATCATCTACTCCCACAATCTTCAAAAACATCTCATGGTCCAGTATAAAAGTTATTCCAGAAAACTCCATTTACTCTCTGGACAGTACTGGTCATTTGTGAAGGAGCTCATATTTTCCCTACTCAGTTAATTCGCAGAAAATTCCCTGAGATATTAGGGAACCTATCTTTCCACAATATCCAAAAATATCATCTTGTCCAGTAAAAATTTTCATCACCAATATTCTGCCAAGTTTCTGTTCAGTTGAAACCTCTGTGAAGGAAGTACCAGCTAGAGGTATCTTTTTGAGCTGAAATTTTTATGGCATCTTCTCCTCACCAAATAACCCTGCCACACCAAAATTCAGCTCCAACAAATCAACCAGATGAGTGAAACAAGCTCATCTCTATTTCTGGTTCAGTACAACACTTGTACATGAACTATATCCAAACTTTGATGAAATTCTTTCAAACTTGGCCAGGTTGGAGTCCTTCCAACATAGATTCTCCCAGACACCTCCTTTGGCTCCATCTCCACCTCACCTCTTCTCTAGATCACTCTCAAGTTTGCTGTCAGAGACTGTAGCTAAGGCTACACTTCGAACCAGTCTGTATCTAGTCGAACCAGAGGCACCAGTGGACTAGGTGATCAAGGGTCGACGGGCCAGACAAGGAATGCCAGGCTCGCGAGGTCTCTAGACACCAATGCCCGTGGTGAGCACGGCATTGGCATACCAATGCGCGCGCTCTGCACCTCGCCCGTGCCTGTGGCGTCACGTCCGACTGCCTCGTGCCGCAGCGGCTTGTCTCCGTGCGCCGACATCCTCTCCTTCCTCCATCTGGTCGCCCTGGACCCTTCCCCTCGCCGGAGAAGCCCTCGACGGCCGCCACGGCACCCGGGCACTGTCCCGCCCGTGGCTGCACTGTGGCGTGCGGCGCGTCTTCTTCCTCCACTACCCGCCACTGGCCGCCTTAACTCCTCTGCCCTCTCCCATCGCGTCGCCCGCAGGCAGCCGGTCAGCGCGGCGTACAATCGCCGGCGACGTGGCCCGAGTCCCGGCCGTTCCAGAGAGCTCCTCCCCCTCCTATAAATACTCCTCCCCGGCCTCTCCCGAGCTCCTCACCCCACTCCACCTTCTCCCAATCGTCCTCCCGAGCACCGAGCCACGGCCGAGAGGCCCTCTGGCCTCGATTCTCGCCGGAGCACCGCCGCCACCCGAGCTCTGCCTCCCTGCCGTTCTACTCCTCCCCGAGCTCCACCGGCTGCACCCGCGAGTTCACCTCGCTCCACTGACCCTGCCCGAGACCTTGCCCGGTCGAATTGCTGCCGGAGTCGCCGTCTCCGACGACACCCGAGCGCCGCCGCCGCCGGAGAGGAAGGGGACGACGTCGTCCGGCCGTCTCTCGCGAAGCCACGGGTACGTGCGTGTTCATCTCGGAGTGCTCGATCCATTCCCTCTCCCTCCCGACCTCGCCGCCGTCTGTATCACCGGCGAGCGTCGCCGAAGCTCCGCCGTCTCTGTTTCCTTCCCCTCCCCCTTTTAAATCTGACGCTGGGGCCCGCCAGTCAGCGACACGCCGAAGCGGTAAGTGGAGGCGCCCCTCCACTTTACGCATTCGACGTGGCCCCCTGAGGTTTTTCTGATTTTTTTGTTTAATCCAGATTTTGACCAGAACTTTGACCCTTAATAACTTTTAAACCATAAGTCCAAATCAATTGATTCTTTTTGCATCTGGTTTGTCTTGAGATCCTCTATTTTCTGGCAAATTTTGGTATTTTTCTCTTGTTCATAGAATTTTTGGTGGACAGAACAGTAGTATGTGACATTTTTCAATTGCATTTTAAAAATATTTTCAGAAGGAGTTTCTTTTGGATTTGAAGCCCAGGAGTTTGTGGACAACCCAACAGAGCAAGGCAAGCCATGACATCCATTTCATGAGGCATTTCAATAGTGTTGGTTACTTAATTGAATTATGTGCACTATTTTAACATGTGTTAATTCATAGTAATTTAAATTTATAGCTATTGCTATGTTAAGTTAACCATGATAAATATCAATGCTGGTTGATTGGTTAATAATTTTAAACTTAGTTGGTTGATCAAGAGCCACCTACCCGGACTTATTCGTGCAGCCACATTTGCCGGTATGGGACGGCCTTGACTTGGTCTGGCTTTGTGCTCTTTTATCGGTACCACCAAAGAGGGAGGGTTATGTGTGCGTGCTGCCCTGATCAGGTAGACGACCATAATCCTGTGAGCCCAGTTGAGTTATTTTGCCGGCGTCCCCGTTTGGGACAGTTTAGTTTGGCCACGACGGTGGCAGGTGTCACGGGGTGACACAGGGGCCACCCAGGACATGACCCTGGGAGGGTATGATTGTCGGTGGTACGATAGAAGAGTCACGGGTCAGGCAGGTTTCATTGGAGCAACCCAGGTCCACCCGAATGGGAATACGAGGCCAGGTGCTCCATGGTGTGGGTAAAGTGCGCAACCTCTGCAGAGTGTAAAACCTATTCGAATAGCCGCGTCCACGGTATTGGACAGTCCGCTTAGACCTCTCTAGGATGATCAACCGTAATCATGATAATAATGATGGGAGAACTTGTCTTATGATCGGAAGTATCGGACGATTATGAATATCTTGAGGGTTGTGGGACAACCCAGAGGAGAGTAAGTTGTGCTCGGTACCAGTATACACTTTAAGCATTTAATATGATTATTGCCATGCTATTGTTTGCTGCATTGTTTTGGTTGCCATGAGCTTGCGAGTACATTCCAAGTACTCACCTGGCGTATCATGCCAGATGCAGGAGAAGCCGAGGACGGAGGTCCCGATGGTTCGTGCTATGCTAACTAGGCCGTGTCCACAGCAGTGTCCCTGTGGATGGAGTTTCCGCGCTATGTTCCGCTACGCTGTAGTATATCCCAGTAGTACCGAGGCCCAGCGATGTTCGATAAATAATGTAGATATTGTTCTCAGCACATGCAGTGCTCTGGCCTCGCTATCATGTAAATTATGAGCTTGTACTCGAGACATATTAATAAAGTTCAGTTCAGTTCTGTTCCAAGTTGTTGTGTGTTTCCAGCAGACTTGATCTCTGGGCTGGAAACACTGGCTAAACCGGTCCTCTGAGCCGGGCTGCCACATTAGTACACTGTACCCACACCACAAAACCCATGGCCTTGCTACTTGTAGACTGTGTTGGATTTTTATCCCCGAAGAGGAGAGGATGATGCAGCACAGTAGAGTAAGTATTTCTCTCTGTTAAGAAACCAAGGTTATCAATCTAGTAGGAGAACCAAGCAACACCACGTAAACGACACCTGCACACAAAACGCAAACCATCACACCCAACGCAAACGAGAGGTTGTCAATCTCTCGATGGCTAAGTAACGAGATTAAAGGTATATGAAAGATTGATAGATTGATAAATAAATAAAAGATAAAAATATGCAGCAAATATTTTAGGTATTTTTGTATAAGAAAACAAGATAGATATTTTGATAAAAGTAGACCCGGGTGCCGTAGAGTTCACTAGAGGCATCTCTCAAGAAAATAGCATACGGCGGGTAAACAAATTACTGTTGGGCAATTGATAGAAAAGAAAATAATTATGACGCTATCCAAGGCAATGATCATGATATAGGCATCACATCCAAAACAAGTAGACCGACTCCTGCCGGCATCTACTACTATTACTTCACACATCGACCGCTATCTAGCATGCATCGAGTGTATTAAGTTCAAGAGAACGAAGTAATGCATAAAGAACGATGACATGATGTAGTCAAGATAAACGCTAACAAGAATTCATCCCAGCTTGTTATCCTTAATGCCAACAATACTTGCATGTCAATTCCCCTTCTGTCACTAGGACTGAGCACCGCAAGATGGAACCCATTACCGAGCACCTCTTCCCATTGCAAGAAGATCTAATCTACTTGGCCAAACCAAACCAAAACTTCGGAGAAGAAATACAAGGCTATACTAAATCATGCATAAAATAGATCAGAGAAGAACTCACATAAAACAAGGATAGATCTGATCATAAACTCACAATTCATCGGATCCCAACAAACACACCGCACAAAGTCATTACATCGAATGGATCTCCATGAAGATCATGGAGACCGTTGTATTGAGAAACACAAAGAGACAGAGAGCCATCTAGCTACTACCTACGGACCCGTAGGTCTATGGTGAACTACTCACGCATCATCGGAGAGGTAGCAAGGATGATGTAGAGCCCCTCCGGCGGAGTACCGGAGAAGGCCTCCAGATGGGATCTTGCGAGAACAGAGGCTTGCGGCGGCGGAAAAAGTATTTCGTCTGCTCCTCTAGGGTTTTTGGAATTCTTCTGAATTTATAGAGGTGGAAGTAGGGCAAAAGGGGCCAGAGGGGGCCCACATGGCACTGGGGCGCCCCCCCCCCTGGGGCGCGCCCTGGTGCCATGTGGGGCCCTCCAGAAGCTTCTTCCTTGGCTTCCAAGTTCACGTTGATCCTTATGTCCAGAAAAAAAATCTCCAAAAAGTTTCGGGATGATTTGATCTTATCTGATATTGATTTTCTGTAAAACAAAAACAAGGCAGAAAACAGGAACTGGCACGTGGCACTAAGTTAATAGGTTAGTCCCCTAAAATGATATAAAAATGTATGAAATGATAATAAAAACATCCAAGAATAATAATATCATAGCATGGAACAAGCAAAAATAATAGATACGTTGGAGACGTATCAAGCATCCCCAAGCTTAACTCCCGCTCGTCCTCGAGTAGGAAAGTAATAAAACATATTTTTGATTGTGGAATGCTACCCAACATACTTCGTCAAGTTATTTTCATAGCATAGACATGAGGACTCTTATCATTCAAAGCAAAAGTCTATAGTTTGACATGAAGACATAAATACTCAAGTGATGCTAACAAGCAACCATGCCTTTCAAAATAACAATGCTAAAGAAAATTATCCCTAGCCCATTATGCTCAATCATTGATCCATTCATGAAACACACTCGAATATCAATCATACTCCATGCACACACATGATCACATGACCCCCTAGTTGGTGCTTTTAATGAGAAGGGTGAGACTCAACATAAAAATAAATAGAAAGGACCTTCGCAGAGGGAAGCATTGATTTAGAGAGGTGCCAGAGCTCAAGTTTTTAAAAGACATAAAAATTTATTTTGGGAGGCATGCTTTTCTCGTCAACGAGAACGACTTAGAGTTCCCAACACTTTTCACATTGGATACATCATAGGCGGTTCCCAAACAGAAAATAAAAGTTTTGCTCCCCATCATCGTTCCATGGTTTTGAGACTTTTGTCCCTTTTTTCCATTCACATCCAAAGGAGTTTGTTTTTTCACCTTTCCTTATCACAATCCATGGCTAGCCGTGTTCACGGGTGCCCTCCATACCAACACATTCCAAGGAAATTTAATTTATTTTGGGACTGGGCGTCCCTTTTACCGCCACACTCTCGTGCAATGACAAGTGAATAAACACTCATCTTGAGAATGACATATAGAACATGAAAATCATCGGCCACCCCTCACCGCTTCATGCGCGATATGGGCACACAAAAGAGAAATTATTTTTGAATTTTTTTTGAGATGGCACATGCAAATTTACTTAGGACGGCATTGAAATACCGTATATAGGTAGATATGGTGGACACAATTGGCAAAACAAGTTTAAGGTAAATGGATGCACAAGTAGTATTCACACTTAGTACAAATGGAGGCTAGCATAAAAGTTGAGAAGTGACCAACTAAGAAACCATAATGATGCACATGCATACATAAAACATAACCAACACCGAATAATGCACCACAAGTAGGATGTAACTTCATTGCATAACTATTGACTTTACGTGCTTGCATAGGGAATCATAAACCTTAACATCACTATTCATACTAGAGCATAATTACTCATGAACATAACTCACATATCATCATCTACATATCTCAAAACTATTGCAAAGAATCAAGTTTTTCATGTCCCATAAAATTTTTATGCTAGTTTTCATTATTCTACTTGAATATTCATCACATGGGGACCAAGCTCATAGCTTGTACAATTTACCATAACCATTTTCAAACTCTCAAAAAGATGTAAGTGAAGCATGACAGCAACATTTCTACAAAATATATAGCATTCTCAAAAAGATATAAGTGAAGCATGAGACCAAGTTTCTTCAAAACAAAAGCACCACCGTGCTCAAAAAGATATAAGTGAAGCACTAGAGCAACCACCTAGCTCAACAAATTTAAGTGAAGCACAAAGAGTAATTCTAACAAATCATAATGTCGTGAAGCTATCTCAAGCAAATATGTTCAGAGGTGATGATAGTGATAAACTAAAAATAAAGCAAAGACTCATATCATACAAGACGCTCCAAGCAAAACACATATCATGTGACGAATAAAAATATAGCTTCAAGTGTGTTACCGATAGTCGTTAGAAGAAAGAGGGGATGCCTTCCGGGGCATCCCCAAGCTTAGACGCTTGAGTCTCCTTGGATATTACCTTGGGGTGCCTTGGGCATCCCCAAGCTTAGGGTTTTGCATCTCTTCATTCCTTCCTCCATCGTCGTCACACCAAAACTTGAAAACTTCAATCACACAAAACTCAAAAAAACCTTCGTGAGATCCGTTAGTATAACCAAAGAAATTACCACTATAAGTACTGTTCAAACCCCATTAAAAATTTATTTTACATTATAGGTACTTTTTTCTCACTTTCCCATGGCTTGTACCCCCCGATACAATCCATAGTTTCATCAAAACAAGCAAACAATGCATCAAAAACAGAATCTGTCAAAAACAGAACAGTCTGTAGCAATCTGTCAAAAAGCCATACTTATGTAACTCCAAAAATTCTGAAAAAGTATGAAAACGTGGAAAATTTGTATATCAATCACGTGTAAAAAATTCAGACTCATTCGAGGCTCTGACGAATTTATAAAAATTCTGGACTGGGCATCAAAGTTTCTGTTTTTCACAGAATTGCGTTCACAAGCATCCACATCATCCCAAAGGTCTTACTTGGCACAAACACTAATTAAAATATAAAAACCAAATAAAAACAGAGATAAATAAAGGATAATCAAAAGAACAGAACCAAAAAGTGAAAAATAAAAATTTATTTTATTCGTTGGGTTGCCTCCCAACCAGCGCTATCGTTTTACGCCCTTAGCTAGGCATAAAGCAATACATCAAGTATTGTCTAGTTCCTTGATCACACACCCACATTTTCTTGGTGGTCCAACAAGTAAGTTCTTAGCAAAAACACTTTGTGGTAAAGAATCGTAAAACTAATTCTCAAAAGAAGATTGGCGAAAAGATTTAACAAAATTTGGGTGCACACTAATCATCTTGAGATCCCCATTCTCTTGGGAAGATGAAGCACCACTAGATTTAGGAACATAAATAAACTTGCAATTTTTGGGAAGATAATTTCTACCAACTTGTTTGGTAGGAGAAAAGGCCAAGCCCAATTTTTCAATAATTCCTTCCAACTTATCGATTCGAGCGGGACTTTGCTCTAATTTCTTATCAATCACGGGCTCTTTTTCTATCAAAGTTTTCAAAGTCATTCCCACCTTAGAACCATATTGAGTAATATGATTGTGGATCTTTTTATCCAAATTCTCAAAATGTTCTATAGTGGGAATTTTTCTTTCAATGGCATCCAACCTTTGCATCACATGCTCAAGAGTCAACGGTGTTTCGTTAACCGTGATAGGTGGTGAGCCCACTAAATAATTCAAAGCATCAAAAGCATCCAAATAAGAACAAGTCAAGAAATTTCCTCCGGTAATAGTGTCAAGAACAAAACGATACCAAGGAGTAACTCCCACATAAAAATTGCGGAGAAGAATAGTGATGGATTGCTTGCAAGATGATCTATTATGAGCATCGCAAATCCTATACCAAGCATCTTTCAAATTTTCTCCTTCTCTTTGTTTGAAGTCAAGGACTTCATTCTCCGAGGTGGAGTTGACAAAAGAGGAACTAGCCATAGTGATAAAAACGACGAACATAAAAACGGCGAACGAAAAGAGGCAAATAAAAGAGGCAAAAGAGAAGGCAAATATTTTTGTAAAATTTTTTTTAGAAGTGGGGGAGAGGAAAACAAGAGGCAAATGACAAATAAAGTAAATGCAAAGGTAAGAGTTGAGAGTGTAGGTACTTGGTAATGTTGATGATGTCTCCCCGGCAACGGCGCCAGAAATTCTTCCTGCTACTTGAAGGCTGCGTTGGATTTTTATCCCCGAAGAGGAGAGGATGATGCAGCACAGTAGAGTAGGTATTTCCCTCAGTTAAGAAACCAAGGTTATCAGTCCAGTAGGAGAACCAAGCAACACCACATAAACAGCACCTGCACACAAAACACAAACCTTCGCACCCAACGCAAACGAGAGGTTGTCAATCTCTCGATGGCTAAGTAACGAGATTAAAGGTATATGATAGATTGATAGATTGATAAATAAATTAAAGATAAAAATATGCTGCAAATATTTTTGGTATTTTTGTATAAGAAAACAAGATAGATCTTATGATAAAAGTTGACCCGGCTGCCGTAGAGTTCAATAGAGGCATCTCTCAAGAAAAAAGCATACGGTGGGTAAACAAATTACTGTTGGGCAATTGATAGAAAAGCAAATAATTATGACGCTATCCAAGGCAATGATCATGATATAGGCATCACATACAAAACAAGTAGACCGACTCCATCCTGCATCTACTACTATTACTTCACACATCGACCACTATCCAGCATGCATCTAGTGTATTAAGTTCAAGAGAACGAAGTAATGCATAAAGAACGATGACATGATGTAGTCAAGATAAACACTAACAAGAATTCATCCCAACTTGTTATCCTTAATGGCAACAATACTTGCGTGTCAATTCCCCTTCTGTCACTAGGACTGAGCACCGCAAGATCGAACCCATTACCGAGCACCTCTTCCCATTGCAAGAATATCTAATCTAGTTGGCCAAACCAAACCAAAACTTCGGAGAAGAAATACAAGGCTATACTAAATCATGCATAAAAGAGATCAGAGAAGAACTCAAATAAAACAAGGATAGATCTGATCATAAACTCACAATTCATCGGATCCCAACAAACACACCGCACAAAGTCATTACATCGAATGGATCTCCATGACGATCATGGAGACCGTTGTATTCAGAAACACAAAGAGAGAGAGAGCCATCTAACTACTACCTACGGACCCGTAGGTCTATGGTGAACCACTCACGCATCATCGGAGAGGCGGCAAGGATGATGTAGAGCCCCTCCGTGATGAGTTCCCCCTCCGGCGGAGTACCGGAGAAGGCCTCCAGATGGGATCTCGCGAGAACAGAGGCTTGCGGCGATGGAACAAGTATTTCGTCTGCTCCTCTAGGGTTTTTGGAATTCTTCTGAATTTATAGAGATGGAAGTAGGGCAAAAGGGGCTAGAGGGGGCCCACATGGCACTGGGCGCGCCCTGGTGCCATGTGGGGCCATCCAGAAGCTTCTTCCTTGGATTCCAAGTTCACGTTGATCCTTATCTCCAGAAAAAATCTCCAAAAAGTTTCAGGACGATTTGATCTTATCTGATATTGATTTTCTGTAAATCAAAAACAGGGCAGAAAACAGGAACTGGTACGTGGCACTAAGTTAATAGGTTAGTCCCCAAAAATGATATAAGAATGTATGAAATGATAATAAAAACATCCAAGAATAATAATATCATAGCATGGAACAAGCAAAAATAATAGATCCGTTGGAGACGTATCAGGCCTCGTACTCCCATTCGGGTGGACCAATGGCGTTCCGACAAAACCAATCTATTGCATGAGACTTTCCCGGCCAGTCCGACCAACTCCCCTTTGGGCTAAGTCATGGGTGGCCTCGGATGCCACTCTGGACATCTGCCACCTTCGTGGCCGGCCACCGTGCTGGCAAAACAAAAACGGTCCCAAACAGGGACATGTGCACATTACCAAACTTGGGCTCACAAGGTTATTGCCGCCTACCGAGCCAGGGTAACGCGCGCACATAACCTTCCCTAGTTGAAGGCACCGGCGATTGGCATGACAATAGACCGAATCAGGGCCCCCCATAAGGCAAGTGTGGCTGCACTGGTCAGCTCGATTCGATGGCACTATGACTCAGCCAACAGATTTGTTCAAGTTCAATTAATATCCGGTTAAACTTGACTGGTGATGAGCTGAGTTATAATAACATGATGAAATAACAATGCATATGAACAGGATATCAACATGAGCATCGATAGGCAACATAACCATTTATCATATGAATCTTAGCATCAACAATATTTATTCTAATGATGCAAATGAGCATGGCATTATTAATGAGCATGAATATCCCAAGTACTTTCAGACGATGATAATGCATATGAACATATCACTATTACTAGTATGAAACAATGACAAGAATGAAACATGATAATAACATTAGTCAGCAATCGTTTAACCAACTAGATGCAAATGATCATGGCATAAGGATGAGCATGGATTCACAAGCATAAATAGCATTCACAAAATATTCACATGCACCAAACATTTAAATATTCAAGTGGAAAACCATGGCTTCTGCAAGGCCATCATGCAAGTGGCTATCGTGGCTTGCCTGGGAATGAAGGGTCCATCGGGGAGAAGTGCGACAGGCTCGCGGAAAGAATCGCCAGAAAAGTTTCTCTCCCGGAGGGGGCTGATTAAGGGCAAGGGAAAAATGGTCATTTTCAGAATATTAGAACATCATGAAAATGGTTCCGACAGAACGGGCTCGACGAACAGAGAACGTGGGCTTTGGAATCACCTGAATCGGAGTCACGGTTGCAGAGTTATAGTCAGTTGACTGCTAGGGACCAGTCTGTAAAAGAAATATTCACAAACAAGTGCCTCACTGGTTTAAACAGATAGCGCCTTTCGGGAAAAAACGTTTTCAGAACAGAGAAAGCGCATTTCAGCCCGAAGAACAGTAGACTATGTTTTCTGAAGATGAAAACGGGTTTGCAGGAAAGGCACCTCCACTTATGCGCCTGGGCCCCACCGTTGTGTCACTTACACGCGGGCCCCGCGTTGACCTCGCTCTCTCTCTCTCTCTCTCTCTCCTGCCTCCTTCTTCCTCCCGATGCAGCAGAGAGGAGAGGCGAGGCCAGGCGCGGCCGGCGACGGCCCTGGTGGCTCCGGCCACCTCCGGCCAAGGGGAAGGCACCGGCAGGCTAAGGGCAGAGCGCCGCGCCCGTCCCGGCTGGACACGGACGCCGAGGAGGACCGAGGCGGCGACGAGCAGGAGCGACAGAAGCGAGGCCGAGCGTACTCCGGTGGTGATTCCCGGCGCTACAAGGGGTCCCCAGACAAGTACAGGCCACCGGCGAGATCAGCGGGACGACGAGTACCCACCTGGGCCATCCATTCTTGCCGACGAGCTCGCAACCGAGCAGGACACGAGCTGCGATGGACGGTGGCCTGGGGCAAACTTGGGCATGCAGCCACAGGCACTCCGGCGACGAAATGAGGAGATGGGGAGGATCATTGGAGCTCGGGGAAGAGGCTGGTGGCGACAGCAGGGAGGGAGGGGCTCGGTGTGGCTCATATTCGAGCGGAGGCCGAAGCGGCAATGGCGGCCGAGGTGAGGGGAATGTGGCTCCGGTGCTCAAGAGGGATGGTTGGGGAGGGCGATCAGATGTGAGAGAGTTCGGGGGAGCTACTTATAGCCGCGGGGAGAGCTCGGGAAGGCTCTAGGGCGAGGCCGACCGCAGAGCAAACCGCGTTTGCCCCTGGACATGGCCTGAGCACCGCGTAGGAGGTGACCTCAGTGTAGGAGAAATGCCCTAGAGGCAGTAATAATAGTTATTTTGTATCTCCAAGTTTGTAATGAATGTTTATGATCCATGCTATAACTGCAATGATTCTCGAGTATACAATAACCACGAGGCTCGGAGGGAAACTCATATGCACGTGTGGTATAATAAACCGTAAAATGTATTCCTAGTCTTGCCTCTAAGACTGGCTCAAGTATTGCATGATGATCCTATTTTCCTGATCATGGGCATGACTATGCCGGCGATTTTGAGGGCATAATGTTAGGAGAACACTTGTGTTGAATCGACCCGAATTGTGTTATGCTATGAGATACATTCGTCACAAGTTAATGGTTAATAACACAGATATAGTTAATGTTTGCATAATTCCTTAGACCATTAGAGTATCGAGTTTCTTCGTACTTGCTTCGTGAACTTTGGGGTTTGTTAAATGTCATCCGTAACTGGGTGGCTATTACGGCGGCTTACGGGTTCACGGAAAAGTATGGCAAGTAATGAGATAGCTCAAGATTGGGATTTGCGCCTTCGACGATGGAGAGATATTCTTGGGCCCTCTCGGTGTCACGGTATCCATCATCGTAAGGCCAGACACAGTGTGATTTGATCACAGGGATGTCGAAACACGGAAACGAGAAAAGAGAACAAAACCGGTAACGAGGTAACAAGCATAGTGGACAAATTGTTGATCCATGGGGATGCGATAAATCTCACCTCGGGTATTTGTAAAATATCACGAAGCAACAGGAATAACACATGGCAACTGGAGGTTCACTCGAATATTTATTTGTGTGGGTATAGGGGTCAATATGGGTGTCCACGGCTCCGATGTGGATCGTTGATCGGAAAGTGTTCCGGTCATGTCTATACTTCACCGAACCTATAGAGTCACACGCTTAAGGGTCATCTATCTGCTGAATACTAGACAGGGAGTCTGAGAGAAAGTCACCGGAAAAGTTTCGGAGACGACGGAAAAGTTCCGGAGAGAATACCGGAAAAGTTTCGGTAAAACCGAAAAGTTGTTTCGGATTAAACCATTGATCCAACAAGGTTTCGGAACACACCAAGAACTTTTTGGAGGTTGCCAAATTGTTCTAGTAACTCCTGGAATTTTTTCGGAGAAAAAAACCGGAAATGTTTCGGAGCTGCCGGAATTGTTTTCGGTGTAAACGAAGATGGTTCTAAATTAAACCACCATACCGGAAATGTTCCGGAGCGCGTCCAGAATATTTTAGAGGGTTCCAGAAATGTTCCGGGACCTTCGGGAATTTTTCTGGAACTTACACGCGGAAAACATCTTGTCCCAGTGAGAGGGGACAAGATCCCACGGATCGTGGGGGCTGTTTTTTTTGGGGGGGGGGGGGGGGGGCTTTGGGGGCAACCCCCTTGTTGGTGGACAAGGTGTTGGGGGGGCCCCCATGGTGGGGGGCAACCCCCACAAATGGTGGAATGTGTTGGGAGGAGGTGGCAGCCCCATGTTGGGGGCGCCATGGATGTTTGGTGGACCCCCCATGGGACATCTCCCCACCTTTGGTGGGTGCATGTTTTTTTTGGGGGGGGGGCTCATGTGGGCTGAAATTTTCAGCCCCCCTCCACCCCTTCCACCACTATATAAGGAGGAGGAGAGGAGCTCTCCAACTCACTCCTTACTCTCATACACAAGCCATGCATGATCTGGCCTTCTCTCTCCCTCCGACCGAAATAGTTTCGTAGAGCCGAAAGGTTGTCTGGGTTCCGGCGGGAACTAGTTCTGGACGGCGAAGCCCTGCCGGATAGCTGACACTGTATGTGTGCAACCCCGTAGAGAGGTTGTAGTTTCGATCTTTTGCCCGAGGGGTTGTTCGAGGGTCCTCCCGAAGGGCTGTCCGAGTTACCGTTAGAGCTTCGAGGGTCCTCCCGGAGGGCTGTCCGTGACATCGTCCGAGGGACTGTCCGACCGCCTCCCGAAGGGCTGTCCGGCGAGGGAGTTCATCCTCGCGGTTGGGAGGTTGTAAATCCTAGCTGCGGGGATCTGCACCAATGATCTACACCGACTCTTCATCCGCTGCGCTACGAGTCGGTACGGATCAGATCAAACCTTGTATGACATCTCCATAGTGATCCTGGGCGTGCTCGTTGTACCAAATTTTTTTGTTTTCTGTTGCATTCTGTAACACCCCCAGTGTCATGCTACAGTAATCCCCTGTTAATGGTGCCATGTCATCACATTACTGTTTCTAATCTTCACTTGATCCAAATCACAATTCAAATTCAAATCCAATTTAAAGTCAAAATTTCAGATTTGTCAAACATGAGATCTAAAATGTTCATCATGTGGCAAATAATCCATAACTAATTATGGTGGTGAACCAACATTTTTTTTATAAAGTAGTTTAATGCCCAAAAACATTTAAAACAGTGGCTAAAACAAATAATTAAATGCCTTTTTAAATATAAAAATGCTAAACTAAATTATTTAGCTGTTAAACTTAAATGTGGAAGTGGCCTAATTTATTGTGCTATTTTAGGTACAAGTTTTATATTTTTGTAAAACTAAAATAAATGAATCTAAAAAAGAAATAAAACAGAAAATGTAAAGAAAAGGAAAGCAAACCCCCCCCCCCCCCCGGCCTTATCCCAATAGGCCTGCAACGGCCCAGTCCACATCCCCACTTGTCTCCTACCTAGCTACAGGAGCGAACAGGGGCAACCGTGGCGCCATCTCCATGGCCGGCGCCACACGTAGAGCATCCCGCGGCTCCCCCCGTTGGATAAGGGCGTCACCCGCGAGACCCTCAGCAACCCTAGCCACTTCCCCCCCCTCTCCATCGCCTTCCACGCTCGAACCCAAGCTTGCCCACACACGTCCATGGCCGCGCCGCCATCGTAGCCGTGGCCACCGGCCACCGCTCGCTGTTTCGAAGTGTGCAGGAGCCCCGGCGGGTTCTTCTTCATCGACGACAGCACCGGATCGAAGCCGGGGAGCACTGGCGACCCCGCTCACGTCCGTTCCCTTCGCCGGCGTCCGCCCCATCCCCCACGTCGATCTGCTCATCACCGACCATCCCCGGCCTCGTCGAGCCCTCCCCGAGCTTCGCTGTGAGCCTCGGATCCTCCTTGACCTCCCCTTGTTTCTTCCTGTGCCCCGTAGGCTAGCTCCCATCGTAGCCTCACCGTCGCCGCCTGCTGCCTCCCCCTATCGCCGCTGCTTACTGCTGCGGCTGCTGTGCTTCAGCCGCCGCGCCGGAGCTCTGCTCCCACCGCGCGTCGCGCCCCGCCATGCCCCCCTCGTCCGTGCCCGGTCCACCTCCCACGCCCCTGCCGCTCGCAGCGCGCGCGCACGGGCGCATCCGTGTCGCCCGCTGCCGCTTCTGGCCGTCCCTAGGGTCAGCTGCTTCTGCACCTGCCCATGCCGGCCGCCCCCTCCCTCCGGCTGCGCCACCTGCTTCCGCCGCGGGCCGCCGCTGCCGCTCGCCCTGCCTGCCTCCACTTGCCCCGGCTCCACCGCTCCCTACGCCGTCGCCGCCTGCTGTCTTGCAGCTGCTGCTGTTCTGCCGCCGCCGCCGCCAGCGCCCTCGTCCGCCGCTCGACCACGCCGCCCCGCTCCCGCTGTGCCCTAGCTCGCCCACGCGCGCCCCCTGGTCGCCGTACTAGCCACCACCAGCGGCTGCCGCCGCCCGCGCCGGCGCTCGTCGCTGTCCATGGCAGCAGGCATCTGCACATGTATGTGGCCGACTGGGCATATGACAAGGGGGCCCGACCCCATTTAGTTTAGGGACTAACCCAAATCAGTGCTAACCCCCCCCCCCTCCATTTAGTTAACCCCACTAATAACCCCCTGGCACTGACAGTGGGACCCGCTCCTGTTTGGCCTAATTAAAATCAGTTAAATATTCAATTAATAAAATGACTCTATGATGTGTGGGCCCCATCTGCCAGTTTTGACCAGTCAACAGTCAAACTGTTGACTGGCGGTTGACTAAGTCAACTGGGCCCCTGGCCCACCTGTCATTCACTGTGGCTAGCCCACAGTGGGTACAAAATGTTTTTTACTGTTTATTTTCGAATTAAATTAAATCCAGTAATTCCAGAAAATGTTTAAATGTTTAGAAAATCATATAAATTAATCCGTAACTCGGATGAAAATAATTTATATATCAAAGTTGCTCAGAAAAATCCAACGAATCCGAATATGCCATTCGTTCATCCGTCACATGCCTCTAGCATGCTGAACATGGAACCGTCCCCTCTCTTTCATCTGTCCGGAAAACGCCAAACGCCGGGAAAACCCCTCCGGATGTTTTCCCTCTCCGTCTGCAACGTGTAGTACCGCGTTAGAATGCCCCTAGCTCTGCATTTTGTCATGTCATGCTTAGTGATGCATCTGTTTGCTTTATATTTATTGTTTCTTCCCCCTCTTCTCTCCGGTAGACCCTGAGACTGACGCTGCTCGTGACGTCGAATACACCCCTGACGACCAGACCTTTTCAGCAGAGCTTCCAGGCAAGCAAAACCCCCTTGCTCATTCCGATATCGCCCATTCCCTTCTCTCTCATGCTTGCATTAGAACTGCTACTACTTTTGTATGATCCTATTCTGATGCATAGCCTGTTTTGTAACCTATACTTGTTATCTTACCTGCTTCTCCTAAACTGCTTAGTATAGGTTGGTTAGTGATCCACCAGTGACCCCTCACTTTGTCCCAGTTGCCCCCGCTGGATTATCAGATGACTCGATCAACGTGATCGACGACCAGAGCCCGACACATCACATCACACCCCTTATCCGTACGACACTGCAGGGTTACTATCGAGTGTCAGGGTGATACCTCGTATAGCTCTTCTGATGATAATTCTGTAGAGTAGCTATTCGGTCGTGGTCTACGGAGGGTGATTCCTCCTTCACCACTCCCGATAACGACTCTGTCGTGCAACTCTTCAAGAGTGAACCATCGAGGGTGATTCCTCCTTAGTTCACCTTGTCGGTTACATTGAGTGGGAATCCATCGAGGGTGATTGCTCGGGTTTCCCCCTTGGTGTTATGGACACACGGTTACTATGACCTTACCCCTGATCCATGATAAAGTCGGGTCGGCCCTGAGGGGTACCTGCGCGAGCAAATGTTGCGAGTGATGTGGAGTCGAGTTGACCTGGAGGGCACCCACGAGATCTCTACGTGGCACAGCCGGGCATTCTTAGCCCTTGCCGCAAGTCCACGAGATGGGGCGACGGGACCACATATCGTGGATCACTGATCGTTACCGCGCGCTCCCAAGACACTAACGGTTTGGATATTTGATCCTAGTAGGCCTCTGGCCTTTTAGCACTAACCATCACGCGGGAATAAGTATGGGCACTCTACGTCGTATGTATCAGCCGAAAGCTCTTCGGACGTCAGCGATGGAGCGGCACGCGCCCGGGTGCCCGCGTAAGCACCTGCCTTGTATAAGGAAGTAGCCAGGACTGACACCGGCCGTCCACGCAACGTGCAGGAGTGCAAAGGGCGATGGGCCCAAGACCCCTGCGCACATAGGGTTTAGTCCGGCGTGCTGACCTCTCTGTTGAGCCTAGGTAGGACTGCGGCGTGTCATTTTGACCGAGGCCGGGCATGACCCAGAAAAGTGTGTCCGGCCGGAGTTAATCAAGCGTGGTGGGTAAGTTGGTGCACCCCTGCAGGGAAGTATATCTATTCAAATAGCCGGACCCACAGTAACGGACACTCGGAGTTGTATCCCGATCGATACAACTAGAACTGGATGCTGAGGCATGAAATGGATATGATGGCTCCGGGATTGCTTCCTCACGGGGTAGTCGAGGAAGGATCTCTGGGCGTAATACAACACATACTACTATTATGTTATGATACTCTACTCTCTTCTGCTGCTGCAAGATGCTAGTCTTCGTTAGGCTAGGTCTTCCCCCTCTATCTGGCATTCTGCAGTTTAGTCCACAGATACACCCTTCCATTTGATACCAATGCATACTTAGCATAGATCTGATGTCAGTCTTGCGAGTACTTTGGATGAGTACTCACGGTTGCTTTGCTCCCTCTTTTCCCCCTATACCCGATTGCTGCGACCAGATGGCGGATCCCAGGAGCCAGACGACACCACCGACGACTACTACTACCACGACGGAGCCTACTACTACGTGGAGACCGCCGACGACTAGGAGTAGTTAGGAGGCTCCCAGGCAGGAGGCCTGCGCCTTTTCGATCTGTATCCCTGTTTGTGCTAGCCTTCTTAAGGCAAACTTGTTTAACTTATGTCTGTACTCAGATATCGTTGCTTCTGCTGACTCATTTATATTCGAGCTTCTTTATTGGAGCCCTCGAGGCCCCTGGCTTGTAATATGAAGCTTGTATTATTTTAATTTGTGTCTAGAGTTGTGTTGTGATATCTTCCCATGAGTCCCTGATCTTGATCGTACACATTTGCATGTATGATTAGTGTACGATTGAATCGGGGGCATCACAAGTTGGTATCAGAGCCGACTGCCTGTTGGAATCCCCCTTTCCAACTCCTTGGCCGAAGTTGAGTCTATTCTTTGAAAAACTGTTTTACTAACATGGTTGTGTGGCTTACGGGCCCACGTCGCCAATGGGTGGTATTAGGCTCTTTTATTCCTTGTCTATACTCTAGGACTCTGATCTCTCTTCTATTCGGGTTAAAGATTTTGCTAACTCTACCACTAGGTTCTTGTAACTGATTCTCCCCAGAGAGCCCCCCCATTCCAGATGATCGTCTGCTCCATCAGAAGATTCCGAAGATACTCTTTGATGCTTCCCGAGACCCTTGTGCCCTTAGCCGTTGCAATTCGCTACCACCGATAAATCTCTATGGATAGCTACATACACTTGCCGTCCATACCTTCGAAATACTTTTCGATATTCCGAGAATCCTTTGTGCCTACTGCACTGCAGGTCTTTTCCGCATGGATAAACCTATGAATAATTCCTCACACTTATCGAGGATTCGTTCATCCCCAATTGTTCACGTGTTTCACAAAATACTTCCTAATGCTATCTGATCTTCTGAGGATCCTCTACAGCTTACTGCTTTTGAGATTCTCCTTGCCAGCCTGAATTATGGTTAATTCCATATGTATAGCAAATTCATTAAAATCCCTTGTGATTGACATCATGATCCTATTGATTGAACATGTGAGCGAATGCACGCAATCATCAGTTGATCCTTATAAATTATCTTTTCAGCTCAAACGTCACTCCAGACATGAGCTGGTTCTCGACAAATCAAACCTGGATGGATGGTCGATCTATGTCTATCCAACTTACTTATCTTTTGATCAGAGCCTCTGCTTCTGATCCCCCGATTTGGGAATCATAAATTCCGTTGTATATAAGTTTTGAAATTATCCAGATATTTCTATAATCCGATGCCTTTGCAATATTTCTTCTTCTGGTTGAACATCGTTACCCACATCAGATTCTTTGCGGTCCGCCAGACCCATTGCTGGATTATTATCCAACAGTGTCCTTTATATTAATTAACTTTGTTAGTCTTTCCTCGGATACATAATGCCCTTGGTAAATTGTATCCTCTGCTTTTTCCAAGCATGCTCTACCTTCGAGCTTGTGAAATGTACTCTTGAAGTTTTGGTATATGTTCCCAAGATACCCCTATGGGTTGAACCTATGCCTCCCCTAATCCGTGGGAACCCGAGAGTTTTCACGAGTCTTACTCTTTTGGTGTTTTGTGCTACTTGTAGACTGCGTTTGATTTTTATCCCCGAAGAGGAGAGGATGATGCAGCACAGTAGAGTAAGTATTTCCCTCAGTTAAGAAACCAAGGTTATCAATCCAGTAGGAGAACCAAGCAACACCACGTAAACAGCGCCTGCACACAAAACACAAACCTTCGCACCCAACGCAAACGAAAGGTTGTCAATCTCTCTATGGTTAAGTAACGAGATTAAAGGTATATGATAGATTGATAGATTAATAAATAAATAAAAGATAAAAATATGCAGCAAATATTTTTGGTATTTTTGTATGAGAAAACAAGATAGATCTTATGATAAAAGTAGACCCGGGGGCCGTAGAGTTCACTAGAGGCATCTCTCAAGAAAATACCATACGGCGGGTAAACAAATTACTGTTGGGCAATTGATAGAAAAGCAAATAATTATGACGTTATCCAAGGCAATGATCATGATATAGGCATCACATCCAAAACAAGTAGACCGACTCCTGCCTTCATCTACTACTATTACTTCACACATCGACCGCTATCCAGCATGCATCTAGTGTATTAAGTTCAAGAGAACGAAGTAATGCATAAAGAACGCTGACATGATGTAGTCAAGATAAACGCTAACAGGAAGTCATCCCAACTTGTTATCCTTAATGGCAACAATACTTGCGTGTCAATTCCCCTTCTGTCACTAGGACTGAGCACCGCAAGATCGAACCCATTACCGAGCACCTCTTCCCATTGCAAGAAGATCTAATCTATTTGGCCAAACCAAACCAAAACTTCGGAGAAGAAATACAAGGCTATACTAAATCATGCATAAAAGAGATCAGAGAAGAACTCAAATAAAACAAGGATAGATCTGATCATAAACTCACAATTCATCGGATCCCAACAAACACACCGCACAAAGTCATTACATCGAATGGATCTCAATGAAGATCATGGAGACCGTTGTATTGAGAAACACAAAGGGAGAAAGAGCCATCTAGCTACTACCTACGGACTAGTAGGTCTATGGTGAACTACTCACGCATCATCAGAGAGGCAGCAAGGATGATGTAGAGCCCCTCCGTGATGAGTTCCCCCTCCGGCGGAGTACCGGAGAAGGCCTCCAGATGGGATCTCGCGAGAACAGAGGCTTGCGGCGGCGGAAAAAGTATTTCGTCTGCTCCCCTAGGGTTTTTGGAATTCTTCTGAATTTATAGAGGTGGAAGTAGGGAAAAAGGGGCCAGAGGGGGCCCACATGGCACTGGGGCGCCCCCCCCTGGGGCGCCCCCTGGTGCCATGTGGGGCCCTCCCGAAGCTTCTTCCTTGGCTTCCAAGTTCACGTTGATCCTTATTTCCAGAAAAAAAATCTCCAAAAAATTTCGGGATGATTTGATCTTATCTGATATTGATTTTCTGTAAAACAAAAACAGGGCATAAAACAGGAACTGGCACGTGGCACAAAGTTAATAGGTTAGTCCCCAAAAATGATATAAAAATGTATGAAATGATAATAAAAACATCCAAGAATAATATCATAGCAGGGAACAAGCAAAAATAATAGATACGTTGGAGACGTATCAAGCATCCCCAAGCTTAACTCCTGCTCGTCCTCGAGTAGGAAAGTGATAAAACATATTTTTGATTGTGGAATGCTACCCAACATACTTCATCAAGTTATTTTCATAGCATAGACATGAGGACTCGTATGATTCAAAGCAATAGTCTATAGTTTGACATGAAGACATAAATACTCGAGTGATGCTAACAAGCAACCATGCCTTTCAAAATAACAATGCTAAAGAAAATTATCCCTAGCCCATTATGCTCAATCATTGATCCATTCATGAAACACACTCGAATATCAATCATACTCCATGCACACACATGATCACATGACCCCCTAGTTGGTGCTTTTAATGAGAAGGGTGAGACTCAACATAAAAATAAATAGAAAGACCCTTCGCAGAGGGAAGCATTGATTTAGAGAGGTGCCAGAGCTCAAGTTTTTAAAAGAGATGAAAATTTTATTTTGGGAGGCATGCGTTTCTCGTCAACGAGAATGACTTAGAGTTCCCAACACTTTTCACACTGGATACATCATAGGCGGTTCCCAAACAGAAAAAAAAAGTTTTGCTCCCCATCATCGTTCCATGGTTTTGAGACTTTTGTCCCTTTTTTCCAATCACATCCGAAGGAGTTTGTTTTTCCACCTTTCCTTATCAAAATCCATGGCTAGCCGTGTTCACGGGTGCCCTCCATACCAACACATTACAAGGAAATTTAATTTAATTTGGGACTGGGCATCCCTTTTACCGCCACACTCTCATGCAATGACAAGTAAATAAACACTCATCTTGAGAATGACATATCCAACATGAAAATCATCGGCCACCCCTCACCGCTTCATGAGCGATACGGGCACACAAAAGAGAAATTATTTTTGAAATTTTTTTTAGATGGCACATGCAAATTTACTTAGGACGGCATTGAAATACCGTATATAGGTAGATATGGTGGACACAATTGGCAAAACAAGTTTAAGGTAAATGGATGCACAAGTAGTATTCCCACTTAGTACAAATTGAGGCTAGCATAAAGGTTGAGAAGCGACCAACTAAGAAACCATAATGATGCACATGCATACATAAAACATAACCAACACCGAATAATGCACCACAAGTAGGATGTAACTTCATTGCATAACTATTGACTTTACGTGCTTGCATAGGGAATCATAAACCTTAACATCATCATTCATACTAGAGCATAATTACTCATGAACATAACTCACATATCATCATCTACATATCTCAAAACTATTTCAAAGAATCAAGTTTTTCATGTCCCATAAAATTTTTATGCTAGTTTCCATTATTCTACTTGAATATTCATCACATGGGGACCAAGCTCATAGCTTGTACAATTTAACATAACCATTTTCAAACTCTCAAAAAGATATAAGTGAAGCATGAGAACAAGTTTCTTCAAAACAAAAGCACCATCGTTCTCAAAAAGATATAAGTGAAGCTCTAGAGCAACCACCTAGCTCAACAAATTTAAGTGAAGCACAAAGAGCAATTCTATCAAATCATGATGTCGTGAAGCTATCTCAAGCAAATGTGTTCAGAGGTCATGACTGTGATAAACTAAAAATAAAGCAAAGACTCATATTATACAAGACGCTCCAAGCAAAACACATATCATGTGACGAATAAAAATATAGCTTCAAGTGTGTTACCGATAGTCGTTAGAAGAAAGAGGGGATGCCTTCTGGGGCATCCCCAAGCTTAGACTCTACGAACCCGTAGGTTTATGGTGAACTACTCACGCATCATCGGAGAGGTGGCAAGGATGATGTAGAGCCCCTCTGTGATGAGTTCACCCTCCGGCGGAGTACCGGAGAAGGCCTCCAGATGGGATCTCGCGAGAACAAAGGCTTGCGGCGGCAGAAAAAGTATTTCGTCTGCTCCCCTGGGGTTTTTGGAATTCTTCTGAATTTATAGAGGTGGAAGTAGGGCAAAAGGGGCCAGAGGGGGCCCACATGGCACTGGGGCGCGCCCTGGTGCCATGTGGGGCCCTCCAGAAGCTTCTTCCTTGGCTTCCAAGTTCACGTTGTTCCTTATCTTGAGAAAAAAAATCTCCAAAAAGTTTCAGGACGATTTGATTTTATCTGATATTGATTTTCTGTAAAACAAAAACAAGGCAGAAAACAGGAACTGGCACGTGGCACTAAGTTAATAGGTTAGTCCCCAAAAATGATATAAAAATGTATGAAATGATAATAAAAACATCCAAGAATAATAATATCATAGCATGGAACAAGCAAAAATAATAGATACGTTGGAGACGTATCATTTTGCCAGATAAACTTTCGACATTACAACTTCATCAAAAGCGAGAAGTGAATGGAAGGTTATGCATTGGAGAATTGGGAGTCAACCTTGAACTTTGCGTTCATGCCCATGGAAACAATGTAGGTCTTATCATGGAAGCTTCTTGTAACAATAATTATCCCCTTGGTACATGTTCATCTTATATATGGGATTTGGTCATTTAAAATCGTGGTTTCGTCCATATTGTTCTTCTTTGATCCCATTTCTCGGACAAGTTAAAGCACTTGTCTTCTGCCGATCAATACGCCTGTCCAACCTCTATTCTGCTTTACCTTTGAGTATTACCCCCTGGTATCTCCAGGATATTGATATGTCTCCAATGTATATTTTATTTTTTCTTGTTCCATGCTATGATATTATTATTCTTGGATGTTTTTAATATCATTTCATACATTTTTATATCATTTTTGGGGACTAACCTATTAACTTAGTGCCTTGTGCCAGTTCCTGTTTTCTGCCCTGTTTTTGTTTTACAGAAAATGAATATCAGATAAGATCAAATCATCTCGAAACTTTTTGGAGATTTTTTTCTGGAGATAAGGATCAACGTCAACATGGAAGCCAAGGAAGAAGCTTCCGGAGGGCCCCACATGGCACCAGGGCACGCCCCAGGGGGGCGCGCCCCCGTGCCATGTGGGCCCCCTCTGCGTCCTTTTGCCCTACTTCCGCCTCTATAAATTCAGAAGAATTCCAAAAACCCTAGGGGAGCAGATGAAATACTTTTTCCGCCGCCGCAAGCCTCTGTTCTCGTGAGATCCCATCTGGAGGCCTTCTCCGGTATTCCGCCGGAGCGGGAAATCATCACGGAGGGGCTCTACATCAACCTTGCCGCCTCTCCGATGATGCGTGAGTAGTTCACCATAGACCTACAGGTCCGTAGGTAGTAGCTACATGGCTCTCTCTCTTTGTGTTTCTAAATACAATGGTCTCCATGATCTTCATGGAGACCATTCGATGTACTGACTTTGTGCGGTGTGTTTGTTGGGATCCGATGAATTGTGAGTTTATGATCAGATCTATCCTTGTTTTATTTGAGTTCTTCTCTGATCTCTTTTATGCATGATTTAGTATAGCCTTGTATTTCTTCTCCAAAGTTTTGGTTTGGTTTGGCCAGCTAGATTGGATCTTCTTGCAATGGGAAGAGGTGCTCGGTAATGGGTTCGATCTTGCGGTGCTCAGTCCTAGTGACAGAAGGGGAATTGACACGCAAGTATTGTTGCCATTAAGGATAACAAGTTGGGATGAATTCTTGTTAGCGTTTATCTTGACTACATCATGTCATCGTTCTTTATGCATTACTTCATTCTTTTGGACTTAATACACTAGATGCATGCTGGATAGCGGTCGATGTGTGAAGTAATAGTAGTAGAAGCAGGTAGGAGTCGGTCTACTTGTTTTGGATGTGATGCCTATATCATGATCATTGCCTTGGATAGCGTCATAATTATTTGCTTTTCTATCAATTGCCCAATAGTAATTTGTTTACCCACCGTATGCTATTTTCTTGAGAGATGCCTCTAGTGAACTCTACGGCCCCCGGGTCTACTTTTATCATAAGATCTATCTTGTTTTATTATACAAAAATATTTGTTGCATATTTTTTATCTTTCATTTTATTATCAATCTATCAATTTATCATATACCTTTAATCTCGTTACTTAGCCATCGAGAGATTGACAACCTCTCGTTTGCGTTGGGTGCGAGGGTTTGCGTTTTGTGTGCAGGTGTTGTTTATGTGGTGTTGCTTGGTTCTCCTACTGGATTGATAACCTTGGATTCTTAAATGAGGGAAATACTTACTCTACTGTGTTGCATCATCCTCTCCTCTTCGGGGATAAAAATCCAACGCAGTCTACAAGTAGGAGGAAGAATTTCTGGCGCCGTTGCCGGGGAGACATCATCAACATTACCAAGTACCTACACTCTCAATTCTTACCTTTGCATTTAATTTATTTGCCATTTGCCTCTCGTTTTCCTCTCCCCCACTTCTAAAAAATTTTACAAAAATATTTGCCTTCTCTTTTGCCACTTTTATTTGCCTCTTTTCCTTTGCCGTTTTCTTGTTTGCTTTTATTCGCTTGCTCTCTTTTTGCGTAGAAATCATGTCTCAAGAGAACACCAAGTTGTGTGATTTTTCCAATACCAATAATGATGATTTTATTAGCACTCCTATTGCTCCTCCCGCCACTAGTGCGGAGTCTTTTGACATAAATTCCGCTTTATTGAATCTTGTTATGAAAGATCAATTTTCTGAAAGTCCTAATAAGGACGCGACATCACATCTCAACACTTTTGTTGAGTTGTGTCACATGCAAAATAAAAAAGATGTGGACAATGATATTGTCAAGTTGAAATTATTTCCGTTTTCTTTGCGAGATCATGCAAAAATTTGGTTTTGTTCTTTGCATCGCAATAGCATTGATTCTTGGGATATATGCAAAGATGCTTTTATTACTAAGTATTTTCCTCCAGGAAAAATCATATCTCTCCGAAACCAGATTATGAACTTTAAGCAACTTGACCATGAACATGTTGCGCAATCTTGGGAGAGAATGAAATTGATGTTGAGAAATTGTCCCACACATGGTTTGAATTTGTGGATGATTATCCAAAAAAATTATGCTGGCTTGAATTTTGTTTCTCGCAATCTTTTGGATTCCGCCGCGGGTCGAACTTTTATGGAGATTACCTTGGGTGATGCTACTAAGTTGCTTGATAATATTACGGCTAATTTCTCCCATTGGCACACCGAAAGGGCACCTACTACCAAAAAGGTGAATGCCGTTGAGGAGATTAGCACTTTGAGTGATAAAGTTGATGCTCTTGTTAAGTTGGTTGCTAGTAAGAATGCTTCTATTTATCCCAATGATTTTCCTTTGTCTACTTTGATTGAACAAAATAGTGATCCTATAGATGTGAATTTTGTTTCTCGTAGCAATTTCAATAATAATGCTTATAGAGGAAATTTCAATTCTAGGCCTTATCCTGGAAACTCCTCTAATGTTTTTGGCAATCCTTATGGTAATGGTTCCCATAATAACCAAAGGATGCCCTCTGATTTTGAAAGTAATATGAAAGAATTTATCAATGCTCAAAAAGCGTTCAACACTTCGATAGAAGAAAAGTTGAACAAGATTGATGATTTGTCTAAGAGTGTTGAAAAACTTTCTCTTGATGTGGAAAATCTCAAGGCAAAACCTTTGCCTTCGAGAGTTGATATTAATGAATCTATTAAGGCTATGTATGTTTCAATTGCTGAAAGTAAGAAGGGAACCGCTATGTTGAATGCTAAGCGGGAATTGCTTGAAAAGGCCTCTCTTACTAATTTTCGTAGCAATAAGGATGAGCATGTTAAGATGATTGGTGTGTCTTCTATTGATTCTTTGTTTCGTAATGTTAATCTTGTTGACAAAGAGACTGAAGAAGAGTCAACTTTAGATAGAGGGCGTCTCCATGATTCGGAGGGTGAAAATCTTGATGCTAAAATTGTTGAAAGTGGGTTTGAAGAGGTTAAAACTTTAGCTAGCAATTCACCCACTATCTTGGATTGCCATGACTTTAATTATGATAGTTGTTCTTTGGTTGAGTGTATTTCTTTATTGCAATCTTTGTTGAACTCACCAAATGCTTATGAACAAAATAAGGCTTTTACTAAACATATTGTGGAAGCCTTAATGAAAGCTTTGGAAGAAAACCTTTAGTTAGAAATTTCTATTCCTAGAAAGTTGTGTGATGAGTGGGAGCCTACTATCAAAGTAAAGATAAAAAAAATTGAGTGCAATGCTTTGTGTGATTTGGGTTCAAGTGTTTCTACAATTCCAAAGTCTCTTTGTGATGTTCTCGGTTTTACCAATTTGGATGAGTGTTCTTTTAATTTGCATTTGGCGGATTCTACTATCAAAAAGCCATTGGGGAGGATCAATGATGTTCTTATTGTTGCAAATAGGAACTATGTACCCGTGGACTTTATTGTTCTTGATATTGATTGCAATCCGTCTTGCCCTTTGATTCTTGGAAGACCATTTTTACGCACTATTGGTGCGGTGATTGATATGAAAGAGGGAAATATAAAGTTTCAGTTTCCTTTGAAGAAGGGCATGGAACACTTCCCGAGGACCAAAATTAAACCGCCCTATGAATCCATTATGAGGGCCACCTATGGAGTAAAATCCAAGGATGACAATACTTGAAGTATTGTTTTATGCCTAGCTACGGGCGTAAAACGATAGCGCTTGTTGGGAGGCAACCCAACAAATAAAATAAATTTTTATTTTTCACTTTTTGCTTCTGTTCTTTTGTTTACCCCTTATTTGCCTCTGTTTTGAGTTGGTTTTTATATTTTAATTAGTGTTTGTGCCAAGTAAGACATTTGGGATGATGTGGATGCTTGTGAACGCAATTCTGTGAAAAACCGAAACTTTGACGCCCAGTCCAGAATATTTATAAATTCTTCAAAGTGTCGAATGAGTATGAAGTTTTTACACGTGATTGATATACAAATTTTCCACGTTGTCCTAATTTTTCAGAATTTTTGGAGTTTCAGAAGTATGGCTTTTCAACAGATTGCTACAGACTATTCTGTTTTTGACAGATTCTGTTTTTTGATGCATTGTTTGGTTGTTTTGATGAAACTATGGATTGTATCGGGGGGTGCAAGCCAAGAGAAAGTGAGAACACAGTACCTATAATGCAAAATAAAATTTGAATGGGTTTTGAACAGTACTTATAGTGGTAATTTGTTTTGTTATACTAACGGATCTCACGAAGGTTTTGTTGAGTTTTGTGTGATTGAAGTTTTCAAGTTTTGGGTGTGACAACGATGGATGAAGGAATGAAGAGACGCAAAAGTCTAATCTTGGGGATGCCCAAGGCACCCCAAGGTAATATCCAAGGAGACTCGAGCGTCTAAGCTTGGGGATGCCCCGGAAGGCATCCCCTCTTTCTTCTAACGACTATCGGTAACACACTTGAAGCTATATTTTTATTCATCACATGATGTGTGTTTTGCTTGGAGCGTCTTGTATGATATGAGTCTTTGCTTTTTAGTTTCTCACAATAATCACCTCTGAATACATTTGTTTGAGAAAGCTTCACGTCATCATGATTTTTTAGAATTGCTCTTTGTGCTTCACTTAAATTTGTTGAGCTAGGTGGTTGCTTTGTGCTTCACTTAAATCTTTTTGACCACGGTGGTACGTTTGTTTTGAAGAAACTTGTTCTCTTTATTCACTTATATCTTTTTCATAATGCTAGATATTTTTTAGAAATGTTGCTCTCATGCTTCACTTATATCTTTTTCAGAGTTTGAAAATAGTTATGGTAAATTGTACAAGCTATGAGCTTGGTCCCCATGTGATGAATATTCAAGAGGAATAATGAAAACTAGCATAAAAATTTTATGGGACATGAAAAACTTGATTCTTTGCAATAGTTTTGAGATATGTAGATGATGATATGTGATTTATGTTCATGAGTAATTATGCTCTAGTATGAATATTGATGTTAAAGTTTATGATTCCCTATGCAAGCACATAAAGTCAATAGTTATGCAATCAAGTTTGATCCTACTTGTGGTGCATTATTCGGTGTTGGTTATGTTTTATGTATGCATGTGCATCATTATGGTTTCTTAGTTGGTCGCTTCTCAACCTTTATGCTAGCCTCCATTTGTACTAAGTGGGAATACTACTTGTGCATCCATTACCTTAAACTTGTTTTGCCAATTGTGTCCACCATATCTACCTATATGCGGTGTGTCAATGCCGTACTAAGTAAATTTGCATGTGCCATCTCTAAAAAAATCTCAAAAATAATTTCTCTTTTGTGTGCCCGTATCGCTCACGAAGCGGTGAGGGGTGGCCGATGATTTTCATGTTGGATATGTCATTCTCAAGATGAGTGTTTATTCACTTGTCATCGTACGAGTGTGGCGGTATTAGGGATGCCCAGTCCCGAATTGCAAAAATTACAAAAGAGAGAAAAATTCTTGAAAAAATAAATAAACTCTTCCGGATGTGAATGGAAAATAAGGGACAAAGTCTCAAAACCATGAAACGATGATGGGGAGCAAAACTTTTACCTTCTGTTTGCGAACCGCCTATGATGTGTCTAGTGTGAAAAGTGTTGGGAACTCTAAGTCGTTTTCGTTGACGAGAAAAGCATGCCTCCCAAAATAAATTTTTCATCTCTCTTTAAAACTTGAGCTCTGGCACCTCTGTAAATCAATGCTTCCCTCTGCGAAGGGCCTTTCTATTTATTTTTATGTTGAGTCTCACCCTTCTCATTAAAAGCACCAACTAGGGGGTCATGTGATCATGTGTGTGCATGGAGTATGATTGATATTCGAGTGTGTTTCATGAATGGATCAATGATTGAGCATAATGGGCTAGGGATAATTTTCTTTAGCATTGTTATTTTGAAAGGCATGGTTGCTTGTTAGCATCACTTGAGTATTTATATCTTCATGTCAAACTATAGACTATTGCTTTGAATCATACAAGTCCTCATGTCTATGCTATGAAAATAACTTGATGAAGTATGTTGGGTAGAATTCCACAATCAAAAATATGTTTTATCACTTTCCTACTCGAGGACGTGCAGGAGTTAAGCTTGGGGATGCTTGATACGTCTCCAACGTATCTTTTATTTTTGCTTGTTCCATGCTATGATATTATTATTCTTGGATGTTTTTAATATCATTTCATACATTTTTATATCATTTTTGGGGACTAACCTAATAACTTAGTGCCTTGTGCCAGTTCCTGTTTTCTGCCATGTTTTTGTTTTACAGAAAATCAATATCTGATAAGATCAAATCGTCCCAAAACTTTTTGGAGATTTTTTTCTGGAGATAAGGATCAACATCAACTTGGAAGCCAAGGAAGAAGCTTCCGGAGGGCCCCACATGGCACCAAGGCACGCCCAAGGTGGGGCGCCCCAGGGGGGCGCGCCCCAGTGCCATGTGGGCCCCCTCTGCGTCCTTTTGCCCTACTTCTACCTCTATAAATTCAGAAAAATTCCAAAAACCCTAGGGGAGCAGACGAAATACTTTTTCCGCCGCCGCAAGCCTCTGTTCTCGTGAGATCCCATCTGGAGGCCTTCTCCGGTATTCCGCCGGAGGGGGAACTCATCCCGGAGGGGCTCTACATCAACCTTGCCGCCTCTCCGATGATGCGTGAGTAGTTCACCATAGACCTACGGGTCCGTAGGTAGTAGCTAGATGGATCTCTCTCTCTTTGTGTTTCACAATACAATGGTCTCCATGATCTTCATGGAGATCCATCCGATGTAATGACTTTGTGCGGTGTGTTTGTTGGGATCCGATGTATTGTGAGTTTATGATCAGATCTATCCTTGTTTTATTTGAGTTCTTCTCTGATCTCTTTTATGCATGATTTAGTATAGCCTTGTATTTCTTCTCCAAAGTTTTGGTTTGGTTTGGCCAGCTAGATTGGATCTTCTTGCAATGGGAAGAGGTGCTCGGTAATGGGTTCGATCTTGTGGTGCTCAATCCTAGTGACAGAAGGGGAAATCACACGCAAGTATTGTTGCCATTAAGGATAACAAGTTGGGATGAATTCTTGTTAGCGTTTATCTTGACTACATCATGTCATCGTTCTTTATGCATTACTTCATTCTTTTGGACTTAATACACTAGATGCATGCTGGATTGCGGTCGATGTGTGAAGTAATAGTAGTAGATGCAGGCAGGAGTCGGTCTACTTGTTTTGGATGTGATGCCTATATCATGATCATTGCCTTGGATAGCATCATAATTATTTGCTTTTCTATCAATTGCCCAACAGTAATTTGTTTACCCACTGTATGCTATTTTCTTGAGAGATGCCTCTAGTGAACTCTATGGCCCCCGGGTCTACTTTTATCATAAGATCTATCTTGTTTTCTTATACAAAAATACCAAAAATATTTTCTGCATATTTTTTATCTTTTATTTTATTATCAAGCTATCAATCTATCATATACCTTTAATCTCGTTACTTAGCCATCGAGAGATTTGACAACCTCTCGTTTGCGTTGGGTGCGAGGGTTTGCGTTTGTGTGCAGGTGTTGTTTACGTGGTGTTGCTTGGTTCTCCTACTGGATTGATAACCTTGGTTTCTTAACTGAGGGAAATACTTACTCTACTTTGCTGCATCATCCTCTCCTCTTCGGGGATAAAAATCCAACGCAGTCTACAAGTAGCAGATATCATGCCATTGCACTACACCTTATGAAATTTTGATGAAGTAATACCTTTCCCTGTCATAGTCACTCCACGGGTTCTGAGTTGTTAGTCACTCGAGAACACCGATAAGTGAATCAATTCCGCACTCCGATTCAATAACACTAAGTAATTTCGTTGCTTACGAGTTTAATAATCCTTCAAGTCATTCCTAGCCTGATCGGCTATACCATTATCGTGCTAAAATTTTTAACTGTGCAACCTGGTCCTTCTTCCCGGAGCACAATTTTCGACGATGAGCTAAGCTTACATCGATCTTCCTCGTCATATCATTTCGCCTTGAACAACAAGCTTGATTTCGAGTTTGTGTCATATCCGTGGTTTTAATAACCTTTCGCTTCATCATTCCTTTTGCTTGATGCCGTCGATGTTCGATTGCATCTTCATGGAGCCTCTCGACAAATTTTGTCGTGATCATCATCAATATTTTGACTTCTCAATCGAATTCATGATAAGAAATACCATCCTTGCCCCCTTGATGAATTGTTGTTGAACCCGTACCTGGGCCACATCCTCATCTTTTCCTTGCTGAAATTATATGACTTATTTTATAAGTCATTTCCGATGGATCCTTGGTGTATCCAAAGACTGACCTTTACCTGATGACCATGTCAATGCTATCCCGAAGCATGACTGTGGTACTCAAACATCAACGAGAACTTTGGAAGCATAATGCTAAATGTTTCTTGTTCAATTACCCTCACACCATTGTATGGGTAAGCCTCATAAATTCCTTTCCCCTTTGTCTAAATGGTTATGTACTTGGAGTCCTATCATGATTATCCCGCTCTGATTGCTCTTGGGAAGGTTATGCACCTAATACTCTTGTATACACATTTTCCTTTCCATTGGTTTGTTTAACCCTTCTTGTGATCTATATGATGTAAGCAGTAATAAATCCCTGCTTAAGTAAGCACCTTGGTGTACAACTCTGTCAGCAAGACCCTGTTACTATTGTTGATGACATTCCGGTAACCACCGATAGACGAGCACCTTGCCTATTGGTCTGCCTCGTCTTAATGAGCAGGAAAATGGTTCTCTTCGTTCCTCGCCCTTGGTACCAACGTTGTTGCCAACATAACCGACAGGTTATCCTCTGACATGCCTGGCTATCATGACCGTGCCAGATGTCAGCGCCCTTTCTACTTTTAACCCATATGGTGGGCCCATAACCCACAGTTCCACAGGATCGAGACCTGACTCTCCTGTACACCCCTGTTTCTAAAGTTATTCCTCACACTTGGCTTCTTATTTAGATCACGAGCCACCTTCTGAGACATGATCTACTCTGGTATCAAACGCGTTATTTATTTTCGTTGCTCTGAAACCCTTTCACCTTCTGAATAGGCATAGAACGATTGCCTGCCCACTTGAAACTCCTCATGATACCTTCTTACTTACTCTCGATATTTTCTTAAGTTTCAATTCGAGGGTAACCTTCTGCCACCTTCCCTAATATTATCTACCAGATAAGAGAACTCGTAAAGGTCCGTTCTTCGGAAGCTACTCCTTATCCTATTCGTAAGTACGATGGAGTCTATGAAAAAAGGATGACGACTTCATCATGATGCCATGATGCAGCGAATTGAAGACATCAACTTTATGGATCAACCTCTTCGATGAGAGCAACAAGAAAAAGATTCGTTAGAATTTTGTAACCAATTCTTTTCCCCTTAATCCACCTCTTAAATCTCGGGACAAGATTTCTTGTAGTGGAGGAGATTTGTAACACCCCTAGTGTCATGCTACAGTAATCCCCTGTTAATGGTGCCTTGTCATCACATTACTGTTGCTAATCTTCACTTGATCCAAATCACAATTCAAATTCAAATCCAATTTAAAGTCAAAAATTCAGATTTGTCAAACATGAAATCTAAAATGTTCATCATGTGGCAAATAATCCATAACTAATTATGGTGGTGAACCAACATTTTTTTATAAAGTGGTTTAATGCCAAAAAACCTTTAAAACAGTGGCTAACACAAATAATTAAATGACTTTTTAATTATAAAAATGCTAAACTAAATTATTTAGCTGTTAAACTTAAATGTGGAAGTGGCCTAATTTATTGTGCTATTTTAGGTACAAGTTTTATATTTTTGTAAAACTAAAATAAATGAATCTAAAAAAAGAAATAAAACAGAAAACGTAAAGAAAAGGAAAGCAAAACCCCCCTGCCCCCCCCCCCCCCCGGGCCTTATCCCAATAGGCCTGCAACGAACCAACCCACATCCCCACTTGTCTCCTACCTAGCTACAGGAACGAATAGGGGCCGCCGTGGCGCCATCTCCATGGCCGGCGCCACACGCCGAGCATCCTGCGGCTCCCCCCCCCCGTTCGATAAGGGTATCACCCGCGAGACCCCCGGCAATCCTAGCCACTTTCCCCCCCTCTCCTTCGCCTTCCACGCTCCAACCCGAGCTAGCCCACACGCGTCCATGGCCAAGCCGCCATCGTAGCCGTGGCCACCGGCCACCGCTCGCTGTTCCGAAGTGTGCAGGAGCCCCGGCGGGTTCTTCTTCATCGACGACAGCACAGGATCGAAGCCGGGGAGCACTGGCGACCCCGCTCACGTCCGTTCCCTTCGCCAGCGTCCGCCCCGTCCCCACGTCGATCCGCTCGTCACCGACCGTCCCCGGCCTCGTCGAGCCCTTCCCGAGCTTCGCTATGAGCCTCAGATCCTCCTTGACCTCCCCTTGTTTCTTCCTGTGCCACGTAGGCTAGCTCCCATTGTAGCCTCGCTGTCGCCGCCTGCTGCCTCCCCCTATCGCCGCTACTTACTGCTGTGGCTGCTGTGCTTCGACCGCCGCACCGGAGCTCTGCTCCCAACGCCCATCACGCCCCGCCATGCTCCCCTTGTCCGCGCCCGGTCCACCTCCCGCGCCCCTACCGCTCGCAGCGTGCGCGCACGCGCGCGTCCGCGTCGCCCGCGGCCTCTTCTGGCCGTCCCTAGGCTCAGCTGCTGCTGCTGCACCTGTCCACGCCGGCCGCCCCCTCCCTCCGGCCGCGCCGCCTGCATCCGCCGCGGGCCGCCGCTGCCGCTCGCCCTGCCTGCCGCCGCTTGCCCCAGCTCCGCCGCTCCCCGCGCCGTCGTCGCCTGCTGCCTTGCAGCTGCTGCTGTTCTGCCGCCGCCGCGGCCAGCGCCCTCGCCCGCTGCTCGACCTCGCCGCCCCGCTCCCACTGTGCCCTAGCTCGCCCACGCGCGCCCCCCTAGTCGCCGCACTAGCCGCCGCCCGCGCCGGCGCTCTTTGCTGTCCATGGCAGCAGGCATCTGCACATGTATGTGGCCGGTTGGGCATATGACAAGGGGGTCCAACCCCAGTTAGTTTAGGGACTAACCCCAATCAGTGCTAACCCCCCCCTCTGTTTAGTTAACCCCACAAATAACCCCCTGGCACTGACAGTGGGACCCGCTCCTGTTTGGGCTAATTAAAATCAGTTAAATATTCAGTTAATAAAATGACTCTATGACGTGTGGGCCCCATCTGCCAGTTTTGACCAGTCAACAGTCAAACTGTTGACTGGCTATTGACTAAGTCTACTGGGCCCCTGGCCCACCTGTCATTTAGTGTGGCTAGCCCACAGTGGGTGCAAAATGTTTTTTACTGTTTATTTTCGAATTAAATTAAATCTAGTAATTCCAGAAAATGTTTAAATCTTCAGAAAATCATATAAATTAATCCGTAACTCGGATGAAAATAATTTATATATGAAAGTTGCTCAGAAAAATCCAACGAATCCAAATATGCCATTCGTTCATATGTCACATGCCTCTAGTATGCTGAACATGGAACTGTCCCCTCTCTTTCATCTATCCGAAAAACGCCAATAGCCGGGAAAACCCCTCCAGAAGTTTTCGCTCTTCATCTGCAACGTGTAGTACCACGTTAGAATGCCCCTAGCTCTGTATTTTGTCATGACATGCTTAGTGATGCATCTATTTGCTTTATATTTATTGTTTCTTCCCCCTCTTCTCTCTGGTAGACCTCGAGACTGACGCTGCTCCTGACGTCGACTACACCCCTTACGACCAAACCTTTTCAGCAGAGCTTCCAGGCAAGCAAAACCCCCTTGATCATTCCGATATCGCCCATTCCCTTCTCTCTCATGCTTGCATTAGAACTGCTACTGCTTTTGTATGATCCTATTCTGATGCATAGCCTGTTTTGTAACCTGCACATGTTATCTTACCTGCTTATCCTAAACTGCTTAGTATAGGTTGGTTAGTGATCCACCAGTGACCCCTCACTTTGTCCCAGTTGCCCCCGCTGGATTATCAAATGACTCGATCAACGTGATTGGCGACTAGAGCCCGACACATCACATCACACCCCTTATCCGTACGACACTGCAGGGTTACTATCGAGTGCCGAGGGTGATACCTCGTATAGCACTTCTGATGATAACTCTGTAGAGTAGCTACTCGGTCGTGGTCTACGGAGGGTGATTCCTCCTTCACCACTCCCGATAACGACTCTGTCGTGCAACCCTTCAAGAGTGAACCATCGAGGATGATTCCTCCTTAGTTCACCTTGTCGGTTACATTGAGTGGGAATCCATCGAGGGTGATTCCTCGGGATTCCCCCTTGGTGTTATGGACACATGGTTACTATGACCTTACCCCTAATCCATGATAAAGTCGGGTCGGCCCTGAGGAGTACCCGCGCGAGCAAATGTTGCGAGTGATGTGGAGTCGGGTTAACCTGGAGGGTACCCGCGAGATCTCTATGTGGCGCGGCCGGGCATTCTTAGCCCTTGCCGCAAGTCCACGAGACGGGGCGACGTGACCACATATCGTGGATCACTGATCGTTACCGCGCGCTCCCAAGACACTAACGGTTTGGATATTTGATCTGAGTAGGCCTCTGGCCTTTTAGCACTAAACATCACGCAGGAATAAGTATGGGCATTTTGCGTCGTATGTATCAGCCGAAAGCTCTTCGGACGTCAGCGATGTAGCGGCACGCGCCCGAGTGGCCCGCGTAAGCGCCTGCCTTGTATAAGGAGGTAGCCAGGACTGACACCGGCCGTCCACGCAACGTGCAGGAATGCAAAGGGCGATGGGCCCAAGACCCCTGCACGCATAGGGTTTAGTCTGGCGTGCTGACCTCTCTGTTGAGCCTAGGTAGGACTGCGGCGTGTCGTTTTGACCGAGGCCGGGCATGGCCCGGAAATGTGTGTCTGGCCGGAGTTAATTGAGCGTGGTGGGTAAGTTGGTGCACCCCTGCAGGGAAGTATATCTATTCGAATAGCCGGATCCACGGTAACGGACACTCGGAGTTGTATCCCGATCGATACAACTAGAACTGGATGCTGAGGCATGAAATGGATATGATGGCTCCGGGATTGCTTCCTCGCGGGGTAGTCGAGGAAGGATCTCTGGGAGTAATACAACACATACTACTATTATGTTTTGATACTCTACTCTCTTCTGCTGCTGCAAGATGCTAGTCTTCCTTAGGCTAGGTCTTCCCCCTCTATTCTGGCATTCTACAGTTTAGTCCATAGATACACCCTTCCATTTGATACCGATGCATACTTAGCATAGATCTGATGTCAGGCTTGCGAGTACTTTGGATGAGTACTCACGGTTGCTTTGCTCCCTCTTTTCCCCCTATACCCGATTGCTGCGATCAGATGGCGGATCCCAGGAGCCAGACGACACCACCGACGACTACTACTACCACGACGGAGCCTACTACTATGTGGAGACCGCCGATGACTAGGAGCAGTTAGGAGGCTCCCAGGCAGGAGGCCTGCGCCTTTTCGATCTGTATCCCTGTTTGTGCTAGCCTTCTTAAGGCAAACTTGTTTAACTTATGTCTGTACTCAGATATCGTTGCTTCCGCTGACTCGTTTATATTCGAGCTTCTATATTCGAGCCCTCGAGGCCCCTGGCTTGTAATATGAAGCTTGTATTATTTTAATTTGTGTCTAGAGTTGTGTTGTGATATCTTCCCGTGAGTCCCTGATCTTGACCGTACACATTTGCGTGTATGATTAGTGTACGATTGAATCGAGGGCATCACACGTTCCCATACAGTGGCATCATGAGCCGTGCTATGCGTAGATGGAGGTTACGATCTAGAATACATAGAGATATATGGGTATTGCATAATTTAATTTTGTAGTAGATGAGATCTATTGCTGAAAATTATTTATGCGGGTGGCAGATGAAATCTGTTACCTCATGTTCTTGTTGCTTCCCTAGAATTTGCGTATTTCTGATCTTGAAACGGCATGGTGGAATTTCACAAAGTTTTGGCAATCCGCAATCCTGATTGATCAACGAAGTGCTATCAGTTCTTTGGGTTCCACCATAGTTGAGAGAAAGATGAAATTTCGCAGACGAAAGGGCAATGCAGATATGATCTGCACGGGCGTCATGCGTATGACGAAGTTTAGTATGGGGCTCGAGATTTTATTATCTCGTGTGTCATACACCCCGGAAAGTTAATCTAGCGACTTGAATAATCATACTTGATGATAAACGTTGGTAGCTGCGGTTTAAGTCAAAACCTTAGAAGCCACGTAAAATAAAATTTTGCATAAACCGATTAGAGGCGTCTAACTTGGTTTTGCAGGATGTGCATGAGATGTGGTATAGCAATCCTCATATTCAATTTGATTATGTATGAGATGACTATATGATGTAAATTATTAACATGACCTGCGTGTCATGATTAGGCATGATGGCTGGAGCCATATGATTGTCACTTTAATGACCTGCCTGTCAACCTTAAGTAATGCACTTATTTTATTAGCTATAGAGATAGCAATATTATCTGGTGCATCGACAAGGTGGTGGCAATCTTCACGAAGGTGAACACCGACGCAAATGCCGAAGACGAAGAAATTAAAGACTTCTCCGTCAGAAAGGGTTATACCATATCATGCTAATTATGAATTGCCTGAGATATTTATCCCTTATAATGCACCCTTCCTGATTGCCCGGTAGTCGCTTTTTATTAGGGTGACCTCTCACTAAAAATATCAAGTAGTTAGTGTTCTCCCAAGTGTAGCACCGTCACGGCACCTATCTTTTCGGGGTACCACATGGATAGATGGGTACGAACGATTAGAGAAGTGTGAGGCGGGTGAGTTGAGACCTCGCAGCGAGATCACTTGATTGTCTTGACGTTCCGGAGGATCGTCCTGAGCTCGGAACACGCCCATCGAAAGATGAACAAGAGTCACATATAGATGTGATTGGCAAGTTGGCCTACCGATTGAAATTCTCGTCACTTGAGATGGATACATCCTTGACGTTGAATTACAATTTGGGTCTTGTATCACTCATAATCAATTTTGAGAGATATTGATTTGAGTGCGAGCGCACTTTAGAATAAAACTGTGTATTCACTAGTGCAAATTAATTATGAACAAAGTCTAAGTGGAACTTGTGTTTAACGTTGTATATCAAATGGCTCGCAACTCCGCGTTCAACTTAGGCCCGATGTTAGAGAAACAGAAGTTAGCTGCGACTGGAAACAACAATGCGGACTGGGTCCGTAACCTGAAGATTGTCCTCAGGAGCGCTAAGAAAATGTATGTGCTTGAAAATGCTCTTCCATCTAAACCGGTGGCAACTGCCCTGGAAGATGAACAAAATGTCTGGGCCACTAAGGATGATGATCACAACTTAGTGTAGTGCCTCATGCTGGCTTGCATGAGTGCAGAGCTTCAAAAACGTTTTGAATTCCATAAACCCCGTGATATGATCCGGGAATTGGATGCTCTGTACAAGGAAACCGCACGGTCTGAACGATTTGATATCATGAAGGCCGTGATGGATTGCAAGATGGCCGAGGGCAGTTCAGTTGGCGAACACGTGGTCAAAATGATTGGCTATGTTGAAAGGCTTAAAACCCTGGAACTTCCAATTCCACCAGCCCATATGATGGACATGTTGCTTTCTTCACTCCCCTCGTCTTACGACGGTTTTGTCATGAAATACAACATGAGTGGGATGGAGAAGACACCAGAAGAGGTGCTCGCCATGCTGAAAACTGCAGAAGGAGGACTGCGGAAAAATCGCAAGCAAGTGTTACTTGTGAATAATACCGCCAGTTTCAAAAGGAAAGGCAAGTCCAAGAAGGGCAAGGGCGCCGGTAAGACCGGCTCCCGAAGCAACTCTAAGGGCGGAGCCAAGAATGAAATTGAATGCTTCTACTGCAAGGGCACAGGACACTGGAAGAGAAACTGCAAGAAGTATATGGAAGATAAGAAGTCCAGGAAAACCGGAAAAGGTATAATTGTTATACAAGTTAATGTCATTGACGTTTTGCCTGCTAGCAAAAATTCTAAGTCTTGGGTATTTGATACCGGGATCGGTTGCTCACATTTGCAACTCGATACAGGGACTTCAGAAGGTGCGCAAGCTAGCAAAGAATGAAGTCGTGATGCGCGTCGGGAACGGTGTTGGGATCGCCGCTCAAGCCATCAGCATTATGCCTCTATGTCTCCCTTCGGGGTTTATTTTGGACCTAAGTAACTGTTATTTAGTTCCACTATTGTGTAGAAACATTATCTCCGGATCATGTTTAGTACACGATGGGTATTCGTACAAGTCTGAGAACAATGGTTGTTCACTTTATTGTAAGGATATGTTTATGGATTTGCACCCTTTGTTGGGCGCCTTTTCATACAAAATCTTGAATGTGGAAATGATGTCTTTAACGTGAATGCTAAACGCCTTAAGAAGGCTGATACCACCACCACTTACTTGTGGCACTGTCGGCTTGGCCACATCGGAAAGAAACACATGCAAAGACTCCATAAAAATGGAGTTTTACCGTCCTTTGATTTTGAATCATTTGACACATGTGAAGCTTGTCTGATGGGGAAAATGACCAAGACGCCGTTCACGGGTCATCCTGAACGGGCAGGTGAATTGTTGGAAATAATACATAGTGATGTATGTGGTCCGATGAGCACAACTACACGGGGTGGGTATTTCTACTTTGTGACTTTTACTGATGATTTAAGTAGGTATGGATATATCTACTTGATGAAGCATAAGTCGGAAATGTTTGAAAAGTTCAAAGAATTTCAGAATGAGATAGAAAATCATCATAACAAAAGGATTAAGTTTCTGCGGTCTGATCGCGGAGGCGAATATCTTAGTCATGAGTTTAGCCAACATCTGAGTGATCGTGGAATCGTTTCACAGCAAAACGGAGTGTCGGAAAGACGTAACTGAACCCTGTTAGACATGGTAAGGTTGATGATGTCTCTTACAGATCTTCCGATATCTTTTTGGGGTCACGCACTACTCACAGCTGCTTATACATTAAACAAAGCACGGTCTAAGTCTGTTGAGATGACACCACATGAGATGTGGCATGGGAATATTCCTAGTGTGTCGCATCTCAAGGTTTGGGGTTGTGAAGCTTATGTAAAACGTTTACAACCAAGCAAACTCGACCCAGATCAGACAATGTTACTTTGTAGGTTATCCCAATTAAACCATTGGGTATTCCTTCTACAACCAGTTCGAGGGCAAAGTGTTTGTCACAAAAGTTGGACACTTTCTCAAGAAAGAGTTTCTCGCCAAAGAATTAAGTGGGATAATAGTACAACTTAATGATATTAGTAAATCTTCGGTGACCGTTGATATGGCTAAGGAACCAGAAGAAATTCCGCAAATTATCCCTACAACCGAGCCGGAAGTTGTCGCATGTGATGCGGAAACTTCAGAAAATGTTGTAACTGAACCGCGCAGATCAGGTAGGGCTATCCAGCCACCTGAGTGGTTTCATAACGAAATCTTCATTCTTGAAGACGATGAACCTGCACACTACAAGGAAGCGATGGCGGGGCCCAGCTCAAGCGAATGGCACAAGACCATGAAATCCGAAATGGAATCCATGTACGAAAACCAAGTTTGGAACTTGGAGGAACTTCCAGATGGCGTAAAACCCATTGGTTGTAAATGGATTTTCAAAAGAAAGACGGACGCGGATGGCAACATTACTATCCACAAAGCTAGACTTGTCACGAAAGGGTTCACGCAAGTTCCAGGAGTGGACTACGACGAGACTTTCTCGCCCATAGCTATGCTTAGGTCTGTTCGGATATTACTAGCAATTGCAGCTTATTTCGATTATGAAATATGGCAGATGGATGTCAAAACGGCTTTCCTAAATGGAAACCTCAAAGAGGATGTATACATGATACAGCCAGAAGGTTTTGTCGTTCATAAGGATGCTGGAAAGGTATGCAAACTTCATAAAGCCATTTATGGTCTGAAGCAAGCGTCAAGGAGCTGGAACATTCATTTTGATTAAGTGGTCAAACAGTTTGGCTTCATCAGGAATGACGAAGAATCTTGTGTTTACAAGAAGTTTAGTGGGAGTGCAAAAGCATTTCTAATCTTGTATGTGGATGACATATTGTTGATTGGAAATGATGTGAATTTTCTTAGCGAAATAAAAGACTCATTGAAGAAGAGTTTTTCAATGAAAGACTTAGGCGAAGCGGCATATGTATTGGGCATCAGAATCTATAGAGATAGATCAAAACGCCTGATAGCGCTTAGCCAAAGCACGTACATTGACAAGGTGTTGAAAAGGTTCAACATGGAGAACTCCAAGAAAGGCCTACTCCCCATGTCACCTGGCACAGTACTTTCCAAGAATCAGTGTGCTCGAACTCTCGATGAGCGAGTACAAATGAATGATGTTCCATATGCTTCGGCAGTTGGTTCTATTATCTATGACATGCTATGTACAAGACCGGAGGTTTCCTATGCGCTAAGTGTTAGCAGTCGGTACCAAAGTGATCCAGGATTGGAACACTGGGCCGCAGTCAAGGGTATTCTTAAGTACCTCAGAAGGACCAAGGATTTACTCCTTGTGTACGGAGGTGATGAAGAGCTCATTGTAAGTGGTTACACTGATGCAGGCTTCATGACTAACCCAGATGACTTCATATCTCAATCAGGCTATGTTTTCATATTGAACGGTGGTGCAGTTGATTGGAAAAGTTCCAAACAAAAGACTGTGGCGGATTCTACGACGGAGGCGGAATATGTTGCAGCTTTAGAAGCCTCCAAGGAGGCGGTATGGATCCAGCAATTTCTCGAAGACCTTGGTGTGGTTCCAAGTGCTCTGGGCCTGTTGGAGATCATTGTGATAATAGTGGCGCCGTGGCTGAGGCAAGGGAGCCAAGTTTGCACCATAAGACGAGACATATTGAACGCAAATATAAACTCATTCGACATCATGTCGAAGCGGGTTTGGTGAAAGTACGCAAAGTTCACACGGATCTGAACGTGTCAGACCGGGTGACAAAGCCTCTACCACGAGCAAAGCATGAGCAGCACCGGATAGCCATTGGTGTTAGGGAAGCCATGTAACTGGATTATGAATCTAGTGCAAGTGGGAGTCTGTAGGAGATATGCCCTAGAGGCAGTAATAACAGTTATTTTGTATCTCCAAGTTTGCAATGAATGTTTATGATCCATGCTATAACTGCAATGATTCTCGAGTCTACAATAACCACGAGGCTCGGAGGGAAACTCATATGCACGTGTGGTATAATAAACGGTAAAATGTATTCCTAGTCTTGCCTCTAAGACTGGCTCAAGTATTGCATGATGATCCTGTTTTCCTGATCATGGGCATGACTATGTCGGTGATTTTGAGGGCACAATGTTAGGAGAACACTTGTGTTGAATCGACCCAAATTGATGTTATGCTATGATATACATTTTTCATAAGTTAATGGTTAATAACACAGAGATAGTTAATTTTTGCATAATTCCTTAGACCATGAGAGTATCGAGTTCCTTCGTACATGCTTCGTGAACTTTGGGGTTTGTTAAACGTCATCCGTAACTGGGTGGCTATTACGGCGGCTTACGGGTTCACGGAAAAGTATGGCAAGTAACGAGATAGCTCAAGATTGGGATTTTCTCCTCCGACGATGGAAAGATATTCTTGGGCCCTCTCGGTGTCACGGTATCCATCATCGTGTGGCCAGACACAGTGTGATTTGATCACAGGGATGTCGGAACACGGAAACGAGAAAAGAGAACAAAACCGGTAACGAGGTAACAAGCATAGTGGACAAATTGTTGATCCATGGGGATGCGATAAATCTCACCTCGGGTATTTGTAACATATCACGAAGCAACAGGAAAAACACACGGCAACTGGAGGTTCACTCGAATATTTATTCATGTGGGTATAGGGGTCAATATGGGTGTCCACGACTCCGATGTTGATCATTGATCGGAAAGTGTTCCGGTCATGTCTATACTTCACTGAACATATAGGGTCGCACGCTTAAGGGTCATCTATCTGCTGAATACTAGACAGGGAGTCTGAGAGAAAGTCACCGAAAAAGTTTCGGAGACGACGGAAAAGATCCGGGGAGAATACCGGAAAAGTTTTGGTAAAACCGAAAATTTGTTTCGGATTAAACCATTGAGCCAAAAATGTTTTGGCACGCACCGGGAACTTTTTGGAGGTTGCCAAATTGTTCTGCTAACTCCTAGAATTTTTCCGAAGAAAAAAACCGAAAATGTTTCGGAGCTGCCGGAATTGTTTTTCGGTGTGAACGAAGATGGTTCCAAATTAAACCACCATACCGGAAATGTTCCGGAGCGCATCCAGAATATTTTAGAGGGTGCCGGAAATGTTCTGGGACCTTCGGGAATTTTTTTGGTAATTACACGCGGAAAACATCTTGTCCCGGTGAGACGGGACAAGATCCCACGGATCGTGGGGGCTATCTTTTGGCTGTTTTGGGGGGGGGGCTTTGGGGGCATCCCCCTTGTTGGTGGACAAGGTGTTGGGGAGGGCCCCCATGGTGGGGGGCAACCCCCACAAATGGTGGAATGTGTTGGGAGGAGGTGGCAGCCCCATGTTGGGGGCGCCATGGATGTTTGGGGGACCCCCCCATGGGACATCTCCCCACCTTTGGTGGGTGCATGTTTTTTTTGGGGGGGGGGCCTCATGTGGGCTGAAATTTTCAGCCCCCCTCCACCCCTTCCACCACTATATAAGGAGGAGGAGAGGAGCTCTCCAACTCACTCCATACTCTCATACACAAGCCATGCATGATCTGGCCTTCTCTCTCCCTCCCACCAAAATTGTTTCGTAGAGCCGAAAGGCTGTCTGGGTTCCCGCAGGAACTAGTTCTGGACGGCGAAGCCCTGCCGAATAGCTGACACCGTATGTGTGCAACCCCGTAGAGAGGTCATAGTTTTGATCTTTTGCCCGAGGGGCTGTTCGAGGGTCCTCCCGAAGGGCTGTCCGAGTAACCGTTCGAGCTTCGAGGGTCCTCCCGGAGGCCTGTCCGTGACATCGTCCAAGGGATAGTCCGACTGCCTCCCGAAGGGCTGTCCGGTGAGGGAGTTCATCCTCGTGGTTGGGAGGTTGTGAATCCTAGCTGCGGGGATCTGCACCAACGATCTACACCGACTCTTCTTCCGCTGCGCTACAAGTCGGTACGGATCAGATCAAACCTTGTATGACATCTCCATAGTGATCCTGGGCGTGCTCGCGGTACCGAAATTTTTTGTTTTCTATTGCGTTCCCCTACACTCAGAGGGGGAGAGGGCTCCAGGGAGATGGAGACGGCACAAGGAACCTCCTGGACATGGTGAGGTGTCGAGGGCTCGAGCAAACAGACGAGAAAGAGGGCCCCATCTGCCAGAGCGCGGGCACGGGCATGACAGCCGCGTGGTCACCGCGTAAACTCAGCGATGACACGCGTTCTGGTCGGCTATAACATGTCTGCTCGATCGGTCATTCACCAAGTAGAGGCAAGGAGCAAAGAAACAAGGAAGGGGACCCATGAAATGACCATCGAGAGCTCCAAGCCAAATGAACAGCAAGGTGTTTGTTGAGTACTGGGGAGATGCACTTGGGGAGGGGTTCTGAGCTTTCTGTGGGGTTGAGCACTCACTAATGTGACTACACTGGCAAAGTTTTAGCTCAAATGGAGGGGTCTAGCTAGCACTTGCTTCACAACGTACCCCACTGGACAGAAATACAAAAGTTGAAGCTGTGCTCAAATGGATGATTGGATTGAGCTAAAAATTTGTGTAGAGGAGTTATTTGGGCATCTGAAGGCATTGTAAAAATTTCATACCATTTGGACCTGCGAAAATGGTACTTCCTTCACAGTAGTCTCCTAACGATAGAAAATTGGAAAAAAAAATTGAGAAATATTGGCTCGATGAAATGAGCTCAAATTTGGAGGAGGGAGTTTATATAGGTAGGAGAAGGTCCTTGTAAATTTTCAGAAATTATGGAGCAAAATAAAATATAGATGTTTCACAATCTGAAAATATGACCAGAATCAAAGATTGGATGGTGTGCTCACCATGAGCATGGAATCTTTAATATTTTTGCATATCCAAGGTTCATATGGTCCAAACGAATTTTGAGAATTTTGTGGGAATTTTGGGAAGGACAGAAATATAGGTTGCTTCACAACCTAGAGCAAAAAGGGTATTCCTTTAATAGAAAAAGGAATATTCCCAAGAAAAGAATTTGGGGATTGGTCAAAGATGGAAGTGAAAAGATCTTGGGAAGGATTTGAGGACGGAAAGACACTAGGGAGAAGAATCAGGGATGATGTTCCCAGGTTTCAAGACCACAGAGCCACAGAAAAGCAAGTCCAAATAAAATCTCAAAGAAATTCAAAAGAAAAAAAAGGGCCAAAAACCAAGGTGTTACACACGAGCCAAGTTGTTAGCACTGTGCTCACGGTGGAACACGAAGAACAGGGGAAAACCTTAAAGCTTGAGCGTCCAGTCTATTACATTTCAGAGGTTCTGACCCCTTCCAAGCAACGGTACCCGCATTACCAGAAGTTGGTGTACGGGATTTATCTGACTGCAAAGAAGGTGGCTCATTACTTCCAAGAGCACTCAGTCACGGTGATAAGCGATGCTCCTCTGTCTGGGATCCTGAACAACAGAGATGCCACAGGCCGAGTGGCGAAGTGGGCCATCGAGCTCCTTCCTTTGGAGATCAAGTTCGAAGCCAAGAATAGGAGCAGCCTGCCCCGAGTCTCCCGGAGCATTGGACGATGTTCTTTGCTGGTTCCAAGATGATTCACGGCTCCGGGGCCGGAGTGGTTTTGGTGTCCCCTAAAGGCGACCGACTAAGTTACGTGCTTCAAATACACTTTGATTCCTCTAACAATGAGGCCGAATACGAAGCTCTTTTGTATGGGTTGCGCACGGCGATCTCTCTGGGGATTCGCCGACTGATGGTATATGGGGACACAGATCTGGTGGTCAACCAAGTCATGAAGGAGTGGGACCTCCGAAGCCCGGCAATGACTGGCTACTGCAATTCCGTCTGGAAGCTAGAGAAAAACTTCGAGGGTCTAGAGCTCCACCATATCCCGCGTCTAAACAACAAGGCGGCCGACGATTTGGCCAAGATCGGTTCCACTCGGAAGAAGGTCCCAAGTAACGTGTTCCTGGAACACCTTCGCTCGCCCATGATCAAAGAAGACCCCTTCATGGAGGAGCCCCTGCAACCAGTCAGCCCATCGAATCCGACTGAAGTTGAGATCCCTGCAGTAATCGACCTGGTCCAGGAGATTCTCGTGATCATACCCGTGTGGACGGAGCCATACATCGCTTACTTCCTAAGGCAAGAACTCCCAGGGGATGAGGTGGAAGCTCGTCAGATCTTCCATCGATCGAAAGCCTTCACCGTCACGGGCGACCAGCTGTACAAAAAGAGCACCTCTGGAGTTACACAACATTGCATCTCACCAGAAGAAGGGCAACAGATTCTGCAAGAGATTCACTCGGGAACCTGCGACCATCATGCGTCCTCTCGGACGTTGGTCGCCAAGGCATTTCGGGCAGGCTTTTATTGGACCCGCGCTTAGGATGCCGCCCGAGACATAGTGGATCAATGCGTCGAATGTCAGTTCTACGCGAACCAACCACACAAACCGGCCTCCGCTCTGAAGACGATCCCCCTCACTTGGCCATTTGCCGTTTGGGGGCTCGATATGATCGGCCCTCTCCGGACCAGGGAAAGTGGTTTCACCCGCCTATTGGTTGCAGCCGACAAGTTCACCAAGTGGATTGAGGCAAAGCCTACAAAGAAGCTGGACTCTTTGACTGCCATTCAGTTCATCAAGGGAATAGTCTTCAGATTCGGGGTCCCCCACAGCATCATCACCGACAACGGGTCAAACTTCGACTCGGACGAGTTCCGCGAGTTTTGCTATTCTCAGGGCACTCAGGTCAAATACGCCTCCGTGGCTCACCCGCAGACGAATGGCCAAGCCGACCGGGCGAATGGGTTGATTCTCCAGGGATGAAAGCCCCGCCTTATGTGCGACATGTCACATGCGGCTGGAGCATGGGTCTCCTAGTTACTGTATGTCATGTGGGCCATAAGGACAACCCCAAACCGATCCACGAATTGTACTCCATTCTTCGTGGTGTACGGGTCGGAGGCGGTCCTACCGAGTGACCTGCTTCACAACTCCCCCCGAGTAGATTTGTACTCAGAAGCCGAAGTCAAGGAAGCACGATGGGATGGCCTCTACCTCCTTGAGGAAGAGCGTGAACTGGCACTCATCAGGGCGACTATGTACCAGCAAGATCTACGCCATTACCATGACAGGCACGTCAGAGGACGAACCTTCCAGGAAGGGGATCTGGTCCTCCGAGTGGATCAGAAGAAGCCTCACAAGCTGGCGCCCCACTGGGAGGGGCCATTCACCATATCAAAAGTTCTGAATAATGGAGCTTACCGACTCTACAACTTCAAGAAAGAAATAGAAGAGCCCAGGGCTTGGAACGCAGACCTACTCCGCAAGTTTTACACTTAGAATAAAAATCCCTCATTGTAATAGCTTTCCGAATGAAATTAGATGAATAAAAGTCTTACTTTTCCTGTATATCATCTAATTCGGCCCGGAGCTGCGCTCTCACTCTGGTGACCAAATACATTCGGAAACTAACACACACTCAGCGGGTCAAATCGGCTTGGCCGTTAACCAGTATCGCCTAAGTTCCAAAATATTCCGAGTAAGGACAAGCTCCACACTCGGGGGCTTGGTGCGAACCAGTTTCGCCTGAGTTTGAAAATATTCCGAGTGAGGACAAGCTCCGCACTCGGGGGCTTGGCTGTGAACCAGTTTCGCCTAAGTTCGAAAAAATTCCGAGTGAGGACAAGCTCCACACTCAGAGGCTTGGCTGCGAACCAGTTTCGCCTAATTTCGAAAATATTCTGAGTGAGGACAAGCTCCACACTCGGGGGCTTGGCTGTGAACCAGTTTTGCCTAAGTTCGAAAATATTCCGAGTGAGGAGAAAAGCTCCACACTCGGCGGCTTGGTGCGAACCAGTTTCGCCTAAGTTTGAACAAATTCTGAGGAGGACAAGCTCCACACTCGGGGGCTTGGCTGTGAACTAGTTTCGCCTAAGTTCCAAAATATTCCGAGTGAGGACAAGCTCCAGACTCAGGGGCTTGGTGCGAGCCAGTTTCGCCTAAGTTCGAAAATGTTCTGAGTGAGGACAAGCTCCGCACTCGGGGGCTTGGCTACGAACCAGTTTCTCCTAAGTTTGAAAGCATTCTGAGTAGGGACAAGATCCACACTCGGAGGCTTAGCCGCAAACCCGCTTCGTCTAAGTCAAAAACATTCAGAAACTTGGAAGAAAGCATTCGAATAACTTAAATGATCCAAAAGCAAATACGACTACTCGGACCCAATGCCCGGAAAAGTTTGACGGATACAGTTCCACTCGGCATTCCGAGGCGAATGGTCAAGACTTAAATGTTCTTCTCACTCCTTTAAAGGGTTGGCAGACTCGATGAAGGTGTCCAAATCGATGCCATCGGCGATCCGAGTGGCGGCCTCGATGAACGTCTCCATGAAGCCCTCGAACTTGAGCTTCTTTGTGTTGGAGACCTTGAGAGACTTCAGCTTCTCTTCATTTACGTCCTTGCAGTGGACGCGAATGAGAGAGAGCACCACATCAGCTCCGCAATGGCAGATTTCTTCTATGCTTGTACTCGGCGGGGGATCTCGTTCAGACGAGCCATCATCGTCTCCAGGTCGTTCTGGAGGGTTTCTTCAGGCCACAGCTCCTTGTCGATCCTCCCCATTGCACCCCGCAGACGGATGATATACCCAGGGCGTCCTCAAGGCGGTTTTCCAGACGGAGGACACCCAGGGCCGCTTTGTCTCGTACAAGCGACCGGGCGGGATCCAGGTCCCTTTCGATCCTCTCAGTCTGCAGCTCGGCGTCGTGGCAGTACTCTATCAATGGAAATATGACAAAGGTCAGAATGTGCGGAGTAGGTTCATTCGGAAGCATGTGGACTACGCTCGATGGTGATTGAGCACCTGCAAGCTGGGCACTCATCTCCTCAGTGAAGTCCTCGATGTACTGCTCCAGAGCATCCTTCTTCTGAGTGAGTTGCGCAACCTTCTCACTCAAGGTTTTCTTCTCCAGCTCAAAAGCACTCGCCTGGTTCTCCATTTGGTCATTCCACTCAGCCTGCTTCTTCTTGAGCTCCGAGATTTCTTCTGCCGCTCCCTACGCTGCAGCCTTTAGAGTTCTATTCTCCTCCTTAAGCTTTGCGACCGCCACCAGCTTCTCTTCAGCCGCCTTGGTCTTCTCCCTCGCCATCTTCTGCGCTCCAGCCAGCTCATTGTCCTTGTCAACCAGAGCCTGCTTCATGGTTTCTAAAGAAATACAAGTCCTGAGCTGCGCTTGGAGGCGGTGGTTTTCGCTACGCACATCTGCGCCAGCAGATTAATTCGGTTTGAACGATAAAACGGAAGTGGATGCTAGAGACCCGGTCGATGAAATTTACCTCCCATAACCCGCACTTCTGTCTCTGCCCGCTTCTTGTTCCTCCTCGTCACCTCCAAGTCCTTGCGAAGTTGGTCCACTTCTTCCTCCAGCGTCGCCTAGTGTGATCCCAGCTTGCAAGTCTTCTGTTGTCAGACAAGAAAACACCGAGTCGGCAATGAAGAAGATCGAGGACACTAGTAGAAAACAGGCCTTTCGTCCATAGCATTAGTCCCGGCCGTGTTTTGAACCCGGACTAATGGTACCATTAGTCCCGGTTCCAAAGGCTAGTCATTAGTCCCGGTTCATTTGGGACCTATAGTCCCAGTTTGAGATCTAAACCGGGACTAAAGGGGTGTTGGCAGGCTGGTGTCAGCCTGGGGCCCCCACGAGCCCCTTTAGTCCCGATTTGTATCTCAAACCGGGACTATAGGTGGACCTTTAGTCCCGGTTTGTATAACAAATCGGGACTAAAGATGTCCCTAAACCCTTCGTCCAGCCCGAGCCCATTCTCTCGGTTTTTCCCATTCCTCTCCTCTGTTCTTCCCCTTGCTCGAGCTCACCTCCATTTTTGCCAAAGATTTGTCAAGATTTGAAGGCACCCCATCTATCCAAGTGTTCACAAAGGTTAGCAACTTTGTCTTTTCATCTCTCATTGCTAGATTAGCTCATGCAATGCTCTATAAGTATAGTGATTTGTGGGTTTTAGTTTGGGAGTAATTATGTGGGAGTTTATTTGATTTATATGCAATTTGAGCTCAAATTAACTTCTTAGTTTGCATATTTGTAGGTGTGGTTTACCTGATCTAGTGCCTTCCTGTCCTCACCGTCGTCGATCGCCCGCGTCGTCCGGTCGCCGGCACCACCTAGCTAGCTTGGTGAGGCTCTTATCCTTTTTGTGAAAAAAAATCTTATTTTTATGATTAAGATAGTTGAGATAGTTGCTTGTATAATTTTCTTACTTGTATGATTGTTTGTTATACGTAGTGCCATGGTCTTGATATCCGTCCCCGTCGGCCCTCGTCCGGTTTATGATTCAGATGTGGTATATATATTCTCTTTTATAACTATTTGTTGCATTTCGTGTTTATGACAATTATGCCCATCAAGTTGACATAGATATTTTTATCTAGGAGGTATGTGAACCGGAAATTGCAACCCACCCTCTTGTCAAGAAGTTAAATTTAGTTGAAAAAAAAACGAGTATTCGAAAGAAAAATTGAAAAGAATTGAAGAAGAGAAGATGAAATTGGAGTTGTATGTTGCTGATGTCGTCGATGATCACAAGATCAAGATGGATGCAATGCGCTTGAAGATTAGAAAATTTAAAAAATATGCCGTTAATCAAGAGGCTTGGTATCACTATGCTGTTGGATCAATTGTTACCTTAGTTGCGATCTTGATCGCATTTGTTGTTGCATTTAAATGCTTTAGCTAGATAGTTTGTATGTTGTTTTATGAGAATAAGTGTGTATGAACTTTATGTATGAACTTGTATTAATTTGGTCTTTTCGGTGTTGTGTAATGAAGATGAGCTGGCAATGGATGTACGATGACCGACGCTCTCCCCAGTTCGTTGATGGCGTGCATAGTTTTCTGCGTGCGGCTGAGGCAAACAAGCGGGATGATGGTTTTATGTGTTGTCCATGTGCTGTCTGTAAGAATGATAAAAATTACTCTAACTCAAGAGTCATTCACGTCCACCTGTTTACGTCCGGTTTCATGTCCGGCTATAACTGTTGGACCAAGCACGGAGAAAGAGGGGTGTTAATGGAAAGAATGAAGAAGAAGAGGATGATGACAACTATCCTAGGTTCCATGAATACGATGGTACTACAATGGGGGAAGAGAATGAAGAAGAAGAAGCTGAAGAAGAGGCATCAGATGAGCCCGCTGATGATCTTGGTCGGGCCATTGCCGATGCAAAGAGAAACTGCGAAAGTGAAAAGGAGAAGTTGAAGTTGCAGCGCATGTTAGAGGATCACAAAAAATTGTTGTACCCAAATTGCGAAGATGGCAACACAAAGCTGGGTACCACACTGGAATTGCTGCAATGGAAGGCAGAGAATGGTTTATCTGACAAGGGATTTGAGAAGTTGCTGAAAATAATGAAGAAGAAGCTTCCAAAGGACAATGAATTGCCCGACAGTACGTACGAAGCAAAGAAGGCCGTCTGCCCTCTAGGATTAGAGGTGCAGAAGATACATGCATGCCCTAATGACTGCATCCTCTACCGCGGTGAGGAGTACGAGAATTTGAATGCATGCCCGGTATGCGGTGCATTGTGCTATAAGATCAGCCCCGATGACCCTGGTGACGATGTTGAGGGCAAGCGCCCCAAGAAGAGGATTCTTACCAAGGTGATGTGGTATGATCCTATAATACCACGGTTGAAACGTTTATTCCAAAACAAAGAGCATGAAAAGTTGATGCGATGGCACAAAGAAGACCATAAGAAAGACGGGAAGTTGAGAGTACCCGCTGACGGGTCGTAGTGGAGAAAAATCGAGAGAAAGTGGCGGGACTTTGCAGATGACGCAAGGAACATATGGTTTGGTTTAAGTGCAGATGGCATTAATCCTTTTGGGGAGCAGAGCAGCAATCATAGCACCTGGCATGTGACTTTATGTATCTATAACCTTCCTCCCTGGTTGTGCATGAAGCGGAAGTTCATTATGATGCCAGTGCTCATCCAAGGCCCCAAGCAACCCAGCAACGACATTGATGTGTACCTAAGGCCATTAGTTGAAGAACTTTTACAGCCGTGGGACATAAAAGGTGTACGTGTGTGGGATGAGCACAAACAGCAGGAATTTAACCTACGAGCACTATTGTTTGTAACCATCAATGATTGGCCTGCTCTTAGTAACCTTTCAGGACAGACAAACATGGGGTGCCACGCATGCACACACTGTTTAGATGATACCGAAAGTATATATTTGGATAAATGTAAGAAGAATGTGTACCTGGGACATCGTCGATTTCTTCTGATCAAGCATCTCTTAAGAAAGAAAGGCAAGCATTTCAAAGGTGAGGCAGAGCACCGGAAGAAGCCTCGCCACCGTACTGGTGATGATATACTTGATATGGTCAAGGATTTAAAAGTAATCTTTGGAAAGGGTCCTGGCGGACAATCTGTTCCGAATGACGCTGACGGACACGCACCCATGTGGAAGAAGAAATCTATATTTTGGGACCTACCCTATTGGAAAGACCTAGAGGTCCGCTCTGCAATCGACGTGATGCACGTGACAAAGAATCTTTGCGTGAACCTGCTAGGCTTCTTGGGTGTGTATGGGAAGACAAAAGATACACCGGAGGCACGGGAAGACCAGCAATGTATGCACGAAAAAGATGGCATGCATCCAAAGCTAAATCAAGGTCCTGCCAGCTACGCTCTTACCAAAGAAGAAAAGGAAATCTTCTTTGAATGCCTACTTAGTATGAAGGTCCCGTCTGGCTTCTCGTCGAATATAAAGGGAATAATAAATATGCCAGAGAAAAAGTTCCAGAACCTAAAGTCTCATGACTGCCACGTGATTATGACACAACTGCTTCCGGTTGCATTGAGGGGGCTTCTACCGGAAAATGTTCGATTAGCCATTGTGAAGCTATGTGCATTCCTCAATGCAATCTCTCAGAAGGTAATCGATCCAGAAATCCTACCAAGGTTACAGAATGATTTGGTGCAATGTCCTGTCAGTTTTGAGTTGGTGTTCCCACCATCCTTCTTCAATATCATGACGCACGTCCTAGTTCACCTAGTCGAAGAGATTGCCATTCTAGGTCCTGTATTTCTACACAATATGTTCCCCTTTGAGAGGTTCATGGGAGTCTTAAAGAAATATGTTCATAACCGTGCTAGGCCAGAAGGAAGCATCTCCAAGGGCCATGAAACAGAGGAGGTCATTGAGTTTTGTGTTGACTTTATTCCTGACATTAAGCCGATTGGTGTTCCCGAATCGCGGCATGAGGGCAGACTGGGTGGAAAAGGCACGCTAGGAAAGAATTAAGTAATATGCCATGACGGGCATTCTTGGGCACAAGCACACTACACAGTTCTACAAAATTCCAGCTTGGTGGCTCCGTATATCGAGGAACACCTGGATAGTGTACGCTCCAAGAACCCGGAGCAGTCTGAGCCCTGGATCAAACGTACACACATGGAGTCATTCGGCGGTTGGTTGCAAACACGTCTCATGCATGGCGACAGTGTTGGAGATGAGCTGTACTTGCTGGCCAAGTTACCATCTTTGACTATATCGACTTTCAAAAGGTACGAGATAAATGGGAATACATTTTACACGATCGCCCAAGATAAAAAGAGCACCAACCAAAACAGTGGTGTCCGCTTTGATGCAGCAAATACCAATAGGCCAAATGACACATATTATGGTTACATAGAGGAGATATGGGAACTTGACTACGGACGTGATTTGAAGGTCCCTTTGTTTTGGTGCAAATGGTTCAATCTGACAGGAGGCGGGGTAAAGCTTGACCCGCGGTATGGAATGACAACAGTGGATCTCAACAATCTTGGGTACACAGACGAATCATTCGTCCTAGCCAATGATGTGGCGCAGGTTTTCTATGTGCAGGACATGTCTACCAAACCGAGAAAAAGGAAAGATAAGGAAGCGAACAAATCATACGGTGAGCCAAAGCGCCACATAGTTCTTTGAGGGAAAAGAAACATCGTGGGAGTGGAGGACAAGACAGACATGTCAGAAGATTATGAAAAATTTCATGAAATTCCTCCCTTCACAATGAAGACTGACACAAGCATCCTGTTAAATGATGAAGATTGTCCATGGTTACGGCGTAAAGGGACACACGCGAAGAAAAAGTTTTATACCCCAAGATCCCACTCTGGGATGTGATCGGCTTCACCGTCATCACTTTCTTCTCTAGTGAGTAGCCGAGATATATACGCCAGTTTGTACACGAAGTGCATCCAGTTTTTACCGTAACCATCTCAACTTTTTAGCACATGCTATGTGTGTGTAATGATGATACCATGCCAATTTCAACCTTTTCAGAGTTCATTTGTAGCGCTTTTCAATTTCAGGGTCATTTACCTCAAAAAAATCATTAAAAGCACGAAAAATAGCAAATGAAGTTAGAAATGGTTGAAATTTGAGGATGTGTCTTTGAATGGTGCATATTGAATGCACAAAAATTCTGGAGTTGAAATAAGTTTAAAAAATGAAATGCCTTTGTAACAGATGAGTTTTCGTCCGAAACCCTCATACTTCGAAGGAGATGGTCCAGTTTGTACACGAAGTGCATCCAGTTTTTACCATAACCATCTCAACTTTTTAGCACAAGCTATGTGTGTGTAATGATGATACCATGCCAAGTTTCAACCTTTTCAGAATTCATTTGTAGTGCTTTTCAATTTCAGGGTCATTTAGCTCAAAAAAATCATTAAATGCATGAAAAATAGCAAAAGAAGTTAGAAATGGTTGAAATTTGAGGATGTGTCTTTGAATGGTGCATATTGCATGCATAAAAAGTTTGGAGTTGAAATAAGTTTAAAAAAATGAAATGCCTTTGTAACAGATGAGTTTTCGTCCGAAACCCTCATACTTCGAAGGAGATGGTCCAGTTTGTTCACGAAGTGCGTCCAATTTTTGCCGTAACCCTCTCAACTTTTTAGCACATGCTATGTGTGTGTAATGATGATACCATGCCAAGTTTCAACCATTTCAGAATTCATTTGTAGTGCTTTTCAATTTCAGGGTCATTTAGCTCAAAAAAATCATTAAAAGCATGAAAAATAGCAAATGAAGTTAGAAATGGTTGAAATTTTAGGATGTGTCTTTGAATGGTGTATATTGAATGCACAAAAAGTCTGGAGTTGAAATAAGTTTAAAAAAATGAAATGCCTTTGTAATAGATGAGTTTTCGTCCAAAACCCTCATACTTCGAAGGAGATGGTCCAGTTTGTACACGAAGTGCGTTCAGTTTTTGCCGTAACCCTCTCAACTTTTTAGCACATGCTATGTGTGTGTAATGATGATACCATGCCAAGTTTCAACCTTTTCAGAATTCATTTGTAGTACTTTTCAATTTCAGGGTCATTTAGCTCAAAAAAATCATTAAAAGCATGAAAAATAGCAAATGAAGTTCGGAATGGTTGAAATTTGAGGATGTGTCTTTGAATGGTGCATATTGAATGCACAAAAAGTCTGGAGTTGAAATAAGTTTAAAAAAATGAAATGCCTTTGTAACAGATGAGTTTTCATCCGAAACCCTCATACTTCGAAGGAGATGGTCCAGTTTGTACACGAAGTGCGTCCAGTTTTTGTCGTAACCCTCTCAATATTTTAGCACATGCTATGTGTGTGAAATGATGATACCATGCCAAGTTTCAACCTTTTCAGAATTCATTTGTAGTGCTTTTCAATTTCAGGGTCATTTAGTTCAAAATAAATCATTAAATGCATGAAAAATGGCAAATGAAGATAGAAATGGTTGAAATTTGAGGATGTGTCTTTGAATGGTGCATATAGCATGCACAAAAAGTCTGGAGTTGAAAGAAGTTTAAAAAATGAAATGCCTTTGTAACAGATGAGTTTTCGATTAAAACAGAATATGTTTTTGATTAAAACACCCATTTAAAATAACCTAAAAATTACCAAATTGAATATAATGATAAAACACACTAATACTAAACAGCAGGAAAAAGAATCACTCAAAAATCTATTTTTAAAGTAAAGTTATTCACAAACTAGTGATTCACACAAATTTCAAAGAATTCAAATTTAAACTATTCAAATTTAAAAACTACTGGCACTAACAGAAACTTTATAATTTTTTTGACCTAAAGCAAAAAAGATTCACTCAAAAACTCTAAATATTGCCTGTTAGTAGAAACAAAAGTAAAAAAATAAAACCAAAAACAAAAAAAAACTGGAAAATAAATAAATTAAAAAAAATGCCCGCCTACTAGGCCCACCACGGCCTGCATACGACTAGAAACCCAACTACTAGTTGGGCCAGGATGCAGGCCCGCGGGGCAAGTAGGCCCCACAGGGCAGTGACAGGTTCGTTAGGCCCACACAGGCCTGTTTTAGAGAGGAGCTCGAGAGGGTGAACGCAGGCGGGCTTAGAAACAGGTCGGAGCGGCTTTCGCTTGGCGAGGTGGGACTAAACTCCCAGCGCCCCTCGCTGTGCCAGCACGAGACCTTTAGTCCCGGTTGGTGGCTCCAACCGGGACTAAAGGCCCCCCTTTAGTCCCGGTTGGAGCCACCAACCGGGACTAAAGGTCTGGGCTTCCCGCCGCTCGGCCTGGTTAAATTCACCTTTAGTCCCGATTGGTGGCTCCAACCGGGACTAAAGGGGGGCCTTTAGTCCCGGTTGGAGCCACCAACCGGGACTAAAGGGTTTCGTATATATACACACACTTGGAAAATTTCCCCCAAATCGCTCACTCTCTCGACGACGCCGAAACGCCGCCAGGCTGCTGCGCCGGAGATCGCCGTCGCCTCGCCTCGCCTCGTCGTCGCCGTCGACGTCGCCTCGATCGACCTCGCCGGCCGCTCTCCTCCCTCGACCTCGCCGTCGCCGTCGCCGTCGCCTCGCCTCGCCGTCTCCATCGCCGTCGCGCGCCTCGACCTCGTTGGTGCAAACACACACACACACACACACACACACACACACACAACACACACACACACACACACACTAGATTGTTTATTTTTTCACTAGCTAGTTTTTTTTTCTGTTTTTTAGTTTTTTATACTTTTAATGTTGTATCATGTATAGTATAGAAAAAATTTCCATAGGAAAAATTTTGAACATAAGGTGAAATTTTGACCAAGCATAGAAAAAAGTTGCATAGAAAAAAGTTGACCATGTATTAAAAATATTTTAATGTTGTATCTTAAAAATATTTGCAAAAGTTTGTCATGTATTTGCAAAATCAAGTGAACAAGAATTGCAAAAATCATAATCAAGCATTTAAAAAATGTTAAATTTGCATAGAAACATTTTTGGCGTCGACGATGCCCGGCCCGCATCCTCGTCGTCGACTCGGTGAAGACAACCTGCTTGAGAGGCGCCATGTCCGGGACTGGGCTCCGCCGGGCTGGCACTGGGAGGTGCTACCTTCCGGGGCACGCAGCTTGGTGAGGAACCGGGCTCCCATCGTCGACCCGGAGCTTCTTTGGTGGCGGTCGCGTGGGCCACTATCGGTGCGGAGGGAGGCGGCCCCCGAGGAGGTGGTACGTCGCTGTGTCAGGGAGGAGGACGAGCACGTCCGTCGCTACATGGTTGCGTTGGACGTCAGGTTCTCCAATACCTGGCAGGTTCTTCAGGGATCTCACCCGAGCTATGATCCTGTGATGGTTCCTTCTCTTTGGGTGTCCACCGCCCGCACCTCAGGAACCGCGAGTGAACTAGATTATTCGATAATATTCGATCTGTATTAGCTAGTGATGTGATATGATAATATTCGAGATGTATTAGTGATAATACTCGAGATGTATTCAAGATTATATTCGATAATATTCGATGATGCATTAACTAGATTATTCGAGATGTATTAGTGATAATATTCGAGATGTATTCGAGATTATATTCGAGATGCATTCTAATTTGAATACTAAATTGTTTTATCTTTCTTCTGGATTAGTTAAGCTATGGACGCTAGCGGCAGAGACAATGATCAAAACGAGATCATGTTCGACATCATCCGAAACCCAGAGGGTGAAGAACCTGATCAAGATGACGGCTCACAATATCTTAACAATTCCGGTGAGGGAATATTTCTGGAAGAACCAACAGACGAAGGAATTGATCTTCAATTAACAAAGACCGGCGAGGTAATATAAGGCGTTTGGTGATCATTACGTGTATTAATTGATTTGTATATATATATATATATATATATCACAACGAATCGATCTTTCTTCTTTTAGCCCTCCGGATCGAGCAAATCTTCTACAAAATCAAGCAGGACAGTACGAGGCCCGGCCAGAAAGTTGTCGGCTGGCATAAAGTACAACATCAATGAGTTCAAACCAAATGGCGAACTGCTTGCTCCTAAACAGAATGCGGACAAATTTATTCGTCACTGCGGAGTTATTGTCAGGGACCAAATCCCGATCTCCGTTCAAGAATGGAATAAGCCAAAGGAAGATCGAGGAGTTAGTTATGTCGACGAAAGAGCAAAAGATCTGCTTTGGGATACAGTCATGTCACATTTCACCCTGCCAGACCATCTCACAGATGCAGAATGGGAGAAAGTCAAGAAGAGTGCTCTTAAGAAGATGGCCACACAATTCTCCAACTGGAAGAAAAGGGTATGGGGCGCGTACCTCGACGCAGAAAAGCAGCCTCTAGAATTCACTGGACCAATGGAGAAGGTAAAAGAACACTGGGACTTATTTGTGGAGTTCAAGGAATCGGAAGAAGCTGAGGAACGGCCGAGGAAAAACAAGCTCAATGCTGCGAAAAAAGTGTTTCACCCTGTTTTGGGTCCAGGTGGCTACAAGACTGGCCTGCCTAAGTGGGATGCATCTGAGGCCGAGATGATTGCTACAGGGGTCACTCCAAAAACTTTGCATTGGCCCGACAGGTGCAGGACTTGGTTTTATGCGCATGGGGGAAAGTTGGACCCAAAGACAGGGGAGATTATGGTGCAGGCAAGTCTTAAAAAAGCCTCGAAAGATTTACTTGATGCAATAGAAGCGGCTCGAACGGGGGCGTTCCAGCCCGAGAGAGAGAACGACGAGCTTACACGCGCCCTTGGGAATCCTGAACACCCGGGACAAACACGAGGCAAAGGCGTTGTTCCGTGGTATGAGGGGTTTGCGAACTGGAACGACACTTACAAAAGCCGTTCGAGAAAGAAGAAGCAGGAAGCAGACAGGCTTCAAAGGGTAGAAGCAAAAAACGCGGAGTTGGAACGCGCTTTCAAGCGGCAGCAGGAGCAGATCGACACACTTAGCCAGCAAAGGGCGTCTCAGTGGCAGGAGCTGTTGGAAATATGCCCTAGAGGCAATAATAAATTGGTTATTATTATATTTCCTTGTTCATGATAATCGTTTATTATCCATGCTATAATTGTATTGATTGGAAACTCAAATACATGTGTGGGTACATAGACAACACTGTGTCCCTAGTAAGCCTCTAGTTGACTAGCTCGTTGATCAAAGATGGTTAAGGTTTCCTAGCCATGGACATGAGATGTCATTTGATAACGGGATCACATCATTAGGAGAATGATGTGATGGACAAGACCCAAACTACGAACGTAGCATATGATCGTGTCAGTTTATTGCTATTGTTTTCTGCATGTCAAGTATCTGTTCCTATGACCATGAGATCATGCAACTCCCTGACATCGGAGGAGTACCTTGTGTGTATCAAACGTCGCAACGTAACTGGGTGACTATAAAGGTGCTCTACAGGTATCTCCGAGGGTGTCTGTTGGGTTGGCATGGATCAAGACTGGGATTTGTTACTCCGTATGACGGAGAGGTATCTCAGGGCCCACTCGGTAATACAACATCACAATGAGCCTTGCAAGCAATGTGACTAAAGTGTTAGCCACGAGATCTTGTATTACGGAACGAGTAAAGAGACTTGCCAGTAACGAGATTGAACTAGGTATAGAGATACCGACGATCGAATCTCGGGCAAGTAACATACCGAAGAACAAAGGGAACAGTATACGGGATTAACTGAATCCTTGACATAGAGGTTCGACCGATAAAGATCTTCGTAGAATATGTAGGAACCAATATGGGCATCCAGGTCCCGCTATTGGTTATTGGCCGTAGAGGTGTCTCGGTCATGTCTGCATAGTTCTCAAACCCGCAGGGTCTACACACTTAACGTTTGGTGACGATTAGTATAGTTGAGTTATTGTGTTGGTGACCGAAGGTTGTTCGGAGTCCCGGATAAGATCCCGGACATGACGAGGATCTCCAGAAGAGTCCGGAGGTAAAGATAGATATATGTGATAATAGTGTTTTGATCTCCGGAAGGGTTCCGGAATTCACCGGAAGGGGTTCCGGGTGTTTACCGAAGTGTTTGGGTGCAGCAACACTTTATATGAGCCAAAGGGGTAAAGCCCACGAGGTATTGGAAAGTGCAAAAGGAAGTTTTGCTGATGCCTTAAGCGGTACTACCGCTGGTAAGGCAGTACTACCGCGTAAGCGGTACTACCGCTTGTGTGAAGCGGTACTACCGCATAAGCGGTACTACCGCTTGTGTGAAGCGGTACTACCGCTCAAGCGGTACTACCGCTCGTGAGCGGTACTACCGCTTGTGCGCGGGACTGCTGGGATCCAAGTTGGACTCTTTCCCTGCGGGCCAAACCAACCTTGTGCGGGCAAAACCGACCTGGAGGAGGCTTTTACTCCAAGTTTAGACCCCAAGGCTCAACATATAAATAGAGGGGCAGGGCTAGCACACGGGATACCTGAAGATTTCCCAAGCCCTGTGTCGGCAACCCTAACCCTCTAGTTCTCCCATCATAATCTCCGTAGTGCTTGGCGAAGCCCTGCAGAGATTGTTCCTCACCACCATCACCACGCCGTCGTGCTGCCGGAACTCATCTACTACTTCATCATCGCTCCCTGGATCGAGGAGGTGAAGGCGTCATCAAGCCGTACGTGTGTTGAATGCGGAGGTGCCGTCCGTTCGGCACTAGTTCGTGATCGGATCGAGGGACGACTTGCGATTTGGATCGTGGAGACGTTCGACTACATCAACCGCGTTTCTTAACGCTTCCGCTTAGCGATCTACAAGGGTATGTAGATTCACTCTCCTTCTCGTAGATGCTCATCACCATGGATAGATCTTGTGTGTGCGTAGGAAAAATTTTGTTTCCCATGCAACGTTCCCCAACAGGAGCAACCAGATCCAGCATTAGATACCATCCCATCTATGCCGAGAAGCAGCGTGGGTTCCACGGGGGTCCCGGCCGATGATGCTCTGCTGGCTCGCTACCCCGTGGATGATATCCAAGAGACGACAACTTGTGAGCTGCACATGAAAATGAAGAACATATCCATGAAGGTGGCGGACGGCTATGCTTTACCGAATGCACCTGGAGCAACCATCCACGGCAATCCGATTCCACCTGGCTATGCTCGTGTCGGGGTGGATGTAGTTCTGTCGGGATATGACTCACTGGATCTTGACTTTCCTGGAGGTGAAGGGGAGCAGACACTGGGAGAAGCCATACGTTGTCACATTGTATGGAGAAAGGATTGCATCGTGTTTCCAAACTCGGTGCCCAGGCCACCGACTCCTCCTGATCCAAGTCCGCGAGAGGGGCCATGTCCGGAGACGGAGCCGACTCCAACCCACCCCGAGACGGAGCGCATCGCGAGTCCGCCACATCGCTCTCCGCCGCATCAGCCGAATCCACCAAACCCCGAGACGGAGCCCAACGCGAGTCCGCGATATCGATCTCTGCTGCGTGAGCCGACTCCAAAGCGGAAGAGAGCACCAAAGAAGAAACCAGATCAGCCTCCTGCCAAAAAGAAGCTAGCTTACGATATGACTATTGAGGAAAACATAGCTTACGTGGACGCCGAAGTGAAGGCCCATTTTGCACCGAAACCGCCCCCGCCACCGAAGGAGAAAATACCTGACAAAGTTGTACAACACATTCTGGATAATGCTAAACCGCCTCCGGAGAAAAGGCTACGATCAGACTATGAACGCTCTATTAGCATGTCATATCATCAACAACAACAAAATCAGCAGTCGAGCGGTTCAGGCAGTAATAATAAATGTGGGAAAACTGTTCCCCAGCTCGGAGAACAGGCAGTGCAATCGATCCCCCCGCTCAAGATGAGTACCGATAGGGTGGTAATTACCGAGGCTCATAGAGAGAAGGCTAGAGAGTTGGGTATCACTGTTGAACAACTCCTAGGCATGGACGAAGTCCCTACGGGGGAACTAGCATGGACATATGTCCCCGGGCAGCCTCTGGTCAGGCCTGGGGAGGAGAAGCTTCTATCAACGCAGATGTACAAATTGCATCAATGGTACCTGAGAGCAGTAAAGGCCGGGCGAGAGAGCCTCATGGTGAAAGTCAAGTCAGAGCATTACTTCCATGAAAAAGATTTGTGGGTTGAATTTCCAGAATTTTTCCAGTTATTCAATCAACGAGCACTCGACAAATCTCTCGTCAGTTGCTATTGTCTGTAAGTGATTTCTTTCTGTAATTTAAGTCTCTAGCTCAGCTCGTTCATTGCCTGTAATTATCCTCACTATATTCTTTTATGTGGTATTATGCAGAATGAAGATTTTTGAATTGAAAATAGATGGAGTCTATGGCATTGGGTTCATTGACCCAAATACCGTTAATGAAAGTGTGTTAGAAGACCACCCAAAAGACACAGAGGATAGCTTGCTAATGTTTTTGAAGGAACTAAATACCAAACCAGAAATACTTTTGCCTTACAAATTCAAGTGAGTGTTACTGTCTTGTACTACAAATTCTATTTTTGCTTACTCGATGTTAAGTGTAGTTGATGAGTTATGCATGCCCGCTTATACAAACGTGTGCGCAGATTCCACTGGATCCTGCTAATCATTAGAGTTGACGAAGGAACTGTTGAAGTACTGGACTCACTGACTAAACCCCATGAAGAATACAGGAGCCTGTATTTGGTGCTCAACAAGTAATTTCAATCATTATCGCACTATGTCGGCCTTTAGTTCATTTCCTGATATCAAGTAAATAATATATAACTTCTTTATTCATTTTCTTTGGCGGGCAGGGTTTGGAAAAGGTTCATCAAAGAGATTGTGAATGAACGAAAACCAGAGCTGAGATGGCGACGGGGCACGGTAATTAAGTACCACTGTTGTCATTACTTCCGCGCACCTCTTTAATTCTAGTTTCAATACCATGATTATTATCTGATTGAATTCTATTCTCGTAAAGTGCGCGAGGCAGGAAAAGGGGACCAATTTATGTGCATACCATGTTTTCGAGAACATTCGCTCTTTGACCGAAAGGGGCACCGATAACAGAAGTCTTTGGGTACGTAAACACTATTCACAAATTTTTTTATCATGATCTAATATATATACACACAACTAATATATTCATATTGATCTCCTTCTTTAAAGATTCAGGAGATGCGGGATAGGCTCCTAACAAAGGACCGCATACGAGCACTTCAAGAGGAAATGGCGGGATTTTTGCTTGAGCAGGTCATATCTCCCAACGAAGAATACCATTTCACCGATGCAGAATTTTGATCTGCAAATTGTAGGAGAAATTGTATATATGTGTGTATGTATGCATGGTCGTACGAGAAATTTAACGGCAGAAGAGGAAGTGGATGTGTTGTCGTGTCAGTCAAGTCGTGCTCTGCAAACGGAAGTCAGCTCCATGACACTTGCATGCATTCTGTTGTCATCCTTCGTGTGTGCCGCTCTGCTCGTGCTCTGCAGTGGCACTTGACGACTGCAGTAGCGTAAAATATGTTTGAAATGAAAAAGAATTAAATGGAAAACACAAAATGAAAAGGAAAAATAAATAATAAATCCCTAAATCCCTAAACCCCTAAACCCCTGAACCTTTTAGTCCCGGTTGGTGTCACCAACCGGGACTAAAGGTCCCCAGCCCCCGACGCACGCGGCCGCCCACGTGGCAGGGATTTAGTCCCGGTTCGTGGCCAACCGGGACTAAAGGGTGGGATCCTTTAGTCCCGATTTATTAGTCCCGGTTGGTGAATCGGGACTAAAGGCCCTTCCCAACCGGGACTAATGTCCCGTTTTCTACTAGTGGGACAACAACACATCTAGTCCTAGGTCACTCGGCTGACCACCGAGTCGGCAATGAAGAAGATCAAGGACAACAACACATCTAGTCCTAGGTCACTCGGCTGGCCACTTAGTCGGCAATGAAGAAGATCGAAGACAACAATTACGATTCCCATCTCACTCGGTCAGCCGAGTGCGGTGGCGCACTCCGAGTGCCACACGATAAAAATAGTTCTAAAGACCACCACAGATTGCCAGCAATCGACGGCGGTCTCGGAGACTACACCCAGTGGGTGCACTTAGCATGCCCCCACTGGAAAGTGACTCATGTTGATGATGAGCTAAAAAACCAGTAGAAACTCTAAGACTACTGCCGACTGCTTCCAGTCAACAGTTGCCTCGGGGACTACACCCAGTGGGTGCACTCAGTGTGTCCCCACTAGAAACTAACTCGCTCAGGAACACTCCGGCCGGACCAGTGTAACAACAGATGCACAACCCTAAACTCTAAGACTAATGTCGACTGCTTCCAGTCAACAGTAGCCTCGGGGACTACACCGAGTGGGTGCATTCAGCGTGCCCCCACCGGAATGCAAAACACCCAGCGGGTGTGCTCCATGCAAACCCACCATTGGGACATTACGGACTATTCAGCGTGCAAAAGCATGAAGAGAAAAACAAAATTCAGAAACTTCAAATGAAATCATACTCACAATGGTACTTACTCGGACGTTGGTCTGCAGCGCCTCGCTGGCATCGTACGCTTCCTTCAGTCGGTCGCATACTAGCTTCACCTGGATCAGGGCCTCCTTGCTCGCCCCCACCTGGTCCTCCGGGACACGGTGTAGGGGATAAGTGGTGTCGGAAGCCGTCAGAGGCGCAGGGGCAGATCTCGGAGTCAGAATCACCGCGGTCGAAGGCACAGAGCTGCTCGCGCCCGGAGGACTCGGCCCAGTGGACTGTGCGACGGCCTTGCCGGGTGACGCACGCCTCGCTCGGCGAGGGGAGGCCTCCTGCATGACCACGCCAACGTTGGCTTCTCCTCCCTTCCCAGCCTCCGCAATTGGAGGGATGGCCCTGTCGTCGTCGTCCAGTTGGATGACTTCGGGTGGTGCCTCGCGAGTTCATGAGCCGATGCGTCAGCAAAAATCAATCGGACAGAACCTGAAAGTCTTGATCAGTCGGCATACCATTACCTCTGGAGGTAGCGGCGTCTGTCGCTTCAGCCTCGCCCTGACCCTGCTTGGGTGCGTTCTGCTCCAGCGACGCCGTCGAAGTCTTGTTGCTGCAGAAAGCAGTGGTACCCGTCAGTCGGCCAAATCAAGGTGGAAAGCAGATGGAGACTCAGCTGGAAAACATACGTCGACGCCACCGGCACCGTCACCTTGATCCGAGGCACGACGGCCTTGCGAGGCTTGGAGGCAACCTATTTGGGCTGTTTGGGCTGCTTCTCGGCGGAGTCTTCTGCCTCCGTACGACCGCGTTTCGAGCTACGCGTGGTCCGCCCAGGAGCAGTCGATTGTTGATCCCTTCCCGCCTTGACGCTCAGGTCATGCGATGCCTTAGAGCGGGGCCCCCTGGGACCTTGGGAAGACAGCGAGGACTCGGCCTCCTCCCCCTCCTCGGTGCTCTCGTGCTCGTCGCTCTCGTCGTCATCGTCATCGTCATCGGCCTCCTCCGAGTACTAGCGCTCGGTGTCACTCGTCACATCCTCGGGCGATCGGTCGACCACCGGTATGTCAGAGGTCAAGCGCCGGATAGACTGAAAGAACAAACATACCGTAACACAAAAGTTAGATGCGCGAGAAACAATTTACGGACAGTCCGACTGAAACAGAAAGACTCACCTCGGCCGGTGGCAAGTTCTTGGCGTATGGAGGAACCATTCTGGACCCCCGTGGGTTGTCGCGGGCGCTAGTGGTAGCCCTGATCTTGGCGCTCACGTCCTTCTCCTCGAGCTCCTCCGGGTGCACCCGAGTCGGATCACTCGGCCCTTCGTACATCCACATGGGATGGGCCCTGGCTTGCCGCGGTTGGATCCGCCGAGTGAGGAATGTTTCTAGCAGGTCCATTCCGTTCACACCGGCGTTCACGACCCCCAAAAGGGCGGCCGTAAGGATACTAACATCCATCTTCTCCTCTTCCACCACCGTAAGAGACTCGGAAGCCCTCACCCTCTCCGCCGAGTAAAGAGGGACTCCCGACTGATTGTTGGCCCCTGGGAAGTCCCCGCAGTAAAACCAAGTTCCCTGCCACCCCTTGACAGAGTCGGGAAAACTCATCTTCGGGAAGGCACTGCCTTTCCGGACCTGGATTCCCAAACCCCCGCATAACTGGGTGACGTTAGCCTTGGCACCGCTCGACGAATCCTTCTTCACGGCCATCGACCGGCAAGTGAAGATGTGTTTGAAGAGGCCCCAATGCGGGGGACAGCCGATTAAGTTTTCACACAGAGAGATGAAAGCAGCAAGATAGATGATGGCATTTGCGGGAAGATGATGGAGCTGCGCTCCGAAGTACTCCAAAAAGGCCCGAAAGAAAGGATGGGGAGGCAGAGAGAAACCGCGCCTGATGTGAGACACCAGAAGGACACACTCGTCCTCTTGCGGTGCCGGCTCGACCTCTCCAGTCTTCGGACGCCTCCACCCGTGCTGCGGGATCAGTCCCTCCGCGGCCAAATCCTCCAGATCACTGGCTGTGACGCGCGAAGGGATCCAATGCCCCGCCGTGCCGCCGGCCAGAGCGCTAGAGCCCGAAGAGGTGGCCTTGTTGGACTTCTTTGCCTTCTCTGCCATGGCCGTTGAGCTCTTCCCCATGGTGGCAAGCGCTTCGGTGCGTCTGGGTGGAAGAGTAGAAGCGGAGGAGCCGAGAGGGGGAGAAAGGGATCTAGGGAATTAACCCCAGCGACAGTCCTTATACACCTCAATAAAAAATGCGCTGCGGATTCCCACTGACGATCTCAGAATCTAGGGCATCCACAGCGTAGCCCCGCGCAAGACAGCGCCGACATGTGGCAGATTTCGTGGGCGGAGATCGAGGCGTCTCACCCCCACCTTCCAAACTAACCCATGACGTTACCACTTCCGCGCGCGCACAATCAAATTCAAATCCCATGATTTTCGTGGCGAATCAACCCGATTAATTGCCTGTTGTCCCTTTCCTAAAGGACACTCGTCAGCCCGACTGACCACCCTCCATGGGGACCCGTGCACTCGGCCATGTTAAACACCCGTCAGAAGTCTTCTTTAGGATTGCTTTGAGACAAGCTTGACGCCCTTCCGCGGGTTAACTTGGCCCTTTCATTAGGCTCCAAGGTGCACGACTCGTAAATCTGGACTCGTAGACGACCCGTGCTGGCATTCCCCGGGATAAGGAGTGGCATCTCTCCGGAGAGTCAGCCCACGCGCCGGCGTCGCCACTCGAGTTGTAATGGCACGTCCACACTCGGACCCCAAGTCTGTCTCTCTCGAGAGTCGAACGAGTGCCATCAGGTTTTCCTCGGCGATCAACACTACCCGGTCACCCGGAGAACCATTTGGTCCATAATCTGTAGGGTCTTTGTCTAAGGAACGGCGGACTAGTACTCGGAATCAAATTCCGAGTGCCCCAGAAGCACTCAGATTTAACCGAAGACTCAGTCCTCCTATCCTACAAAGCCTCAACTGATTCGGGGGCTAATGATGAGGGCACCTACTACAGGAAGGGTCAAGGGCCTATCATTTGGGGCCCACCTAGGGTCCCACACCATCACTGGAAGGTCCCAGGGCCCCTTGAAGGTCAATATGCAATTAACATAAGGTTCACTCGGACGCCCCGCCTCCACTCGGACGACCTCTCCTCAGTCGGCACTGCCACCGTCACTCAGATAAGGAAAGAGAAGGGCCGATGTGGGAACTACAACGGTCGAGGGATCCAATACCCGCCTTGAAGTGCAGTCATGGCCACCGTTGCCAGTAATAGCAGTAGTCATAGCCATAAACACCTGTAAATACCGCAATTAAGATCATTTAATGCCCGACGACGTGGAGGTAACTTAGGCTGCCGCGCACTCTATATAAGCCGCACTCCTACTCCTTCGCGGGCACATGCATACCCTGTAACAATATCCTCAGAAAGCAAGCAAGCCGCCAGGCGCGAGACGTAGGGTTGTTACCTCCTCCGAGAGGGGCCCGAACTCGTTAAACACCGAGTGTCACACCTACTTTGTAGCTAGGCTCTGCCTCCTTCAGTCGTACCCCTAGTATACATTGTCAGGATCATAACCCCGACAGCAACATCGGATTTAAACAATTTTTGAACTTTTTAAAAAAATATGAATTGCCGTATATTCTGGGAAACGTGAACATTTTTTGAAATTACGAACAATGTTTTTAATATTCCGTCCATTTTGGAAAAAAAAAAGCATGAACAACATTTGAAACGACATCATTTTTTGAAGACATGAACCATTTATCAAAACACAAACATTTTTTTAATTTGTGATCGACTTTTGAAAACGGAACATGTTTCGAACATTAAGAACAATTTATTAAAATGTGTTTTTAAACGCGGACATTATTTTGAATCTGTGAACAATTTACTAAAACAAGAATATATTTCGAATTTGTAATATGTTTTAAAATTACTTTTTTTTTAAATACAAAACAATTTTGGAATATTTTCTGAATTTGAAAAAAAATCAAAACAAGAATTTTTTTTAATGTTCCAAACATTTTTAAAAACGGGAAGACAATATTGTAATTCTGAACATGTTTCGAAAATTAGACAAAAAACAAAATTCTGAACTTTTTTGAAAGTTTCGAATTACGAAATAACATTAAATAAAATAATTTTGGGAGGAAAAACAAAACAGTCCAGACTAGTCTTGGGCGACCTGTGCGAAGCTCAAACTATGTGCCGCTTCTGGTGAGAAATATGATTTTTTTCAGCTACATGGCAGGCAAATAAGTGGGTCCGCTTCGCTGGGCCACAACATGTGCGGCCCAAGTACAAAATTCTGGACTGCTAAAAAAGTGACGGATATACATAAACTTTTTTTTTCGAGAAAACTTTCGATCTATTCATCTTCAATCATGGCAGTACAACGAACACCAGAAATAATAAAAATTACATTCAGAACCGTACACCACCTAGCGACGATACAAGCACTGAAGCGAGCCAAAGGCGCGCCGCCGTCATCACCCCTCCCTCGCTGGAGTCGGGCACAACTTGTTGTAGTAGACAGTCGGAAAGTCGTCGTACTAAGGCCCCGTAGGACAAGCGCACCAGAACAACAACCGCCGCCGATGAAGAATAATGTAGATCGAAAGGATCCAACCTGAAAACACACGAACATAGACGAACCACAACCAGATCCGAGGAAATCCACCGAGGATACATCCGCCGGAGACACACCTCCACACGCCCACCAACGATGCTAGACGCACCACTGGAACGGGGAGTAGGCGGGGAGACCTTTATTCCATCTTCAGGGAGCCGTCGTCGTCTCGCCTTCCTGAGCAGGACACAAACCCTAACAAATCTCAAAGGAACGACTAACAACAGAGCCCTCGCGCCGGTCCTTGCCAGGATCCACCGCGCCCCCATGGCCCTAGGGCCACCGGAGACAAGGCTGACATGCGGCGAAGCCGGCGAGAGGCACGAACCCTAGCTTTTCTTGGAGGATGAGGTGGCAAATTTAATACCTCCTCGGATTGAAAAATAAATTTTCACGGTGAACGGATGAAAAAATCGGAGAAACGCACCTTGCTTTATTAATAGTAGGTATAGATATAGATATGGACTGGATTAACTTCCGACTGATCGCACGTTAGTAACAGATCCGAACGCCGCTCCGATTTTCCTCGCTACATCGATCCACCGCGTCTTCCTTTTTTTTCTTCTAGCGCAGTAAAAACAATTGGCAGAAGTGGGAAAAAAACCCACTACCTCTTGGTAGACCGCGGTAGCTTGCAACCACCCAGTCTAGATTGAGTTTGTGATTAGATTGAGGTTAGATAGTATTTGTACTGCTACTTAGCGCGACCTGAAAAACGAACCATTTTTATTTCTTCCCTTTTATACTTTTCTTTGTTATCCTATTTAGATGGCCCGGCTGCTCTGTTTTTTTTGTGAAGGCGACAGACAAACTGGGCTAGGTGCCTCCGAGGAGGCCGGCTGCTCTGTTAATATTTACAACATCATGGTAACTTTAATGTAGTAAAAATTATTGACATATCCCGGTAACTTTGTTGCAAATAGCATGACAGGGTACACAAGGTTTTTTTTTTTTTGCGAGGGTACAAAAGTTATCAACCCTCTGGTACTTAACTTACCACGCTTTTTATACATAAGTTACTGGGGAATATTTTAAACATTCTTTATCTTAGGTCAGAGTTACGGCCGGGTGTTGTACAAAATTATTATGTTTTGCAGTCCGTAAAAATCATGATATTTACACAAAAGTTATCAAGGGACGATGTTTTCAATAATTTTTTCCTAGGTCAACGTTATCGTGGTGTTTGTACATAAGTTATCATGTCAGCGGTACATAAATTATCATACTATTTACACAGTAATTATCGGGGTATGTTTCAAGCACCCCTCATGTTGAAATGTTACCATCATGTTTGTATCTAAATTATCAGGGCTGCAGTGCATAAATTATCATGTCATTTACACAACAGTTATCGGAGTTATGTTTTCGAAAAGAGAAAATTTTCAAAGTCAAAGTTATCAGCTCTGTTGTGCGTATATTACCATGTTATTTGCACAGAAATTACCGGGGTATGATTTTCAACAACTTTTATCCTGGGGTCAAAAGAGCTACCACGGTGTTCGTACGTGGGTTATCAGCTTTGATGTGTGTATACTACCATCTTATTTACACCGAATTTATCAGGGGTTGTTTTTCAATAATTTTTCCTCAAGTCAAATGGTTACCATAGTGTTTGTATGTGAGTTATCACCTTTGTTGTGTCTATATTATCATGCTATTTACACACAAGTTACCGGGCTAGATTATTTAACATTTTTTGGGTAAAAATGTTACCATGGTGCCTGTACGCGAGTTATCATCATTGTTTTGCTTATATTACAATGATATTTGCACAAAATTAAGTAATTACCGGGGGTATGATTTTCAACAACTTTCACTCTAGGGTCAAAATAGTTACCGTAGTATTTGTATGTGAGTTATCGGCTCTATTATGCCTATATTACCATCATATTTACATAGAAGTTACCGGGGTTTGTTTTTAGAATAATTTTTTCCCCAGTCAAAAGTTACCACGGGTGTTTGTTATATTATCAGCTCGTGCGTAAATTACTGTGTTATTTACACAAAATTGATGTGTATATTATCATGTTGTTTAGACAGTAGTTATCGGGATATGTTTCAATAAAAAAATTCCCGGGTCAAAGTTACCATGGTATTTGTATGTAAATTCACACTACGATGTATAAATTATCGTGCTATTTACCCATAAGTTATCACGGTGTTTGCATCGTAATTTACTAGGTCTGCATGCGTCCAATACCATGCTATTTACACACAAGTTCCCGGGGTATGTTTTCAACAATTTTTTCCCTCGGGTCAAAGATTTACCGCGTGTTTGTGCGTAAATTTATCAAGCATGCGATGCGTAAAATACCGTACTATTTGTTCAGAAGTTACTAGATATATTCGAACATTTTTTTAGTTATGTCAGGTTAACCAGATTCAGGTGACAGTTTACATCTTTACCTAATAATAAAGGACGGAAGCTTTCATAGTTCTCCATAAGTCATTCAATTGTATCCATTAATTTTGTGTTACCCACAAAGATCAACGGCTGAGATTTAAAAGGAAAAAGTTTTTTTTTATTTACTCAAAAAACGAATCGTTGGTCTCCTTCCTTTCTATCACGAGGCAAGTTGCGGTGCCGGGACAGTCCCTGTCTCCTTTTTAATCCATTCCTCCCTCTTTATCCAGAAACATCCTCTGGTCCAATCCTTCCTGCACCTGTCGCTTGGTCGGACACAAACTCTCATCAAGCTCGCACGCGACCATGGGTGTCCGGTAGGTCGGTGCTTCCCTAGGCTCTCTCCCATAAATACGGCACCCGAGATGAGATGGAGAAGCTGAAGACGGAGCAGCCAGACGATCAGGCGTAAGCCGAGGATGCTCCCACAGGCAATTCATCTGGGTAGTGTATCTCGCTGAGGCCAACGGCGGCAACAGCCGAGGCGCGTCGTTGGGATACCTTTTTCCTCCACTGAACCCATATCATGGCAGCATACTCGGTGTCTGCGTGCTGTTGCTCCGTCGCCTGTCGGCAGAAGGATATGGCCGGCATTGCCCCCATCTTCAAATCCCCTAGCCGCTCGATCTCATCCGCCGGCGCTGGGTGCCCGCACCAGATTTGTGCTCCCTATATCGGCCGACCCAGGGCTGCTGCTCCCAGCCCCGGATCTGCTCCTCCTCGCCACCTGCAACCCGTGGCTCCGATGACCCACGACAGGGGATGACGACCCAGGGTGACAGAGGATGACGACCCATGGTTGCTCCTTCCAATCACCACCATGGACCAACCACTCCAACGACCCACGGCCGGGGACGACCACCCATAGATGCAACTCCCCAGCCCCGGTCTCCTCTGCTCCTCCATCCTGTCCATCCCAGCCAACGCCAGAGGCCTCCTCCGCTGCCTCCTCCGACTCATTCCACCGCCCGTGCAGCTGCTTCTGAGGCTGCAGCACCCTTCATACGAGGCCGCTATGGTGCCGCCTCCGCTGGCCAGGTGATAAGGCCCAAGTCCAAGGCGCCAGTAAGTACACCAACCTTCGATTAATGTCTATCATGCACTGATTACTTGATTAGTGACCTGAAAAAAGCAGGGTGATTTGAGCTAGCACAAAAGCCCACTGAAGAGACTAAAAGTGCTTCTTAATTGTTAGGCCTTCAAAGTTTCAAGTAGAAGCCCAAAAGAAGAAGGATCAAGAACATCCGGTAAGAAGCCCGTGAGTTAGTACATACACGTATGATTCCTTCACATGTGTAATGGACTGGTACATAGTTTCAGATTTCTAATGGATACTGGTGCTGTTGCTTGACATCTTTCGAGGGTCTACATTATGATGGTTATGAAGATTCAAGAATGATCTCAGTGCTACAAGTCTGAATGACATGCCATGACTGCAGTCCGTCGTTGATTTGCCTTTGAAGTGGTGTAGACACCCAATTCAGCAGCAACTGCAGAAAAATTCCAAAAATACGTGATGCACTACTGGACTATCATGTGGATAATGACTCTTATTGGAAAGAGTGACGTCTTTTCTCTTAACTTATGGGTGTTAAATTTCAGCATTTTCCATTGCTCTTCAGTGCACTAAAGAATAGTGAAATCCTGGCTTTTGGTTCATTTTGTAGCCTATATGTGCAAGTTCCTCACTGTTTCAATCTGTAACGAGCAACTTTTTTTTATGACAGTGCAATCAAGGATGTGTTCGTTGATAAATTTACCTGTATTTGGTAGTGTAACATACACTTCAAAATAGTAGCATGGTCTTTGTATGGTTATTTCAATCAGCAATATTGCATTAGGGTCTTTGTTGGCTGTGCACATAGTGATGCTTACTACTGCTTTGAATTATTTGGATAGCGTCAGTTGTCGGACATGCATTGCAGAATCTCTGCAAATACTGAACTAGAGTTTTGTCTCATCGGATTAGTTATTTCATTGGTCTCCCCGTTGTCTCTGAATTGATCGTTTTTCGTCTCTGCATTATGTGTGGAGGAATGTGCCAATCACAGGAATGTGGTGGGTCAACGCGCCGTGGGTGGGTCCCAGTCCAAAAAAGTAAAATCCCAGCGGATAAGCTGCGCAATTTTTTCTGATGAAAAGAAGGAAAAGAAGGGATTAGCTGGTTGGATCGTTACATGCATCGTTCTGTTTGTTGTCTTCTTCACGTGGAAAAAACAAACAAACGAGGACACAAACTCCTCATCAATCAAAAAGAAAAAAAAATGGAAGGACAAGGGAGAGGCACCGTCGAGCCTGGATCACAACAAGGACAACGATCTCGACCTGAGCAACAAGAAGAGACCACGAGCAAATCATGGCCATGCACACCAAGATATACGAAGATCTGGCGGGTGAGGGAGACGTTGAGTTCAACGATGAGGCCAAAACGATTGACTTCAATGAGTAGAACCAAAACTATGGGTGCAGACGGACTTTAACGGCCTCAACACCGCTTGTCATAAGTGCAGCGGTGTGGGATGTGTCGTCGAATACATGAGTGATTCACCATTGTGAACTCAGCCGCCAACGACGAAGAGGAGGACCAGGAGGAGGACCACGATGCCGTTGAGGCAAACTAAAATGGGATAGGGGTTTGCAATGTCCAGTAAATAATCATCCTGGTACAGTTTTCGTCACTACAAGAGAAACAGACTGTAGAGACATTATCATGGGTTCCTAGAGACACTAGGTAATGTATCTACATACCTATAGATACACTTACTATAGTGCCTCACCAGATGCCTATATGTACAATGTCTCTATGATTTAGAGTCATTATGTCAAAAGACTCTACATGACATAAAGTCACTTCGTAGAGGCATAAGTTTATGTATCAACAAGTAGAGGCATCTCAAAGGGTCACCTCAAATGTGTATCTATATATTTGTAAAGGCGCTCTATTAAGTCACTAGACAATGTCTCAACCAATAGAGACAACTTTGTAGGGACAAAGTATTATGCCTTTAAAGAAACATAATGGCATTCCTATGGACATCAATTAATGCCTCTTAAAACTAATAAATGCATTTATAGAGGCATTCTCAGCCATCTCCATGTACACATTAGGCAATGAATTCTACAGATAGTAGGGACATTTGTAGAGGCGTTTACGAAGCATTTTGAGGTTCCCAAATAGACATTATTCAATGCCTTCAAAAATCTAGCAAAAGTCACTGGTCGAGAAATTCTATGTCTCAGTAAAGTATGTTCACTCTCTCAAAACAAAGCAAGAATATTTCCAGATCCAACACATTTCATTCCATAATAAAGTGATCAATAGGCTTAATGAAAAAAACTAGAGAAAATATGGAATGATCTTTCATGCGAGTGATTAGTACAGCAAAGTCTAATTCTGATGCAAATACAAATACCAATAACTAGAAACGATACTGGTAGTTCAAGTTTACATAAATGATAAAATACAACTAAACAAGCTCTCCATTGCTTGATATTCACGTCAGGTTGTAGGTTTTCCAACACACATGGACTAGCCTCGACTTTTCCCAAGTACGACAACTTCGTGTGACTGTTCTTGTCCTCTCCTTCATTGACTGTAATACTGAAACAAAACAGTGAGACTGTTAATTATGTATTCTAGTTAATGAATTTCAGGTTGTGTTGTCCAAAGATTTAAAAAGGAAGAAAACTAGAGTCCTGACACACTTCGAGTTATGCACTTGTATAGTATCTCCTAGTAAGCTATACTTGGCTTGCAAAAGCGAGTCAATTAAAACAAATCTTGTGGTACATATCAAATTTAACAATGTAAATTAATTCTGTCATGTGATATTAATGGCTGGGAATGCTAAGGGCTAGTTCTTTTGACGGCTTAAAAAATAAGCCGCCTACTTCCCAACTTTTTTCATAAGCTGCCCCCCTCATTCATTGAGGCTCCTGAACTAGTTATGCGATTACTAATCTAGAAGCCTCAAGAAATTTTGGGAGTGGCTTATTTTTTAAGCTGAGAGAGGCAGCTTATTTTTTAAGCCGCCCAAAAGCACTCACCCTAATACTAGTTAGCAAAAAGGTTTGCATCTAAACTATCAAAAGACAATTTGAATGGACCACGGTGCATATGCTAGTCAATGTATAGTTGCCTGAACTATGTGTGCAAGCATCAGGAGAAAAGCAGTACCAACAAGAAGGGCGTTGATTCAAGTAGTTCAAGTGATTAAAGTTTAATATGTATTGGTGTCTTTCGAGTATTTCATTATAATTACATTTCAGCTACACCGATCTCTATGAATTGCTCAATCCAACTGACACCTTAGCACTGTGAGCCTGAGAATATTGTTTTGTACTCCAAGAAGTTTACACATGTAAAACATGGTTACTTAGTTTTGACACTTTATTTGGAGTATTATTTCAGTTCTTGAAGTTGGTAGCCTCCATAGACCATACAAGCATATGACTTTGTATAATGTTGATTTCTCATCCTTAAATAAATTGGATGTTGTAGATCTCAACTACAAAATTAGGGGAACAACTAATGTGAATGAAAACTTATAAATGGTCAAGAACAACACACCGTGTATATATACAGTTTACTAGCATACAAGTTCTTGTGACAATAATGCTTACTGAATCTAACAAGGAAGCTACTGGATTTTTTTACTTCCATCATTTACTGTTGTATATAATATACCAGTTTCATTGTTAAGAAACTTGAAATAAAGAAAATTACCTCTATAGGATCATCAAACTGAGACAGAGGTAGTTGGCTCAGTTTTCTTTAAGCTTTTTAACCTGTAAGGATAGAAGTAAAAACTGTGACAACTAGTACACATGTAATTCAATGACTTTGCAACTAACCATTAGATTTTTGAAGTAAACAGTAATAAGAATCTACCATTGGAACTTACATGAGTACGTGGCCAAGCAATACAATGACCAATAGCATCTTCCACAGTTTGAAAATTTCCATATGGCCGCGGTAATCTTTCACTCCCAAGATGACTAACTTCTTGAACCATGATTCCATAAAACGCAGAGCCAAGCATATCCCCTCCAACCATATATGCATTGTCCTTACTATGTATTATTCCTTTAGCAACCGCCATGCGTCGATTTCTTGAGTTCATTGAGAGCAAAAAAACAGTTCCATGTTTCTGTGAAATAAATGAAACAATTACGGCCCTGTTTGACAGCAAACTATTTTCTAAGTATTCCAGCCATACCATAGTCTTTTTAAATATCATGGTTTTAATTACCGTGTGGTATTTGGCTACCCAAGAAAACTGTAGTATTAATACCACATTTTTTCTAAAACCATGGTATTTTCTGTCTAATAAAAGGAATTCTTGACCTCTTTTTAAAAAAAATAGCATAAAAAATAAAGCGAGTCCATCACCCGTCCAGATCTTCTTCACTAATTATTCGCAACAAGAGTACTCTTCGCAACAGCCCTGATCCTTATACACGGTCATTAATCCATATCTTCTTTGCTAATTACTCGCAACAGCCCGCATCATTGTGCATGGTCTTTATTCGTTCAAGCGGCTAGCTAGCTAGTTTGCATGGCTGTTTAGTTTATGCATGGTTGTTTTTCTTGCATGCGGGGCTAACTAGCGACTATACGTCGTTTGCATTCAATGCCTTTGTAGTTTCTTTGTGCATGCAGCTATATAGCTACTAAAGTTTTCATGCCAGTAATTTTTCATCCCTGCACATGGATGTGCCAAACAGATCCTCTGCATGATTGATACTGCAAAATCCTTTGATATATGAAAACCGTGGTATCCTATACTAACAGGTTAAAACACTAGTTTTTCAATACTTAGGTATTTCCAGTACTTTGTAGTCAAACACAGCCTACACCGAACAATTGCGATAAATATCTAACAGTAAGACTTGTATACCTTTTGTGAAGCCTGATCTTTCATTAATTCCTTTGTTTTGGATGCCTATAGAAGATCAAACAAAATGAAATAATGTAAGTTATTAGCACCATGATGACAGAGAAATATGGAATTCTGACATGTGTGTTAGGACTTAGGAAAGAACCTCTTCAAATATATGATTATGTGCTGAAGATGATTTCACACAATGTCCCTTATCTTTAGCATGTGCAACATGTGCGCGCTGCAAATTTGGTCAAAGAAGTTTATATTGTGCATAATAACTATTATAGTGCACGAGGTGCAGTGGACCAAACTTGCAATCATATATGCCAGGTGAGCAGCATAATCTACATATAAGATCATGTAAAGAATGGAAGATAGATGAACTTAATACCAAACAAACCATAAATAATTGACATACTAGAATTAGTTAAGACATGCAATTGTGTATAACTTAAATAGAGAGATGAGAAACAACAATATAACCTTTGTACAGTTTAGTTCAGCTTGAACATTATCGTGGGATTCCACAACATTTTCAACCTTATACACGATGAAACCATTGGCTCTTTCTGCACTATTAATCTACAAGAGAGATAAGAAAATAATTCAAAGCGAAAAGATTAGGACACTATTCCTATTTACGAACAAAATAAGTATATCAATTTTATAGAAAGCATATTAATTAACCATAATATAAGGACAGAAATACCTGTTGTAAAGCTTGTCGCTTTGGCAATTCCTTCTCTTTAGATACCTATAGCAGACCAAGCAATAGTGGAAAATGATTCATGCATACATTAGCAAGGTGCAGCAGACAGGTCAAAAACTCAAAATAACCATGCTAGACTGAAAATGAAATTGGAGAAAATATAGATGGACTTCATGACCGCACCTTCATAATTTGTTCTTGGTGTGGTGAAGATGAGTTCGCGCGATGCTCTTTCGTCATGGTACCATATGCAGAATCTTCTACCTATAGTTAAGACAAAGTTTCAGGATATAAACAATAATTTAGCACATCAAGCTACAAATTATAATTAGCCTAACTTCAGTCTTGTACATACTATTCAGCCTTGTACATACTAAAGGGCCATGAATAACTATCAGTACCTTAGATAGTAGATGAATAAAAAAATTAGGTATGCATTTACTAATCGTATAGACATTTTAAAGAAAACATCTACGATGAAACCTTTGGATCATTTTTTGATGATGCAATGTTGTCCATGGATTTCTCAATGTTGTCAACCTTGTACGAGGTAACACCAGTAGAAACTGTAGGAGTATTATCCTATGAAAAGACAAACACAATTTTTATAGAGACAAAATAAGTGAAGTAAATGGATAAAAAGAGTGATATATCGGGGTACTAACATCATTTTCAGTAATCACTCCATTGTTCACCATACTAATATTTTCATCTGGAAATTTCTTTGCCATTAAAGCACACATTCTCTGTGAAAGTTCAGTATAAAAATTTAAATTGCTTTTCATAGATGCAAGTTCCTCTTCAAGCCTTGCTTCCCTTGCTGATTTTTCACCAGAAGTTGAACCTTCGTAAGCCCTAGCATTGCCCCAATATGTCTCATCATAATAACCACCAACTGTCAACTTTTTAGCTATTACATCATCAAAAACTTGGTCAAGATCTCTTGCTGAAAGGTTCCCTCTTTTCCTTTTCTTAAGTAGTTTTAACTTGAGATGGGCTTTATCCTTAAATAAAAATCAAGGATCAAGGATCAATAGGTATACAAAATTAGATGGCTAACATAGTATCAAATGTGGAAGAGAAGAATACCATCAGTTTTTGCACATTCTTATTTGCATAACTTCCATTCTTTTTCTTATGAGCTTCATCCCATAGATCAATTTTACTAACAGGTTGTTTCATCTTGTCTTCCTGCAGAATGTGATAAAGCTTACTATTTGAAAAATATTGAACTGATATAATGTCAAAAAAGTAATATATGACCATCTCTTTTCTTAGTCTTGGATGACTTTTCCTTCCCATGGTATGTGGATGCTTTTGCTGCTTTGCAGATTCAGAGTTCCTCATACATGTTTTCTGGACAAACAAATCCAGTTAGTGATAATACAAAACAAATTTTGTTTTATTCACATAGACGTAAGAAAACCATATACGTAACTAAGTGTTGCTCCTGGCACCAAATTCCAAGTAGTCCAATCCATTGATGTTCATTGACACCAGGAGGCACATCTTTCTTAATTTCCTCGAGTGACCTCTCTTTTGGATTGTAATACTTGTTCCTCAAGAAGGACTTGTACGCTCTCCACCGTTTGTTGACAACCTTCAAGATCCAGTGTCGTGTACGATCTGCTGTTTGCTCAGGGTACACAAATTTTGTCTAACACAGACACAAGTTAGTACTAATACACTCTATTTAAAGGATACCTTGTTTCAGATAAGTTGTACCTTGACATATTCGATGAGTGATTCCTTGGGTCTACGCAATAACTTGTTGTCCCATCTTGCTATGTTTAATGGAGCATACGAGGATTTCTTTGCCAAATCCCCTAAGAACGAACCAAGAAGTCCACCTGACCTTTGGTTGGGAACACCATTTTTATCTGTCTCCACAATTACCTTTGCATCCTTCACGTGCATCAAATTTGATACTTGAAAGCGCCCCATCACCTCTCGCACAAGTCCGTTGGGCCCTGCATGCTCAAGGGTATGATGCAAGCACTTGTTGACCAATAACAAGTGAAAATATGTCACCAGAAAGAAGAACGTACAAATTAATTTTATGGGTTTTGGAGCAATGTCAGGAAGTGTAGCGTCATTAAGGTCTAGAGAATCCTGCAAGTTCTCATCTTGCTCCTCATTTTCTGAGAGTTCTAGCTCATCCTGTATAGTCTCCTCATCTTCCTCTTCGGTTTCTGTGAGTTCCATATTCCCATCATCTTGTGGCATATAATCTTCATCTTCAGATTCATGTCTCATGTCTTGCAGTCTCATAGGTCTCCTCGGTGTTTTCTATCAAGGCAGACAGTCAAACAAGAAAGCCATATAATAACTTACTCTTCCTGAATCTAGTTCAAATTACTTTACTACAGTGGCATTATCAATCATTAAAAAAATCCCTTTATTAAAACAAAATCTAACATGCTTTACGAGTATAGAATAATAGGACCAGACTAGCTAATTCTTTAACTAATTATTACATTTTGTATATGATATGATTAGCATGTAGGCATGGATATAAAATGAAATATGCATATGGAAGATGCTATAACAATATATTAAGCACTTGTGTAGTCGTACTGAAGGAACTATGCAAAAAAGAAGATAAACATACCAAGATCGCACCACGGTCCGCTGGATGCCTCTTCATAGCTTGTAACTCAGCATTTAATTCAACCCTCTCTGTCTCATGGTCATTTTGATGTGACGTCTCCATACCATTGCTTCTCTCACTATCTCCTCGATCTGCCCTGTTGTTTAAACTAGGAATATACTTTGCGACATACAAGCTCAACTTCCTTTCAGCTTCATGTTCACGTAGCATCCTAAGAACATCAGTTTCAGGCAGAAGTTCAACCATTCCTGTTTGGCCCTGGACATATCTTTTTATGTAGATATAGTCCATTCCAATATATCCGTATTCCTCAACAAGACTGACAATATTGTAGTAGCATATGTCACATCTCTTCATTGTTCTTGTAACAACCTTCTTACCAGACGAGGCATCCTTCATATGCAATGTCAATTCCCACATGACATCTCCCATCCTGTCAAAACCATATACTCACTTATTAATTATTTTCTTGGAGCCCACTAACAGTATCTATCTCACGAGTACACATGTATAGATGATTCATTTTTGGCAAGTGAACGACACATTGAATATGAGTAGGAAAAACAGAAGTACACTTATTAACTCTATATGCAGTTGAATATGAGTAGGAAAAATAGAAGTACATTGCAGCACGGCTATAACTAATCTAAGCTATGAATGAATAAACAATAAATCACCACAATGGAAACTACTTATATATGCAGTCTTACATGAAGGTAAAAAAGGTACTGATGCATATAAGAATAACATGATGCTCTGAACCAATGATATGGCAATGCTAGCCAAATGGATATAAATTATCATGAAGAGTATGATGAAATCAAGAAACATCTCAATGGAGTGTTTGTCCCACATTTCCAGATTATACATCTGCAGGTTTAGAACAAGCTGTATTTTTTATGAAAATGCATAAACATTTAGCATTGCTTCAAACTAGTCCAGAGCTGATTTACATGTAGGGAAGCCGGAAGCAAACTGCACCCAGTTACTGAATACATTAGATTTACAGGCACTAGTATTTAACATAACTTAGAAGAACTATTGTCCAGCAAAACTAAACATGTATTCTTTTATGTTAGATGTATAACTAGCTTCTAAAGAATGTAGATACTACAGACTCTCTTGCAGTATTCACGTGGATTCTAGGAAGTCCTTTTGTAACTGAAAACTGTACAATGGTTTCAAATCTTGCATGAAATAAGAATTCCAAAGATTGCTACTCCTTAAAGGTATATGCAGTGGCAAATTAAAATTAAAAATGATGTATACATCAGAAACTAATATTACAATGTAGGGATATTCGCGGTCCACCCATCAGCGAAAATAATTAGTCAATACCCAGGTAAACATTCATTGGGTGGAATCTGTAAATCAACAATCAAACTCCAATGTTGTTTAGAAAGGCAATGTATTTTCTTTTGTTGAAGAACAGAAGAAGTACAAACAAGTCACATATAATCGAATTGATTGGTGGAACTTGAAATTACCTATGTTTCTGTGGAGATGCAGCTTCAAAAGACAAAAGCAGTGGTACCTCAGGGGATCGAGGAAGATGATTTAACCCAAAGAAATAGGTTAGGGGGAGATGCTCCGACAGTTGCAAGAGTGGAGAAGTTGTAGCACTGAATATAGAGGATCTGTCAACGGAGATGGGATTGGTGACGAGGGCATTCCTGCAGCAGCAGTGCTAGATGGATTGGTGTGCTCTGATCTCCATCAAGCAGAGTCTTTTTGTGAGGGAAGGGGGACGACTTAAAAGTTATAGAGGATTGTTGGCGGCTAATTATGCGTAGCATGACGCTAGTGGGTCGTGCGGCCAACGAGGGAAACCAAAAAATTGGTCGATTTTAGCGCCATATGTTGGCGCCCAACTTTTAGCGCAGTTTTGGACTGTAAGCACTATCGAGTAGAGTTGGAGGGGAGGTTATGGATGTGGTGGAGCTTGTTCTTCGGATCTGAGATTACAAGACAGATAGGGGAGAGTGAGTTTTTCGTTTTCTTTTTTTAGACGGGGACTTACTTGTGGCTGGGCTGACAAGCCCGTTTTGGACAGAAGCAGCCCAGTTCGGATACCTCGTCGCACAATCCAGATGTTTCCAGCACAACCGGCGGCGGTGGCGGCGCCGGCGCCATGACTCTCAGGCTTCGACAGCGGACGGCGGCCTTGCTGGCGGCAACTGGTCCTGCTACAATGGCATCCCACGACGGTGGACTCCCCTGGCAGGTCTCGGACTTGCGCCGGAGCAGCTCGTCGCCCCGCGTCGGCCCCCGGAAGCAGCTTGGCGTACAGGCGCAGCACCGGGTGTGTCCAGGAACCAGGCAGCGCAGGAGCTGCGCGGCAGGGGCACCAACTATGGGAGATCCAGGCAGCGATAGGTGGCGGCGGGCGAGGAGATGGGCGGCGGCAGGATTGATGGGCGGTGGCGAAACGAGTACGTTTGGTGGAGATTGGAGATGGGATTTTTTTTTTTTGGGTACGAGATGAGAAATTCACGGAGAATGACCGCGTCAGGCCTCTGGTCGAGTGCGTCGAACCCTTGTTTTGACTTAAGCTATTTTTTTTTTTGAGAATCGACTTAAGCTGTTCATACGTGTATGTACAACTATTTTGTATCTCCAGGTTTTTTCTTTTTCGTGACGGTTGTATCTCCAAGTTAAAGAAAAATTGTATCAATAATAACAAAAAGAAAAAAGTCCATTTTACTCCCCTGAACAAAGTGGGTGGTTCACTTTACCCCCTGATCTATTTTTTGGCTCCTTCTAGACCCCAAACAAAACCAAACCGGACATAACACCCCCCCGGCTGGTTTGTCTCCAGTCGATGCTGATGTGGCACAGTCAATGGCGATTTTGACCAGGGTGGGGCCTACTTGTCAGGTTGGACTGTTATAGAGCTGCCGTTACCGTTTCGATCTGGAACAGAAATTCCCCACTTCCCAGTCCAAATCCCTAACCCTATTCTCCATGAGCGGCGGCAGCGTTAGCTCCAGCACCGTGTGGCCGGACGGCGTGAGCGCCGCCGGTGATGGAGGCGCGGTCCCGATCGTCGCAGCAGCCCAGGCGAGGCGTAGCTTGCTGGACCGGCGGTTCCCGCAGGAGGTGTGGCGGCGAGGAGAGCCGGAGCTCCGTCGAGAGGCGAGCCATGTGCTGATCTCGCGCACTCCGGCCATGGATGCGCTGGAGCTGCGCTTCGGGCGGTACGTGCTTCTGGCGACTGCGGTCGGAGATGGCGAGCAGACAGTGACGCCGGCAGCCATGCTGGCGACCTTGCAGCAGCGTTGCGGGGTGGTGCCGTCCGAGGTGGTCATCGAGGTCACGTGCCCACCACACGACCTGTGGCTGACCTTCTCGACGGAGGAGAAGTGCACTGATGTGCTCATTTCGTCAATGAAGATCAAGTGTTGCCGCCGTTGGATTCAGTTTTCGCGTTGGAGCAGAATGGTTCGTGCTCAGCCAGGTGCTCTGGAGTACAAGAGCAAGCTCGGCTTCGAAGGCCTCCCTAACCAGGCCTGGACGACCGCGTCCGTGAAAGATGTTCTCAAGCAGCTGGGTGGCGAGCTGATCGAGATCCTGCCGCCGGCAAGCCGCCGCGAGCTCGAGGTAATGGCTTGGCTTCGTGACCCTTTCTATCTTGGCAAGGTGGTGACAGTGGAGATACCTGAGCCGAAGCTGACAAACAAGCCACCCGAGTCCATGGATGAGTATGAAGCAATGCAGTTTCAATTGGGTGACTACGGACCGTCGTCGCCGACGAAGAAGAACACCATTCTGTATTCTGTCATTTGCCACATGAAGGAGGTTGTTGATCGTGGTCCTCTGCTTGTTGAAGGACTGCCTGCTGAGTGGCTGCCAGGAGAAGGCGAGGACCTGACTCGCAAGCATATCTTCAAGACTGTGCTGGGCAAGATCGATGGCACTGACGGTGCTGAAGCTGTTTGAGTTTGTATCCTGTTATTTGGCACTTTGGCACTTGGTTTGTAGTGTGTGTTAAGAATCTGTAGTGTTGTACTGTGTGTTAAGTTCTACTTTGTGCTGGTTGTTGTGGTGAAGCAACTGTACTGCTTGGTGTGTCCTAAATTTGTGTCAAAACTGTGCCAAATATTTGTGTAATGTCATGGTAGAAAGTCATGGTACTATGTTGTCTAGTGAAATGGTACAATTGTGAGCTACTTTGTTTGTGCAAAAAGAGAACATATTTTGCCAAGCTTCTATCAAAAGGAAATTTCTTTCAAAAGAGAACATAGTAAACAGTAGCATTGTGCAACTTAACACACATTCTGCAACTTAACAGTAACAAACAGAAGTTCATCAAACACAAGTTCATCAAACTAGCACAACACCAGACTGTTAACAACAGAAAGTTTCCTGCTTAACCCCTCAGTTCATCAAACATGCTAATCCTTGTAGATTTCCTCCTTCTCTGACTAGAACTAGCAACATGACCCGTGGTCTGATTGGAACATGCTGCAATCCCTGGCTGAGTTGTCATAGGGACACGTGCGCGAGATTGCAACATGACCCGTGGTCTGATTGGAACATGGACCATGTTGCAATCTCAGGTCCGTGTAGGATGTGAGCATGGCATCGTGGGGTTGGCGACAGCTGGCTCGGCGTTGTCGTTCTTGAAGGCCGGGGTGGAGGTGTAATAGCGGTAAGCGGCCGGAGTCGGAGCCGGCCCGCCATAGAGGTCCTTGTCGATGCTACAGAGGAGACAACCATGGGCTCGCTTTTTGTATTAAAAATACTTTTCCAAGTTTCATGCTTATTTTCGCAAAATAATTGCCTCGCGCACCTAGGCCTAGTTTGATTTGCAAGATTTGCATAGAATTTTTTTGTAGGATTTTGATCATGTGAAAATTTTCCTGCGATGTTGTTTGATTGTTCCACCAGAAGCAATGCTACAGGAATTCGTTGTTCAGTTTCACAGAAAAAATAAATGAGGTCGACTTCTTGGAAAAATCCTGGCGGCAAGAAAACGCGCGCGTGGCAAAAATGCACCACTTCTTGAGAACGGCGTCGCAGACACCGGGCTCCATGTAGCCCGGTTTATCAAAAAAAAATCAAGATATATTTAAAAGTTTTGAAATATATTAAAAAAATATACGAATACATATGCATGGTAATCAAGTATGTAAAAAGTTTCATCAGGTAATTCGACTGTTTGCATGCTACACAAAAAAGATAAATATCTGACCCAAATACAACAAAGATAAAGCCCATTTTAATCTGTGTATTAGTCTTTTTTGTATACGTTACATGAGAGCATATGTGTTCGTGAAAATTTATACGTGTGTATTACAAATACACATCTGTGTATATATTTTTTTTCAGATTTTTTCAGTGTGTGAAAATAGTATTTTGGGTGAAAAAAAATACCGAGCTATGTGGAGCTCGGTCTCGTCAGCCATTTATCGCCGCTTCTTGCACTTTCCAGAGACAACACATGGCGAGAAATAAAAATAAAGAAAACCGCTTCATCCGGCTCCACGCCCGCACTCGTCCTCCTTCCCGGCCGCTCCGCTAGCTGCTCCTGCGCCGCCGTGTACTCGCGCTGTCCTTCTGCTCCACGGCAACGCGGCGCTCTGCTCCTAGTGCTGGCTAGCGCTTTATATCCAAGCAGGCCAGCCTGGTTCGTTTTATTTCTGAAGCTAGCTTTCCTTCTCTTCCTTGCCGTATATTACCTTGATTGCTTTGATTTGTTTGGTTGCCATGCGCCAATGGATTAGGGCTAGTATATTGTGGTCACGACTTTGATTTAATTTGTCACAGGGACCTCCAACCTTTGTAGATTTTATCAGATTTTGACATTGGGGATTTAGGGTTATCTAATTTTGGGTTCTCAACTTCTCATTGCATCAAAGAAATTGGGGGTTTTCTTTTTGGCAATTAAAACATCAAATTTTAAGGTTAAGACATGCTCCCAACCTATTTAGATCTGTATTATGTGCAGATGGCTGATCGAAGAGGCCAACTCAAGGGGTCAATTCAGTCTGAAATTGATGGTGAGCTGGAGGGTCTCATGAGGATATAGGTATTTTTCTGAAATATCTTGTGCTCAAGTTCATATATTTGCTCCGTGTTCGTTGGTTATCTGTATATAGTTCTTGTTAGTGTTTGGGTGTCCTGTTGCGATAGGGCGTCAGAGAGGCATCGAGGTGTGTGACCTTGTCTCGTCCGTAGGCAAGTGATGCATAAGCCTATGTCCTCGCCAACGGCGGGGGAGGATTGAGCAGGGCTTGGCTCTCCTGTAATTGACAACCTTGAAGCTCTACGGGCAAGGTTGTGACTTCTCTTCGTACAAGGGATTTTGAGATCGTTAGTGAATTTGCAGGTAGGAAATTGGTTTGCACAGAATTAGTTGATGTGGAAATGCCTCCTACTGTAGTAATCACTTGACTCCTAGTAACTTGTTCACAGGTACATACTTAACTAGAACTTTCTGGATGAGGGAAATGTGAGAACACAAATCAATCGCTCGGGCGGTGTACGGGTATTTATACTAGCCACCTATGACCTTACTACTAGAATGTTCATTTTTAGTACTCACAATAAGAAGTATGACACTGACTGTCAATGGTGCGTTCATGCAGGTAGGGATATCAAATGGTGAAACAATATACTAGAAAAGCATGGTAGCTTTCCAGCCAACAACAACTGTTGGGGTAAGCCATTTCCACACAGCGAACTTCCAACTGATAAAAAATGTATTGTCCTTCTCTATTTCTCATATCAATTGCACTTTCCGAAACCACTGTATCCAGTTCGATTTGTCATATACTTGAAGGAAATGCAAGTATCTCATGAAAGTTCCACTTATGCATACTATTATCTCTGTACAAAAACTTCAAATAAGGCAATATAAGTAAATAAAACATGAATTTCACAGTAAATGTCAATATGGTGCAGGATCTTATTCCCATCTGACACCCGACACTTCTAAACTGCACTATTCTAAGATGATTCCGCACCCATGTCAAATAGATCTCTTGGCCTGAATTGCCTCACCACATGCCATTCTTCAGTTTTTCCGTCTTCGACATAAAACATTTGTTCAGCTTGAGAAGAAAAAACAAATGGTTCATGTTCTAGTTCTTCTCCTGTGTGTATCACTCGAGAAAAGTTTACAAGAGTGAATCCAAATTCATCTGTTTGTAGACCTGCATGGTGGTGTACATCATACCACTCACATTTAAAGAGCACAACCTTGTACTGGTCTTCGTATGATATCTCTATTATATCAGACAATCTGCCATAGTAGTTAATGCCCTTGTCTGACCTGATTAACACTCCACTATTTTGTGTCTTGCGTCCTTTCTCGCGATTAATAGTGTGGAACCGACACCCATTGATTACAAAACCACTGTAGCGCAGCCCACACTTGTTTGGCTTTCTAGCTAGTGCACGCACCTTCTTGCTTAAATTAGGTCCGTCATCGAATAGCACCTATAACACAACAATATTTTACCCATAGGACAATAAAATTTGTGATGCTAAGTGAATTGCGATGTACCTTTTGCTCTAACCAATCAGCAAAGTGTTTATTAATAAACTGCTCCTCATCATGTGACGTCAGATCTCGTGGGAGGTCTTCTTTACTTTTCTCCATGTCTAGGAATTCTCTACAGAAGTAAGATCGATTACTATTAGTTTGATTTTTGTGAAAAGTAACTACTTGGCATTAATCAAATTGCACAAATTAAAAATAATAGACTTTATTATTCTCACGTACCTTCTTAGATCGGCGAGTTCATCACAATGTCACAGAACATAGCGATGTGCTTGAATGAGCGAGTGATCATCAAACTGGTACACACTGTCAATTTTTCCTATGGGTTCACCGGCACTCTCAAACATATATGAGTCTTGTATCTCGTCTGATGGATTAGGGTTTCTCTCTGGTCTTGTAAACCTCGTTGGTCCATCTATAAATCTTGAACAAAACGTCATACATTCATCAGCAATGTATTCTTCTGCGATAGATCCTTCTGGATGAGCTCGATTGCGCACAAATGCCTTAAGTCGGACAAAGCACCTAAACATAAATTGCACACACATGTGTAAGATAGAATCATGAACGGAACAAAATACAAAATAAAGAAGTACCAGATTACTTGCCTTTCTAGAGGATACATCCACCTATAATGTACTGGTCCCCCAAGCTTAACTTCATCCACTAAGTGCACCATTAAATGCACCATGATGGTAAAAAATGATGGAAGGAAGATTTTTTCCATGTTGCAAAGTGTCTGGACAATTCTCTTTTGTAGTTTGTCAAGCTCAGCGATACTTAATACTTTAGAGCACAAATTCTTGAAGAAATCAGCTAACTCACAAACAATGCTCATAACATCTTTGCTTGGATGACACGAGCGTAGTGCGGCTGGAAGTATATCCTCAATAAGAACATGACAATCATGACTTTTCAGGCCCTTTATTGTAAGCTCCTTCATATTGACACATCTTGATAAGAATGATGCATAACCATCTGGTGTTCTAAGTTTTTGAATAATAGAGCAGAGAACCTCCTTTTGTTCCTTAGTCATATTAAAGGGTGCAAGTGGCAGCTGTTCTTTACCTTTGTCATCTTCATCGGGATGGAGTGCAGCTCTAATTCCCATATCTACCAGATCAAGTCGAGCATTTCGATTATCTTTTGACTTAGAATCAATATTTAGCAGTGTCCCTATTAAATTATCACAAACATTTTTTCTATGTGCATCACATCGAGATTGTGCCGCAACAAGTTGTGCTCCCAGTATGGCAAGGAAAATAATATTGATTTCTTCTTCAGCCACTCCTTTGGCTCCTTTTTCTTCTTAGTTGAGCCTCCAGTTAACTTTCTCTTGCATGTTTCTCTTTTTCTTTTATTTTTACCTGTCTTGCTTTTCCCTTTGGCCTTAGATTTTTCTTTCTTTCCAGTACCCCCTTTCTTTGATGGGTCATCTTTTTTTCCATATACAAACACCCTTCCTTCCAACATTTTCAACACTGAACTCCCACTCATAGTTTTTGGTGCAAGTTCATTCTCCACAGTTCCATCAAACTTCTTCTTTTGCCGGCGATAGGAGTGGCCTTGTGGTAACCATCGACGATGGCCCATATAAGAAAATTTCTTCCCTTTCTTTAGGTAAACTGATCTTGTAGAATCCCCACAAGATGGACATGCATATCTCCCCCCTGTACTCCAGCCATATAAGTATGCTAATGCAGGAAAATCACTAAGTGTCCACAGCAATGCAGCCTTTAGAGGGAACTTTTTTTTAGTGGTACAATCAAATGTGTCCACACCTTTCCATAGTTGCAAGAGCTCTTCAACTAACGGCTGCAAATAGACATCTATATCATTCCCTAGACTACTGGGTCCTGGGATGATCATTGATAAAATTAAAGATGTTTCTTTCATGCAAATCCATGGAGGTAGGTTGTAAGGAATAAGCATCACTGGCCAAGTGCTATGCTTTGAGCTCATGTTTCTGAAAGGATTGAACCCATCACTAGTGATGCCAAGACGTATGTTGCGGCAATCCTTGGCAAAGTCAGGATAACGAGCATCTAAATCTTTCCATGCTTCTGCATCTGCTGGACATCGCAACAATCCATCTTTTGTACGGCCCTCTTCATGCCACCTCATATCATTTGATGTTTTATTAGTGGCATACAACCTCTGCAGCCTAGGTATCAGTGGAAAGTAGCGCAAAACCTTTGCGGGCTTTTTCTTATGCCTTGAATTTGTTTGTGTATCAACATTGTCTCCATCAGCCCAAAGGGAGCTATTACAGACATGGCAAGATTGTTGGTTAGCCCTCTCACCCCAGTATAGCATGCAATCTCTGGGACATGCATGAATTTTCTGGTAGCTAAGACCCAAACCACGAATGATTTTCTTTGCTTCATGGTAGTTCTTTGGTAGACTTGCATCTTCAGGAAAAGCATCAGATAATAAATCAAGTACTGATTTGAACGATGCTTGACTCCACCCATGTAAAACCTTTAAGTGAAATAACCTGACTAAGAAGGATAACTTTGAAAAAATTTGACATCCGTCATACAAGTTGGAGTCTGCATCCTTCAAGAAGCTTAAAAATGTTTCTTTTTTTCTGCTCCCATCTTGACCTTTAGCGGCAACATTCTCTTCTGCTGGTGATCTAGCCATTCTATCAGGGACCTCAAGTTGTTCATCATCTAAAGCTGCAAAGTTTTCTTCTTCATTGGAGAACACAAGTTTATCATCATCTGATATGCTATCCAGTGAATCATAATCTGGCATATTGAAAACAGCATTAAGGAGCCCTCGCGTGTCATCTAGTCTTCTAGAGTCATCCTGTCTTGGAACATGTGTATGGATATCTGAAATAGATGCATCGTTTGAGGCATGGAATACATCATCAAATACATCTTCCGATGACTGAAATTGCTCTCCATGGCAGATCCATGTTGTATATCCTTGTAGGATACCATGACATCTCAAATGGGTTTTTACTTCGTCGTAAGTTTGCATCCTCTTGTTTGCACAATTTACACACGGACATAGAATCTTGCCACCATCTCTTACATCATGGAACGCAAAAGAAAGGAACTGCTCAACACCATGTTTGTACTCTGCACTGGTTCTTAGTTTACTCATCCACCTCCTATCCATCATTTAATGCAAAAGCTGAAATGGAATAGCCAAAATGTCACTTATTTAATTTCTATTTAATGAACAATCATTAATGTTGAATAAAAAAGAAGTTAAAAAATACTCCCTCCGTTTGGAAATAGTTAACTTGGTTTGAGTTCCTCGTTTCAACGAAATATCTAATGTATGGTTTTCCATGGACTCAACCTTTGTATTCAAGTATTGTTTACTACCATCATACAGCTTGTTCAGCATCTTTCCTCAAACTGGCAGCTTCAAAATAGTGAACTTCATACCCCCAGTATTCTTTAATTAGCTTTTATGTAGTCTGAATTTCATTTTAAGTAATGGTATGTGAAAACAAATCATAAGACATAATTTTATTTGTGGAAGTTAAATTGTTGTAAGATCTGATGTCTAGCCACAATACAAACTTACATGAAAATAAAATAAAAACGTGCATTTTTACCCTATTGTACCTATGCATAATAAAAAGAGGGATTCAGAACTGTTTCACACGAAATGAGTCAAGTTCACTGATATTTAATTACTAAAGCATAAACTTTTGTACAAACATGATCATTAATGTTACTATATCATCATGTGTGAGTGAGTGGTCTTTCCACTCTTGTTTTTCCTGTGTCATTCCCATGATATTTGGACTATACTGCTGCTTAGTGTTTCTCTCGTGTGTACTTCACTTTGCGTGTTGCAGTTTAGGGCAGCATACTTACTTTATGTTTTTCTATATATTGCCCTTTCACAGATATGGCACATAATGGATCACGACATTGCAGAAAAAGCTAAATGCCTCAAGTAATTGTCCCTGAAGATTGTATCACTGGAGAAAACCTATATTGCCCTTTCACAGATATTCAAGTAACTAAAGTAAGAGTTAAGCCGACCATATATTTCAACAACTTCTACCTTTCCGGTGATGCTTTCTAGCATCTCAAACTTTCAGAGTAGAGTAATCTTGTTTTTAGTGTATCATGTGCTATTCATCACAAAACTCAATCGTGACATGTTGATGTGTTTTGCAGCCTTGTGTAAAGTCCAGTCAAACAACACAACTAAAATCTGATGTATAATATCAACACTGATACGAGATGAGAATCAAGAGAGATTAGTGTAGTGTGATGTGTTAACCTGCTAGTTCGTTGGCTGAAGCTATGAAGTAGGTTGCATCGTTGACTCCCGTACGAATCAGATCCAGATCCTGAGTGGCGGAGGAGGGAGATCAGAGGCAGATTGGCGTACGAGTCGGATCCAGATCGTGAGTGGCAGAGGAGGGAGATCAGAGGAAGATTGGCAGCGGCGGCGGCGGCAAGGGCACACAGAGGGAGGCGGCGGCGCCTAATCTGACCCACACATACTCTAATCATGCACGAACTAAAGTTGTTACGCTGCTCCAGGAGACAAGATCGGAGGCTTCTTTGCTAATCTTGACCTGGACGCTAGTGGGCTTTTAGTATTGGCTTCTTTTAATATTTTTTCATGTATACACGAGAGGCAGGGGGGCCAAGTATGGATGTATGTGTGACTGGTTGTGTACACTGGTTACAAGTATCGGTGTTTGGTGTCGTGAAAGGTGAATTGTTGATTTTCTTTACTTTGACTTGTTCATGTTAATTGGTTGGATATATTAGAATTAATAAACTTTCTGAATGTGCTTTGTTAAAAGTGAAATTACAGTTTATTAGAAAAAGGGCCCGTGCTTTGCAACGGGAGAAAAAAAATTCATAATCTTCGATGGCCATGATCATATTTTACTGCATCACGGAGATACACTATCACTCTTAATTTTATGAAATCATAAACTTTTTTTAAACTCGTGAAATATTTCATGAACACTTACAAATTTTTAAATATTTTCTTAAATCAAGAACATTTTTTGAATTCATGAACATTTTATACTATTAGTAAACATTTATAAAAAATGTGATTTTTTAACAGTTTTCTAGAATCGACGAACTTTTTAGAATGGGCGAAGATTGTTTTGAAAATTGGTTCAAAAATTTGAAAATCATGAACTTTTTTTGATTTAACGAACATTTTTTAAATGGATGACCATTTTTTTAATCAGCGAACAATTTATGAATGAATAAACTATTTTGTAAGTCATTAAGAGTTTTTTAATTTTTGGGATATTTTTCCATTCATGAATATTTTCTGAATTGGTGAAACTTTGTTCAATTTGATTAACACTTTTTAATACACGAAGTTATTAAAAAATCATGAACATTTTTTGATGTCCCGAAAATTTGTTTTCAAAGATTTGAATATTTATTGAATAAGCAAATATTTTTGGATAAGATTGCGAACATTTTTGAATCCACAAAAAAATTATGATTTACGAAACATTTTATTTCAAAATTCTCATTTTTTATTTTTTTATTTTTAAATCCCACATTGTTTAAAGTAAAAAATGAAAATAAAGGAAGAAGAAAAAATATATACAAAAATTAAAAAATAGGCCGTCTGGACATGGGCCGAACCAAATAGGAGGGTTGCGTCTTCAAATAGGGCGTAGAGCGCAGTTTAGGATGTACCTACTGCATGGGCCGGTCCAGACGGAGATTACCTTGCGTGAAATGTATTTTTATCACTTATAGATGGTATTGGTGGGTAATATTTTACAACTTTGAGGGCAATTTCAATGACGTATCACAAGAAGCAATAGCCCCTTTATTATTAGGTATAGATTCCCGCACAAAAAAATATTACAATTTATTTTGCTGGACTTTTTCAGAGGTTTCTTTGAAAATATAACGAAATGCATGGAGCAAAACAAAAATATGAAGAAGCTTAATCTTTCATCTTGCAAAGATCAATTCATCTTCAAAGATTGGCATATAACCTCTACAAAATGAATCATCCAGGGTGAAGCAGCTCATTCTGCAAGCGAGCACACACCATCATGTAGGGGCAAAACCACTCTTGCGGAGCAACCATTGCGGTAGGGGCGCCATTCTCTCGTTAAAGTCGGCGACTGTCTCGCCTCCTCTTTGAGGGCATCTTCCTGGGTGTTAAGAGATATAGTTTGACATCAAATAGCAACAACTATGTAGCAACTCCATGTAGTAGCAGCAACGACAATGGCAACTTCCACTCGCAGTGACCACCACTCCTGGATAATAGAAACATACAAGCGTCAAGGTATGACCGAAGGAGAAGGACACAAGGCACACCCAAATAATTCGCTTAATATGCTTCCGATTATAAAAGAGAAAATCTACTCGTAAAAAAATGAAGATTTTAACATATGTCCATCTCCTATATATGTCCATGCATAAGGAGGCATTTTGTTCTCCAAAGAAGGTCTTTTATAAAGGATTTTTCTTGTTCTTTTTTGCCCATGGTAGAATATATAACTTTTCTACATGAAGCTTTGCATGTATGGAAAAGACATAAATATGCACTAAAAAAGATTTTCTAAATTTTCTAAACATTTTTAATGAGTGTACAGTTCACGTACGATAGGATGCCGTCCCGGTAGCTAAAATATCAAGTTATTTTATAAAATGTCTCTCCGAGTGTCTTTACATAATCTAAAAGACATCATGAATAGTGTCTCTCGAGGTTGCCTCTATTGTGTTGAGCCATTATCTAAAATGACTCTTCGAGTGTCTTTACACTAGCGCTAGGAGACATCATGGAATAATGTCTCTACGTACATGTCTCTACTATTAAGGCATTGTCAAATGTCTCTTCTAGTATCTTTACCTAAATACTAAGAGACACAATATGGAGTGCCTCAATGTAGATGTCTCTACTGATGAGACACTCTCCATAATGTCTCCCTTAATGTCTTTACACCGTGGTTGGATTAGCTGCTAAGAGGCATAAGGGGGAGTGTCCCTAGGTATATGTCTCTATCGGATGTTTTTGGTGTAGTGCGTGAGGTGGTGTTCTGTTCTTTTCTTCTAATACATAGATAGAACAAAAGTCACATGAGTTGATTTTGTGCTCCTTGCTGCATGAGCACCCACTTAATTAAGATATTCAAGCTGTGAGGATTTTAATACATTATCAAAAATAAATAGGGATAATTATTGGAGCGATGAACATGAATGTTATGAAATATAACACAACTGCATGGTTTACGTGTTTGAAATTTAAAGTTTGTGTGGATGGGGATGGAAAGAAATGATGCAAGCGGGGTGTGCCATTAATAGAGTTGGCGAGCTTCAATTGGGTGGGTTGAGACAGTGACTTCATTTGCATGAGGATCCTAAAGGAATATATTAGACATTATTTATGTTGGGCCATAAGAATTTTTAATGTATATCCGGTTGGAAATGAGGGGTCTTAAGCCATGCTTATTACACTCGAGATGTGTGATTTCTTCTCCCGTTGCAACGCACGGGCATTTTTGCTAGTGTATACAAAAAGTTAGTATTGCGCACATGGAATTGATAGGTTAGTTGGTTAGCTAGTCCTTTTTAACCACCTAAAAGTCGTGAGGGTGTGAGTTCGAATTCCATCTCGCACCCATGCATTGTTTTTGCCTTAAAAATTAGTTGAGAAGCCATGTAACTAGCAACACACGCATAGAATTAGCATGGAATTAGGAGGCCCATTAATTACGTCATTTAACAGGCAGACGCAATGAATTAGGAGGATCATTGACGATAAAGGGTCTCCCCCGCTTTATATTATAGAGCATCCATCCGATACAACCAACTCGCTGGGGCCGCAGCACAAACAAGCCCAAAAGGAAAAACAAGAGAAAGAAAAGAGAAACAAATGCCGACACCAGTAGATCAACTAAGCGACGAAGACCGGCAACCGCTGCACCCTCCGGACAAGTACCACCGCGTTCCTAGCATTCCGGAGCGTCGCGTACCAAGCAACACCTTCAAGAAGGAATGCGACGGCGCCGCCGCTGTTGCCCGAACGAGTCCTACGGTTTCCCCCGGTCGCGGAGGGCAGTGGGGAAGGGGTATACCCGACGCCCTTCAGGAAGGTCCGGCGGCGCCCGCAGGCGTCACCGCGTCGGAGCCGGACGAACCGCCAGGGATTTCTCCTGACCCAAACAACCACCACCACCCCAGACTCTCCGTAATGCACCACCCAAACTGCCGCCCACCAGCCTGTGCCACCACGGTCACCGAACCAACATCGCCGTCTCACTGGGGCCGCCAACACGAGACCTGGAGGGAGGGAAAGGAGACAACGGCCACGGGGGCAATCGCAACTCGACCGGCGGGAGGGGACAACCTCCATCGCTCTCGCGAAGCCGACCAGACGCAGCGACAAGGACTTGCCAGGCCCCGACGGCCCAGCCGGACCCAAAGGGTCCGGACAGTCCCTGTCCCCACGCTGCAGCAAGCCGGCCAACGAAGCCAGCACCACCCGTAAACCACCGACGCCTCGCCACCACCAGGGAGCAACGCTGTCGCGCCGAGCCGCCGGCCCGCGCCAGCCCAGATCGGGCCCAAAAGGCCGAACCCACGGCCGCGTCGCCGCGTCAAGGGCACCAGTGGCCCATGGGATCGCCGCCACCGAGCAGCACCGCCGCCGTCAGGGGGCCCCCGCGCCCTCGAACGCGCGCGCGGGGAAGGAACGGCCCGCCGCCGCCAGCGCCGCGCAGGCAGGGCCCGGCGGACCAAGCCGGCGGCGGCGGGGGGAGAAGGACAGGGAGGGGGGCGGAGGAGAGGGGAGAAGTGGGGGGTTCGCCCGTCGCCCGCGGGGGGGGGGGGGGGGGGGGGGCGAGCGAGCGAACGGGGGCCGGTGGAAGGGGGGAGAGGGGGGCGGGACGGGCAAAGGCGCGCGCGCCGGAGGCCGGCGGCAGCGGGAGGAGGCTAGGGCGCCGGCGGCGGCGGCGGGAACCCTAGCAGGAGAGGGGCCGAGGGGAAGGGACGAGGGTTAGGAGGATCATTAATCAGGCTAATTAAGAGACCCGGAGAAAAATTCGCATTCTATACTTAAATCACGGCGGAATAAGGAGAAACGGAATCGCGGCCGTTTGATCCTCATCTGACGCTCAGGTCGTGCGGATCTGTTGCAGAATTCCGGACAGTAGGAATTTAGCTTTCTCGTATAGATATAGAGGTATAGATATAGATTGCTTAAAATCATGATTTTGCCTATTCCCCTAAAACGGATTTGCGGTACCGTACGGTATCAGGCGAAACAGATACCGCAAACCCGCATCACAAAATTTGGACCGAAACATTTAACTGTTTCCTATTCAGTCTACAACTTGGTTTGCGGTAACGGATTTGCGGTCCGTTTTATTGCGAACCGTATATTTTACGGGACAAGTTTTTGCACGAAAGAGTTGCGCTCTAACCCTGGCCAAGTCGCCACCATCGATCCCCAAATCCCTTCCCCCTCCACCCAACTCTAATCCCTAGTTAGCTAGCCGCTATGGCCCGTTCCATGGTTCTGCTCGACCGCGAGATTGATTTCACCCCCGACGAGGCGGCATCCAGCGGAGGCTGCGGAGATTCAATCCCGTACCCGTGGGGATTCTGGGAAGGAAGAGGACTACAAACCCGCAAAGCCATGAGTGATGAAGTCATCAAGTACCTGCGGACCTTCAAGGCCCGCGCAGTCGTCGGCAACCCGCCGGAACTCTCCTTCCTCCACATACTGGTGCCGCTGCAATCCCTCCCGCTCCCGCCGCCATTCATGGGCCTGGACTCGGGCCGCGTCTCCAGCACCGACAAGAACCTGGTCGCCCTTTACGCCGGCGGGTACCGCCCTGGCTCTAGTTTGCGGGGAGGCTATCTCATCTACGACGCCAAGAAGAACTCCCTCTCCGTGATCCCCCGTCTCCCCTCCGACGACTTGCATGGAGTCATGGGGCACCACTCGGCCGTCGTAATGTGCGACGCCATAGGGGAGGGCTACCTTCTTGCCGAGCTCGTCATGCCAGAATTCTCCCAAGCCGGGGTCTGGCTGTGGAGGTCGTCCGCCTCAGAATGGGCCTTGCTGTCCGGGGCCCATCCCCTTCCATCCAGCACCTTCTCCGTTGACTTGTGCTTCTCTTATCGGGGCTCTACCCTTTGCTGGGTGGATCTGCTCCAAGGCATGTTGCTCTGTGATCTGAACCAAGACTGCAACAAGTTCAGCTTTATTGAGTTGCCACCAGATTGTCCAACCTACGATGACGTGTATCGCCCAGACGAGTTACGTTCCATGGCCTGTGTTTGTGGCCGCATCAAGCTTGTCGCCTTGGATGAATCTGGATTGGAACTCACAGTCTGGACTCTGTTGACTGATCACTCAGACTGGATCAAAACCTCCAAGTACAATGTTGATCAAATCTGGGCAAACGTCAACTATCAGTCTACTGTTTTGAGACAGCTTATCCCGTCTCTTCCTGTCCTGAGCATCCATGAAGACGGGGTTGTCTACTTGGTCGTAAATGATGAAAGCATCGTGGACCGTCGACTAGAGCATAAAGGCCAGTATTTGCTTCGTGTTGACATGAAGAATAACGAGGTCCAGATCTCTCCACAGCCTACAAGGCGTATTTGTTCCCAACTCTTTGCCAGCGAGTTCAGTGCGTACCGACGGCATTTACAGGATCGACCGGTACTACCACCACCACTAAGCATAGTTTTATTTGCTTACTACTGTCATTTTATTTATATTTGCCATCACTGAACATGCTTTCATTTGTGTGCTACTGTAATTATGCTTAGGTTTTAAAATGATTAACATTCTAATGCTTGTTTATTACATCCAGTTTGCTTCATACTTGCTAATTGAAAAGGATATTTGGCCACATCCCCATGTTGAAGAGTAGATGTCCGATATTGATGCTCATCCGCAGTCATGATTCTGAAATCATTTTTTTACTACAAAATTACTCTGCCCCCTTGTCATATTAGGACATGCACATCATGATGACACTCTTTTTCATGTTTTAAGGCTGTTTTTTCTTCTTCCTTTTTTTTTGAAACCGAGCCAAAAGATTTGCCTCATATATTAATTAAGAGGGGAGAGAGTACAACTCATGGTAGTTACAACTTTGCTCGTCAGTCTTCTTCCTTTTTTACTTGATAGAGATAGTGTTATCATTAGCTTCACCTCTCCACTTTAAGATTTGATGACCTGGGCATTCGGTGAATATAGCAGCGTACCTGTAGTTCGTTTCTGAACTTGGAATTGCACGAGTCAAGTGCATTAAAAAATGAACATAGCAGATGAAGCATAATTTCAACCTAGAGCTGAACACTGAGAAGTGTCTGAATGGAAGATGTCAAAAGTACAAAAATGTACCTTTGGCACATATAGCTGCTTCAACAATTTTAATTCAGAGCATCCTGGACTGACCCTAGACATTGTATTGGTTTTGCCCAATTAATTAATATCCCTGCATATGTACTCACCCTTGCACTTATTCCTTTTTAAAATAATTGTTACGTAACCTGACATATGGTCATGTTAAAAGTATTATTTTTGATAGACATCTATGGGTTTTTTTTTTTTTGCCAGAGAGAGATAGAAGCAAGAGAGTTCGGTGCAAGTGGAAAGACGTTGAAGATTTGAGATGTTGGCAACATATCATGTGGAACTGGTACTTAAGTCCACTGGAGACACTTAATGTTATCATTATCTGATGTTAGTAGTTATAAACTGAATGGTGGGTAGTATGTGTTTTCACTCATTGCTTTATGTCTACTGAGTGGCTTGTTTCGGATTTGTAGTTGTGATTGTGTTGATTCTGGCTACAGGCATCATTGTCATTTTCCTGCATGAATCCTGCTGGTTTGCTTTAAGTCTGGTTGATTTAAAAGCAATTCTAGATGTTTGGAACTAATTGATGTCTCCTTGCTCTGCTGTTTGCTTGCCCATAATTTGACTGGTATTTCGACAGAAAAAGAATATACATTCTGGATTTTAAAGGCACTTAATTTGTAAGCTGTTGTGTGTTGCTAGACCTGAGGCATTGGCTCTTGGTGGGGCAATTTTGCCCTCTTTGTTAGATTCCTTTTGTGGCAGGCTGGGTTTCATGGACCTTTGGACTAGTGGTGAAGGATTGTTGCGTGGCATGATATGCTTGGGTACGTGGCTATTGCAGTCTTGAAAAACTGGTATGGCGAGGCCGCCCGTGCATGTGTCCCTTGTTCATTTTCGAGTTTCGACAGACGGGCAGCACGCAATCGAAGAAAGAAGAAACGACCCAGCATAGTTGTAATTTGTTGTTGGTCGTTGAGCGTGCCTTCTCTAAAAAGAAAAATCTTGTCTTAATGAAACAAAATATTTTCAAGCTTTTTTTTTACTATCAATACCATGATATATTTATAGTAGGGAATTGTACATGGTATAGATACATGAGCTAACTGCAGCAATTACAAAATAAAGTCTAAAAGAAACTAGCAAATCTTCAAAATATTTGTTTGATGGCGGCCGTAAAAATAATAAATAAATCTTTCAACACCGTCGGGAAGGAGATCCCGTCGTCGAACGAAGAGCTAGCAGAAGATTATTTATTGTAGGCGATGCCATTTTCAATGAAGAAGACCGCTACCAAGACCCTAAATCAATCTAATGAAATACTACTATTATTAAGAACTCCACTCATAGATGGCGTTCTCTATCCCTCCCAATGTCGGTGAGGCCGGTCAAAGGAGGGGGAACCGATCTATCTCCATCTCTCCCAATGCCGGCGAGGCCGGTCAAAGGAGGGGGAACCAATCTATCTCCATCTCTCCAAATGCCGGCGAGGCCGGTCAAAGGAGGGGGAACCGATCTATCTCCATCTCTCCCAATGCCGGTGAGGCCGGTCAAAGGAGGGGGAACCGATCTATCTCCATCTCTCCCAATGTCGGTGAGGCCGGTCAAAGGAGGGGGAACCGATCTATGGTGACGATCCCTCCCAATGCCGGTGAGGCCGGTCAAAGGAGGGGGAACCGGCGGACGCTAGGTTTATAGGAGGACCTCTTGAGCAAGGGAAGGAAACAGTGGACGGACGACCTTTTAAAATATTGTCAAGCTGAAAGTACTACGCATGAGGGAAAAACCAGCATCTTTCACTTGTTCGTGAATTTGCAGGCGTTGTACTTGTATATATACTTAGTGCAATCACATGAGAAGAAGCCGAGGAACGAACACATGATCACACCAAGCGTCGACTAGCCTTGTGCGCACGTGTCCAGCGCAAGCAGGGCACCTGCATCAGCCTATATCTATATCTATATACCTAATAATAAAGTCATTAGTGCTTCTTGTGGTACGTCACATAAATTACCCCTAAATTGCAAAGTATTACGATGCCACCTTCAGTGGTGTAGAGGAAGCGGGCATCGAGGCAGACCTGTTGGGCACGCCTGCGCGGCGAGGGGAGGCCGGTGGCCACGAAGACGACGAGGCGGCGGCGACCTTGTTCTCGGGCGCTCACACAACAGCGGATATGGGGCGAGAGGGGGGAAGCCGCGAGAGGGATTAGACGCGGGCGAAAACGAAGATGCCGAGGAGGGTCTTATCTTCGCTGGGAGGCTCGGATGGCCAGCGCGTGGCCGGTTACCATGGCGGATGGCCTCCACGCCCACCACTGCCTCCTGTAGTAGGAGGAAGGGGATGAGTGGGGGTGTGGGCTGGGCCAAATGTGCATTGTGCACACTTAAGCCCAGATGTACAGTAGATTTAAGTGTTTTTCTTTTTTTGTTTCCTGTCTTCTATTTTCTTTACTGTTTTGCATTTTGTACTTATATCAAATGATTTTTGTTGCAATTGATATTTAGCACATAAATCGTACACAACATTTTGAGCTAGCACACAAAGTTTGGAGGCAATCAGAGTTAATTCTATAATTATTTATTTTGAAAAGGCCATTTATTTGTTGTTGGACCACTTATTAATTTCCTAGGAATTTATTTGTGAGTCAAATGAAGTTGCTTTCCAACATGACTATGATCAGGGGAATTTATAGAATAATGTGAACATTTTAGTTTTGTTGTTTTAAGAAATAATAATTTGACTTGCTATTTGAAGTTGAATTTAACTTGAGTTTTAATCAAGTGGAAATTAAGCCTAGCAAAACATGGTGACATAGCATCATTAGGGTGAGATTACTCTAGCATGATTATCGGGGTGTTACAGTGCAACTATTTGTATATCAATTCTGAAAATTTAGGACAACGTGGGAAATTTGTATATCAATTATGTGTAAAAGTTTTAGAAAATTATCACGCTCCAGCAAATTATAGAATTTTCTGCACTAAGCGCAAAAGTTTCTGCTTTTTCACAGAATCAAATCAACTATCTTCCAAATCATCCTAAAGTTCTTACTTGACACAAGCACTAATTTAAAACACAAAAACACAACCAAAACAGAAGCGTAATTTTGTATTTCTTGGAAAACAGAAATAAAACAAAAAATTTAAAGATAAATATTGGGTTGCCTCCCAACTAGCGCTATCATTTTACGCCCCTAACTAGGCGTAATGCTTAGTTTCAAGTGTTGTCGTCCTTAGAATTTATTCCATAGGTGGCCCTCATAATAGATTCATATGGTAACTTAATTCTCTTTCTAGGGAAGTGTTCAATCCCCTTCCTTAACGGAAACTGAAATCTTATATTACCTTCTTTCATATCAATAATAGCACCAATAGTTTTTAAAAAGGTCTTCCAAGTATTATGGGGCAAGACGGATTGCAATCTATATCAAGCACAATGAAATCAACGGGCACATAATTTCTATTTTCAAGAATAAGTACATCATTTATTCTACCCAAAGGTTTCTTAATAGTTGAATCCGCTAAGTGCAAATTAAGAGAACATTCATCCAAATCATGAAGGCCTAGCACGTTACACAAAGATTTTGGTATAGTGGAAACGCTAGCACTCAAATCACATAAAGCATTGCACTCATATTTTTTAATCTTAATTTTAATGGTAGGTTCTCATTCATCATATAATTTCCTAGGTATTGAAACCTCCAATTCTAGATTTTCTTCTAAACCTTTCATCATAGCTTCTACAATATGTTTAGTAAAAGCCTTGTTTTGTTCGTAAGCATTTGGTGAATTAAGCATGGATTGCAACAAGGAAATACACTCAATTAAAGAACAATTATCATAATTAAAATCCTTGAAATCCAAAAGATTGGGCACATCACTAGTTAAAGTTTTGACCTCGCCAAGCCCACTTTTATCTGTTTTTTCATTAAGATCTTCACCCTCCAAATTATCGGGACGCCTTTTAGCTAAAGTTACTCTCCAGTCCCTTTTTCATCAAGTTTTATATCATTAAACAAAGATTCAATAGGAGTCACACCAATCATTTTAATCTCTTCATCATGATTATCACAAAAGCGGGGGTGAAAATGCTTTTTTAGCAATGCTCGCTTAGCTCGCATTCCAGCGGTTCTCTCCCTACTTTCATTAATAGATATTTGAATAAATTTCAGAGACTCATTGATATCAAGTTTGGGTGGCAATATTTTAATTTCAAGAGAATCAACCTCATGAGCAATTCTATCAACGTTCCTAGCCACATCATCAAACTTTTGCAATTTTCCTTCTATCATAGCATTGAAAATATTTTGGAAATTAATAAATTCTTTAATATTATTCTCAAGATCAGAGGGCATCCTATTATTACTACCATAAGAATTATTGTAGGAATTGCCATAATTATTAGAGGAATTTCCAGGAAGCACCTAGGATTAAAATTGCCTCTATACGCGTTGTTGTTGAAATTGTTTCTACCAACAAAATTCACATCTTTAGCATCATTATTTTTCTCAATCAAAGTAGATAAAGGAAAATCATTAGGATCAACATGAGCACTCTTACTAGCAACCAATTTCATAAGTTCATCCATCTTTTCACTCAAAGTATTAATTTCTTCGATAGCATGCACCATTTTACTAGTAGAAGATCTTTCCGTATGCCATTGAGAATAGTTTGTCATGATACTATCTAGGAGTTTTGTAGCTTATCCTAATGTGATTTCCATGAAGGTACCCCCCGCGGCGGATTCTAAAAGATTTCTAGATGCAAAGTTCAATCCCGCATAAAATTTTTGTATAATCATCCATAAACTTAAACCATGAGTAGGAAAATTCTTATCATCAATGTCATTCTCTCCCATGATTCTGCAACATGTTCATGATCAAGTTACTTAAAATTCATTATATCGTTCCTAAGAGAGATAATCCTAGCAGGAGGAAAATACTTGGAAATAAACGCATCCTTACCCTTATTCCATGAATCAATACTATTTTTAGGCAAGGATGAAAACCAAGTTTTAGCATGATCTCGTAATGAGAACGGAAATAATTTTAGTTTCACAATATCATTATGCACATCTTTTTTATTTTGCATGTCACACAATTCAATGAAAGTATTTAGATGGGATGCAGCATCTTCATTAGGACTACCAGAAAATTGTTCTTTCACAACAAGATTTAGCAAAGCAGCATTAATATCACAAGTCTCAGCACTAGTGGCGGGTGGAGCAATCGGAGTACTAATAAAATCATTATTATTAGTATTGGAAAAATCCCACGGCTTAGTATTTTCTTGAGTCGTTGTGACAAAGCAAGCAATCTAGCACACAAGCAAATAAAAGGCAAACAAAAATATTTTTGTATCTTTCCGTAAACGTTTTAGAAGTGGGGGAGATGAAAACGAGAGGAAAATGGCAAATAAAGTAAATGCAAGGAGATGAAAGTTTATGCGAGGTACTTGATAGATCTTGATGATACTCCCAGACAACGGCGCCAGAAATACTTCTTCCTACTTCTTGAGCTTGCGTTGGTTTTTTCCTTGAAGAGGAAAGGGTGATGCAGCAAAGTAGAGATAAGTATTTCCCTCAGTTTGAGAACCAAGGTATCAATCCAGTAGGGGAACCAAACAAGATCTCGTTAACAGCACCTACACACAAAAGAACAAATACTTGCACCCAACGCGATAAAGGGGTTGTCAATCCCTTCAACGATTACTTGCAAGGATTAAATCTGATAATGGTATATTGATAAATAAAAACACAAAATAAAATAAAGGAAAATAAATTGCAGCAAGGTATTTTTGTTTTTTATAGATGATAAAGAATAGACCCGGGGGGCATAGTTTTCACTAGAGGCTTCTCTCTCGATAGAAAGCATACGGTTGGTAAACAAATTAGTGTTGAACAGTTGATAGAAAAGCGCATAGTTATGACGATATCTAAGGCAATGATCATGTATATAGGCATCACCTCCGAGACAAGTAGACCGAAACGATTCTGCATCTACTACTATTACTCCACACATTGACCGCTATCCAGCATGCATCTAGAGTATTAAGTTCATAAAGAACGGAGTAACGCCTTAAGCAAGATGACATGATGTAGACAAAGTAAACTCACGCATGAATAAACCCCATCTTTTTATCCTTAATGGCAACAATACAAATATGTGCCATGTCCCTTTCTGTCACAGGGATTGAGCACCGCAAGATTGAACCCATTACAAAGCACATCTCCCATTGCAAGAAAAATCAATCTAGTTGGTCAAACCAAATCAATAGATCGGAGAGAAATACAAAGCTATAACAATCATGCATAAAAGAGTTCAAATTTGACTCAAATAATATTCATAGATAATCTGATCATAAACCCACAATTCATTGGATCTCAACAAACACACCGTAAAAGAAGATTACATCGAATAGATCTCCAAGAACATCAAGGAGAACATTGTATTGAAGATCAAAGAGAGAGAAGAAGACATCTAGCTACTAGCTATGGAGCCATAGGTTCGTGGTAAACTACTCACACATCATCGGAAGGGCAGCAAGGTTGATGTAGAAGCCCTCCGTGATCGAATTCCCCTCCGATAGAGTATCGGAAAAGGCCTCCAGATGGGATCTCGTCGGAACAGAAACTTGCGGCGGTGGAAAAAGTGGGTAGCTCTCTGTTGCTTTCCTGATTTTAGAGAATTTATAGAGGAGGAATTAGGTCAAACGGAGTGAAGGTGGGCCCATGAGGCCCCAGGGCGCGCCTGCCCCCCCTCCCCCCTGGGCGAGCCCTGGTGGCTCGTGGCCACCTCCTTCGTCTTATGGCCCTCTCCGAAGCTTCTAGTGTCTCTTATGTCCAGAAAAAAAAATCTCCAGAAAGTTTCATGGCATTTGGACTTCGTTTGGTACTGATATTCTGGATAACCAAAAACAGGCAAAAAGAGCAACTGGCACTGGGCACTAAGTTAATAGGTTAGTCCCAAAAAATGATATAAATAGCATATAAGTGCATAATAAACATCCAAGATTGATAATATAATAGCATGGAAAAATCAAAAATTATAGATACGTTGGAGACGTATTAGGTATCCACATGCAAGACATATATCTAGTGATCTCAAGTCCAATATTCAATCCAACATAAAGAAACATCAAAGTTTCTATCTATCGGAGAACATAAGATGAAATTGTTTATAGGGTACGAAACCACCTCAAAGTTATCCTTTCTGATCAATCTATTGAGCCATCCCTATAAGTGTCACAAACAGCCCTAGAGTTCGTACTAAAGTATCACCATATGATACGCATCAATCAACTATAATGTCACCTAGATACTCCAATGTCACCACAAGTATCCATTAGTTAATTATTCGATACACATCAAACAATTTCAGATTCATAATATTCAATCCAACACAAAGATCTTCAAGGAGAAAGACTCAATTCATCACAACAAGATAGGGAGGAAAGAACACCATATGATCCAACTATATTAACAAAGCTCATGGTACATCAAGATCATGCAAAATCAAGATCACGAGAGAGAGAGAGATCAAACACATAGCTATTGGTACATACCCTCAGCCCCGATGGTGAAGTACTCCCTCCTCATCATGGAGACCGCCGAGATGATGAAGATGGCCTTCGCTGATGATTTCCCCCTCCGACAGGGTACCGGAAAAGGGCTCCGGATGAGATCGCTTCGGAACAGAGGCTTGCGGCGGCGAAGCAGAAGTTCTAGGTTTATTTCTGGGGTTTTATATATTTATAGGAATTTTTAGCGTCAGTCTCACGTCAAGGGGGTCCACGAGGAAGTGACAAACTCGGTCGACCCTCCCCGCGCCGTGTGAGCTTGTCGTGTCCTCGTGGGTCTTCTGGTCCTCCCACGAAGCTTCGGGGTCCCTTATGTTCCCAAAAAAATCACCAAAAAGTTCCAGGCCAATCTGAGAACTTTTATTTCTGCACAAAAAAACACAATGGTAATTCTGCTGAAAACAGCGTCAGTCCGGGTTAGTTTCATTCAAATCATATAAAAGTGCACCAAAACCATATAAATTATTGTAAACATGGCATGAATACTTTAAAAATTATAGATACGTTGGAGATGTATCACGCGCCCAAGTGCCTTGTGGCCTACTCCTTCGCCTTCTGATCTCCTCCCGAAGCTTCTAGGGTCTCTCGTGTCCAGGAAAAAATCATCAAAAAGTTCGGGGCATTCGGACTTCGTTTGGTACAGTATTCCTGGAAAACCAAAAACAAGCAAAAAACAACAACTGACACTTGGCACTAGGTTAATAGGTTAGTGCCAAAAAATGATATAATATTGCATATAATTGCATATAAAACATCCAAGATTGATAATATAATAGCATGGAACAGTCAAAAATTATAGATACGTTGGAGGTGTATCAAGATGTTTCAGTAATCGTTAGTACTTGTAAAGTTGACAGGGTTTCAGAATTCCTGGCCTAGGAACGAACACTAGTCATGTTGGATTGTTGGTCATAGTGACATTGACCCAGATTACTACTGCAGGCCAGGTTTGTAGACAAATTTACTTGTCTTTGTTACTCATTCGATATGATATCCAATTATTCACTTAGATTAGTTGCAAACAATAAGTGCTAGCCCAACTTCTTGATTCAGATTTTGGACAGTCTCTTACTGCAGTTACGATTCTGCATACTTGTCCTAGTAAGCCCACGAGTAATGATTGATTCACTAGCTCGATGCTTGCCTTGTCATATTTGTTGTGAATATATTTTTGAATGGTGCATATTGAATGCACAAAAATTCTGGAGTTGAAATAAGTTTAAAAAATAAAATGCCTTTGTAACAGATGAGTTTTCGTCCGAAACCCTCATACTTCGAAGGAGATGGTCCAGTTTGTACACGAAGTGCATCCAGTTTTTACCGTAACCATCTCAACTTTTTAGCACATGCTATGTGTGTGTAATGATGATACCATGCCAAGTTTCAACCTTTTCAGAATTCATTTGTAGTGCTTTTCAATTTCAGGGTCATTTAGCTCAAAAAAATCATTAAATGCATGAAAAATAGCAAAAGAAGTTAGAAATGGTTGAAATTTGAGGATGTGTCTTTGAATGGTGCATATTGCATGCACAAAAAGTCTGGAGTTGAAATAAGTTTAAAAAAATGAAATGCCTTTGTAACAGATGAGTTTTCGTCCGAAACCCTCATACTTCGAAAGAGATGGTCCAGTTTGTACACGAAGTGCGTCCAATTTTTGCCGTAACCCTCTCAACTTTTTAGCACATGCTATGTGTGTGTAATGATGATACCATGCCAAGTTTCAACCTTTTCAGAATTCATTTGTAGTGCTTTTCAATTTCAGGGTCATTTAGCTCAAAAAAATCATTAAAAGCATGAAAAATAGCAAATGAAGTTAGAAATGGTTGAAATTTGAGGATGTGTCTTTGAATGGTGCATATTGAATGCACAAAAAGTCTGCAGTTGAAATAAGTTTAAAAAAATGAAATGCCTTTGTAACAGATGAGTTTTCGTCCGAAACCCTCATACTTCGAAGGAGATGGTCCAGTTTGTACACGAAGTGCGTCCAGTTTTTGCCGTAACCCTCTCAACTTTTTAGCACATGCTATGTGTGTGTAATGATGATACCATGCCAAGTTTCAACCTTTTCAGAATTCATTTGTAGTACTTTTCAATTTCAGGGTCATTTAGCTCAAAAAAATCATTAAAAGCATGAAAAATAGCAAATGAAGTTCGGAATGGTTGAAATTTGAGGATGTGTCTTTGAATGGTGCATATTGAGTGCACAAAAAGTCTGGAGTTGAAATAAGTTAAAAAAAATGAAATGCCTTTGTAACAGATGACTTTTCATCCGAAACCCTCATACTTTGAAGGAGATGGTCCAGTTTGTACACGAAGTGCGTCCAGTTTTTGTCGTAACCCTCTCAATCTTTTAGCACATGCTATGTGTGTGAAATGATGATGCCATGCCAAGTTTCAACCTTTTCAGAATTCATTTGTAGTGCTTTTCAATTTCAGGGTCATTTAGCTCAAAATAAATCATTAAATGCATGAAAAATAGCAAATGAAGATAGAAATGGTTGAAATTTGAGGATGTGTCTTTGAATGGTGCATATAGCATGCACAAAAAGTCTGGAGTTGAAAGAAGTTTAAAAAATGAAATACCTTTGTAACAGATGAGTTTTCGATTAAAACAGAATATGTTTTTGATTAAAACACCCATTTAAAATAACCTAAAAATTACCAAATTGAATATAAGGATAAAACACACTAATACTAAACAGCAGGAAAAAGAATCACTCAAAAATCTATTTTTAAAGTAAAGTTATTCACAAACTAGTGATTCACACAAATTTCAAAGAATTCAAATTTAAACTATTCAAATTTAAAAACTACTGGCACTAACAGAAACTTTATAATTTTTTTGACCTAAAGCAAAAAAGATTCACTCAAAAACTCTAAATATTGCCTGTTAGTAGAAACAAAAGTAAAAAAATAAAACCAAAAACAAAAAAAACTGGAAAAAAAATAAATTAAAAAAAAATGCCCGCCTACTAGGCCCACCACGGCCTGCATACGACTAGAAACCCAACTACTAGTTGGGCCAGGATGCAGGCCCTCGGGGCAAGTAGGCCCCACAGGGCAGTGACAGGTTCGTTAGGCCCACACAGGCCTGCTTTAGAGAGGAGCTCGAGAGGGTGAACGCAGGCGGGCTTAGAAACAGGTCGGAGCGGCTCTCGCTTGGCGAGGTGGGACTAAACTCCCAGCGCCCCTCGCTGTGCCAGCACGAGACCTTTAGTCCCGGTTGGTGGCTCCAACCGGGACTAAAGGCCCCCCTTTAGTCCCGGTTGGAGCCACCAACCGGGACTAAAGGTCTGGGCTTCCCGCCGCTCGGCCTGGTGAAATTCACCTTTAGTCCCGATTGGTGGCTCCAACCGGGACTAAAGGGGGGCCTTTAGTCCCAGTTGGAGCCACCAACCGGAACTAAAGGGTTTCGTATATATACACACACTTGGAAAATTTCCCCCAAATCGCTCACTCTCTCGACGACGCCGAAACGCCGCCAGGCTGCTGCGCCGGAGATCGCCGTCGCCTCGCCTCGCCTCGTCGTCGCCGTCGACGTCGCCTCGATCGACCTCGCCGGCCCCTCTCCTCCCTCGACCTCGCCGTCGCCGTCGCCGTCGCCTCGCCTCGCCGTCTCCATCGCCGTCGCGCGCCTCGACCTCGCCCGCCCATCTCCCTCCCTCGACCTCACCATCGCCGTCGCCGTCGCCGTCGCCTCGACCACGCTGTGAGCCCCTCTCCTCCCTCGACCTCGCCGGTGCAAACACACACACACACACACACACACACACACACACACACACAACACACACACACACACACACACACACACACACACACTAGATTGTTTATTTTTTCACTAGCTAGTTTTTTTTCTGTTTTTTAGTTTTTTATACTTTTAATGTTGTATCATGTATAGTATAGAAAAAATTTGCATAGGAAAAATTTTGAACATAGGGTGAAATTTTGACCAAGCATAGAAAAAAGTTGACCATATGTATAGCATAGAAAAAAGTTGCATAGAAAAAAGTTGACCATGTATTAAAAATATTTTAATGTTGTATCTTAAAAATATTTGCAAAAGTTTGTCATGTATTTGCAAAATCAAGTGAACAAGAATTGCAAAAATCATAATCAAGCATTTAAAAAATGTTAAATTTGCATAGAAACATTTTTGGCGTCGACGATGCCCGGCCCGCATCCTCGTCGTCGACTCGGTGGCGACAACCTGCTTGAGAGGCGCCATGTCCGGGAATGGGCTCCGCCGGGCTGGCACTGGGAGGTGCTACCTTCCGGGGCACGCAGCTTGGTGAGGAACCGGGCTCCCATCGTCGACCCGGAGCTTCTTTGGTGGCGGTCGCGTGGGCCACTATCGGTGCGTAGGGAGGCGGCCCCCGAGGAGGTGGTACGTCGCCGTGTCAGGGAGGAGGACGAGCACGTCCGTCGCTACATGGTTGCATTGGACGTCGGGTTCTCCAATACCTGGTAGGTTCTTCAGGGATCTCACCCGAGCTATGATCCTGTGATGGTTCCTTCTCTTTGGGTGTCCACCGCCCGCACCTCAGGAACCGCGAGTGAACTAGATTATTCGATAATATTCGATCTGTATTAGCTAGTGATGTTATATGATAATATTCGAGATGTATTAGTGATAATACTCGAGATGTATTCAAGATTATATTCGATAATATTCGATGATGCATTAACTAGATTATTCGAGATGTATTAGTGATAATATTCGAGATGTATTCGAGATTATATTCGAGATGCATTCTAATTTGAATACTAAATTGTTTTATCTTTCTTCTGGATTAGTTAAGCTATGGACGCTAGCGGCAGAGACGATGATCAAAACGAGATCATGTTCGACATCATCCGAAACCCAGAGGGTGAAGAACCTGATCAAGATGACGGCTCACAATATCTTAACAATTCCGGTGAGGGAATATTTCTGGAAGAACCAACAGACGAAGGAATTGATCTTCAATTAACAAAGACTGGCGAGGTATATATAAGGCGTCTGGTGATCATTACGTGTATTAATTGATTTGTATATATATATATATATATATATATATATATATATATATATCACAACGAATCGATCTTTCTTCTTTTAGCCCTCCGGATCGAGCAAATCTTCTACAAAATCAAGCAGGACAGTACGAGGCCCGGCCAGAAAGTTGTCGGCTGGCATAAAGTACAACATCGATGAGTTCAAACCAAATGGCGAACTGCTTGCTCCTAAACAGAATGCGGACAAATTTATTCGTCACTGCGGAGTTATTGTCAGGGACCAAATCCCGATCTCCGTTCAAGAATGGAATAAGCCAAAGGAAGATCGAGGAGTTAGTTATGTCGACGAAAGAGCAAAAGATCTGCTTTGGGATACGCTCATGTCACATTTCACCCTGCCAGACCATCTCACAGATGCAGAATGGGAGAAAGTCAAGAAGAGTGCTCTTAAGAAGATGGCCACACAATTCTCCAACTGGAAGAAAAGAGTATGGGGCGCGTACCTCGACGCAGAAAAGCAGCCTCTAGAATTCACTGGACCAATGGAGAAGGTAAAAGAACACTGGGACTTATTTGTGGAGTTCAAGGAATCAGAAGAAGCTCAGGAACGGTCGAGGAAAAACAAGCTCAATGCTGCGAAAAAAGTGTTTCACCATGTTCTGGGTCCAGGTGGCTACAAGACTGGCCTGCGTAAGTGGGATGCATCTGAGGCCGAGATGATTGCTACAGGGGTCACTCCAAAAACTTTGCATTGGCCCGACAGGTGCAGGACTTGGTTTTATGCGCATGGGGGAAAGTTGGACCCAAAGAGAGGTGAGATTATGGTGCAGGCAAGTCTTAAAAAAGCCTCGAAAGATTTACTTGATGCAATAGAAGCGGCTCGAACGGGGGCGTTCCAGCCCGAGAGAGAGAACGACGAGCTTACACGCGCCCTTGGGAATCCTGAACACCCGGGACAAACACGAGGCAAAGGCGTTGTTCCGTGGTATGAGGGGTTTGCGAACTGGAACGACACTTACAAAAGCCGTTCGAGAAAGAAGAAGCAGGAAGCAGACAGGCTTCAAAGGGTAGAAGCAAAAAACGCGGAGTTGGAACGCGCTTTCAAGCGGCAGCAGGAGCAGATCGACACACTTAGCCAGCAAAGGGCGTCTCAGTGGCAGGAGCTGTTGGAAATATGCCCTAGAGGCAATAATAAATTGGTTATTATTATATTTCCTTGTTCATGATAATCGTTTATTATCCATGCTATAATTGTATTGATTGGAAACTCAAATACATGTGTGGGTACATAGACAACACTGTGTCCCTAGTAAGCCTCTAGTTGACTAGCTCGTTGATCAAAGATGGTTAAGGTTTCCTAGCCATGGACATGAGATGTCATTTGATAACGGGATCACATCATTAGGAGAATGATGTGATGGACAAGTCCCAAACTACGAACGTAGCATATGATCGTGTCAGTTTATTGCTATTGTTTTCTGGATGTCAAGTATCTGTTCCTATGACCATGAGATCATGCAACTCCCTGACATCGGAGGAGTACCTTGTGTGTATCAAACGTCGCAACGTAACTGGGTGACTATAAAGGTGCTCTACAGGTATCTCCGAGGGTGTCTGTTGGGTTGGCATGGATCAAGACTGGGATTTGTTACTCCGTATGACGGAGAGGTATCTCAGGGCCCACTCGGTAATACAACATCACAATGAGCCTTGCAAGCAATGTGACTAAAGTGTTAGCCACGAGATCTTGTATTACGGAACGAGTAAAGAGACTTGCCAGTAACGAGAGTGAACTAGGTATAGAGATACCGACGATCGAATCTCGAGCAAGTAACATACCGAAGAACAAAGGGAACAGTATACGGGATTAACTGAATCCTTGACATAGAGGTTCGACCGATAAAGATCTTCGTAGAATATGTAGGAACCAATATGGGCATCCAGGTCCCGCTATTGGTTATTGGCCGTAGAGGTGTCTCGGTCATGTCTGCATAGTTCTCAAACCCGCAGGGTCTACACACTTAACGTTTGGTGACGATTAGTATAGTTGAGTTATTGTGTTGGTGACCGAAGGTTGTTCGGAGTCCCGGATAAGATCCCGGACATGACGAGGATCTACGGAAGAGTCCGGAGGTAAAGATTGATATATGTGATAATAGTGTTTTGATCTCCGGAAGGGTTCCGGAATTCACCGGAAGGGGTTCCGGGTGTTTACCGAAGTGTTCGGGTGCAGCAACACTTTATATGAGCCAAAGGGGTAAAGCCCACGAGGTATTGGAAAGTGCAAAAGGAAGTTTTGCTGCTGCCTTAAGCGGTACTACAGCTGGTAAGGCAGTACTACCGCGTAAGCGGTACTACCGCTTGTGTGAAGCGGTACTACCGCTCAAGCGGTACTACCGCTCGTGAACGGTACTACCGCTTGTGCGCGGGACTGCTGGGATCCGAGTTGGACTCTTTCCCTGCGGGCCAAACCGACCTTGTGCGGACAAAACCGACCTGGAGGAGGCTTTTACTCCAAGTTTAGACCCCAAGGCTCAACATATAAATAGAGGGGCAGGGCTAGCACACGGGATACATGAAGATTTCCCAAGCCGTGTATCGGCAACCCTAACCCTCTAGTTCTCCCGTCATAATCTCCGTAGTGCTTGGCGAAGCCCTGCAGAGATTGTTCCTCACCACCATCACCACGCCGTCGTGCTGCCGGAACTCATCTACTACTTCATCATCGCTCCCTGGATCGAGGAGGTGAAGGCGTCATCAAGCCGTACGTGTGTTGAACGCGGAGGTGCCGTCCGTTCGGCACTAGTTCGTGATCGGATCGAGGGACGACTTGCGATTTGGATCGCGGAGACGTTCGACTACATCAACCACGTTGTTAACGCTTCCGCTTAGCGATCTACAAGGGTATGTAGATTCACTCTCCCTCTCGTAGATGCTCATCACCATGGATAGATCTTGTGTGTGCGTAGGAAAATTTTTGTTTCCCATGCAACGTTCCCCAACAGGAGCAACCAGATCCAGCATTAGATACCATCCCATCTTTGCCGAGAAGCAGCGTGGGTTCCACGGGGTCCCGGCCGATGATGCTCTGCTGGCTCGCTACCCCGTGGATGATATCGAAGAGACGACAACTTGTGAGCTGCACATGAAAATGAAGAACATATCCATGAAGGTGGCGGACGGCTATGCTTTACCGAATGCACCTGGAGCAACCATCCACGGCAATCCGATTCCACCTGGCTATGCTCGTGTCGGGGTGGATGTAGTTCTGTCGGGATATGACTCACTGGATCTTGACTTTCCTGGAGGTGAAGGGGAGCAGACACTGGGAGAAGCCATACGTTGTCACATTGTATGGAGAAAGGATTGCATCGTGTTTCCAAACTCGGTGCCCAGGCCACCGACTCCTCCTGATCCAAGTCCGCGAGAGGGGCCATGTCCGGAGACGTAGGCGACTCCAACCCACCCCGAGACGGAGCGCATCGCGAGTCCGCCACATCGCTCTCCGCCGCATCAGCCGAATCCACCAAACCCCGAGACGGAGCCCAACGCGAGTCCGCGATATCGATCTCTGCCGCGTGAGCCGACTCCAAAGCGGAAGAGAGCACCAAAGAAGAAACCAGATCAGCCTCCTGCCAAAAAGAAGCTAGCTTACGATATGACTATTGAGGAAAACATAGCTTACGTGGACGCCGAAGTGAAGGCCCATTTTGCACCGAAACCGCCCCCGCCACCGAAGGAGAAAATACCTGACAAAGTTGTACAACACATTATGGATAATGCTAAACCGCCTCCGGAGAAAAGGCTACGATCAGACTATGAACGCTCTATTAGCAAGTCATATCATCAACAACAACAAAATCAGCAGTCGAGCGGTTCAGGCAGTAATAATAAATGCGGGAAAACTGTTCCCCAGCTCGGAGAACAGGCAGTGCAATCGATCCCCCCGCTCAAGGTGAGTACCGATAGGGTGGTAATTACCGAGGCTCATAGAGAGAAGGCTAGAGAGTGGGGTATCACTGTTGAACAACTCCTAGGCATGGACGAAGTCCCTACGGGGGAACTAGCATGGACATATGTCCCCGGGCAGCCTCTGGTCAGGCCTGGGGAGGAGAAGCTTCTATCAACGTAGATGTACAAATTGCATCAATGGTACCTGAGAGCAGTAAAGGCCTGCCGAGAGAGCCTCATGGTGAAAGTCAAGTCAGAGCATTACTTCCATGAAAAAGATTTGTGGGTTGAATTTCCAGAATTTTTCCAGTTATTCAATCAACGAGCACTCGACAAATCTCTCGTCAGTTGCTATTGTCTGTAAGTGATTTCTTTCTGTAATTTAAGTCTCTAGCTCAGCTCGTTCATTGCCTGTAATTATCCTCACTATATTCTTTTATGTGGTATTATGCAGAATGAAGATTTTTGAATTGAAAATAGATGGAGTCACTACTAGAAAAAAGGCTATTAGTGGCGCACCACATATTGCTATTAGTGGCGCACTATGGGTGCGCCACTATTAACATACCAGTGGCGCACCATATGGTGCGCCACTACTAGCTTATGGTGCGCCACTGGTATTTCCTGGATGTGCGCCACTGGTATTTAGGATGGTGCGCCACTGCTATTAAAAGTCGGTGCGCCACTGGTAATTAACATGGTGCGCTACTGCTATTTTTATTAGGTGCGCCACTGGTAGAAAATATGGTGCGCCACTAGTATTTTTCTCTGGTGCGCCACTGGTAGTTAATTTCGTGCGCCACTAGTAGAATTTCAAAAATTTATTTTTTTATGCGCTGTCCACGTATTTATACATGTATACATTTTGAATATAGTACAGTACAGTATATACAGTTTGCAAAATTCAAATGCTCATAATTAAATAAATAAGAGTCATAAAAATACAAATTTAGTATCCAAATTCTCAGAATGAAACCATTTATCAAGATAAAATAGTTACATAATCATTTAAATGCTGGACTATTCTAGAATTACAAAAGTAGTAAACTGACCTAGTTACAAACTAAGAAATAAATAGAAAACCTAAGCTAAAACCTATCTACCTATCTATCCTACACTACCACTTCACCACACAGCCAACAACCTCGTCTGTCTTCATTTCCATGACCACCACTTGGTCATTGTCCAACACCTGCTCACAAAAACACAAATAGATAACCCTTGTGTTAAGATTAAAATGTAGGATCCACCAAATGGTTGGAAGTGGCAAGAAGTCTTCAGCAACAATGCGGGGATATTGGCTCTGAGAACAAATTTCTGTTAGCAGCTGTGTCATCAATGCGGGGAATAAATTTTTACCTTAAGTGTGCACATCGGACAGTAACTCTTGTTGTAAGCAAAACAAGCATGCCACGGATAGCAGGTCAGCAGCTGTGTCATCCAAGCCTTGCCTTCCTGAAATAGAAACACATGATTACCGGCACTAAGATGGGTTCAATCTGGGTTATGAGTTCAGAAATCTACACAGGCTATCTAAATGCAAAGAAAAGAGTTATCGGGCTGTTCGGCTGATGGTTTCTGCGACTGTTAAGCCGGCTGATGCTATTTTGTTGTGAGAGAAAAACACTGTACCATGGCTGATAAGCCGGGCTGATAAGTTCAAGCGAACAGGGCCGTATTACACAAAATTGCCCACACTTATCAAAGACATATGCATTCCTTATCAACATGGACAATTAAATTACAGAAAAATGAGCCTGCTAGTGACCAAAACTGATATGGTTACATGATGGCCAGGTAAGTTTACCTCTGTTTTCATTTCTACAGAAACTGTTGCAGCAATTTCTCTTTTTATTTCTGCAGAAACTGCTGCATCGATTTGTTCCTTGCGAGTGGCATGTCTGCATAGAAGGAACAAATTAGAGAGGAACACTACCATTGCTACTGCACGTAATAATAACGATGCGTGCTGAGATGGATGCAATATATATGCAAAGATGAATCACTAGAATATGCAAGCATGGAAATTTAGGAAGAGATGGGGAAAGTGACCTCAAGGCAACCGTCTGCTAACATTGACATGGGTCGCATAAAGCTTTGTAGGAAGAGATCACAAAAGTTAAAAACATAACCTTATATGAATGCAGCATAGTTTACATAGGAAAATTGTTATACATATTATGTCCATCAAATCCAGTAAATCCTAAAGACTTTCTCAAGATACTTTTCCAGTTCATTAGAACAGAATTTGGAGTGGTAGAATAAATCCAGAAATAACATCTACTGGAAAACATGAGTTCATTTCATGCATCTAGAATGGCAAGGTACATATATTTTCCGCCAACTCTGGGAAAAGAACACATGCACTTTGAATTAGATTTAGAGCTAAGATGAAAAGACAACAAAATATCAAGTATACTCAATGATACGATAAGGGTCCTTACTATGACAGTTCAGTTAGGGAAGGAAATTTTTCTACTCACCAAAAAAATCACACCTACTCCCTATAATTCAAGCGACCAGAACATTGCAAAAGTCTCTACATTGTATTAGTAGCATAACTCATGACCCTAAAAAGAAAATGGATACTTTTCCCAGAGTTACCTAGCTAGCAAACTTCAAAGCATATGTGGGTTGTCATATGATAGAGTGAATTAAAGTATCTTAATTTGTAAGTAATATACATGGGAGGATATATGAGCCTACTACCTAATAAGTTGAAATATGAGAATACCATAATAAATACTCCTTCCAGAAAAGAAGGAATAAACAAATGTATATGCAACTTAATCACAAAATACAAAAGTACACAAATGTATGAAGCTTAATCAAAACCAAGCTTCGCATTTAACCTGATAAGTCAATTGCCAAACGAAGCAACCAAGAAAGCGTGCCTTTTGAGAATTACCATATCGAACAATGAGCAAGGAACAAAAAGGCCAGTCTTTGACAATGCATACAAACCAACATCAAATGAGTAAGGAAGAGATGGAAACAATATTTCAGGCCGGAGATCGTACAATGTAGGCAACTCTGAAACATAAGACCGCATCTGGTCTTGCAACTTGCACTCATTATGAAACCAAAAATAATGAAATGTATGTCTTTTTCGCTACAAAAAATAAAGGCAAAATGCTCAGGACATATGTAACAATTCATAAACCATGATAAACTGATAATTGATGGGATCATAAACTAATGTATTGTCTAAACCATGATAAACTGCCAGCTCTACTGAAGTTACTACTCATGATGTAGATATACATATAAACGCAAACAACAAAAACACGCCCATCTTACATATTTACTTACGCACCACCGCTAGCTAGGCTACTCTTTAGCTGTAGCTAAACTACTAAAGCAAGCAATCAGTTATTTTTATTCTGTAATAAATCAGTTCAAATCCTAACAGCTGATGGATTTGTTGAGTGTAGCATATAAAAACATGGCTGAAAGAGAGAATTCAGGTCATGTATTCTCCTTCATCAAACTCTTCCTCAAGATTCTTCCTCTTCTTTTCTGTCTCAGATCTGCACACATCGTGACTAGAAAAAATATAAATCTAAATCTAAAAGCAGACTATCATAGAACTAAGGTAAAATTTGGATGAGGAAAATGGCGAGACACAAATGGGCAGCCCAAACATGAAGCCAAGAGTCTATGCCTGCTCGTTACAATTTGAGTAGCCAGGATAATCACCTCAATTTTAACAAAATCACCTCAGCATCCCAAACAAGTATCATGTTGTGATTATCCCAAAATGCCTCATCTCAATTTTAACAGTTTCAGTTTCAGTTTCAGTTTCAGTTTAAAGCTACTCAGATAGTTGTGATTATCCTGGCCTATTATACCAGGTAGTGTTCGAAAGAAAATACATATACTATCATCTGCAGAAAAGCTAACTAATATGAATTCCTAATATGTGCATATATTAGATCAAAGAGCCTAAACTCCAGCCTCATTCAAATGAATACTGCTAAATAATTCAGAAGCATGTAAAATACTGAATGATTTCCTAGAGGACTAAAACAAAACTGCAAATCTTCATCATGGATCAAGAAAACATAAGGCTTCACTACAGGAAAAAAATAGGTGTCCTTCAACTTTGTTTTCATGTTAATGCACAACCACCATAAACATCTATAGACCTAGGAAGCAGTGCTGGAGAGGCTCCTCTGGTCTGGGCGTGTGAGGAGGAGGCAGCCATCAGTCAGCTCGTCCATCCAGGCACTCATCAGGGTCGCCCTCCTTCCCCGGCATGGCCTAGAACTGGACCCGCAGCAACCTGTCCATGGTCCCCTTCCTGTAAAATTTAAACTTGAGACACAAATTCATTTATGAGGTATATGAAAAGACAAATTCGTGTTGTTTATTTATTCTGTAAAACTTGTACAGCCCTTGTGCGTACATCCCCTTCTCATTGTTGTAGTTATCTTTTCCTTGATAAATTTTATTGTCAGGGAGGCCTTCCCTATAGTTTTCCGGACAAAGTAATAATAATAAAGATGCATATTTTGGCACAATTATTTGCTAGCTAATCCACTCACCTTTTAATTCTACTGACTAATGACAACCCATGAGTGAGGAAATATTCAAAAGCGTGCATCTCCATCAACTGTATGAAAGCCTTACTGTCAACAGATCAATTGTTTTAATTTGACAATTGTATACTACGTACCCTGCTATTGTAAAACAGCGACCAGCAAATGAATCCTAGCTCATCAGGAGCAGACTGAAAGATAATGTCTCGGTTGTTACACTTGAGCAGCAAACAAATTAAATCAGTCTTTTCAGGAGCAACAACAACATTTTCAGGGCAATCTATTTGAGAGTGCAAGAGTGCAGTGCAGTGCAGAGGGAGCCTTCTTGTCCAGTTAGAAAAAACGTGATGTGCATACAATGGATACATACACACACAATTTGCTCCAGTTTGAGTCATCCAAAACTGAGCCATAACGTGATGCGCGCACACAGAGTTTGCTACAGTTTTCTTCAAACGTGATGAACCAAAACGTCATGAGATCCAAAAGGAAGGTACAACCTGAACCACCACAACGTACAAAGTGCAGATGATATTCAGATGTGGGGGTAGATCGGGGAGAGAGGAAGCTCACCACGTTGGTGCTGGGTGGGATGTTTGCCTGCTCCTCCAACTCCTCTGGCTGATTTGCTGGTTGCCGCTGTACACAGATGGGGTTGATTCTTCTCTGGCCTGCACACACTCACGCATCAGAGGAGGAAGAAGAAAAGGTAAGGAGGGATGCATACCGTGGCTCTTGAGGGGATCCTGCGGATCTGACCTACGGCGCCATGGGTGGAGCTGTGAGGCTAGGGTTTCGGGCGGCGGCAGGGGGTGGAAGGAGGAGGAGGACTCCTCTGCCGGTGCTTCGTAGTGGAGAGGGAAGGAGCTCCACTACGAAGTGGTCGCCGCAGCCTGAGCACGATGGCTGCTCCGCAGCGACCGGAGAGGAGACGAGCCGCTGCATCTTGGGGAGGAAGAACGCGGGCGCGGGAGCCGCCGCCGCGGTCGCCGGAGGTAACGAGGAGGGAGGTGGCGCGGCGGCCGGTGGGTGGAGATCGACAACGAGGAGGGGGCCGACGCGGCGGCCTGCTCGGAGGAGGGGGGTCGCGATTTGGGGGCGGGGCGGCGCGCGCGGTGCACGATTTGGGGGCGAAAACAGAGCGCGCGCGTGATTTGGCGAGGGATTAGGGTTTGCGCGCGGGAGAGGTGGGGATTTTGCCGCTATGGGAGGGGTGCTAGTAATGGCGCACCTTTCTCTGGTGCGCCATACATATGTGCTAGCAATGGCGTACCTTTTAGGGGTGCGCCATAAACATCAGGATAACAATGCGCACCTTCTCCTGGTGCGCCATTACTAACTTTTTTTTTAAAATTTTTAGTTGCATGTAATAATATATTTAAGATTACTAATGGCGCACCTCCTAAGAATGCGCCACTAGTAACCAGGGTTACTAATGGCGCACCTGGTGTGTGGTGCGCCATTACTAGTTTTGAAAAAAAAATTGAAAAAAAATTTGTTAGTTGTGGCGCACCGTGGGTGGGGTGCGCCATTACTAGTTTTAACTAGTAATGGCGCACCCCACCCACGCTGCACCACTGGTAAGTCTGGGGAGGGGGGTGTGCCCAGGAGAAACTTAGCAGTGACGCACCACACACCAGGTGCGCCATTAGTAATATAAACATTAGTGGCGCACCCATGTGTGGTGCGCCACGGCTATTTAGCAGTGGCGCACCACATACATAGTGCGCCACTAATGTCTATATTAGCTATAGCCCTTTTTCTAGTAGTGAGTCTATGGCATTGGGTTCATTAACCCAAAGACCGTTAATGAAAGTGTGTTAGAAGACCACCCAAAAGACACAGAGGATAGCTTGCTAATGTTTTTGAAGGAACTAAATACCAAACCAGAAATACTTTTGCCTTACAACTTCAAGTGAGTGTTACTGTCTTGTACTACAAATTCTATTTTTGCTTACTCGATGTTAAGTGTAGTTGATGAGTTATGCATGCCCGCTTATACAAACATGTGCGCAGATTCCACTGGATCCTGCTAATCATTAGAGTTGACGAAGGAACTGTTGAAGTATTGGACTCACTGACTAAACCCCATGAAGAATACAGGAGCCTGTATTTGGTGCTCAACAAGTAATTTCAATCATTATCGCACTATGTCGGCCTTTAGTTCATTTCCTGATATCAAGTAATTAATATATAACTTCTTTATTCATTTTCTTTGCCGGGCAGGGTTTGGAAAAGGTCCATCAAAGAGATCGTGAATGAACGAAAACCAGAGCTGAGATGGCGACGGGGCACGGTAATTAAGTACCACTGTTATCATTACTTCCGCGCACCTCTTTAATTCTAGTTTCAATACCATGATTATTATCTGATTGAATTCTATTCTCGTAAAGTGCGCGAGGCAGGAAAAGGGGACCAATTTATGTGCATACCATGTTTTCGAGAACATTCGCTCTTTGACCGAAAGGGGCACCGATAACAGAAGTCTTTGGGTACGTAAACACTATTTACAAATTTTTTTATCATGATCTAATATATATACACACAACTAATATATTCATATTGATCTCCTTCTTTAAAGATTCAAGAGATGCGGGATAGGCTCCTAACAAAGGACCGCATACGAGCACTTCAAGAGGAAATGGCGGGATTTTTGCTTGAGCAGGTCATATCTCCCAACGGAGAATACCATTTCACCGATGCATAATTTTGATCTGCAAATTGTAGGAGAAATTGTATATACCAAATTGTATATATGTGTGTATGTATGCATGGTCGTACGAGAAATTTAACGGCAGAAGAGGCAGTGGATGTGTTGTCATGTCAGTCAAGTCGTGCTCTGCAAACGGAAGTCAGCTCCATGACACTTGCATGCATTCTGTTGTCATCCTTCGTGTGTGCCGCTCTGCTCGTGCTCTGCAGTGGCACTTGACGACTGCAGTAGCGTAAAATATGTTTGAAATGAAAAAGAATTAAATGGAAAACACAAAATGAAAAGGAAAAATAAATAATAAATCCCTAAATCCCTAAACCCCTAAACCCCTGAATCTTTTAGTCCCGGTTGGTGACACCAACCGGGACTAAAGGTCCCCAGCCCCCGGCGCGCGTTGTCTGCCACGTGGCAGGGCTTTAGTCCCAGTTGGTGTCACCAACCGGGACTAAAGGTCCCCAGCCCCCGGCGCACGCGGCCGCCCACGTGGCAGGGATTTAGTCCCGGTTCGTGGCCAACCGGGACTAAAGGGTGGGATCCTTTAGTCCCGGTTGGTGAATCGGGACTAAAGGCCCTTCCCAACCGGGACTAATGTCCCGTTTTCTACTAGTGGGACAACAACACATCTAGTCCTAGGTCACTCGGCTGACCACCGAGTCGGCAATGAAGAAGATCAAGGACAACAACACATCTAGTCCTAGGTCACTCGGCTGGCCACTTAGTCGGCAATGAAGAAGATCGAAGACAACAATTACGATTCCATCTCACTCGGTCAGCCGAGTGCGGTGGCGCACTCCGAGTGCCACACGATAAAAACAGTTCTAAAGACCACCACAGATTGCCAGCAATCGACGGCGGTCTCGGAGACTACACCCAGTGGGTGCACTTAGCATGCCCCCACTGGAAAGTGACTCATGTTGATGATGAGCTAAAAAACCAGTAAAAACTCTAAGACTACTGCCGACTGCTTCCAGTCAACAGTTGCCTCGGGGACTACACCCAGTGGGTGCACTCAGTGTGCCCCCACTAGAAACTAACTCGCTCAGGAACACTCCGGCCGGACGAGTGTAACAACAGATGCACAACCCTAAACTCTGACTAATGTCGACTGCTTCCAGTCAACAGTAGCCTCGGGGACTACACCGAGTGGGTGCATTCAGCGTGCCCCCACCGGAATGCAAAACACCCAGCGGGTGTGCTCCATGCAAACCCACCATTGGGACATTACGGACTATTCAGCGTGCAAAAGCATGAAGAGAAAAACAAAATTCAGAAACTTCAAATGAAATCATACTCACAATGGTACTTACTCGGACGTTGGTCTGCAGCGCCTCGCTGGCATCGTACGCTTCCTTCAGTCGGTCGCATACTAGCTTCACCTGGATCAGGGCCTCCTTGCTCGCCCCCACCTGGTCCTCCGGGACACGGTGTAGGGGATAAGTGGTGTCGGAAGCCGTCAGAGGCGCAGGCGCAGATCTCGGAGTCAGAATCACCGCGGTCGAAGGCACAGAGCTGCTCGCGCCCGGAGGACTCGGGCCAGTGGACTGTGCGACGGCCTTGCCGGGTGACGCACGCCTCGCTCGGCGAGGGGAGGCCTCCTGCATGACCACGCCAACGTTGGCTTCTCCTCCCTTCCCAGCCTCCGCAATTGGAGGGATGGCCCTGTCGTCGTCGTCCAGTTGGATGACTTCGGGTGGTGCCTCGCGAGTTCATGAGCCGATGCGTCAGCAAAAATCAATCGGACAGAACCTGAAAGTCTTGATCAGTCGGCATACCATTACCTCTGGAGGTAGCGGCGTCTGTCGCTTCAGCCTCGCCCTGACCCTGCTTGGGGGCGTTCTGCTCCAGCGACGCCGTCGAAGTCTTGTTGCTGCAGAAAGCAGTGGTACCCGTCAGTCGGCCAAATCAAGGTGGAAAGCAGATGGAGACTCAGCTGGAAAACATACGTCGACGCCACCGGCACCGTCACCTTGATCCGAGGCACGACGGCCTTGCGAGGCTTGGAGGCAACCTATTTGGGCTGTTTGGGCTGCTTCTCGGCGGAGTCTTCTGCCTCCGTACGACCGCGTTTCGAGCTACGCGTGGTCCGCCCAGGAGCAGTCGATTGTTGATCCCTTCCCGCCTTGACGCTCAGGTCATGCGATGCCTTAGAGCGGGGCCCCCTGGGACCTTGGGAAGACAGCGAGGACTCGGCCTCCTCCCCCTCCTCGGTGCTCTCGTGCTCGTCGCTCTCGTCGTCATCGTCATCGTCATCGGCCTCCTCCGAGTACTAGCGCTCGGTGTCACTCGTCACATCCTCGGGCGATCGGTCGACCACCGGTATGTCAGAGGTCAAGCGCCGGATAGACTGAAAGAACAAACATACCGTAACACAAAAGTTAGATGCGCGAGAAACAATTTACGGACAGTCCGACTGAAACAGAAAGACTCACCTCGGCCGCTGGCAAGTTCTTGGCGTATGGAGGAACCATTCTGGACCCCCGTGGGTTGTCGCGGGCGCTAGTGGTAGCCCTGATCTTGGCGCTCACGTCCTTCTCCTCGAGCTCCTCCGGGTGCACCCGAGTCGGATCACTCGGCCCTTCGTACATCCACATGGGATGGGCCCTGGCTTGCCGCGGTTGGATCCGCCGAGTGAGGAATGTTTCTAGCAGGTCCATTCCGTTCACACCGGCGTTCACGACCCCCAAAAGGGCGGCCGTAAGGATACTAACATCCATCTTCTCCTCTTCCACCACCGTAAGAGACTCGGAAGCCCTCACCCTCTCCGCCGAGTAAAGAGGGACTCCCGACTGATTGTTGGCCCCTGGGAAGTCCCCGCAGTAAAACCAAGTTCCCTGCCACCCCTTGACAGAGTCGGGAAAACTCATCTTCGGGAAGGCACTGCCTTTCCGGACCTGGATTCCCAAACCCCCGCATAACTGGGTGACGTTAGTCTTGGCACCGCTCGACGAATCCTTCTTCACGGCCATCGACCGGCAAGTGAAGATGTGTTTGAAGAGGCCCCAATGCGGGGGACAGCCGATTAAGTTTTCACACAGAGAGATGAAAGCAGCAAGATAGATGATGGCATTTGCGGGAAGATGATGGAGCTGCGCTCCGAAGTACTCCAAAAAGGCCCGAAAGAAAGGATGGGGAGGCAGAGAGAAACCGCGCCTGATGTGAGACACCAGAAGGACACACTCGTCCTCTTGCGGTGCCGGCTCGACCTCTCCAGTCTTCGGATGCCTCCACCCGTGCTGCGGGATCAGTCCCTCCGCGGCCAAATCCTCCAGATCACTGGCTGTGACGCGCGAAGGGATCCAATGCCCCGCCGTGCCGCCGGCCAGAGCGCTAGAGCCCGAAGAGGTGGCCTTGTTGGACTTCTTTGCCTTCTCTGCCTTGGCCGTTGAGCTCTTCCCCATGGTGGCAAGCGCTTCGGTGCGTCTGGGTGGAAGAGTAGAAGCGGAGGAGCCGAGAGGGGGAGAAAGGGATCTGGGGAATTAACCCCAGCGACAGTCCTTATACACCTCAATAAAAAATGTGCTGCGGATTCCCACTGACGATCTCAGAATCTAGGGCATCCACAGCGTAGCCCCGTGCAAGACAGCGCCGACATGTTGCAGATTTCGTGGGCGGAGATCGAGGCATCTCACCCCCACCTTCCAAACTAACCCACGACGTTACCACTTCCGCGCGCGCACAATCAAATTCAAATCCCATGATTTTCGTGGCGAATCAACCCGATTAATTGCCTGTTGTCCCTTTCCTAAAGGACACTCGTCAGCCCGACTGACCACCCTCCATGGGGACCCGTGCACTCGGCCATGTTAAACACCCGTCAGAAGTCTTCTTTAGGATTGCTTTGAGACAAGCTTGACGCCCTTCCGCGGGTTAACTTGGCCCTTTCATTAGGCTCCAAGGTGCACGACTCGTAAATCTGGACTCGTAGACGGCCCGCGCTGGCGTTCCCCGGGATAAGGAGTGGCATCTCTCCGGAGAGTCAGCCCACGCGCCGGCGTCGCCACTCGAGTTGTAATGGCACGTCCACACTCGGACCCCAAGTCTGTCTCTCTCGAGAGTCGAACGAGTGCCATCAGGTTTTCCTCGGCGATCAACACTACCCGGTCACCCGGAGAACCATTTGGTCCATAATCCGTAGGGTCTTTGTCTAAGGAACGGCGGACTAGTACTCGGAATCAAATTCCGAGTGCCCCAGAAGCACTCAGATTTAACCGAAGACTCAGTCCTCCTATCCTACAAAGCCTCAACTGATTCGGGGGCTAATGATGAGGGCACCTACTACAGGAAGGGTCAAGGGCCTGTCATTTGGGGCCCACCTAGGGTCCCACACCATCACTGGAAGGTCCCAGGGCCCCTTGAAGGTCAATATGCAATTAACATAAGGTTCACTCGGACGCCCCGCCTCCACTCGGACGACCTCTCCTCAGTCGGCTCTGCCACCGTCACTCAGATAAGGAAAGAGAAGGGCTGATGTGGGAACTACAACGGTCGAGGGATCCAATACCCGCCTTGAAGTGCAGTCATGGCCACCGTTGCCAGTAATAGCAGTAGTCATAGCCATAAACACCTGTAAATACCGCAATTAAGATCATTTAATGCCCGACGACGTGGAGGTAACTTAGGCTGCCGCGCACTCTATATAAGCCGCACTCCTACTCCTTCGCGGGCACAGGCATACCCTGTAACAATATCCTCAGAAAGCAAGCAAGCCGCCAGGCGCGAGACGTAGGGTTGTTACCTCCTCCGAGAGGGGCCCGAACTCGTTAAACACCGAGTGTCACACCTACTTTGTAGCTAGGCTCTGCCTCCTTCAGTCGTACCCCTAGTATACATTGTCAGGATCATAACCCCGACAGCAACATCCGATTTAAACAATTTTTGAACTTTTAAAAAAAATATGAATTGCCGTATATTCTGGGAAACGTGAACATTTTTTGAAATTACGAACAATGTTTTTAATATTCCGTCCATTTTGGAAAAAAAAAAAGCATGAACAACATTTGAAACGACATCATTTTTTGAAGACATGAACCTTTTATCAAAACACAAACATATTTTTAATTTGTGATTGACTTTTGAAAACGGAACATGTTTCGAACATTAAGAACAATTTATTAAAATGTGTTTTTAAACGCGGACATTATTTTGAATCTGTGAACAATTTACTAAAACAAGAATATATTTAGAATTTGTAATATGTTTTAAAATTACTTTTTTTTAAATACAAAACAATTTTGGAATATTTTCTGAATTTGAAAAAAAATCCAAACAAGAATTTTTTTTAATGTTCCAAACATTTTTAAAAACGGGAAGACAATATTGTAATTCTGAACATGTTTCGAAAATTAGACAAAAAAAAAATTCTGAACTTTTTTGAAAATTTCGAATTACGAAATAACATTAAATAAAATAATTTTGGGAGGAAAAACAAAACAGTCCAGACTAGTCTTGGGCGACCTGTGCGAAGCTCAAACTATGTGCCGCTTCTGGTGAGAAATATGATTTTTTTCAGCTACATGGCAGGCAAATAAGTGGGTCCGCTTCGCTGGGCCACAACATGTGCGGCCCAAGTACAAAATTCTGGACTGCTAAAAAAGTGACGGATATACATAAACTTTTTTTTTCGAGAAAACTTTCGATCTATTCATCTTCAATCATGGCAGTACAACGAACACCAGAAATAATAAAAATTACATTCAGAACCGTACACCACCTAGCGACGATACAAGCACTGAAGCGAGCCAAAGGCGCGCCGCCGTCATCACCCCTCCCTCGCTGGAGTCGGGCACAACTTGTTGTAGTAGACAGTCGGAAAGTCGTCGTACTAAGGCCCCGTAGGACAAGCGCACCAGAACAACAACCGCCGCCGATGAAGAATAATGTAGATCGAAAGGATCCAACCTGAAAACACACGAACATAGACGAACCACAACCAGATCCGAGGAAATCCACCGAGGATAGATCCGCCGGAGACACACCTCCACACGCCCACCAACGATGCTAGACGCACCACTGGAACGGGGAGTAGGCGGGGAGACCTTTATTCCATCTTCAGGGAGCCGTCGTCGTCTCGCCTTCCTGAGCAGGACACAAACCCTAACAAATCTCAAAGGAACGACTAACAACACAGCCCTCGCGCCGGTCCTTGCCAGGATCCACCGCGCCCCCATGGCCCTAGGGCCACCGGAGACAAGGCTGACATGCGGCGAAGCCGGCGAGAGGCACGAACCCTAGCTTTTCTTGGAGGATGAGGTGGCAAATTTAATACCTCCTCGGATAGAAAAATAAATTTTCACGGTGAACGGATGAAAAAATCGAAGAAACGCACCTTGCTTTATTAATAGTAGGTATAGATATAGATATGGACTGGATTAACTTCCGACTGATCGCTCGTTAGTAACAGATCCGAACGCCGCTCCGATTTTCCTCGCTACATCGATCCACCGCGTCTTCCTTTTTTTTTCTTCTAGCGCAGTAAAAACAATTGGCGGAAGTGGGAATCAAACCCACTACCTCTTGGTAGACCGCGGTAGCTTGCAACCACCCAGTCTAGATTGAGTTTGTGATTAGATTGAGGTTAGATAGTATTTGTACTGCTACTTAGCGCGACCTGAAAAACGAACCATTTTTATTTCTTCCCTTTTATACTTTTCTTTGTTATCCTATTTAGATGGCCCGGCTGCTCTGTTTTTTTTTGTGAAGGCGACAGACAAACTGGGCTAGGTGCCTCCGAGGAGGCCGGCTGCTCTGTTAATATTTACAACATCATGGTAACTTTAATGTAGTAAAAATTATTGACATATCCCGGTAACTTTGTTACAAATAGCATGCCAGGGTACACAAGGTTTTTTTTTTTGCGAGGGTACAAAAGTTATCAACCCTCTGGTACTTAACTTACCACGCTTTTTATACATAAGTTACTGGGGAATATTTTAAACATTCTTTTTCTTAGGTCAGAGTTACGGCCGGGTGTTGTACAAAATTATTATGTTTTGCAGTCCGTAAAAATCATGATATTTACACAAAAGTTATCAAGGGACGATGTTTTCAATAATTTTTTCCTAAGTCAACGTTATCGTGGTGTTTGTACATAAGTTATCATGTCAGCGGTACATAAATTATCATACTATTTACACAGTAATTATCGGGGTATGTTTCAAGCACCCCTCATGTTGAAATGTTACCATCATGTTTGTATCTAAATTATCAGGGCTGCAGTGCATAAATTATCATGTCATTTACACAACAGTTATCGGAGTTATGTTTTCGAAAAGAGAAAATTTTCAAAGTCAAAGTTATCAGCTCTGTTGTGCGTATATTACCATGTTATTTGCACAGAAATTACCGGGGTATGATTTTCAACAACTTTTATCCTGGGGTCAAAAGAGCTACCATGGTGTTCGTACGTGGGTTATCAGCTTTGATGTGTGTATACTACCATCTTATTTACACCGAATTTATCAGGGGTTGTTTTTCAATAATTTTTCCTCAAGTCAAATGGTTACCATAGTGTTTGTATGTGAGTTATCACCTTTGTTGTGTCTATATTATCATGCTATTTACACACAAGTTACCGGGCTAGATTATTTAACATTTTTTGGGTAAAAATGTTACCATGGTGCCTATACGCGAGTTATCATCATTGTTTTGCTTATATTACAATGATATTTGCACAAAATTAAGTAATTACCGGGGGTATGATTTTCAACAACTTTCATTCTAGGGTCAAAATAGTTACCGTAGTATTTGTATGTGAGTTATCGGCTCTATTATGCCTATATTACCATCATATTTACATAGAAGTTACCGGGGTTTGTTTTTAGAATAATTTTTTCCCCAGTCAAAAGTTACTACGGGTGTTTGTTATATTATCAGGTCGTGCGTAAATTACTGTGTTATTTACACAAAATTAATGTGTATATTATCATGTTGTTTAGACAGTAGTTATCGGGATATGTTTCAATAAAAAAATTTCCGGGTCAAAGTTACCATGGTATTTGTACGTAAGTTCACACTACGATGTATAAATTATCGTGCTATTTACCCATAAGTTATCACGGTGTTTGCATCGTAATTTACTAGGTCCGTATGCGTCCAATACCATGCTATTTACACACAAGTTCCCGGGGTATGTTTTCAACAATTTTTTCCCTCGGGTCAAAGAGTTACCGCGTGTTTGTGCGTAAATTTATCAAGCATGCGATGCGTAAAATACCGTACTATTTGTTCAGAAGTTACTAGATATATTCGAACATTTTTTTAGTTATGTCAGGTTAACCAGATTCAGGTGACAGTTTACATCTTTACCTAATAATAAAGGACGGAAGCTTTCATAGTTCTCCATAAGTCATTCAATTGTATCCGTTAATTTTGTGTTACCCACAAAGATCAACGGCTGAGATTTAAAAGGAAAAAGTTTTTTTTTATTTACTCAAAAAACGAATCGTTGGTCTCCTTCCTTTCCATCACGAGGCAAGTTGCGGTGCCGGGACAGTCCCTGTCTCCTTCTTTTTAATCCATTCCTCCCTCTTTATCCAGAAACATCCTCTGGTCCAATCCTTCCTACACCTGTCGCTTGGTCGGACACAAACTCTCATCAAGCTCGCACGCGACCATGGGTGTCCGGTAGGTCGGTGCTTCCCTAGGCTCTCTCCCATAAATACGGCACCCGAGATGAGATGGAGAAGCTGAAGACGGAGCAGCCAGACGATCAGGCGTAAGCCGAGGATGCTCCCACAGGCAATTCATCTGGGTAGTGTATCTCGCTGAGGCCAACGGCGGCAACAGCCGAGGCGCGTCGTTGGGATACCTTTTTCCTCCACTGAACCCATATCATGGCAGCATACTCGGTGTCTGCGTGCTGTTGCTCCGTCGCCTGTCGGCAGAAGGATATGGCCGGCATTGCCCCCATCTTCAAATCCCCTAGCCGCTCGATCTCATCCGCCGGCGCTGGGTGCCCGCACCAGATTTGTGCTCCCTATATCGGCCGACCCAGGGCTGCTGCTCCCAGCCCCGGATCTGCTCCTCCTCGCCACCTGCAACCCGTGGCTCCGATGACCCACGACAGGGGATGACGACCCAGGGTGACAGAGGATGACGACCCATGGTTGCTCCTTCCAATCACCACCATGGACCAACCACTCCAACGACCCACGGCCGGGGACGACCACCCATAGATGCAACTCCCCAGCCCCGGTCTCCTCTGCTCCTCCATCCTGTCCGTCCCAGCCAACGCCAGAGGCCTCCTCCGCTGCCTCCTCCGACTCATTCCGCCGCCCGTGCAGCTGCTTCTGAGGCTGCAGCACCCTTCATACGAGGCCGCTATGGTGCCGCCTCCGCTGGCCAGGTGATAAGGCCCAAGTCCAAGGCGCCAGTAAGTACACCAACCTTCGATTAATGTCTATCATGCACTGATTACTTGATTAGTGACCTGAAAAAAGCAGGGTGATTTGAGCTAGCACAAAAGCCCACTGAAGAGACTAAAAGTGCTTCTTAATTGTTAGGCCTTCAAAGTTTCAAGTAGAAGCCCAAAAGAAGAAGGATCAAGAACATCCGGTAAGAAGCCCGTGAGTTAGTACATACACGTATGATTCCTTCACATGTGTAATGGACTGGTACATAGTTTCAGATTTCTAATGGATACTGGTGCTGTTGCTTGACATCTTTCGAGGGTCTACATTATGATGGTTATGAAGATTCAAGAATGATCTCAGTGCTACAAGTCTGAATGACATGCCATGACTGCAGTCCGTCGTTGATTTGCCTTTGAAGTGGTGTAGACACCCAATTCAGCAGCAACTGCAGAAAAATTCCAAAAATACGTGATGCACTACTGGACTATCATGTGGATAATGACTCTTATTGGAAAGAGTGACGTCTTTTCTCTTAACTTATGGGTGTTAAATTTCAGCATTTTCCATTGCTCTTCAGTGCACTAAAGAATAGTGAAATCCTGGCTTTTGGTTCATTTTGTAGCCTATATGTGCAAGTTCCTCACTGTTTCAATCTGTAACGAGCAACTTTTTTTTATGACAGTGCAATCAAGGATGTGTTCGTTGATAAATTTACCTGTATTTGGTAGTGTAACATACACTTCAAAATAGTAGCATGGTCTTTGTATGGTTATTTCAATCAGCAATATTGCATTAGGGTCTTTGTTGGCTGTGCACATAGTGATGCTTACTACTGCTTTGAATTATTTGGATAGCGTCAGTTGTCGGACATGCATTGCAGAATCTCTGCAAATACTGAACTAGAGTTTTGTCTCATCGGATTAGTTATTTCATTGGTCTCCCCGTTGTCTCTGAATTGATCGTTTTTCGTCTCTGCATTATGTGTGGAGGAATGTGCCAATCACAGGAATGTGGTGGGTCAACGCGCCGTGGGTGGGTCCCAGTCCAAAAAAGTAAAATCCCAGCGGATAAGCTGCGCAATTTTTTCTGATGAAAAGAAGGAAAAGAAGGGATTAGCTGGTTGGATCGTTACATGCATCGTTCTGTTTGTTGTCTTCTTCACGTGGAAAAAACAAACAAACGAGGACACAAACTCCTCATCAATCAAAAAGAAAAAAAAATGGAAGGACAAGGGAGAGGCACCGTCGAGCCTGGATCACAACAAGGACAACGATCTCGACCTGAGCAACAAGAAGAGACCACGAGCAAATCATGGCCATGCACACCAAGATATACGAAGATCTGGCGGGTGAGGGAGACGTTGAGTTCAACGATGAGGCCAAAACGATTGAGTTCAATGAGTAGAACCAAAACTATGGGTGCAGACGGACTTTAACGGCCTCAACACCGCTTGTCATAAGTGCAGCGGTGTGGGATGTGTCGTCGAATACATGAGTGATTCACCATTGTGAACTCAGCCGCCAACGACGAAGAGGAGGACCAGGAGGAGGACCACGATGCCGTTGAGGCAAACTAAAATGGGATAGGGGTTTGCAATGTCCAGTAAATAATCATCCTGGTACAGTTTTCGTGAGGTGGTGTTCTGTTCTTTTCTTCTAATACATAGATAGAACAAAAGTCACATGAGTTGATTTTGTGCTCCTTGCTGCATGAGCACCCACTTAATTAAGATATTCAAGCTGTGAGGATTTTAATACATTATCAAAAATAAATAGGGATAATTATTGGAGCGATGAACATGAATGTTATGAAATATAACACAACTGCATGGTCTACGTGTTTGAAATTTAAAGTTTGTGTGGATGGGGATGGAAAGAAATGATGCAAGCGGGGTGTGCCATTAATAGAGTTGGCGAGCTTCAATTGGGTGGGTTGAGACAGTGACTTCATTTGCATGAGGATCCTAAAGGAATATATTAGACATTATTTATGTTGGGCCATAAGAATTTTTAATGTATATCCGGTTGGAAATGAGGGGTCTTAAGCCATGCTTATTACACTCGAGATGTGTGATTTCTTCTCCCGTTGCAACGCACGGGCATTTTTGCTAGTGTATACAAAAAGTTAGTATTGCGCACATGGAATTGATAGGTTAGTTGGTTAGCTAGTCCTTTTTAACCACCTAAAAGTCGTGAGGGTGTGAGTTCGAATTCCATCTCGCACCCATGCATTGTTTTTGCCTTAAAAATTAGTTGAGAAGCCATGTAACTAGCAACACACGCATAGAATTAGCATGGAATTAGGAGGCCCATTAATCACGTCATTTAACAGGCAGACGCAATGAATTAGGAGGATCATTGACGATAAAGGGTCTCCCCGCTTTATATTATAAAGCATCCATCCGATACAACCAACTCGCTGGGGCCGCAGCACAAACAAGCCCAAAAGGAAAAACAAGAGAAAGAAAAGAGAAACAAATGCCGACACCGGTAGATCAACTAAGCGACGAAGACCGGCAACCGCTGCACCCTCCGGACAAGTACCACCGCGTTCCTAGCATTCCGGAGCGTCGCGTACCAAGCAACACCTTCAAGAAGGAATGCGACGGCGCCGCCGCTGTTGCCCGAACGAGTCCTACGGTTTCCCCCGGTCGCGGAGGGCAGTGGGGAAGGGGTATACCCGACGCCCTTCAGGAAGGTCCGGCGGCGCCCGCAGGCGTCACCGCGTCGGAGCCGGACGAACCGCCAGGGATTTCTCCCGACCCAAACAACCACCACCACCCCGGACTCTCCGTAATGCACCACCCAAACTGCCGCCCACCAGCCTGTGCCACCACGGTCACCGAACCAACATCGCCGTCTCACTGGGGCCGCCAACACGAGACCTGGAGGGAGGGAAAGGAGACAACGGCCACGGGGGCAATCGCAACTCGACCGGCGGGAGGGGACAACCTCCATCGCTCTCGCGGAGCCGACCAGACGCAGCGACAAGGACTTGCCAGGCCCCGACGGCCCAGCCGGACCCAAAGGGTCCGGACAGTCCCTGTCCCCACGCTGCAGCAAGCCGGCCAACGAAGCCAGCACCACCCGTAAACCACCGACGCCTCGCCACCACCAGGGAGCAACGCTGTCGCGCCGAGCCGCCGGCCCGCGCCAGCCCAGATCGGGCCCAAAAGGCCGAACCCACGGCCGCGTCGCCGCGTCAAGGGCACCAGTGGCCCACGGGATCGCCGCCACCGAGCAGCACCGCCGCCGTCAGGGGGCCCCCGCGCCCCCGAACGCGCGCGCGGGGAAGGAACGGCCCGCCGCCGCCAGCGCCGCGCGGGCAGGGCCCGGCGGACCAAGCCGGCGGCGGCGGGGGGAGAAGGACGGGGAGGGGGGCGGAGGAGAGGGGAGAAGTGGGGGGTTCGCCCGTCGCCCGCGGGGGGGGGGGGGGGGGGCGAGTGAGCGAACGGGGGCCGGTGGAAGGGGGGAGAGGGGGGCGGGACGGGCAAAGGCGCGCGCGCCGGAGGCCGGCGGCGGCGGGAGGAGGCTAGGGCGGCGGCGGCGGCGGCGGCGGCGGGAACCCTAGCAGGAGAGGGGCCGAGGGGAAGGGACGAGGGTTAGGAGGATCATTAATCAGGCTAATTAAGAGACCCGGAGAAAAATTCGCATTCTATACTTAAATCACGGCGGAATAAGGAGAAACGGAATCGCGGCCGTTTGATCCTCATCTGACGCTCAGGTCGTGCGGATCTGTTGCAGAATTCCGGACAGTAGGAATTTAGCTTTCTCGTATAGATATAGAGGTATAGATATAGATATAGATATAGATATAGATTGCTTAAAATCATGATTTTGCCTATTCCCCTAAAACGGATTTGCGGTACCGTACGGTATCGGGCGAAACAGATACCGCAAACCCGCATCACAAAATTTGGACCGAAACATTTAACTGTTTCCTATTCAGTCTACAACTTGGTTTGCGGTAACGGATTTGCGGTCCGTTTTATTGCGAACCGTATATTTTACGGGACAAGTTTTTGCACGAAAGAGTTGCGCTCTAACCCTGGCCGAGTCGCCACCATCGATCCCCAAATCCCTTCCCCCTCCACCCAACTCTAATCCCTAGTTAGCTAGCCGCTATGGCCCGTTCCATGGTTCTGCTCGACCGCGAGATTGATTTCACCCCCGACGAGGCGGCATCCAGCGGAGGCTGCGGAGATTCAATCCCGTACCCGTGGGGATTCTGGGAAGGAAGAGGACTACAAACCCGCAAAGCCATGAGTGATGAAGTCATCAAGTACCTGCGGACCTTCAAGGCTCGCGCAGTCGTCGGCAACCCGCCGGAACTCTCCTTCCTCCACATACTGGTGCCGCCGCAATCCCTCCCGCTCCCACCGCCATTCATGGGCCTGGACTCGGGCCGCGTCTCCAGCACCGACAAGAACCTGGTCGCCCTTTACGCCGGCGGGTACCGCCCTGGCTCTAGTTTGCGGGGAGGCTATCTCATCTACGACGCCAAGAAGAACTCCCTCTCCGTGATCCCCCGTCTCCCCTCCGACGACTTGCATGGAGTCATGGGGCACCACTCGGCCGTCGTAATGTGCGACGCCATAGGGGAGGGCTACCTTCTTGCCGAGCTCGTCATGCCAGAATTCTCCCAAGCCGGGGTCTGGCTGTGGAGGTCGTCCGCCTCAGAATGGGCCTTGCTGTCCGGGGCCCATCCCCTTCCATCCAGCACCTTCTCCGTTGACTTGTGCTTCTCTTATCGGGGCTCTACCCTTTGCTGGGTGGATCTGCTCCAAGGCATGTTGCTCTGTGATCTGAACCAAGACTGCAACAAGTTCAGCTTTATTGAGTTGCCACCAGATTGTCCAACCTACGATGACGTGTATCGCCCAGACGAGTTACGTTCCATGGCCTGTGTTTGTGGCCGCATCAAGCTTGTCGCCTTGGATGAATCTGGATTGGAACTCACAGTCTGGACTCTGTTGACTGATCACTCAGACTGGATCAAAACCTCCAAGTACAATGTTGATAAAATCTGGGCAAACGTCAACTATCAGTCTACTGTTTTGAGACAGCTTATCCCGTCTCTTCCTGTCCTGAGCATCCATGAAGACGGGGTTGTCTACTTGGTCGTAAATGATGAAAGCATCGTGGACCGTCGACTAGAGCATAAAGGCCAGTATTTGCTTCGTGTTGACATGAAGAATAACGAGGTCCAGATCTCTCCACAGCCTACAAGGCGTATTTGTTCCCAACTCTTTGCCAGCGAGTTCAGTGCGTACCGACGGCATTTACAGGATCGACCGGTACTACCACCACCACTAAGCATAGTTTTATTTGCTTACTACTGTCATTTTATTTATATTTGCCATCACTGAACATGCTTTCATTTGTGTGCTACTGTAATTATGCTTAGGTTTTAAAATGATTAACATTCTAATGCTTGTTTATTACATCCAGTTCGCTTCATACTTGCTAATTGAAAAGGATATTTGGCCACCTCCCCATGTTGAAGAGTAGATGTCCGATATTGATGCTCATCCGCAGTCATGATTCTGAAATCATTTTTTTACTACAAAATTACTCTGCCCCCTTGTCATATTAGGACATGCACATCATGATGACACTCTTTTTCATGTTTTAAGGCTGTTTTTTCTTCTTCCTTTTTTTTTGAAACCGAGCCAAAAGATTTGCCTCATATATTAATTAAGAGGGAGAGAGTACAACTCATGGTAGTTACAACTTTGCTCGTCAGTCTTCTTCCTTTTTTACTTGATAGAGATAGTGTTATCATTAGCTTCACCTCTCCACTTTAAGATTTGATGACCTGGGCATTCGGTGAATATAGCAGCGTACCTGTAGTTCGGTTCTGAACTTGGAATTGCACGAGTCAAGTGCATTAAAAAATGAACATAGCAGATGAAGCATAATTTCAACCTAGAGCTGAACACTGAGAAGTGTCTGAATGGAAGATGTCAAAAGTACAAAAATGTACCTTTGGCACATATAGCTGCTTCAACAATTTTAATTCAGAGCATCCTGGACTGACCCTAGACATTGTATTGGTTTTGCCCAATTAATTAATATCCCTGCATATGTACTCACCCTTGCACTTATTCCTTTTTAAAATAATTGTTACGTAACCTGACATATGGTCATGTTAAAAGTATTATTTTTGATAGACATCTATGGTTTTTTTTTTTTTTTTGCCAGAGAGAGATAGAAGCAAGAGAGTTCGGTGCAAGTGGAAAGACGTTGAAGATTTGAGATGTTGGCAGCATATCATGTGGAACTGGTACTTAAGTCCACTGGAGACACTTAATGTTATCATTATCTGATGTTAGTAGTTATAAACTGAATGGTGGGTAGTATGTGTTTTCACTCATGGCTTTATGTCTACTGAGTGGCTTGTTTCGGATTTGTAGTTGTGATTGTGTTGATTCTGGCTACAGGCATCATTGTCATTTTCCTGCATGAATCCTGCTGGTTTGCTTTAAGTCTGGTTGATTTAAAAGCAATTCTAGATGTTTGGAACTAATTGATGTCTCCTTGCTCTGCTGTTTGCTTGCCCATAATTTGACTGGTATTTCGACAGAAAAAGAATATACATTCTGGATTTTAAAGGCACTTAATTTGTAAGCTGTTGTGTGTTGCTAGACCTGAGGCATTGGCTCTTGGTGGGGCAATTTTGCCCTCTTTGTTAGATTCCTTTTGTGGCAGGCTGGGTTTCATGGACCTTTGGACTAGTGGTGAAGGATTGTTGCGTGGCATGATATGCTTGGGTACGTGGCTATTGCAGTCTTGAAAAACTGGTATGGCGAGGCCGCCCGTGCATGTGTCCCTTGTTCATTTTCGAGTTTCGACAGACGGGCAGCACGCAATCGAAGAAAGAAGAAACGACCCAGCATAGTTGTAATTTGTTGTTGGTCGTTGAGCGTGCCTTCTCTAAAAAGAAAAATCTTGTCTTAATGAAACAAAATATTTTCAAGCTTTTTTTTTACTATCAATACCATGATATATTTATAGTAGGGAATTGTACATGGTAGAGATACATGAGCTAACTGCAGCAATTACAAAATAAAGTCTAAAAGAAACTAGCAAATCTTCAAAATATTTGTTTGAAGGCGGCCGTAAAAATAATAAATAAATCTTTCAACACCGTCGGGAAGGAGATCCCGTCGTCGAACGAAGAGCTAGCAGAAGATTATTTATTGTAGGCGATGCCATTTTCAATGAAGAAAACCGCTACCAAGACCCTAAATCAATCTAATGAAATACTACTATTATTAAGAACTCCACTCATAGATGGCGTTCTCTATCCCTCCGAATGTCGGTGAGGCCGGTCAAAGGAGGGGGAACCGATCTATCTCCATCTCTCCCAATGCCGGAGAGGCCGGTCAAAGGAGGGGGAACCGATCTATCTCCATCTCTCCAAATGCCGGCGAGGCCGGTCAAAGGAGGGGGAACCGATCTATCTCCATCTCTCCCAATGCCGGTGAGGCCGGTCAAAGGAGGGGGAACCGATCTATCTCCATCTCTCCCAATGTCGGTGAGGCCGGTCAAAGGAGGGGGAACCGATCTATGGTGACGATCCCTCCCAATGCCGGTGAGGCCGGTCAAAGGAGGGGGAACCAGCGGACGCTAGGTTTATAGGAGGACCTCTTGAGCGAGGGAAGGAAACAGTGGACGGACGACCTTCTAAAATATTGTCAAGCTGATAGTACTACGCATGAGGGAAAAACAAGCATCTTTCACTTGTTCGTGAATTTGCAGGCGTTGTACTTGTATATATACTTAGTGCAATCACATGAGAAGAAGCGGAGGAACGAACACATGATCACACCAAGCGTCGACTAGCCTTGTGCGCACGTCTCCAGCGCAAGCAGGGCACCTGCATCAGCCTATATCTATATCTATATACCTAATAATAAAGTCATTAGTGCTTCTTGTGGTACGTCACATAAATTGCCCCTAAATTGCAAAGTATTACGATGCCACCTTCAGTGGTGTAGAGGAAGCGGGCATCGAGGCAAACCCGTTGGGCACGCCTGCACGGCGAGGGGAGGCCGGTGGCCACAAAGACGACGAGGCGGCGGCGACCTTGTTCTCGGGCGCTCACACAACAGCGAATCTGGGGCGAGAGGGGGGAAGCCGCGAGAGGGATTAGACGCGGGCGAAAACGAAGATGCCGAGGAGGGTCTTATCTTCGCTGGGAGGCTCGGATGGCCAGCGCGTGGCCGGTTGCCATGGCGGATGGCCTCCACGCCCACCACTTCCTCCTGTAGTAGGAGGAAGGGGATGAGTGGGGGTGTGGGCTGGGCCAAATGTGCATTGTGCACACTTAAGTCCAGATGTACAGTAGATTTAAGTGTTTTTCTTTTTTTGTTTCCTGTCTTCTATTTTCTTTACTGTTTTGCATTTTGTACTTATATCAAATGATTTTTGTTGCAATTGATATTTAGCACATAAATCGTACACAACATTTTGAGCTAGCACACAAAGTTTGGAGGCAATCAGAGTTAATTCTATAATTGTTTATTTTGAAAAGGCCATTTATTTGTTGTTGGACCACTTATTAATTTCCTAGGAATTTATTTGTGAGTCAAATGAAGTTGCTTTCCAACATGACTATGATCAGGGGAATTTATAGAATAATGTGAACATTTTAGTTTTGTTGTTTTAAGAAATAATAATTTGACTTGCTATTTGAAGTTGAATTTAACTTGAGTTTTAATCAAGTGGAAATTAAGCCTAGCAAAACATGGTGACATAGCATCATTAGGGTGAGATTACTCTAGCATGATTATCGGGGTGTTACAGTGCAACTATTTGTATATCAATTCTGAAAATTTAGGACAACGTGGGAAATTTGTATATCAATTATGTGTAAAAGTTTTAGAAAATTATCACGCTCCAGCAAATTATAGAATTTTCTGCACTAAGCGCAAAAGTTTCTGCTTTTTCACAGAATCAAATCAACTATCTTCCAAATCATCCTAAAGTTCTTACTTCACAACCAAAACAGAACCAAAACACAACCAAAAACACAAGCACTAATTTAAAACACAAAAACACAACCAAAACAGAAGCGTAATTTTGTATTTCTTGGAAAACAGAAATAAAACAAAAAATTTAAAGATAAATATTGGGTTGCCTCCAAACTAGCGCTATCATTTTACGCCCCTAACTAGGCGTAATGCTTAGTTTCAAGTGTTGTCATCCTTAGAATTTATTCCATAGGTGGCCCTCATAATAGATTCATATGGTAACTTAATTCTCTTTCTAGGGAAGTGTTCAATCCCCTTCCTTAACGGAAACTGAAATCTTATATTACCTTCTTTCATATCAATAATAGCACCAATAGTTCTTAAGAAAGGTCTTCCAAGTATTATGGGGCAAGACGGATTGCAATCTATATCAAGCATAATGAAATCAACGGGCACATAATTTCTATTTGCAAGAATAAGCACATCATTTATTCTACCCAAAGGTTTCTTAATAGTTGAATCCGCTAAGTGCAAATTAAGAGAACATTCATCCAAATCATGAAGGCCTAGCACGTTACACAAAGATTTTGGTATAGTGGAAACGCTAGCACTTAAATCACATAAAGCATTGCACTCATATTTTTTAATCTTAATTTTAATGGTAGGTTCTCATTCATCATATAATTTCCTAGGTATTGAAACCTCCAATTCTAGCTTTTCTTCTAAACCTTTCATCATAGCTTCTACAATATGTTTAGTAAAAGCCTTGTTTTGTTCGTAAGCATTTGGTGAATTAAGCATGGATTGCAACAAGGAAATACACTCAATTAAAGAACAATTATCATAATTAAAATCCTTGAAATCCAAAAGATTGGGCACATCACTAGTTAAAGTTTTGACCTCGCCAAACCCACTTTTATCTGTTTTTTCATTAAGATCTTCACCCTCCAAATTATCGGGACGCCTTTTAGCTAAAGTTACTCTCCAGTCCCCTTTTCATCAAGTTTTATATCATTAAACAAAGATTCAATAGGAGTCACACCAATCATTTTAATCTCTTCATCATGATTCTCACAAAAGCGGGGGTGAAAATGCTTTTTTAGCAATGCTCGCTTAGCTCGCATTCTAGCGGTTCTCTCCCTACTTTCATTAATAGATATTTGAATAAATTTCAGAGACTCATTGATATCAAGTTTGGGTGGCAATATTTTAATTTCAAGAGAATCAACCTCATGAGCAATTCTATCAACGTTCCTAGCCACATCATCAAACTTATGCAATTTTTCTTCTATCATAGCATTGAAAATATTTTGGAAATTAATAAATTCTTTAATATTATTCTCAAGATCAGAGGGCATCCTATTATTATTACCATAAGAATTATTGTAGGAATTGCCATAATTATTAGAGGAATTTCCAGGAAGCGGCCTAGGATTAAAATTGCCTCTATACGCGTTGTTATTGAAATTGTTTCTACCAACAAAATTCACATCTTTAGCATCATTATTTTTCTCAATCAAAGTAGATAAAGGCAAATCATTAGGATCAACATGAGCACTCTTACTAGCAACCAATTTCATAAGTTCATCCATCTTTTCACTCAAAGTATTAATTTCTTCGATAGCATGCACCATTTTACTAGTAGAAGATCTTTCCGTATGCCATTGAGAATAATTTGTCATGATACTATCTAGGAGTTTTGTAGCTTATCCTAATGTGATTTCCATGAAGGTACCCCCCGCGGCGGATTCTAAAAGATTTCTAGATGCAAAGTTCAATCCCGCATAAATTTTTTGTATAATCATCCATAAACTTAAACCATGAGTAGGAAAATTCTTATCATCAATGTCATTCTCTCCCATGATTCTGCAACATGTTCATGATCAAGTTACTTAAAATTCATTATATCGTTCCTAAGAGAGATAATCCTAGCGGGAGGAAAATACTTGGAAATAAACGCATCCTTACCCTTATTCCATGAATCAATACTATTTTTAGGCAAGGATGAAAACCAAGTTTTAGCATGATCTCGTAATGAGAACGGAAATAATTTTAGTTTCACAATATCATTATGCACATATTTTTTATTTTGCATGTCACACAATTCAATGAAAGTATTTAGATGGGATGTAGCATCTTCATTAGGACTACCAGAAAATTGTTGTTTCACAACAAGATTTAGCAAAGCAGCATTAATATCACAAGTCTCAGCACTAGTGGCGGGTGGAGCAATCGGAGTACTAATAAAATCATTATTATTAGTATTGGAAAAATCCCACGGCTTAGTATTTTCTTGAGTCGTTGTGACAAAGCAAGCAATCTAGCACACAAGCAAATAAAAGGCAAACAAAAATATTTTTGTATCTTTCCGTAAACGTTTTAGAAGTGGGGGAGATGAAAACGAGAGGAAAATGGCAAATAAAGTAAATGCAAGGAGATGAAAGTTTATGCGAGGTACTTGATAGATCTTGATGATACTCCCAGACAATGGCGCCAGAAATACTTCTTGCTACTTCTTGAGCTTGCGTTGGTTTTTCCCTTGAAGAGGAAAGGGTGATGCATTCCCTCAGTTTGAGAACCAAGGTATCAATCCAGTAGGGGAACCAAACAAGATCTCGTTAACAGCACCTACACACAAAAGAACAAATACTTGCACCCAACGCGATAAAGGGGTTGTCAATCCCTTCAACGATTACTTGCAAGGATTAAATCTGATAATGGTAGATTGATAAATAAAAACACAAAATAAAATAAAGGAAAATAAATTGCAGCAAGGTATTTTTGTTTTTTATAGATGATAAAGAATAGACCCGGGGGGCATAGTTTTCACTAGAGGCTTCTCTCTCGATAGAAAGCATACGGTGGGTAAACAAATTAGTGTTGAACAGTTGATAGAAAAGCGCATAGTTATGACGATATCTAAGGCAATGATCATGTATATAGGCATCACCTCCGAGACAAGTAGACCGAAACGATTCTGCATCTACTACTATTACTCCACACATCGACCGCTATCCAGCATGCATCTAGAGTATTAAGTTCATAAAGAACGGAGTAACGCCTTAAGCAAGATGACATGATGTAGACAAAGTAAACTCACGCATGAATAAACCCCATCTTTTTATCCTTAATGGCAACAATACAAATATGTGTCATATCCCTTTCTGTCACTGGGATTGAGCACCGCAAGATTGAACCCATTACAAAGCACATCTCCCATTGCAAGAAAAATCAATCTAGTTGGTCAAACCAAATCAATAGATCGGAGAGAAATACAAAGCTATAACAATCATGCATAAAAGAGTTCAAATTTGACTCAAATAATATTCATAGATAATCTGATCATAAACCCACAATTCATTGGATTTCAACAAACACACCATAAAAGAAGATTACATCGAATAGATCTCCAAGAACATCAAGGAGAACATTGTATTGAAGATCAAAGAGAGAGAAGAAGACATCTAGCTACTAGCTATGGAGCCATAGGTCCGTGGTAAACTACTCACACATCATCGGAAGGGCAGCAAGGTTGATGTAGAAGCCCTCCGTGATCGAATTCCCCTCCGATAGAGTACCGGAAAAGGCCTCCAGATGGGATCTCGTCGGAACAGAAACTTGCGGCGGTGGAAAAAGTGGGTAGCTCTCTGTTGCTTTCCTGATTTTAGAGAATTTATAGAGGCGGAATTAGGTCAAACGGAGTGAAGGTGGGCCCACGAGGCCCCAGGGCGCGCCTGCCCCCCCTCCCCCCTAGGCGAGCCCTGGTGGCTCGTGGCCACCTCCTTCGTCTTCTGGCCCTCTCCGAAGCTTCTAGTGTCTCTTATGTCCAGAAAAAAAAATCTCCAGAAAGTTTCATGGCATTTGGACTTCGTTTGGTACTGATATTCTGGATAACCAAAAACAGGCAAAAAGAGCAACTGGCACTGGGCACTAAGTTAATAGGTTAGTCCCAAAAAATGATATAAATAGCATATAAGTGCATAATAAACATCCAAGATTGATAATATAATAGCATGGAAAAATCAAAAATTATAGATACGTTGGAGACGTATTAGGTATCCACATGCAAGACATATATCTAGTGATCTCAAGTCCAATATTCAATCCAACATAAAGAAACATCAAAGTTCCTATCTATCGGAGAACATAAGATGAAATTGTTTATAGGGTACGAAACCACCTCAAAGTTATCCTTTTTGATCAATCTATTGAGCCATCCCTATAAGTGTCACAAACAGCCCTAGAGTTCGTACTAAAATATCACCATATGATACGCATCAATCAACTATAATGTCACCTAGATACTCCAATGTCACCACAAGTATCCATTAGTTAATTATTCGATACACATCAAACAATTTCAGATTCATAATATTCAATCCAACACAAAGATCTTCAAGGAGAAAGACTCAATTCATCACAACAAGATAGGGAGGAAAGAACACCATATGATCCAACTATATTAACAAAGCTCATGGTACATCAAGATCATGCCAAATCAAGATCACGAGAGAGAGAGAGAGATCAAACACATAGCTATTGGTACATACCCTCAGCCCCGATGGTGAAGTACTCCCTCCTCATCATGGAGACCGCCGAGATGATGAAGATGGCCTTCGCTGATGATTTCCCCCTCCGACAGGGTACCGGAAAAGGGCTCCGGATGAGATCGCTTCGGAACAGAGGCTTGCGGCGGCGAAGCAGAAGTTCTAGGTTTATTTCTGGGGTTTTATATATTTATAGGAATTTTTAGCGTCAGTCTCACGTCAAGGGGGTCCACGAGGAAGTGACAAACTCGGTCGACCCTCCCCGCGCCGTGTGAGCTTGTCGTGTCCTCGTTGGTCTTCTGGTCCTCCCACGAAGCTTCGGGGTCCCTTATGTTCCCAAAAAAATCACCAAAAAGTTCCAGCCCAATCTGAGAACTTTTATTTCTGCACAAAAAAACACAATGGTAATTCTGCTGAAAACAGCATCAGTCCGGGTTAGTTTCATTCAAATCATATAAAAGTGCACCAAAACCATATAAATTATTGTAAACATGGCATGAATACTTCAAAAATTATAGATACGTTGGAGATGTATCACGCGCCCAAGTGCGTTGTGGCCTACTCCTTCGCCTTCTGATCTCCTCCCGAAGCTTCTAGGGTCTCTCGTGTCCAGGAAAAAATCATCAAAAAGTTCGGGGCATTCGGACTTCGTTTGGTACAGTATTCCTGGAAAACCAAAAACATGCAAAAAACAACAACTGGCACTTGGCACTAGGTTAATAGGTTAGTGCCAAAAAATGATATAATATTGCATATAATTGCATATAAAACATCCAAGATTGATAATATAATAGCATGGAACAGTCAAAAATTATAGATACGTTGGAGGTGTATCAAGATGTTTCAGTAATCGTTAGTACTTGTAAAGTTGACAAGGTTTCAGAATTCCTGGCCTAGGAACGAACACTAGTCATGTTGGATTGTTGGTCATAGTGACATTGACCCAGATTACTACTGCAGGCCAGGTTTGTAGACAAATTTACTTGTCTTTGTTACTCATTCGATATGATATCCAATTATTCACTTAGATTAGTTGCAAACAATAAGTGCTAGCCCAACTTCTTGATTCAGATTTTGGACAGTCTCTTACTGCAGTTACGATTCTGCATACTTGTCCTAGTAAGCCCACGAGTAATGATTGATTCACTAGCTCGATGCTTGCCTTGTCATATTTGTTGTGAATATATTTTTAGGGTGGAACACCCTGTTTCAAAATCCTGGAACCGCAGACATGAGTGAATGGTATTTCTCTATGCGATCTCTTCCATCATGTGTGGGCAACGAACACTGCATTGTATAGAAAGAAAAGTGTTATATCCACCTTTTACATAGACTATGATCTTTTACATGGAATACAATCTGCCTACTTGCTTTGTGTCACACTACCAGCGCTCCACCCTTCAAGCTAAACATTATGCCACTCATAATTCCGAAGTTTATTTGTTCAAATACGAACTTGATATGATGCTAATGTTCCTACTTCAGTTTTGAAATGTGTGTCCACCCCTTATAGAGACATAGGAGGTTTGTGTTTCTATGTGTGGTCTGATCAGCACGGCTGGGGTGAACTTTGTATACGCAGGGGTTTGTAGGAGACACTATTGGAGTAGAATCCGCAGTGCATTCCATAGATAATCTGACTACTTTTTATGTTTTCATGAATCTCAGATACTGAACATCATCATAATGATTATGAGCTTGCGCGCGTGAGAAGCATAAAGCAGAACAATGCCATGGCTGTCAAACTTGGCATTAAGGGACTGAGATCCAGTCTGGATGCAATGGAATGCACACGCTCTCCACCTACAGATTCATGTTCAGAATATGATCCTAACAATGATTATGAGCTAGAGGGAAACCTAAGTCAATGTAGCTCCCTAGTGGAGGAGTCAGAGGAAGATGCCCTATCTTATTCACCCATCAAGGTGCTTGCTCTAACTTGGCAAGATTTTATTGGTCGCACATATCTTGCAAATGATGCTTTGCATTGCTTCTACTTTGTTGCACCGCCATTTGCTTAGTTTACACAACATATATGTGAATATGCCCTACCTATCCATTTTCAGTACATATTCCACCTGTCATCATACCATTTCAAATGTTGTTCTTGTGTATCAGACGTTCAAAAGGAAGAGGGCGATTGCTGATCGCGAAGGAGCACGAACAATGTATTTGGGAAAGGTAGTGACACCTCATAAATTAAATAGCCAGTTAGATGTAGTGGCAATATCACCAGACCCACAAAACACAGCCCCAACTCTAGCAGCAGACTCTACCCCTACTCCACTGCCCATCTCAGATGCCCCAACTCAGCAGACCCCAACTGCAGCAAACAGTATGACGGTGCCAGTTGACATAGTACCAGATGTACGACGCAAAACCCCCATTCCATCAAAGAATACACCAACTCCAGTTGCCAAATCCCTTTTCGAACTGGAGAGAGCCCCAATTGCAGCAAATAGGACGCCTGTTCCACTTCTTCCCAGTTTAGAAGACGAAGCTTTTATTGTTGTCAGGAACTTTGTGCGCAACTTTCCTTCATGGAAAGATTATACTATAGACAAACAACAATTTCCAATCTTCCTCCGCAACTTACGTGTAAGTAATGTACTAACGTTATTCATGGTAATCAGTGCCTATGTTTCTGCTGACAAAACACAAAAGATTTCATTCTTTTGAATAGGCGAGGACCAAACTGGAATTGGTTGTGCTTTTCAAGCACACATTAATGAAGTATCGTTGCTACCTGAGGCAAGCGCACTTCGATGGCAAGCCTCTAAACGAAATTTCTGTAAAGTCTCCGGTGCTACATTTACTAGACGGTGACTGGAATCAGCTTGTTACACATTGGTCTCGTCTGCAGCGTAAGGTAGTGTCTATGTTATCACATCACAATTTTAACTACATTTCTGCATGTGCCTTACCGTCTCACTTGTACGAAAACTCTTTGTAGAAGAATATTCATTCTCAAGGGACCACAGGATCTCGCAACTATACTGCACACTGCATTGCTCTTGTGAGTGCCTCTTGCCCTGTATCACCATACATACTTTCATAGCTGATTGATTATGTAGCATCACTGCGCATGTTAGCCTCCTTATCCTCTATTTGTTGGACATTATAAGATCTGTATTGACTCTTACATAAATTTAGAATCAACCCAATGCTTTTGAAGAGGTTTAACTCTGCAACCCTCTTGTAAGGACTGAACGTCTTGTATCACTGTACTTACATTAAAAGCTACTCCCCTCGTCCCATATTATAAGAGCATTTTGTATAGTACACTAGTGTACAAAACACTTATATTATGGAAGGAGGGAGTGGTTCATTGGGTAGCATTATGCTGCATCTTATCTCCCTCGCTGATACGTCTCCAACGTATCTATCATTTTTTATTGTTCCATGCTGTTATATGTCATTCTTGGATGTTTTATATTCATTTACTAGCAACTTTATATTGTTTTTTGGGACTAACCTATTGACATAGTGCCCAGTGCCATTTGCTGTCTTTTGCTTGTTTTTTACTTTGCAGAATATCAATACCAAACAAAGTCCAAATGCCACGAAACTTTTTGGAGATTTTTTTCTGGACAGAAGACACCCAGGGAGCCAAAGAAGTGCACGGGAGAAGGCCCGTGGGGTCCACTAGGCACCAGGGTGCGCCAGAAGGCCCAGGCGCGCCCTGGTGGGTAGTGGGCACCACGGGAAGCTTCTCCAGCTCCATCCACCTCTATAAATACTCTAAAATCCCAAAAACCCTAGGGGAGTCTAGAGAAAACAGTTTCCGCCGCGGCAAGTTCCAGAACCACGAGATCCAATCTAGAGACCTTTTCAGGCACTCTGCCGGAGGGGTCAACGATCACGGAGGGGTTCTTCATCAACACCCTTGCCCCTTCGATGATGCGTGAGTAGTTTACCATAGACCTACGGGTCTGTAGGTTGTAGCTAGATGGCTTCTTCTCTCTTTTTGATCTTCAATACAATGTTCTCCTCGATGTTCTTAGAGATCTGTTTCATGTAATGACTTTTTGCGGTGTGTTTGTTGGGATCCGATGAATTATGAGTTTATGATTAGATCTATCCATGAATATTATTTGAGTCTTTGCTGAACTCTTTTATGCATGATTGTTATAGCCTCGTATTTCTTCTCCGAAACTTTGGTTTGGTTTGGCCAACTACATTGATTTTTCTTGCCATGGGAAGAGGTGCTTTGTGATGGGTTCGATCTTGCGGTGCTCAATCTCAGTGACAGAAAGAGACATGACATGCATGTATCGTTGCCATTAAGGATAAAAAGATGGGGTCTATTCCTACATGAATAGATCTTGTCTACATCATGTCATCGTTCTTATTGCATTACTCCATTTCTCCATCAACTTAATACACTAGATGCATGCTGGATAGCGGTCGGTGTGTGGAGTAATAGTAGTAGATGCAGGCAGGAATCGGTCTACTAATCTTGGACGTGATGCCTATATACATGATCATTGCCTTGGATATCGTCATAAGTATTCGCTTTTCTATCAATTTCCCAACAGTAATTTCTCAATGAAAGCACCAATGTCGGTGTCAAAACTGGCAGATCTCGGGTAGGGCGTCCCGAGATGTGGATCTTGGATCAATGGGGAACAAGGGACGAATGACACTATGTTTACCCAGGTTCGGGCCCTCTCGAAGAGGTAAAACCCTACGTCCTGCTTGATTATATTGGAGTGTATATGACAATTACAGAGTCGATCTACCACGAGATCACATGAACTAAACCCTAGGCGAGTAGGACTATGGTTCTTGTTCTAGCCTCTATGGACTAAACCCTTTGGTTTATATAGACACCAGGGGCACTAGGGTTACACATAGTCGCTTACAAGGAAGGAACAAGCACGCCAAATATCTATTCTTGACTTGGAGGGCACACCAAGATAACGAAGATCTCCTGTCCGGATACGGGGTCAACCCATAGCTCGGCCTTCAATGTGGCCCATCAGTCCGGCCCATAGGAGATAGGCCGGACGTCCGGGGACCCCCTAGTCCTGGACTCCCTCGGAGGGTGTTAGACTTAGAGATAGAAACTTGTTTAAACTCTTGTAATCTCAACCTCTATTCTTTCTCTCTCCCGTATCTGGTTAGATCTCTTCTCTCCTGTAAACCATCGTATCCTAGTGATAGATGGAAACATGTAAGCCACGACAGGGGCTTCCTGTCCTTGATCAACAAAACCCACGCGGCTCCCTCACGAGGGAGTAGGAACGCTTCCAACTTAAACTGCCGATTTAAGTTGTCATGGCTATTTTAAACATGTATGTTCGGTCTTTCGTGATGCAGTGCACTCCCTGTGCGACAAGGATGACTAGGTTCATGGCACACACATGTTGGATTTGGAGACGACCCCCGCGTCGCCCCCTCCCTGGCGACTCGGGGGTGAGCCCTAGCGCCGCCGTCGGGGGCCTCCCCAACCTCCGCCCATCCCTCACCGCCGCCGGAGGCTCGCACTGGGCAAGCCCATGCCGAAGCCAAGGAAGGTAGCGGCGGGGTTCTTACTGCTCCACCCTGGCGTCCCGGCGTGGAGGGCCCTGGACTGGGAGCGGCGGCTCCGTCCGGTGAGGCACCTCCTGCTCTGCCGCGAGCGGAGGTGCAGGCAGGGGGCCAGTGTCCTGGCTGAGTGGTTGGCGGGGTGCCGAGGGCCTTGGGCCTGGCTCGGCTGCCATAGCAGCCGGTGGCACCAGATCAGATTGCTTCCTCCTGTTTCCTGATTCGTTGGCTCCCCGTACGGTCTAGGACGCGATTGCTGATGGATCTGGTGGTGGGATCCAGATCGGGAGAAATCCCCAGCTGACCCTGGTCGGCCACGATGGCGGTGACACCCGAGGGCGCCGTTCTTCTCCTTGGAGACGTTTGTCTTGTCTGCTTCTACCACTCCCCTGTCATGTGTCTCCCGGGTGAATGCCCTACCTTCGATGGGCGGTGGTGGCGCCCTTGGCGTCGTTCCCTTCTTGAAGGCACCGTCTTGGCAGCTCTATGGCTGGTGGACACCATTGGGATGGCGTTGGCGGCGGTCTGGATCTGGAGGTTGTGTGGTGTTGCATCTGTCGTGCCGATGACGACGGGTCTCGGCGACAAGGCACAGCGGAACCCAGGCGATAGACACATGTTGATGGACGTGTGTAGGTGGTGGAGCTGTCTGGCGTCTTGGTGGCGTTGACGGCAGTATGGCCTGGCAAGATGAATGTGTTGATCGCTCCTGAAGATGGGACAATGGAAGATGGCGGTGACTAATTCTAGAGCGTGCGCATGCAGTGCGCGCAAAGGGTCTAGCTAGACCGGTTGGTGCTCTTGGTTTGCCAGCAGGCGGCTGGGTGAGGCCACCAGAATATGTGATGTGTGTTGATGCGCGGTTAGGGCACGTCCTCAAGTGTGTAGGTGTAGCGACAATAGTTGCCAGAAAGGTGGCTTTGTGTTGATCCATGTATTTATTATGTTGGGCTCTGTTGAATAATATAATAAAATGGTTGTGTGCATCGTCAGATGCATAGGCAGGGGGTGATCCTCCCTTTCGAAAAAAACATGTTGGATTTGGATTTGCTTGATTTGGGTGAATGTGCGGGATTCAGCAAAGCTTCAGTTTTACATCAGCCCTCATTGCTATCAGTATAGTTCTTGGGTTGGCACTTATGATTCTGTTTGGGTTGATTGCTCTATGTTGAACCCGAGATGTAATGGGATTAAGTATTCCAAGTTGATCCCGATGTGTCCATTTGTTGTCACCTACAATTCGAGGTGCAAGCCTTAATAATTGAATGGTCCCGTGGCTAATCAATCAACATGCTATATCCACACACGTGCGCGTGCACGCACACAACAATACAGTACGGGGTGAGCTTCCACATATACAGTACTCCCTCCGTTCCATAATACTTGTCATGGTTTTAGTTTAAAACTAAAACCACGACAAGTATTATGGAACGGAGGGAGTACTACTCAAGTTATTTTATCATATGCAAGTTCAGAAGTTGTGATAATAATCAAAATGTTGAAGTTATCAAAAACTTATGTTTCCCTGTTTCTATGGTACTCTCTTTCAAATATTCTGATAGTGGTCTTATGAGTTCTGTTATCATGGGAAAATACACAGATTCATGTAGAGGGTGAGAAGGTCAATTAGGTAGAAACTTCAAGGCCCAAACTCATATCACACACACATAGAAGGATTTACTATGGTTGTCACAAGTCCCTTGCACCATAGGGAAGGTACCCAGAATCCACATCGGTATCTTCTATTCCTAAATAGCTACAACCCACTAGCTATTTTTTCTAGACATGCAACTATGCCACATAAGCAAGTAATGCATGCAAGTTATAAATTACATTGTTTTTGTATTACTCTATGCATGCATGCACCACATCATCAATTCATGCATGTTACACATAAGTTAGTTTTTTGCATTAGATTTTGTATTGATAATATTTGTGTTGATCGCTCGCATCATACCTATGTAGTTCACATTCACATTTTTTATTAGAAATGATATTCTTTTAACTGCAATTTTTTTCTTTCTTTGTATACCCTTTGTATTTCACTTTCATTTTTAAGCTTACATTCGCTTCCCATTAGTTATAGATGTTTTTTTGCAACTTTTAGGCATTCTTTTAGCAAGTTTCCTGCAGCAACGCGCCGGGGCACCATCTAGTAGCCCAAGAAAAGGAAACCATAAGCAAGTATTCCTTCGTGTCCATGTGTATTTTCATGTTCACTCAAAATCTTGAATTCTACAGTAATTATCATTATTTTGTTTTACGATTATGCAGGCCCAAAACTATACACATGAAGATCATCTGCTCATATGTGTCGTCAGCATTAGGAAGGAAGAAAATTGGTCTCCTTGGGCTTGGCGAGCCATGTAGCCAGATGTATGTGACACGATATCCTGGCTTATCACTGGTGTTAGCCATTGAGTATGCCAGTCAAGTACTACTATTGAGTAAATACTGTAGTAGATAAGCTATTGTGTACAACATTGTGAAGAAGACTTATCTTTCGATGTAATAAGTATACTTCAGTTGTGACACGACTCACCAAATCAATACGCATATCTCTTTTCTTATAGTCAACCATAGATTAGGCTCAACGCTCATTGCCTAGGTTGTAATCTATTCAATTTAAAGTGATGCACCTATGTCGCTCTACTCCGAATTCTAAATTCAGAACAAAGCTATTGCCATTCTTATCCAGCATCTTACACATGCTTTTGTCATTTAGCTCACCATATGAGTTTTAGAATTTCCTCACATCAGCACACAAAAACTCACTATAAAATCATCCCTTACAAGACAATGCAACATGAAAAGCACAACCCACCGACGGACCTATCCATGAGCCCAACCACACCAACCCACTCCCCAAACCCTATACACACTACCAATGAATCCTTCCGTCAATCCATCACCACCAATCCACCAATACATACCCACTTATGAACTAGAAACCCCAAGTTTAGCATTACTACTTTTTGTTTTCATTATCTCAACTATTGATTGGCATTTTCTTGGTACTTTTTAGATACTAGGTAGATAGTGTACTCTCTTAAATCAGTGCTCACCCCCTTGTACTTTTTTATTCATCATGTATGCCTAAGTCATGTAATTGACCAAGTGATAAAGACACGTCTCACCCTCGCCCCCGCGTGGCGACGGGGAGGCGACCTAATCCCGCCGCCGCCAAGCCCCCCTCCCTACTCTCCTCCTCCCTCGCCGCCGCCGCCACAGGGTGCGGCCGGGCAAAGCCCCGGTCGGCGTCGGCGGCGGCGGGGATCGATTGTCCCCTTGCGTAAAGGGCTAGCGTGGGCCGGTTCTTCGGGTGAGGGCTTGATGCTGCCGGGTGTCAGGGCGTGTTCGTCCGCCGGTGCTTTGTGTTTGGTGTGGCAGAGATGCGGCGGACGGCATGGCATGAGGCTGGAGCCCGGCGGAGCGGCGATGTGGTGGTGGTGGGGCACCGCCGGTGGCCGGCTGATCTGGCGCTAGGCTCCCAGGACGCGGAGCCGCTCGGGGCGATCTGGGCTTGGCTGCCCGATCTTGCCTTTGGGCTTAGATCTGGGTGTGTCGGGTCCAGCCAGGGCCGGCTATGGTGGTCTGGCTGTAGCCTTTGGCCATGCCGGCGACCTAGAGTTGGGCACTGGTCTACCCTGTCATTGCTGTCGTCCCTGCTGAGTGTGGTCTCGCGGCGTCGGGGCCCGCGAGGCTTCAGAATAATAGCGGCGGTCCTAGTGTTCCTCTTACGTCAAGACGAAGATCTGCCTGACGCCTGTCCTCCTGATCTGGCCGAAGTGTCGAGTTTCGGAAGGCTCCGCTGGCGAAGTCCCATGGGCGTGTTATGCCTGGAGATTGCTGGATCGGGTGGGATTTGGTCGTGCCCATTGGTCCCCCGTTAAGGAGGGAGCGGCACGGAGCTCTGCTATCTGTTGGCATCAGGAGCTATGTTTTGCTCCATGGTGAAGTCGGAGGCGGAGAATGTCATGGAAGCCGAGGTTGAAGGACTAGTAATGGTGATTGAAGCCTACGGCGTTGAGGAACTTGCTTGGAGTTTCGGGATTCGTAGCAGTGGTATGTAACTGGGGGCGATAGCATAGGTGAAGTTCAAGGTCTTACCTTTCAGGGTGAAAATCCAAGGCCTGGCCTTAATTGGTTATGCCTGGCAATGGACTTGTTGAAGGTATTGTTTTTAGAGCGGGGATTAATTATCTCCAGGGTGAAAACACAAGATCTACGATTGGGCAATGACGACGCTGGTGCACTATTTCCTTCTTGGAGGCGTCGCTTTTCGAGAACTTGGACATCAGGTGTTGTCTCGGTGGTGGTTGTGCTGCTACCGCAAGGACTGGAACTCTATAGCGGGATTTTTCATTTTTAGCTTTTTTCTGTTTTTTGGCTGTGTGCATCCATCATGCCATTAGGGCATAGCGTTGTTGCAGAGGCTGTGTGTAATTGGTATCTTTGTTATATTAATATATACTCTTTATCGGAAAAAAAGTGATCCATACTGTTCACTATTATATAATTTTCACTTACTAAAACACGATAAACTATTAGTAGCAAACATAAGCAACAACAAATTAAGGTACACATTTGCTAAAGGGAAACGTTTCTCGCTGGGCGACCAGCTAAAGCTTGTGCCGGTCGCCTCGGCTCGCTCGCTTCGTGCAACAGCCTCCACGTAGCCACGTACCCCATCGGGGCCTGCGCGCTACATCTCCCTCCCCATTCTTTTTACCTCTTCTGCCTTATCTACTCGCAGACTCCCATCTCCGCCATCATGCCGCTTTCCGGCAGCCACACAACTGAGTGCTCCTCTCCACCACATCGCTCCCAGCCTCCCACCCACTCATCTCTCTCCTCGCCGATGGTGGCCATCCCTTGCAAGCTTGAACCAGCCCCGCCCCCTGCTCACCCGCCCTATGGACGAGCGGTGCACCTCATGGTGCGCGAGGCGGCCGGCGCAGAGATGCGATGGGATGCATATGGGCGGCGACGGGGAAACACATGGCGCGAGGGCGGTGCTACAACCCGCTCCTGGTGGATCTGCAACCGTTGGGCAGCGGTGCTGGAACAGCAGAGTACCGGTGTTGTGTCTTGCCGCCGCCGACGACGGGGCAATCTTTTTTTTAGTTGCAACCTTCGTCGGCGGGTTGCAACCGATATGTTGTAGAGTTGGAACCAGCGTCCACCAGTGCTGGAACCAAAGTCCAGCGGTGCTGGAACCGAATGCGCCTCCCACGACCGTCGTGATTTTTGCTAGAACCAACTTTATGCTTTGTTGGAACTTCCTTTTTTTTTGCTACAATTTTCTTTTTTTGGAACTGGTTAGCGTGCACGTGCAATGCACATATTCCTTACGAAGGAAAAACATGTTCAGCCTAGTTAATAGGCAAACATTAAACAAAAATAAATAATAAAAGTTTTGTGATGTACTAGTAAATATTAATCAATAGCTCATAATAATGCACTAATAATGAAATAATGATTTTCTTTTGGCACATGAATCTCTACCTAATAATAAAGGGGCTATTGATTCCGTCAAAAAAACAAGGGGCCTATTGCTTCTGGTCGTCCGTCTTAAAAATTACCCCTAAAATTGCAATAAATTACCCACTATCTCACCCATAAGTAAAGAAAACGATTCCGGTTTTTTTTTTAAAGTCGCCGACGGGTTTGATTCTTTTACTGTGATACCCAAAAAAATCACAAACACATGAATACTGCAGTCTCTAGAACCTCATTGTTCCACGCCCAAGACCCGAGTTCGACTCTGGGTTTTACCCTTTCTCTATCCCTTTTCTCACTGATTTGCAAGCGTGAACCACATACTCCCTCATTTCGTTTTTTCTTTTTATTTTATCATTTCTGTTTTTTGTAGTTGTGATTGTGTTGATTCTGGCTACAGGCATCATTGTCATTTTCTTGCATGAATCCTGCTGGTTTGCTTTAAGTCTGGTTGATTTAAAAGCGATTTTAGATGTTTGGAACTAATTGATGCCTCCTTGCTCTGCTGTTTGCTTGCCCATAATTTGACTGGTATTTTGACAGAAAAAGAATATACATTCTGGATTTTAAAGGCACTTCATTTGTAAGCTGTTGTGTATTGCTAGACCTGAGGCATTGGCTCTTGGTGGGGCAATTTTGCCCTCTTTGTTAGATTCCTTTTGTGGCAGGCTGGGTTTCATGGACCCTTTGGACTAGCGGTGAAGGATTGTTGCGTGGCATGATATGCTTGGGTAAGTGGCTATTGCAGTCTTGAAAAACTGGTATGGCGAGGCCGCCCGTGCATGTGTCCCTTGTTCATTTTTGAGTTTCGACAGACGGGCAGCATGCAATTGAAGAAAGAAGAAACGAACCAGCATAGTTGTAATTTGTTGTTGGTCGTTGAGCGTGCCTTCTCTAAAAAGAAAAATCTTGTCTTAATGAAACAAAAGATTTTCAAAAAAAATTTTGACAATCAATACCATGATATATTTATAGTAGGGGATTGTACATCGTAGAGATACATGAGCTAACTGTAGCAATTACAAAATAAAGTCTAAAAGAAACTAGCAAATCTTCAAAATATTTCTTTGAAGGCGGCCGTAAAAATAATAAATAAATCTTTCAACACCGTCGGGAAGGAGATCCCGTCGTCGAACGAAGAGTAGAAGATTATTTATTGTAGGCGATGCCATCTTCAATGAAGAAGATGGCTACCAAAACCCTAAACCAGTCTAATAAAAATACTATTATTATTAAGAACTCCACTCATAGATGGCGTTCTCTATCCCTCCCAATGTCGGTGAGGCCGGTCAAAGGAGGGGGAACCGATCTATCTCCATCTCTCCCAATGCCGGCGAAGCCGGTCAAAGGAGGGGGAACCAATCTATCTCCATCTCTCCAAATGCCGGCGAGGCAGGTCAAAGGAGGGGGAACCGGTCTATCTCCATCTCTCCCAATGCCGGTGAGGCCAGTCAAAGGAGGGGGAACCGATCTATCTCCATCTCTCCCAATATCGGTGAGGCCGGTCAAAGGAGGGGGAACCGATCTATGGTGAAGACCCCTCCAAATGTCGGTGAGGCCGGTCAAAGGAGGGGGAACCGGTGGCCACTAGGTTTATAAGAGGACCTCTTGAGCGAGGGAAGGAAATAGTGGACGGACGACCTTTTAAAATATTGTCAAGCTGACAGTACTACGCATGACAAAAAAACCAGCATCTTTCACATATTCGTGAATTTTCAGGCGTTGTACTTGTATACATACTTAGTGCAATCACATGAGAAGATACCGAGGAACGAACACATGATCACACCAAGCGTCGACTAGCCTATATCTTTCCCTAATAATAAAGCGCTTATGGCTTCTGGTCGTACGTCGTTGTCGTTTTTGCAGAAAAGTCCCTCTGTTTCTGTATATTTAACCCGCAGTCCTATATTTAAGTGGATATATTTAACAAAACGTTTCATTTTTCCGTAAAACCCCCTGCGTCCACCACCGGGCACGACCGCCGCTTATCCATTTCCGTCCTCCACCGCCGCTTGCCGCCGGCGTCCAGGCCGCAGGAGCCAAGGAAGGAGTGATGCGTTGCGGCGGGCGTCCGCGCCTCTCGAGCCCAGGAATGGGGCGCGGCGGTCCGTCCTCAGCCACCCTGCGTAGGAGTTCAGCAGTTTCCATGGTGGTCACGCTGCTCCAGGGGTCATCTTTTCTGAGCCCAGCCGAGATCCACGGCCACCGCGCCGCCGTTCGCCTGCCTGGCCTGCTCTATGGCTCTCCCCTGCCTTCTCCTCCATCTACGACTGGGCGGCAAAAACAATTACGGGCGGGTGGGCTGCATCTGATGGCCGCAGGAGCAAAGATGATGAAGAACCCCTCCGTGATCGTTGCCCCCTCCGGCAGAGTGTGACGCCCCCAACTCGACCGTACACTAATCATACACGCAAATGTGTACGATCAAGATCAGGGACTCACGGGAAGATATCACAACACAACTCTAGACACAAATTAAAGTCAGGGGCCTCGAGGGCTCGAATACATAAGCTCGAATACAAACGAGTCAGCGGAAGCAAAGATATCTGAGTACAGACATAAGTTAGACAAGTCTGCCTTAAGAAGGCTAGCACAAACAGGGGTACAGATCGAAAAGGTACAGGCCTCCTGCCTGGGAGCCTCCTAAGTACTCCTAGTCGTCGGCGGTCTCCACGTAGTAGTAGGCTCCGTCGTGATAGTAGTAGTCGTCGGTGGTGTCGTCTGGCTCCTGGGATCCGCCATCTGATAACAGCAATCGGGTATAGGGGGAAAAGAAGGAGCAAAGCAACTGTGAGTACTCATCCAAAGTACTCGCAAGACTGACATCAGATCTATGCTAAGTATGCATCAGTATCAAATGAAAAGGGCTGTATCTATGGACTGAGCTGCAGAAAGCCAGAATAGAGGAAAAGCCTAGCCTATCGAAGACTAGCATCTTGCAGCATCTTGCAGCATCAGAAGAGAGTAGAGTATCATAACATAATAGTAGTATGTGTTGTATTACGCCCAGAGATCCTTCCTTGACTACCCCGCGAGGAAACAATCCCGGAGCCATCATTTCCATTACCTGCCTCAGCATCCAGTTCTAGTTGTATCGATCGGGATACAACTCCGAGTGTCCGTTACCGAGGATCCGGCTATTCGAATAGATATACTTCCCTGCAGGGGTGCACCAACTTACCCACCACGCTCGATTAACTCTGGCCGGACACACTTTTCCGGGTCATGCCCGGCCTCGGTCAAAACGACACGCCGCAGTCCTACCTAGGCTCAACAGAGAGTTCAGCACGCCGGACTATATCCTATGCGCGCAGGGGTCTGGGCCCATCGCCCTTTGCACTCCTGCACGTTGTGAGGGCGGCCGGTGAGCAGACCTAGCCCCCTTAAACAAGGACGGGCGTTCCAGTCCAACCCGGCGCGCGCCGCTCAGTCGCTGACGTCTAGAAAGCTTCGGCTGATACCACGACGCAGAGTGCCCATACTTATTCCCGCGTGATGGTTAGTGCTAAAAGGCCAGAGGCCTACTCGGATCAAATATCCAAACCGTTAGTGTCTTGGGAACGCGCGGTAATGAGCAGAGACTCACGATCATGTGACCCCCGTCGCCCCGTCTCGTGGACTTGCGGCAAGGGCTAAGAATGCCCGGCCGCGCCACGTAAAGATCTCGCGGGTACCCTCCAGGTCAACCCGACTCCACATCACTCGCAACATTTGCTCGCGCGGGTACCCCTCAGGGCCGACCCGACTTTATCATGGTTCAGGGTAAGTCATAGTAGCCGTGTGTCCATAACACCAAAGGGTAAACCCGAGGAATCACCCTCGATGAATTCCCACTCGATGTAACCGACGAGGTGAACTAAGGAGGAATCACCCTCGATGGTTCACACCTGAAGGGTTGCACGACAGAGTCGTTATCGGGAGTGGTGAAGGAGGAATCACCCTCGATGACCACGACCGATTAGCTACTCTACAAAGTTAACATCAGAAGTGCTATACGAGGTATCACCCTCGGCACTCGATAGTAACCCTGCAGTGTCGTACAGATAAGGGGGTGTGATGTGATGTGTCGGGCTCTGGTCGTCGATCACGTTGATCGAGTCATCTGATAATCCAGCGGGGGCAACTGGGACAAAGTGAGGGGTCACTGGTGGATCACTAACCAACCTATATTAAGCAGTTTAGGATAAGCAGGTAAGGTAACAAGTGCAGGTTACAAAAACAGGCTATGCATCATAATAGGATCAAACAAATACAGTAGCAAATTCTAATGCAAGCATGAGAGAGAATGGAATGGGCGATATAGGAATGATCAAGGGGGGTTTGCTTGCCTGAAAGCTCTGCTGAAAAGGTCTGGTCGTCAAGGGTGTAGTCGACGTCAGGAGCAGCATCAGTCTCGGCGTCTACCGGAGAAAAGAGGGGGAAGAAACAATAAATATAACGCAAAAAAAGCATCACAAAGCATAACATGGCAATACGCAATGCTACGGGTGATCTAACGCAGTACTACACGTTGCAGACGGAGAGGGAAAACATCCGGAAGGGTTTTCCCGGCGTTTGGCGTTTTCCGGACAGCTGAAGGAGAGGGGACGGTTCCATGTTCAGCATGCTAGAGGCATGTGACGGATGAACGGATGGCATAATCGGATTCGTCTCGTCTTTCTGATCAACTTTGATGTATAAAGTTTTTTCCATCCGAGTTACGGATGAATTTCTACGAATTTCCGAAGATTTAAATAGCTATTTGGAATTCCTGAAAATTGGCCAAGTCTGAGAATTGTTCAGTTTTTAAACTTCACTTAGCTGTTTTCCAAAGGCTTGTTGAGGCATCGTCGTTTCCTTGTTGAGGCATCGTCGTTGCAGTTTGCGTCATCAGGCTTGGGATGCTCCGGGGGAAACCCTAGATCTGGGTCTCCCGGATCGGACGATGACGACGCCCTTGGTGTCATTTGCCCGGGCATCGTTTTGGAGCAAGTGCTGGCTGGAGGGGACTAGAGGAGGAGCGGTATTCCATCTACCGCAAGGCTGACGGCGGATCACGGCGGCATGGCGCTGCGGAGTTTCGGCGTCGGGCGCGGGCGGATGGATACGTGCAAGATGGTGGCGCTGCCTGGCGTCGATGGCAGGCCTGACAAGGTCGGTGCGTCAGTACCTGCTCTGGAGATGGACCAGTGGAAGACGGTGGCGGCGGCTTTTGAGAGTGCGCCGGACCGGTCTGTGACACAGTCCCAGTATGTGGCTGGGCTGGGGCATCCGGCTTTAGATGTTAGGCTTTGGTGCGATATCTGTTTGGTATTCGGCTCGGATATTCGGCACCCCTTCATCAAGGGCATAGGAGTAGCGACAGGTGTTGCCAAGATGGTGGCTTCAGGCTTACTGATGTATTACTTTGTAAGGTTTCTGTGAATAATTAATAAAGTGGCCGCATGCATCATCCAGATGCAGAGGCCGGGGGTGTATCCTCCTTTAAAAAAAAATCATTTGATTTACGCGAAGATTCGTGCTGATTTTATTCTTTTTTTTCTCGATTAATCAAATGGTGTATAGGAATTAGATGGAGTATTTGACAAAAAAAACTACCACAATTAGGGTCGTCGTCCCGCTGAACTACGACTTTTAAAATTTTGACCAAAAACTACTACTTTTTTCTAATTTTGTGGCTAGAAACTCCCAAAAACGATTGATGACCGTTTTAGACGATTTAAACACAATTATGACAAGCGGGACCGACCCGTCAGGGTTGACGTGGCAGGAAAGTCAACTACGTTAGGTTTGACCGTTATGACAGGGCCCACACGTCATCATCAACATTCTTCGTCATCCTCTCTCTTTGACATTTTAACAAACACCTTGTGTGCATCTAGGAGAGGGCTGGTGCGCGGCAGCGCCGGCTTCGTCCCAGCCACTGGCCGCCGGTGATGCCGCCTCGGCGGTCGTGCTCGCGGAGGGCGTCTCTGCCGCACGGTACACGGACGCGGTCACCTTTGTGGCGCGGCGGCGCTGCAAGGACGCCTCTGGGAAGAGGTTGCCGCTGGAGGACCTGGTGGCCATGGCGTCGCGCCGGTGGAGCTGCTGCCGGCCGGCGTTGGCCAAGCCAGGCTGACGAGCTGTTCCATCCCCACCACCGCCGACTCACGCGTCCTGCCCGTACCCCGTGCTCGGTACTGCAGCGGGCATGGTGTTGTGCGGCCAGGTGATGAATAGCGCGGCGTCGTCATGCGGGTGCTGCTCTGATCCAGTGAGGATGAGGCACTCCCTCTGTTGCTCGGCAAGGCGAGCTCATCTTCGTCGGATGCGACGAAATCACCCCTGACCTCCACTCTGTGCTTGCCCAGCCACGACGAGCACGCGCACGACCGGGCAAGCGCTCACGCCACCACATCCCTGCTCTTGCTGCTGATGCGTTCGGCTGTTGTCTACTGCTCTGTCCGCGCCGCCACTTGCTGGGGAAAAGGGTGCTGCGTAGCTCAGCCTCGACAGGGGCTCTGTTGGTCGGGTCGAGACGGCACGAAAGACGGGGAGGGAGGCTCGAGGACAGATGGAGAAGGTGTCCTGTGCCGCAGCAGCCTCGCACGACGTTCTCGAAGCCGTACTCCGGCGGGTCGGCAAAGATGGCGTACGACACGTCGTACACGTCCAGGTACACCACCCGCGCGTTGGCGAGCTCGGCGCCGAGCCTCACCATCGTGAGCGTGGTCTTCCAGATCCCCATCAGCAGCCTGCCATCGTCCAAGCTCAACGCCAAATAGAGAGAGGGAGGAAGAGGAAGAAGAAGGCGTATGCTGACGTGCGGGCCCCATTTGTCATAACGGTCAAAATAAACGACGTTGATTTTCCTGTCACGTCAGCCATGATGGGTGGCTCCTGCTTGTCATAAACATGTTTAAATTCTCTAAAACGGTGATTAATTCGGTAGTTTTTAGTCACAAAATTTTAAAAAAAGTGGTAGTATTTGTTCAAAATTTTAGAAGTTGTAGTTCAGTGAGTCGACGACCCCAATTGTGATAGTTTTTTTTGTCAAATACTCAGTTAGATGAGACTTTGATATTTCTCATCTAGATGAGAATTAGCAATTATGTTCCTAAAAACCATTTAACTACCAAAAATAGCCCTGTCCTATCAACAAAAAGAGAAAATTTGCTTCCTTCCAACCCCCTTCTCAATACCTTCGACTGGAGGAACTTTCCTGTCCCAACCTCCACCCCTTGCCACGACACTTCTCATCTGTCAGTGCCTCCAGCAAACCGAGTAGCCACCGCCTTGTCCATCCCAGACCCTCCCACCTCTCCTCCCTCTGTTGGAGATTGGAGACGTCGCATGCTTCGCCCCGACGCCACACACTGTCACCACCTAGCAAATTCCTCGCTGCTGTGGCACCTCACAGTTCTTCCCGTCTCCAATGTCGTTCATGCAACCATCTGGGGAGCCAATAATGCCATCCTAATGAGCTTTGAACTGCCCCCTTGCCCCTCTTTGGCTGGCCAAATCCGCCTCCCAACCTTTGTCGTCACAGGCCTGAGCTCCATCTCGGCTAAGAATCGACTCCCCACATTCTCGCTTTCCTTACATTAGCAATCACTCCTCTTGACGAGGAGCGAGTGAGATGATAACAAAGAAGACGGCTGTGGGGGCAACGGTGGTCACCAGCTGCATGCACGCGAGCGAGTAGAAAAGAAGGGGATTGGTGAAAGATGGGCTGACAGGCCACAAGTGCACCCATTTGTCATTGCGAGTAGAAAGAATTGGGAAAATATTGAAGAATACCCAGGTTATAAGGGATGGATTAGAGATGCATTGAGAGTGTCTTTAAGTGATAAGAGGACTAGGGCTGCAAGGAAAACTCGACGCTTGTGAGCCGCTCGAGGTCAACTCGTCTTTTGTCTCGACTCAACATCGACTCAAAAAGAAATAAGCTGAGTACAAGCACTTTACGTAGCTCGATCGAGAAACGAGATGACCTTGACCCAACACCGGCTCACTCGATCTTACCTCGACATGATGTAATTATATTAAATAATCCTAGTACTCCCCCTGTAAAGAAATATAAGAGCGTTTAGATCACTACTTTAGTGATCTAAATGCTCTTATATTTGTTTACGGAGGGAGTACATATTAAAAGGTAGGATAATTTATTACCATATATGTTGTATACGATTTTTCTTTGTTTTTATCTACTATATCAAACATGAAGACTTAATTAAGTGCGGAAAATTTTTAGGCATCAATATGGAATGTGGTTAGACGTGTGTTCAATATCCTGTTAATTTTTGCTAAAGTTTGAGAGCAAATGCACTTCGTTTTCTTCTCTTGCTAGTTCATCTGCGATCCTTTACTATTAAGTGCTAGTCTGACCACATTCTATCACATGAACCACCACATTCGTTTGCTAGTTCCTCCCATCACGATCTTTTGACGGGAAGAACTTTCCTCTCCCAACCGCCACCTCCTGTCGTAGCATTTCTCTACCACTGGCACATCCAGCAAGCGGCGTCACCACTTCCTTGTCCTTACCCACCTTTCCTCACCGCCGGAGACGCCAGACCACTGTCACCATCAAGCCAGTCTTCACAGGCACATCACCCCGTAGCTCTCTCCCGTCTCCAATTTCGTCAACGCAACCATCTAGGGAGCCACCGTCATCGTCGTTATGAGCTCAGAGCTTGCCTCCTTGGCCTCTCTAGTTACCAAGCCGCTGCGGGTGCGAGTTTTGTCACGACCAAGAATAGACTCCCCACATTCTCTCTTTCCTTCCGTTGACCACCACTCCTCCTGATGAGGAGTGGGTGACACTAGCACGAAGACGCTGGTTGCAGGCGCGACGTTGGCCGCTAGCTGCGTGCATGCTAGCGAGTAGAAAAGAAGGGGATTGGTGAAAAATGGGTTGGCCACGAGTGGACCCATTTGTCATTGCGAGTAAAAAAAATCAGGAGTCAAGATTATTAAAGAATACCCAGATTATTAGGGACGGATTAGAAATGCATTGAAAAATGAGAATGGCTTTAAGTGGTCAAGATGACTAATTTTTTCGAGGGGAGGAGATGCATTGAGATTTTTTTTTGAGACATATGCATTGAGAAATGAGGTGCAAGTAACTGACTGGTGGGCCTGCGACAAGCCTGTGTGGGATCTCGGCCCAACTAAACAACGAAGCCACCCTCACCGCTTCACTCGCCAACCCCAAATCCCCAAACCCTCGCCGCCTCATCGTCCGGCGACCATGGCCGGGCAGCCGCCATTCACCAACGTGGACCCCGCGACCGAGGCCGATCTGCGGCGCAGGGGCCTCGACCCGCACGAGGTGGACCGATCCACGGAGCAGCTGCTCACCTACATCTGCACCGAGTTCGTCCCCGCCCTTCCGGCCTCCGACCCCCGGCGGCACACGCCCCTGCACAAAATCCTCTCCCGCCTCGTCGTCACGGACCCCGCGCGCAACCCCGCCATCCCCTCGCCCGGCGGCGTCGACCGCATCAGCCTCCTCCACGACGCGCTCCTGCGCGAAATCGTCTGCCGCCTCCCCGTCAAGGACGGCGCGCGCACCTCCGTCCTCGCCTCGCGCTGGCGCCGGGTCTGGCTCTCCACGCCCCAAGTCCTGGCCGACGCCCACCTCCGCCCCAAAGGCTGCAGCTTGCCCCCCACACCAGCCGACTCGCCGGCCATCGTCACCGCCGTCTCCAACATCCTCGAAGCGCACACGGGCGCCATCCCCACCGTCCACCTCACCTGCAGCCACACGAACGCGTACCAGGTCCAGCTCACGCGCTGGTTCCAGCTCCTCGCCACCAAGGGCGTCCAGGAGCTCGTCCTCGTCAACCGCCCGTGGCCGCTCGACGTGCCCCTCCCGCCCGCGCTCTTCAGCATCACCAGCCTCGCTTGCCTCTACATCGGCCTCTGGAAGTTCCCGGACGTGGCCAGGTTACCGCCCAGCACCTCCTTCCCCCATCTCCGTGAGCTCGGCATCTGCAGCGTCGTCATGGAGGACGGGGACATCGACTTTGTCGTCGCCAAGAGCCCCATCCTGGAGACCCTGAACATCCATGGATGCAACAAGGGGCTGCGCCTTCGCCTCGTCAGCCAGAGCCTCCGGTGCGTCCAAATTTGCAGCTCTGTTCTGGAGGACATTGCCGTGGTGAAGGCTCCTCGCCTCGAGCGGCTCATCCTGGAGGGCTTTCGGAGCAACGCCGGTGGCTTGTGCACCAGAGTCAGGATTGGCGATGCTCCCAAGCTGCACGCATTAGGAATCTTGGAGCCAGGGAACTCCATCCTAGAGATCCGAGACACCATCGTTATGGTACATACATCTCCTCCTGTCTGCAGTCTAACAGTTTGTTCAGTTAGCAAAATGTCCAGCTGATGGAGGTCCATGACTAAATGTGTGACTTTTTTTGGGTTCAATTGGGTTCATTTCAGGCCGGGATAAAGGCCAGCCCAAGCACCATGGCCACCAGTGTCAAGGTCCTGAGTCTGAATGTGCGTTTTGGAAACCACACCGATGCCAAGATGGTTCCCTCCTTCCTCGGCTGCTTTCCCAATTTGGAGGCACTGCACATTATGGTATTTTTTTTCCATTTCATGTTTTGCTTATATTTAGTTCACTGCAGATTGTGTATTTTCAGCTTCTGATTGATTAATTGCAGATAATGTACTATGCAGTTCTCCTGATGTCGATTGCTTTGCTTCTTTATCTCTTGTTATTGCATCTCTCACCATGATCATATATCATACTTCTTGGCAATATTCGTGCTGTCGGTGTTGTAAGTGGCATGCAGTGCTTGTTTCGGACTTCGAAATTTACACATGATAAACCAACACATTGCCACCTACAGTTTTTTGGAGGTCTGTGTGGTTTATCATATTACTCTAAACCGCGTCATATCAGGGACTTCTCAATGGTTAATTAATAACAAGGTATTTGTCATGGTTCACACCTGGAACTTTGTTTTAAAGAACACATCTCACAAAATATGCACACGGTCCAGTGGATATATTTGGTAAACTGTGCACCTGTTTGGACCCCCATCAATGCAGAATTTGTTTTATTTCTTCAACAACAGCCTTGATTGATTGGACCATGTTTTAGTTGCGATCGACAATGGTAGCAAGCACATGAATAGTTGAGTGAGATCTCTTGCGATACTGTGCAATGTTTTATGTGTGAATAACAAACATGGGGAACTGCATAGTGCATACATGATATCAATTTCTGATCTTTCACGTGTGGGCTACTTGGTAGTTGTTACTTTCTGCTAATTTCACGTGTGAAAGTATTGATCATTGATTTGCATAGCTCTGTCTGAGTCAATGATCATAAATGTCAAGCATTCCATTTATTATCAGCCATCAGGTTTTCTCTTCTTGCACTACACTAACTTTTTTGGAAAGCAACCTCCACCTTCAGGGCCTGTATTTCAGCTGTCAAGTTTGCAACTGGCATGCAGTGCCAGACTGATGAAACTTATATATAATTATCTTGCTCATTCCTGTCTACAGTTTTCTGGTGATCTGTGTGATATTACCACAATGCCATGTTAGTTCTTTGGTATTATACCGTATCATGACATGAGTTATGTCTCTAATTACACAGTTCTTCTCAGGCTTCCATTTATTCTTAGCCATCAGGTCTTCTCTACACATACTACATAGAGACTAGCATACAAAATGATAATTCTGGGGGTGGCATGTTAATTTCAGTTTGTTATGAATTCTGGGGGGTGCACATTGCTGCCTACAATTTGTTGGAGGTCCGTGTAGCATGCCATAATGCCATATTGATGCTTTGCTTCTACGCTGCATCGTATCAGGCAGTTATGTTTGATTAACAAATTACAAAGAATGTATTTGGTAAATTGTGCACGTGTTAGGAGAGCTACACTGCAGCTCGAATTTGTAGCCTCACTTCTTAATTTGTTATACATGAACTGTAATCATGAGACCACCTTAGTTGCTGTTTATCTGTACTACTAGGATAGTTGGGACTTTGTCTAGCTTCATGCATGGGAAGCATTGGCATCTCATATCTCTCCCGTATGCATGCTATAATGTTTGTTTCACAGGACAACATCTGCCGCTTTTCAATTAATATGAAGCGCTGTGTGGTATTAATTTGCATCGTGTGTGTATGTGTGTGTGCGTGTGTGTACCAGCATGATTCATCATAGCTGAACTGTGAATGATTTAATTGCTTTTTTATTGCAGTCTGAAAAATGTGATTATCAAGCTGGCAGTGCCAGGATGAACCTCAACTTATGGAAGCTGGCCAAGCCCACTGAAAGCGTCAAGTCATGTATCAAGGTGTTCTCCTACAGAGAATTTCGAGGGGAGCTCGGGGAAGTTGCCTTCCTCAAGTTCTTCTTCTGTAACGCGAGGGCGCTGAGGACTGCGTCCATCTCCATGGCTAACCCGAGCATCACGTCATTCTCGATGGATGAGGCGACTCGTAAAGCGCAGGAAGCTTCTAACAAGATGGCCAGTAGGTCCTGCGAAATGGTGCTTCTCGGGAGCACAGGTCCTGAAGGAGGTAGCCCCTGGAGCTTCAAGAGAGGGACGGATTACTCTTTTGAGGACCCTTTCTCAGCGGTGCAGATTCGCAACATAGCTTAATATCTGTATCTGCTTCTTTTGGTACCTGACTTTGGTGTTACTGACATTGCAGACTTTGTGTTAAATTCGTTGTCCGATGTTTGATAAGAATCAGAAATACTACGTGTGTTCAATATCCTGTTAATTTTTGCTAAAGTTTGCTAAAGTTTTTAGGCATCAATATGGAATGTGGTTAGACGTGTGTTCAATATCCTGTTAATTTTTGCTAAAGTTTGAGAGCAAATGCACTTCGTTTTCTTCTCTTGCTAGTTCATCTGCGATCCTTTACTATTAAGTGCTAGTCTGACCACATTCTATCACATGAACCACCACATTCGTTTGCTAGTTCCTCCCATCACGATCTTTTGACGGGAAGAACTTTCCTCTCCCAACCGCCACCTCCTGTCGTAGCATTTCTCTACCACTGGCACATCCAGCAAGCGGCGTCACCACTTCCTTGTCCTTACCCACCTTTCCTCACCGCCGGAGACGCCAGACCACTGTCACCATCAAGCCAGTCTTCACAGGCACATCACCCCGTAGCTCTCTCCCGTCTCCAATTTCGTCAGCGCAACCGTCTAGGGAGCCACCGTCATCGTCGTTATGAGCTCAGAGCTTGCCTCCTTGGCCTCTCTAGTTACCAAGCCGCTGCGGGTGCGAGTTTTGTCACGACCAAGAATAGACTCCCCACATTCTCTCTTTCCTTCCGTTGACCACCACTCCTCCTGATGAGGAGTGGGTGACACTAGCACGAAGACGCTGGTTGCAGGCGCGACGTTGGCCGCTAGCTGCGTGCATGCTAGCGAGTAGAAAAGAAGGGGATTGGTGAAAAATGGGTTGGCCACGAGTGGACCCATTTGTCATTGCGAGTAAAAAAAATCAAGAGTCAAGATTATTAAAGAATACCCAGATTATTAGGGACGGATTAGAAATGCATTGAAAAATGAGAATGGCTTTAAGTGGTCAAGATGACTAATTTTTTCGAGGGGAGGAGATGCATTGAGATTTTTTTTTGAGACATATGCATTGAGAAATGAGGTGCAAGTAACTGACTGGTGGGCCTGCGACAAGCCTGTGTGGGATCTCGGCCCAACTAAACAACGAAGCCACCCTCTCCGCTTCACTTGCCACCCCCAAATCCCCAAACCCTCGCCGCCTCATCCACCGGCGACCATGGCCGGGCAGCCGCCGTTCACCAACGTGGACCCCGCGACCGAGGCCGATCTGCGGCGCAGGGGCCTCGACCCGCACGAGGTGGACCGATCCACGGAGCAGCTGCTCACCTACATCTGCACCGAGTTCGTCCCCGCCCTTCCGGTCTCCGACCCCCGGCGGCACACGCCCCTGCACAAAATCCTCTCCCGCCTCGTCGTCACGGACCCCGCGCGCAACCCCGCCATCCCCTCGCCCGGCGGCGTCGACCGCATCAGCCTCCTCCACGACGCGCTCCTGCGCGAAATCGTCTGCCGCCTCCCCGTCAAGGACGGCGCGCGCACCTCCGTCCTCGCCTCGCGCTGGCGCCGGGTCTGGCTCTCCACGCCCCAAGTCCTGGCCGACGCCCACCTCCGCCCCAAAGGCTGCAGCTTGCCCCCCACACCAGCCGACTCGCCGGCCATCGTCATCGCCGTCTCCAACATCCTCGAAGCGCACACGGGCGCCATCCCCACCGTCCACCTCACCTGCAGCCACACGAACGCGTACCAGGTCCAGCTCACGCGCTGGTTCCAGCTCCTCGCCACCAAGGGCGTCCAGGAGCTCGTCCTCGTCAACCGCCCGTGGCCGCTCGACGTGCCCCTCCCGCCCGCGCTCTTCAGCATCACCAGCCTCGCTTGCCTCTACATCGGCCTCTGGAAGTTCCCGGACGTGGCCAGGTTACCGCCCAGCACCTCCTTCCCCCATCTCCGTGAGCTCGGCATCTGCAGCGTCGTCATGGAGGACGGGGACATCGACTTTGTCGTCGCCAAGAGCCCCATCCTGGAGACCCTGAACATCCATGGATGCAACAAGGGGCTGCGCCTTCGCCTCGTCAGCCAGAGCCTCCGGTGCGTCCAAATTTGCAGCTCTGTTCTGGAGGACATTGCCATGGTGAAGGCTCCTCGCCTCGAGCGGCTCATCCTGGAGGGCTTTCGGAGCAACGCCGGTGGCTTGTGCACCAGAGTCAGGATTGGCGATGCTCCCAAGCTGCACGCATTAGGAATCTTGGAGCCAGGGAACTCCATCCTAGAGATCCTTGACACCATCGTTATGGTACATACATCTCCTCCTGTCTGCAGTCTAACAGTTTGTTCAGTTAGCAAAATGTCCAGCTGATGGAGGTCCATGACTAAATGTGTGACTTTTTTTGGGTTCAATTGGGTTCATTTCAGGCCGGGATAAAGGCCAGCCCAAGCACCATGGCCACCAGTGTCAAGGTCCTGAGTCTGAATGTGCGTTTTGGAAACCACACCGATGCCAAGATGGTTCCCTCCTTCCTCGGCTGCTTTCCCAATTTGGAGGCACTGCACATTATGGTATTTTTTTTCCATTTCATGTTTTGCTTATATTTAGTTCACTGCAGATTGTGTATTTTCAGCTTCTGATTGATTAATTGCAGATAATGTACTATGCAGTTCTCCTGATGTCGATTGCTTTGCTTCTTTATCTCTTGTTATTGCATCTCTCACCATGATCATATATCATACTTCTTGGCAATATTCGTGTTGTCGGTGTTGTAAGTGGCATGCAGTGCTTGTTTCGGACTTCGAAATTTACACATGATAAACCAACACATTGCCACCTACAGTTTTTTGGAGGTCTGTGTGGTTTATCATATTACTCTAAACCGCGTCATATCAGGGACTTCTCAATGGTTAATTAATAACAAGGTATTTGTCATGGTTCACACCTGGAACTTTGTTTTAAAGAACACATCTCACAAAATATGCACACGGTCCAGTGGATATATTTGGTAAACTGTGCACCTGTTTGGACCCCCATCAATGCAGAATTTGTTTTATTTCTTCAACAACAGCCTTGATTGATTGGACCATGTTTTAGTTGCGATCGACAATGGTAGCAAGCACATGAATAGTTGAGTGAGATCTCTTGCGATACTGTGCAATGTTTTATGTGTGAATAACAAACATGGGGAACTGCATAGTGCATACATGATATCAATTTCTGATCTTTCACGTGTGGGCTACTTGGTAGTTGTTACTTTCTGCTAATTTCACGTGTGAAAGTATTGATCATTGATTTGCATAGCTCTGTCTGAGTCAATGATCATAAATGTCAAGCATTCCATTTATTATCAGCCATCAGGTTTTCTCTTCTTGCACTACACTAACTTTTTTGGAAAGCAACCTCCACCTTCAGGGCCTGTATTTCAGCTGTCAAGTTTGCAACTGGCATGCAGTGCCAGACTGATGAAACTTATATATAATTATCTTGCTCATTCCTGTCTACAGTTTTCTGGTGATCTGTGTGATATTACCACAATGCCATGTTAGTTCTTTGGTATTATACCGTATCATGACATGAGTTATGTCTCTAATTACACAGTTCTTCTCAGGCTTCCATTTATTCTTAGCCATCAGGTCTTCTCTACACATACTACATAGAGACTAGCATACAAAATGATAATTCTGGGGGTGGCATGTTAATTTCAGTTTGTTATGAATTCTGGGGGGTGCACATTGCTGCCTACAATTTGTTGGAGGTCCGTGTAGCATGCCATAATGCCATATTGATGCTTTGCTTCTACGCTGCATCGTATCAGGCAGTTATGTTTGATTAACAAATTACAAAGAATGTATTTGGTAAATTGTGCACGTGTTAGGAGAGCTACACTGCAGCTCGAATTTGTAGCCTCACTTCTTAATTTGTTATACATGAACTGTAATCATGAGACCACCTTAGTTGCTGTTTATCTGTACTACTAGGATAGTTGGGACTTTGTCTAGCTTCATGCATGGGAAGCATTGGCATCTCATATCTCTCCCGTATGCATGCTATAATGTTTGTTTCACAGGACAACATCTGCCGCTTTTCAATTAATATGAAGCGCTGTGTGGTATTAATTTGCATCGTGTGTGTATGTGTGTGTGCGTGTGTGTACCAGCATGATTCATCATAGCTGAACTGTGAATGATTTAATTGCTTTTTTATTGCAGTCTGAAAAATGTGATTATCAAGCTGGCAGTGCCAGGATGAACCTCAACTTATGGAAGCTGGCCAAGCCCACTGAAAGCGTCAAGTCATGTATCAAGGTGTTCTCCTACAGAGAATTTCGAGGGGAGCTCGGGGAAGTTGCCTTCCTCAAGTTCTTCTTCTGTAACGCGAGGGCGCTGAGGACTGCGTCCATCTCCATGGCTAACCCGAGCATCACGTCATTCTCGATGGATGAGGCGACTCGTAAAGCGCAGGAAGCTTCTAACAAGATGGCCAGTAGGTCCTGCGAAATGGTGCTTCTCGGGAGCACAGGTCCTGAAGGAGGTAGCCCCTGGAGCTTCAAGAGAGGGACGGATTACTCTTTTGAGGACCCTTTCTCAGCGGTGCAGATTCGCAACATAGCTTAATATCTGTATCTGCTTCTTTTGGTACCTGACTTTGGTGTTACTGACATTGCAGACTTTGTGTTAAATTCGTTGTCCGATGTTTGATAAGAATCAGAAATACTACGTGTGTTCAATATCCTGTTAATTTTTGCTAAAGTTTGCTAAAGTTTTTAGGCATCAATATGGAATGTGGTTAGACGTGTGTTCAATATCCTGTTAATTTTTGCTAAAGTTTGAGAGCAAATGCACTTCGTTTTCTTCTCTTGCTAGTTCATCTGCGATCCTTTACTATTAAGTGCTAGTCTGACCACATTCTATCACATGAACCACCACATTCGTTTGCTAGTTCCTCCCATCACGATCTTTTGACGGGAAGAACTTTCCTCTCCCAACCGCCACCTCCTGTCGTAGCATTTCTCTACCACTGGCACATCCAGCAAGCGGCGTCACCACTTCCTTGTCCTTACCCACCTTTCCTCACCGCCGGAGACGCCAGACCACTGTCACCATCAAGCCAGTCTTCACAGGCACATCACCCCGTAGCTCTCTCCCGTCTCCAATTTCGTCAGCGCAACCGTCTAGGGAGCCACCGTCATCGTCGTTATGAGCTCAGAGCTTGCCTCCTTGGCCTCTCTAGTTACCAAGCCGCTGCGGGTGCGAGTTTTGTCACGACCAAGAATAGACTCCCCACATTCTCTCTTTCCTTCCGTTGACCACCACTCCTCCTGATGAGGAGTGGGTGACACTAGCACGAAGACGCTGGTTGCAGGCGCGACGTTGGCCGCTAGCTGCGTGCATGCTAGCGAGTAGAAAAGAAGGGGATTGGTGAAAAATGGGTTGGCCACGAGTGGACCCATTTGTCATTGCGAGTAAAAAAAATCAGGAGTCAAGATTATTAAAGAATACCCAGATTATTAGGGACGGATTAGAAATGCATTGAAAAATGAGAATGGCTTTAAGTGGTCAAGATGACTAATTTTTTCGAGGGGAGGAGATGCATTGAGATTTTTTTTTGAGACATATGCATTGAGAAATGAGGTGCAAGTAACTGACTGGTGGGCCTGCGACAAGCCTGTGTGGGATCTCGGCCCAACTAAACAACGAAGCCACCCTCTCCGCTTCACTCGCCACCCCCAAATCCCCAAACCCTCGCCGCCTCATCCACCGGCGACCATGGCCGGGCAGCCGCCGTTCACCAACGTGGACCCCGCGACCGAGGCCGATCTGCGGCGCAGGGGCCTCGACCCGCACGAGGTGGACCGATCCACGGAGCAGCTGCTCACCTACATCTGCACCGAGTTCGTCGCCGCCCTTCCGGTCTCCGACCCCCGGCGGCACACGCCCCTGCACAAAATCCTCTCCCGCCTCGTCGTCACGGACCCCGCGCGCAACCCCGCCATCCCCTCGCCCGGCGGCGTCGACCGCATCAGCCTCCTCCACGACGCGCTCCTGCGCGAAATCGTCTGCCGCCTCCCCGTCAAGGACGGCGCGCGCACCTCCGTCCTCGCCTCGCGCTGGCGCCGGGTCTGGCTCTCCACGCCCCAAGTCCTGGCCGACGCCCACCTCCGCCCCAAAGGCTGCAGCTTGCCCCCCACACCAGCCGACTCGCCGGCCATCGTCACCGCCGTCTCCAACATCCTCGAAGCGCACACGGGCGCCATCCCCACCGTCCACCTCACCTGCAGCCACACGAACGCGTACCAGGTCCAGCTCACGCGCTGGTTCCAGCTCCTCGCCACCAAGGGCGTCCAGGAGCTCGTCCTCGTCAACCGCCCGTGGCCGCTCGACGTGCCCCTCCCGCCCGCGCTCTTCAGCATCACCAGCCTCGCTTGCCTCTACATCGGCCTCTGGAAGTTCCCGGACGTGGCCAGGTTACCGCCCAGCACCTCCTTCCCCCATCTCCGTGAGCTCGGCATCTGCAGCGTCGTCATGGAGGACGGGGACATCGACTTTGTCGTCGCCAAGAGCCCCATCCTGGAGACCCTGAACATCCATGGATGCAACAAGGGGCTGCGCCTTCGCCTCGTCAGCCAGAGCCTCCGGTGCGTCCAAATTTGCAGCTCTGTTCTGGAGGACATTGCCGTGGTGAAGGCTCCTCGCCTCGAGCGGCTCATCCTGGAGGGCTTTCGGAGCAACGCCGGTGGCTTGTGCACCAGAGTCAGGATTGGCGATGCTCCCAAGCTGCACGCATTAAAAATCTTGGAGCCAGGGAACTCCATCCTAGAGATCCGAGACACCATCGTTATGGTACATACATCTCCTCCTGTCTGCAGTCTAACAGTTTGTTCAGTTAGCAAAATGTCCAGATGATGGAGGGCCATGACTAAATGTGTGACTTTTTTTGGGTTCAATTGGGTTCATTTCAGGCCGGGATAAAGGCCAGCCCAAGCACCATGGCCACCAGTGTCAAGGTCCTGAGTCTGAATGTGCGTTTTGGAAACCACACCGATGCCAAGATGGTTCCCTCCTTCCTCGGCTGCTTTCCCAATTTGGAGGCACTGCACATTATGGTATTTTTTTTCCATTTCATGTTTTGCTTATATTTAGTTCACTGCAGATTGTGTATTTTCAGCTTCTGATTGATTAATTGCAGATAATGTACTATGCAGTTCTCCTGATGTCGATTGCTTTGCTTCTTTATCTCTTGTTATTGCATCTCTCACCATGATCATATATCATACTTCTTGGCAATATTCGTGCTGTCGGTGTTGTAAGTGGCATGCAGTGCTTGTTTCGGACTTCGAAATTTACACATGATAAACCAACACATTGCCACCTACAGTTTTTTGGAGGTCTGTGTGGTTTATCATATTACTCTAAACCGCGTCATATCAGGGACTTCTCAATGGTTAATTAATAACAAGGTATTTGTCATGGTTCACACCTGGAACTTTGTTTTAAAGAACACATCTCACAAAATATGCACACGGTCCAGTGGATATATTTGGTAAACTGTGCACCTGTTTGGACCCCCATCAATGCAGAATTTGTTTGATTTCTTCAACAACAGCCTTATTGATTGGACCATGTTTTAGTTGCGATCGACAATGGTAGCAAGCACATGAATAGTTGAGTGAGATCTCTTGCGATACTGTGCAATGTTTTATGTGTGAATAACAAACATGGGGAACTGCATAGTGCATACATGATATCAATTTCTGATCTTTCACGTGTGGGCTACTTGGTAGTTGTTACTTTCTGCTAATTTCACGTGTGAAAGTATTGATCATTGATTTGCATAGCTCTGTCTGAGTCAATGATCATAAATGTCAAGCATTCCATTTATTATCAGCCATCAGGTTTTCTCTTCTTGCACTACACTAACTTTTTTGGAAAGCAACCTCCACCTTCAGGGCCTGTATTTCAGCTGTCAAGTTTGCAACTGGCATGCAGTGCCAGACTGATGAAACTTATATATAATTATCTTGCTCATTCCTGTCTACAGTTTTCTGGTGATCTGTGTGATATTACCACAATGCCATGTTAGTTCTTTGGTATTATACCGTATCATGACATGAGTTATGTCTCTAATTACACAGTTCTTCTCAGGCTTCCATTTATTCTTAGCCATCAGGTCTTCTCTACACATACTACATAGAGACTAGCATACAAAATGATAATTCTGGGGGTGGCATGTTAATTTCAGTTTGTTATGAATTCTGGGGGGTGCACATTGCTGCCTACAATTTGTTGGAGGTCCGTGTAGCATGCCATAATGCCATATTGATGCTTTGCTTCTACGCTGCATCGTATCAGGTAGTTATGTTTGATTAACAAATTACAAAGAATGTATTTGGTAAATTGTGCACGTGTTAGGAGAGCTACACTGCAGCTCGAATTTGTAGCCTCACTTCTTAATTTGTTATACATGAACTGTAATCATGAGACCACCTTAGTTGCTGTTTATCTGTACTACTAGGATAGTTGGGACTTTGTCTAGCTTCATGCATGGGAAGCATTGGCATCTCATATCTCTCCCGTATGCATGCTATAATGTTTGTTTCACAGGACAACATCTGCCGCTTTTCAATTAATATGAAGCGCTGTGTGGTATTAATTTGCATCGTGTGTGTATGTGTGTGTGCGTGTGTGTACCAGCATGATTCATCATAGCTGAACTGTGAATGATTTAATTGCTTTTTTATTGCAGTCTGAAAAATGTGATTATCAAGCTGGCAGTGCCAGGATGAACCTCAACTTATGGAAGCTGGCCAAGCCCACTGAAAGCGTCAAGTCATGTATCAAGGTGTTCTCCTACAGAGAATTTCGAGGGGAGCTCGGGGAAGTTGCCTTCCTCAAGTTCTTCTTCTGTAACGCGAGGGCGCTGAGGACTGCGTCCATCTCCATGGCTAACCCGAGCATCACGTCATTCTCGATGGATGAGGCGACTCGTAAAGCGCAGGAAGCTTCTAACAAGATGGCCAGTAGGTCCTGCGAAATGGTGCTTCTCGGGAGCACAGGTCCTGAAGGAGGTAGCCCCTGGAGCTTCAAGAGAGGGACGGATTACTCTTTTGAGGACCCTTTCTCAGCGGTGCAGATTCGCAACATAGCTTAATATCTGTATCTGCTTCTTTTGGTACCTGACTTTGGTGTTACTGACATTGCAGACTTTGTGTTAAATTCGTTGTCCGATGTTTGATAAGAATCAGAAATACTACGGACTGATGATAGCTTGCTTGCCGCTTTACCTGTGTCATCAGTTTCCCATAGTATAGGCTCCTTACAACTTTTTGATTGTGGCAACATGTTTTAACTGTTTTTTGTGGATCATGTTGTCCTGATCGCCATGCAGATCAATTATCATCAGAATTCTATGGTCTATAATTGTAAAGATCATACAAAGCTGCTCACCTACATCTGCACCGAGCTCGTCCCCGCCCTGTCTGTGCCGCCTCTTCGCAAAATCCTCTCCCGCCTCGTTGTCATGGACCCCACCCATCACCTCCTTGATGCACCTGCTCAACCCTTCCCTTCTCACCAAGTCCTTCTCATCTCGACATGGACGCAATCCAACCCCTGGCCGCGCTCTCCACATACTTTGCGGCGGTTGGTTGCATTGGTTTGCCCATTGTGGTATTGCGACCATGGGTACAACGGTGACAATTGCTTCGGTTGTCGAGTTCCATCCGCAGTGTGTGAAGAAACAACCTGCATTACGGCCGTGCAGGCTTAACTTTTATTCGTTCACAAATTCCACTAAAATTGCCAGCCTTGTTGATGTATGTGCAAAAAATTGGTTCATTTCATGCCCAAAGGCTCTATGACTCCAGAGGCGGAGCCAGGATTTCTCAAGACTAGGGCTAAAACAAAGTGACTAAAATAACGTCAAATACTAAACACAACAATGCGTGTTAGAAGTATGCTAAAAATCCGCATTAAAAATGATATATGAATTCATATTATTACAATGATAGGAAATTCAGTAAAATAAATAGTTGAACAAAGTACACCATTGCAAATGTTGGTAAAATAGTAGAGTGATCAGGAGCTACAAACATAAAATCGAGAATTTAAAATCAAGACACTAGACATATACTTAGTTGGTACAAAATTTTGCAAAAAAGGAAGAATACAATTATCACGAATAAAACCAAGACACTAAACATAAAATCCCTTGTTTTTTGATAGCAGTGCCCCTTATTTTCTGATAGCAATGTATAATCTTAGTATCATCAATGCTTGCAAATACGCAGTGCTCAATATAGCACATGAAACAGTGATCCATCGATCCTCCATCTTATTCCGCAGCTTAGTGTGACAATGAAATAAAATTAACTAAGTAATACGTACTTGGTCTGTCTGGAATTACTTGATGCTCAAACGGATGTATTGGCGAGAGATTTTTGTATTTTCCTTTTTTGACGAGGAACGATCGGGCGAGTCAGCGAGAGATGATCCAAGCGTCCACTGGACGATTCCTTTATGTTTTCTATTCTGGTCCATCGGTGTTTTTTTTTTTTTTTTGAGTGTAAGGTCCATCGGTGTTACCTCGCAAAAAAAAAATAAAAAAAAATAAAGGTCCATCGGTGTTGCACAACCGTGGTGGTAGAGGGGCTTATAGTTGGGCTAATGGGCTTGTAGCCTTTTACATCTATGCCTGAAGCCTGGGGCTCGGCTTGTATGTATCTCCAATTTTGAATTTTTTTGTACTACATGTAAGGGTGCTAGTTGGGCCACGCCTGGGGCTACAACCCCAGTTGCCCCAGGCCCAAATCCGCCGAGTCAATACCTCCGATCCAGCTGAGGGCAAAATTAGTTTGTGCAACGTCCTATATAAAGCCAAATCCTATTTGGCGCCTTTAGCGCCCGATATTACTGTTTCCACAATCGGGCGCATACCCCCCTCCCCCCGTCGCGTTTTGGGCCTGCCCCGTTTCCCTCGCGTGAGACAGACCCCCCTGCTTCCTCCCCCTCCTCATATCCTCTTCTATTTCCTCTTCCCTTTTCCTTCCCCGCACCGAGCGAGCGGCGTCTCCGCAGCGGCGTCTTCTTCGTTTCGATCGATTCCCCGCAGCGACGTCTTCTTCGTTTCCTCTTTGTCTCCTCCCTTTCGATTGGAACCCTAATAGGAGGGCGAGGCAGTGGGCGAGGGAGTGGATTGAACCCTAGCCGAAGATCGCCATGGATTCTGATGGTTCGTGTTCTTTCTCCCTCCCTTTTCTTTGTGATTCCAACCAATTGATGTTGCTCATCCCATAGGGGTTGCGGTGCCGTTTGTAACTGGTCTAGGGTTAGATGTTTCCTTCATACCAAGGTTTTAGGGTAGTGCTTTCTGTTCCCTAGGGGTTGTCTTCACGAGTGATTTTTGGCTTTGTGTTTGTGTGATTTTCGTTCAGATCAAGGTTCCTTTCCCGTCTGATTCGCTCAGATGAAGCTCACTCGCTAGGGTTTCGAACAAATATGGTAGCTCTGTAGATATTGGTTCATACCAAGGTTTGTTTGTCAACGTTCTAAGTGAATCTGGTAGCTGTGTAGATACAATATCTTCATGTTTTTAGTAGTGCTAGTAGTGGTTTTTGTTTCCAGGTCATGAATCTGGTAGTTGTGTAGATACAAAAACCACAAAGGTGGACTGTTGTTAATTCCGTGTAGTTGTTGTTGGTTATGTTTTTTGGTCACTGGTATAGCCTTTTTTCGCACTTCCTACGTGCTCATGTTCATTATGAGCTACTAGATCTATCTATTGAACTGCTGCTACTAATGCATTTACGAAGCAGGACACATAAATGACTTGATTATATATGTTTTTTCTTATCATATATTACCTTTTTTTTTCTCAGATGATGCTCACTTTTTTTCAATTGTACTTGTCTTGCAGTAGCAGATGGTATTGGAGATGGCCAAGCCGAAGATATACAGCAGGTCTATACAAGAGGTCTCCGAGATGACCAAGGGGGTATGTTCATCTTGCTTCACTCTGCACCCCCAATTTTTTTTGAATGTGTATATATATTTTTTGTGGTGACATATTTTTTTCTACTTCAGTGTTCTAGGGTGTTTGAGATTTATCATTTTTTGTTCAAATCAGTTTGATCCTTGGATAATTTTGGCTCAAATTTGTTCACTCAAAAACCAATTTTAGTTCACCAATATCAAAATTTTAATTCACTCAAATTCATTTTGTGTTCAAATTTTTTAGATCACTATTTTTCAAATTTAGTTCACTACATTTTTTAAAGTTTATTGAAATTCAAATTTAGTTCACTCAATTCTAAATTTGTTCACTAATTTCCTTCTTTTTAGTTCACTTTTTTCCAAATAGTGAACAAAAAGTTCAATGAACTTCCAATTTGTTCACTGAAAGAAATACAAAAAAAAATTAGTTTACTCAATTCCAATCTGTTCACTACTTTTTTCCAATTATTTAAGTGAACTATATTTTCATATTTTTTAGTTCACTATTTTTTAAATTTAGTGAACTGAAATTCAAATTCAATTTACATCTCATTTTAGTTCACTCAATTACAAATCTGCCAATATCCAAATTTTAAATCACATAAATTCAAATTTAGTTCACTCATATTCAATTTTAGTTCACTAATTTTTAAATTTAGTTAATTGAAATTCAAAATCGATTCAGATCATCAATTTTTAGTTCACTCAATTACAAAAATCTGTTCACTAAAATTCAAATTTTAGTTCACTCATTTTTAGTTCACCAATATAGAAATTTTAGTTCACTAAAATTAAATTTTTAGTTCACCAAAATTCAAATTTTGGTTCACTCATTTTTAGTTCAACAATATTTTAATTTATATTTAGTTCACGCACATTCAATTTCACTCTTTCAAATTTTAGTTCACTTTCACCTTTTCAAATTTTTAGTTCACTAAAATTCAAATTTGTTCACTCAATTTTTAAAATATGTTCACTTAAAATCAAATTTTAGTTCACCAATATCAAAATTTTAGTTCACTCAAATTCATTTTCTAGTTCAAATTTTTTAGATCATTATTTTTCACATTTAGTTCACTCAATTTGAAAATTTGTTCACTAAAATTCAAATTTTAGTTCATTCAAATTCAAATTTTAGTTCAATCATTTTTTAGTTCACATTATCAAAAATTTAGTGAACAAAAATTCAAATTTTACTACAATCAAATTCAAAAGTTAGTTCATTCATTTTTATTTCACCAATATTGAAATTTTAGTTCACTCAAATTCAAATTTTAGTTCACAATATCGAAATTTTAGTTCACTAAAAATCAAAATGAGTGAACTAAAATTCAAATTTTAATTCACTCAAATACTAATTTAGTACACCAATATCCAAATTTCAAATCACACAAATTCAAATTTAGTTCACGCATATTCTATTTTTAGTTCACTTTCACTTTCAATTTTTTATTCACTCAAATTTAATTTTTAGTTCACTAAAATTCAAATTTAGTTCACTCAAATTTTTAAAATCTGTTCATTCAAAAACCAATTTTAGTTCACCAATATCAAAATTTTAATTCAGTGAAATTCATTTTGTGTTCAATTTTTTTAGATCACTATTTTTCAAATTTAGTTCACTTCAAAAAACTTTTTTTTTAAGTTTGCTGAAATTCAAATTTAGTTCATTCAATTCCAAATTTCACACTATATATAACTGTGGTTCAACTTTAAAAACTTTTTTTAAAGTTTACTGAAATTCAAATTTAGTTCACTCAATTCCAATCATGTTAGTTAGAGTCTTTATCTGTTCACGAAATTCATTTCTGTTTATATAAATAATTCCAAACTATATGAAACTGTACAGAAATGAGCTGACATGTCATCTTTTTTCAAAAAAACTTTTCATGTACAGGGATACCGTGTCTTCAAATAAACCAGACATTGATCTTTCGTTAGTAGTGCAGTAAGTTCCTAAATTATTATTTTTTCTTTTTCATTAAACAAAGTTACTGTGTGTAAGCAATTTTTTCCCACCCAATCGTTATTCTAACTTTTAATTTTTTCTTTTCCAACAAAATCAAGGTGCAAGATTCTCCAATTAAAGGAATTTCTTCAACTCTGTAATATATTTATTAGGAACTTTCGATTATGGTTTACCCTTTTTTCCAATTTCGCTCTTGGCTTCGATACTAAAATCTGTTCTCTGTAAAGATTTTATCATGAACAAGAATTCATTACGACATAATTTTTGTCCTTTATCCTACAAATAATGTCTGAACCAAGTTTCTACCTGCTTACTGTTCTGTTATTCAATTATTTTTATTTTTTAAATTAGTTTTTCTCAAGAATCATTGTTTTCTAAAAAAATAAAACTTATGAGTTTGAACCCATGGACCTATCCATTCGACCATGGAAAGGTAACGAAAAAAAAAGCAGACGACAGTGCACAACCTTTATTCATAATTCAGGAATTATTTATCGACGCAATGTAGTTCATTACGACACCAAACTTCGAGAAAATATAGTTGTCGAACATAAACAACGATCGAAACAGTTAAAGAAACAAAAACATCAAATGAAACAGTTACTGCAACGACTGGGCTTTCCTCGATGCAGCCCACGAATGAATCACGTAGGCGCCCGAACTCTTAGTCGGCGTTGAAGGCGCCGACGAGGAGGTCGCCTATATAAAATAGCCTCAAAGGTTCTGGCTAAACGCCTCAAGGTTATTCTCCCTGAAATCATCTCGCAAGAACTGTCAGCTTTTGTTCATGGTAGACTGATCACAGACAATATTATATCAACATATGAGTACCTATATTTCATGAAGAGAAACAGATCCAAGACTAATAGTTTTGTAGCACTAAAGTTGGATATGATGAAGGCTTATGACAGGGTCGAGTGGCAGTATCTTGAGGCGATAATGTTGAAGCTTGGTTTTAACCAGGAATATGTTAAGGTGGTCATGGAGATGGTCAGGTCAGTCTCGTTCTCAGTATTATTCAATGGCAAGAAGCTTGAGGAGTTCAAACCATCCAGGGGCATTCAACAGGGAGATCCCATCTCCCCTACCTTTTTTTGTTGGCAGCGGAGGGCCTTTCGTGCCTTTTGAAATCTAATCAATCATCTCACCTAAGCAGGATTAAGGTGGCTTCAATGGCTCCGCCGGTGAACCATCACTTGTTTGCAGATGATAGCCTGCTGTTCTTCAAGGCAAGTTCGGAGGGGGCTGAGGAGGTGTCAAATCTATTGAATCAGTATTGCCAAGCTTCAGGTCAGAGAGTTAATAGAGACAAATCCTCTATCTTTTTTAGTAAGGGCTGCCCTAATACTGTCAGCCAAGTGGTCAAGCTTTCACTGCAGGTACCTAACGAATCTCTCAATGAGAGATATCTAGGGATGCTCACAGATGTTGGTCTTTCTAAAAATGGCACATTTAAATATCTGAAAGACAGAATCTAGAAGAAGATTAAAGTATGGTTTGAGAAGCTTTTGTCTGCTGGAGGGAAGGATGTGCTTATTAAATCTGTTGCACACGCAATACCACCGGTCTATTCCATGGAGTGCTTCAGATTACCCCGGGGCCTTTGTGAGCACTAAACTCTCTTATTCGTGGTTTTTGGTGGTGGAGCAAAGAAGGTAAAAGGAAACCTCACTGGGTATCGTGGCATGTCATGAAAAGCCCTAAATATATGGGGGGCTTAGGTTTCCACGATCTAGAGCTGTTTAACCTTGCGTTACTGGCCAAGCAATCTTGGCGCCTGATCCATGATCCATCATCATTGAGTGCTTGTATACTTAGGGCGGCCTATTTCCCAAATAGCACTATTCTCGAAGCAGAACTTGGTGCCAATCCTTCCCAGATATGGCGTGCAATCCTAGATGGTCGAGATGTCCTTAAGCAGGGCCTGATTTGCCGCACTGGAGACGGGCAGACTACTAGGATTCGAGACTGTAATTGGATCCTGAGGGAACCACTCTTGCGACCACTATTGCCTCTTATTCAAGACCCTCCACAAATGGTGCATGAACTGATAAACCACACTGAAGGTACATGAAATGTCAATCTGGTTCGCCAAGTATTTTTGCCGATGGATGCTGATGCTATTCTGAGTATTCCTATTTTCACTGCTGGTGTTATCGATTTTGGGCGTAGCACTTTGATCGCCGAGGATTATTTACCGTCAGGTCGGCGTACAGAATATTGGTTCACACCAAAACCAGACCAGAAAACTGGCTTGATGGAGCGGGATCATCTAGCAATGAGAAAACAGAAAAAGTTTGGATAGAACTTTGGAAACTGTTGATACCATCAAAACTGAAGGTTTTTGTATGGCATCTTGCACACCAGTCCATCCCCCAGGGGACCTCTTACAACACAGAAACATGGCGACGTCGAGCAGTTGTGCACTGTGCGGCTGCGAGGACTCTTGGCGGCATTCCTTAATCGATTGTATAATGTCTCGGTGTACTTGGGCACTGTCGGATGAGAACCTTATTGCGCATATGATTGGATGCACAAAACCAAACATGAAGAACTGGCTATTCTTCATGCACGATAAAGTACCTCATGCTGAGTTCACCAGGATGATCATCACACTATTGGCGATTTGGTCTGCTTGTCGGAAGGCCATCCATGAGAGTATTTATCAGAGTCCGGAACAGATCCACTGTTTTGTCAGTTCTTATATAGCTGAGCTGAATATGCTGGAAACTGCAAAGACTCACAGATCAACGCCAAATTCTAAACCTCATACGACGAAGAGATGGACGCCCCGCAACCGGGTTATTCAAAGATAAACGTTGACGGAGCTTTCTCTCATGGGGGTGAAACAGCAGTGGCAGCGGCATTCTGCCGAGATGCATCAGGTAGATATGTTGGAGTGCTACTTGTAGTCTGCGTTGGCATTTCCCCGAAGAGGAGAGGATGATGTAGCACAGTAGAGATAAGTATTTCCCTCAGTTAAGAACCAAGGTTATCAATCCAGTAGGAGAACCAAGCAAAATACCGTTAAGCACACCTGCACACACAAGAGCAAACACTTGCACCCAACGCAAATAAGAGGGTTGTCAATCCTCTTAGCGGTTATTTGCAAGGATTAAATCTAATAGAGGTAGATACATAAACTAAAATACTAATTAAAATAAAAGTAAATAAATTGCAACAAGGTATTTTTAGGTTTTTAATATATGATAAAGTAGACCCGGGGGGCATAGTTTTCACTAGAGGCTTCTCTCTCGAACACATAGCATACGGTAGGTAGACAAATTACTGTTGGGCAATTGATAGAAAAGCAAATAATTATGACGGATTCATGGCAATGATCATGTATATAGGCATCACGTCCGAAACAAGTAGACCGACTCCTGCCTGCATCTACTACTATTACTCCACCCATCGACCGCTATCCAGCATGCATCTAGGGTATTAAGTATGAAACATAGTAACGCCTTAAGCAAGATGACATGATGTAGACAAAGTAAACTCAAGCAATATGATTAAACCCCATCTTTTTATCCTTCATGGCAATAGTACAAATACGTGTCATGTCCCCTTCTGTCACTGGGATTGAGCACCGCAAGATTGGACCCATCACAAAGCACCTCTCCCATTGCAAGACAAATCAATCTAGTAGGCCAAACCAAATTGATAGATCGGAGAGAAATACAAAGCTATAATAATCATGCATAAAAGAGTTCAGAGAAGACTCAAATATTTCTCATGAATAATCTGATCATAAACTCACAATTCATCGGATCCCAACAAGCACACCGCAAAAGAAGATTACATCGGATAGAACTCCAAGAACATCGAGGAGAACATGGTATTGAAGATCAAAGAGAGAGAAGAAGCCATCTAGCTACTAGCTATGGATCCGTAGGTCTGTGGTAAACTACTCACATATCATCGGAAGGGCAGCAAGGTTGATGAAGAAGCCCTCCGTGATCGATTCCCCCTCCGGCAGAGTACCGAAAAAGCCCTCCAGATTGGATCGCGGAAGAACAGAGGCTTGCGGCGGCAGAAAGGTTTTCTCTTCTGTCTCTTTGGTATATTGGGAATATTTTAGAATTTATAGCGCTGGAATTAGGTCAGGAGGGGCAACGAGGGGCCCACAAGCCTGGGGGGCGCGCCCTCCAGGCTTGTCGCCTCCTTGTGGCTCTTCTGGTCTTCTCCCGAAGCTTTGTGGGTCTCTTCTGGTCCAGAAAAAATTAATCCAAAGTTTTTTTCTCGCTTGGACACTTTTTGATAATGATTTTCTGAAAAGGCAAAAACAAGCAGAAAACAGCAACTAGCACTGGGCACTGGGTTAATAGGTTAGTCGCAAAAAATGATATATATAATGGCATATAATTGCATATAAAACATCCAAGATTGATACTATAATAGCATGGAACAATAAAAAATTATAGATACGTTGGAGACGTATCAAGCATCCCTAAGCTTAATTCCTGCTCGTCCTCGAGTAGGTAAATGATAAAAATAGCATTTTTGATGTGGAATGCTACCTAACATGTTTCATCATGTAATCTATCTCTTACAGTATGAATAATAAGATCCGAATGATTCAAAGCAATAGTCTATAATTTGATATAAAGACATCAATACTCAGGCATACTAATAAACAATCATGTCTTTCAAAATAAAAATGCTAAAGAACGTTATCCCTACAAAATCATATAATCCTGTCATGCTCCATCTTCTTAACACAAAATATTTATCATGAACAACCCCAGTTTTAGCCAAGCAATTGGTTCATACTTTTTAACGCGGTTCAGCTTTTTCAACTCCCACGCAATACATGAGCGCAAGCCATGGATATAGCACTATGGATGGAATAGAGTGTAGTGGTAGAGATCAATAAGGGGAAGTCAAAAATAAGAAGATATAGTCTCACATCAATGAGGCTAATCAACGGGCTATGGAGATGCCCATCAATTGATGCCAATGCAAAGAGTAGGGATTGCCATGCAACGGATGCACTAAGAGCTATAAGTGTATGAAAGCTCAACATGAAAACTAAGTGGGTGTGCATCCAACTTGCTTGCTCATGAAGACCTCGGGCATTTGAGGAAGCCCATCATCGGAATATACAAGCCAAGTTCTATAATGAATAATTCCCACTAGTATATGAAAGTGACAAAATAGGAGACTCTCTATATGAAAAACATGGTGCTACTCTGAAGCACAAGTGTGGAAAAAGGATAGTAACATTGCCCCTTCTCTCTTTTTCTCTCATTTTTTTGTGGGCTCTTTTTGGCCTCTTTTTTGTCGTCCGAAGTCTCATCCCGACTTGTGGGGGAATCATGGTCTCCATCATCCTTTCCTTACTGGGACAATGCTCTAATAATGATGATCATCACACTTTTATTTACTTACAACTCAATATTACAACTCGATAATAGAACAAAAATATGACTCTATATGAATGCCTCTGGCAGTGTACCAGGATGTGCAATGATGCTAACGTAACATGTATAAAAATGATGAACAGTGGCTGAGCCACAAATACTATGTCAGCTATATGATCATGCAAAGCAATATGACAATGATGATGTGTGTCATAAAAACGGAACGGTGGAAGTTGCATGGCAATATATCTCGGAATGGCTATGGAAATGCCATGATAGGTAGGTATGGTGGCTGTTTTGAGGAAGATATAAGGAGGCTTATGTGTGATAGAGCGTATCATATCACGGGGTTTGGATGCACCGGCGAAGTTTGCACCAACTCTCGATGTGAGAAAGGGCAATGCACGGTACCGAAGAGGTTAGCAAATTGCGGAAGGGTGAGAGTGCGTATAATCCATGGACTCACATTAGTCATAAAGAACTCACATACTTATTGCAAAAGTTTATTAGCCCTCGAAGCAAAGTACTACTACGCATGCCCCTAGGGGGGAGGTTGGTAGGAGTTAACCATCGCGCGCCCCCGACCGCCACACAAAGGAAGACAATCAATAATAAATCATGCTCCAACTTCTTAGCATAACGACAAATCATACGTGCATGGTTCGGGAATCACAAACCTTAACACCAATATTCTTACTTAACCACAATTATCTACTAATACCTCCCACATATTACCATCTTAATATCGCAAAACTATTGCAAGGAATCAAACTTATCATATTCAGTGATCTACATGAAAGTTTTTATTATATCCCTCTTGAATACCTATCATATCAGGACCAAATTCATAACCCGTCCATATTACCATTGCTATCATTAGACTCTCAAAAAGATATAAGTGAAGCATTAGAGTGCAACTATTTCTTTAAAATATAACCACCGCCGTGCTCTAAAAGATATAAGTGAAGCACTAGAGCAACTGCCTAGCTCAAAAGATATAAGTGAAGCACATAGAGTATTCTAACAAATCACGAATAATGTGTGTCCCTCTCAAAAAGGTGTGTTCAGCAAAGATGATTGTGACAAACTAAAAAGCAAACAAAAGCAAACAAACTATATCACAAGACACTCCAAGTAAAGCACATATCATGTGATGAATAAAAATATAGCTCCAAGTGAGTTACCGATAGATTGTAGACGAAAGAGGGGATGCCTTCCGGGGCATCCCCAAGCTTAGACGCTTGAGTCTTCCTTGAATATTACCTTAGGGTGCCTTGGGCATCCCCAAGCTTAGGCTCTTGCCACTCCTTATTCCTTTGTCCATCGTAGTCTCACCCAAAACTTGAAAACTTCAGCACACAAAACTCAACAGAAACCTCGTGAGATCCGTTAGTATAACAAACAAATCTTAAACTTTAGGTACTGTTGTAAATTGATTCATATTTAATATTGTCATAATGCTACTGTACTCCAACTTCTCAATGACACATACCCCCCGATACGATCCATAGATTCATCAAAATAAGCAAACTATGCAACAAAAACAGAATCTGTCTAAAACAGAACAGTCTGTAAAGATCTATTTAAAAGCCATACTTATGTAACTCCAAAAATTCTGAAAAATTACGAAAACGTAAACAATTCATATACCAATACTGTGTGAAAATTTCAGATATTTTGGATGCTCCAGTACAGAATTAAAATTCCAGCACTGGACTCAAAACTTTCTGTTTTCCAAACAGCATCAATTATACTATCATCAACATCATCCCAAAGGCATTACTTGGCACAAATACTAATTAAAACATAAAAATACAATCATAACAGAGGATATAATTGTGTAAACACTCAAGAACATAAAGTAAAAGCAAACATTTATTTTATTCATTGGGTTGCCTCCCAACAAGCGCTATTGTTTTATGCCCCTAGCTAGGCATAATGCATAGTTTCAAGTGTTGTCATCCTTCATGTTAATTCCATAGGTGGCCCTCATAATAGATTCATAAGGTGCTTTAATTCTCATTCTAGGGAAGTGTTCCATCCCTTTCTTTAATGGAAATTGAAATCTTATATTACCTTCTTTCATATCCATAATAGCACCTATTGTTCGTAGAAAAGGCCTACCAAGTATTATTGGGCAAGAAGGATTGCATTCAATGTCAAGAACAATAAAGTCCACGGGCAAATAATTTCTATTTGCAAGAATAAGCACATCATTTATTCTACCCAATGGCTTTTTAATAGTGGAATCCGCAAGATGCAAATTAAGGGAACAAGGATCCATGTCGGTGAGACCTAGCACATCACACAAAGACTTTGGTATAGTGGAAATGCTAGCACCAAGAACACAAAGGGCATTACATTCATAATATTTAATTTTGACTTTAATAGTAGGTTCCCATTCATCTTGTAATTTTCTAGGAATTGAAACTTCCAACTCAAGTTTTTCTTCATGCGCATTCATCATGGCTTCTACAATATGTTTAGTGAAAGTTTTATTTTGTTCATATGCATTTGGTGAATTAATCATGGATTGCAACAAGGGAATACACTCAATTAAAGAACAACTATAATAATTAAAGTCCTTGTAATCTAAAGTAGTGGGTGCATTACTATTTAAAGTTTTGACCTCTCCAAACCCACTTTTTCATTTTTATCATCAAGATTATCACCCTCCAAGCAATTGGGACTCCTTCTATCTAAAGTTGACTCTTTTTCAGTCCTTTTTTCATCAAGTTTTATGTTACTAAATAATGATTCAATAGGAGTGACACCAATCATTTTAATATCTTCATCATTACTACGATAGAAACCGGGTGGAATCGCTTTTTCTAGAAATTCTTGCTTGGCTCTCAACCTAGCGGTCCTTTCTTTACTTTCATTAATGGAGACATAGATAGCTTTAATAGACTCATTTATATCATGCTTGGGTGGAAAAATTTTAGTTTTGAGATTTTCCACATCATGAGCAATTATATCCATGTTCCTAGCCAATTCATCAACTCTATTCAATTTTTCTTCTATCATAGCATTGAAATTCTTTTGCAAATTAATAAATTCTTTAATGTTACTTTCAAGATCAGTAGGTATCCTATTATTATTATTATAAGAATTACCATAAGGATTGCCATAATTATGAGAGGAATTTCCAGGAAATGGTCTAGGATTGAAATTACCCCTATAAGCATTGTTGTTGAAATTATTTCTAGAGACGAAATTCACATCAATAGCATCATTATTTTGCTCAATCAAGGTAGACAATGGCACATCATTGGGATCAATATGAGCATTTTTACTAGCAACCAATTCCAATAAAAGATGCATCTTATCACTCAAAGTATTAATTTCTTCAACGTAATTTACCTTCTAACCAGTTGGAGTTCGTTCAGTGTGCCATTGAGAATAATTTGTCATGATATTATCAAGAAGTTTTGTAGCTTCTCCCAATGTAATTTCCATAAAAGTACCACTTGCGGCAGAGTCTAGCAAATTTCTAGAGACAAAGTTTAGTCCCACATAATTTTTTTTATGATCATCCATAAATTTAAGCCATGAGTTGGGCAATTTCTTATCATTAGTTTCATTCTCTCCCAAGATTGTGCAACATGTTCATGCTCAAGTTGCTTAAAATTCATAATTTGATTCCTTAAAGAAATAATCTTAGCGGGAGGAAAATACTTGGTAATAAAAGCATCCTTACACTTATCCCAAGAATCAATACTATTTCTAGGCAAGGATGAGAACCAAGTTTTAGTGCGATCTCGTAATGAGAACAGAAATAATTTTAATTTGACAATATCATTATCCACATCTTTCTTCTTTTGCATATCACAAAGTTCGACGAAAGTATTTAGATGGGATGTAGCATCTTCATTAGGACTACCAGAAAATTGTTCTTTCATAACAAGATTAAGCAAAGCAGCATTAATGTCACATGACTCTGCACTAGTGGCGGGAGGAGCAATAGGAGTACTAATAAAATCATTATTATTAGTATTAGAAAAGTCACACAATTTTGTATTTTCTTGAGACATCGTGACGAAGCAAGCAAATTAGCAAACAAGCAAATAAAAATATTTTTGTGTTTTTGTAAAAAAAAATTAGAAGTGAGGGAGATGAAAACAAGAGGCAAATGCAAATAAAAGGCAAATAAAATAAATGCAAGTGGATGATAGTTTGTGCGAAGGTACTTGGTAATTTTGATGATGTCTCCCCGGCAACGGCGCAAGAAATTCTTCCTGCTACTTGTAGCCTGCGTTGGCATTTCCCCGAAGAGGAGAGGATGATGCAGTACAATAGAGATAAGTATTTCCCTCGGTTAAGAACCAAGGTTATAAATCCAGTAGGAGAACCAAGCAAAATTCCGTTAAGCGCCCTGCACACACAAGAGCAAACAGTTCCACCCAACGCAAATAAGAGGGTTGTCAATCCTCTTAGCGGTTATTTGCAAGGATTAAATCTTATAGAGGTAGATAGATAAACTAAAATACTAATTAAAATAAAAGTAAATAAATTGCAGCAAGGTATTTTTAGGTTTTTAATATATGATAAAGTAGACCCGGGGGCCATAGTTTTCACTAGAGGCTTCTCTCTCGAACACATAGCATACGGTGGGTAGACAAATTAAGTTGGGCAATTGATAGAAAAGCAAATAATTATGACGGATTCATGGCAATGATCATGTATATAGGCATCACGTCCGAAACAAGTAGACTAACTCCTGCCTGCATCTACTACTATTACTCCACCCATCGACCGCTATCCAGCATGCATCTAGGGTATTAAGTATGAAACAGAGTAACGCCTTAAGCAAGATGACATGATGTAGACAAATTAAACTCAAGCAATATGATTAAACCCCATCTTTTTATCCTTAATGGCAACAATACAAATACATGTCATGTCCCCTTCTGTCACTGGGATTGAGCACCACAAGATTAAACCCATCACAAAGCACCTCTCCCATTGCAAGACAAATCAATCTAGTTGGCCAAACCAAATTGATAGATCGGAGAGAAATACAAAACTATAATAATCATGCATAAAAGAGTTCAGAGAAGACTCAAATATTTCTCATGAATAATCTGATCATAAACTCACAATTCATCGGATCCCAACAAACACACCGCAAAAGAAGATTACATCGGATAGAACTCCAAGAACATCGAGGAGAACATGGTATTGAAGATCAAAGAGAGAGAAGAAGCCATCTAGCTACTAGCTATGGACCCGTAGGTCTGTGGTAAACTACTCACACATCATCGGAAGGGCAGCAAGGTTGATGAAGAAGCCCTCCGTGATCGATTCCCCCTCCGGCAGAGTACCGGAAAAGGCCTCCAGATGGGATCGCGGAAGAACAGAGGCTTGCGGCGGTGGAAAGGTTTTCTCTTCTGTCTCTCTGGTATATTGGGAATATTTTAGAATTTATAGCGCTGGAATTAGGTCAGGAGGGGCAACGAGGGGCCCACAAGCCTAGGGGGGGGCGCCCTACCCTCCTGGGCGCGCCCTCCAGGCCTGTCGCCTCCTCGTGGCTCTTCTGGTCTTCTCCCGAAGCTTCGTGGGTCTCTTCTGGTCCAGAAAAAATTAATCCAAAGTTTTTTTCTCGTTTGGACACTTTTTGATAATGATTTTCTGAAAAGGCAAAAACAAGCAGAAAACATCAACTGGCACTGGGCACTGGGTTAATAGGTTAGTCCCAAAAAATGATATATAATGGCATATAATTGCATATAAAACATCCAAGATTGATACTATAATAGCGTGGAATAATCAAAAATTATAGATACGTTGGAGATGTATCAAGCATCCCCAAGCTTAATTCCTGCTCGTCCTCGAGTAGGTAAATGATAAAAATAGCATTTTTGATGTGGAATGCTACCTAACATGTTTCATCATGTAATCTTTCTCTTACGGTATGAATAATAAGATCCGAATGATTCAAAGCAATAGTCTATAATTTGATATAAATACATCAATACTCAGGCATACTAATAAACAAGCATGTCTTTCAAAATAAAAATTCTAAAGAACGTTATCCCTACAAAATCATATAATCCTGTCATGCTCCATCTTCTTAACACAAAATATTTATCATGAACAACCCCGGTTTTAGCCAAGCAATTGGTTCATAATTTTTAACGCGCTTCAGCCTTTTCAACTCCCACGCAATACATGAGCGCAAGCCATGGATATAGCACTATGGGTGGAATAGAGTGTGGTGGTAGAGATCAATAAGGGGAAGTCAAAAATAAGAAGGTAGTCTCACATCAATGAGGCTAATCAACGGGCTATGGAGATGCCCATCAATTGACGTCAATGCGAGGAGTAGGGATTGCCATGCAACGGATGCACTAAGAGCTATAAGTGTATGAAAGCTCAACATGAAAACTAAGTGGGTGTGCATCCAACTTGCTTGCTCATGAAGACCTCGGGCATTTGAGGAAGCCCATCATCGGAATATACAAGCCAAGTTCTATAATGAAAAATTCCCACTAGTATATGAAAGTGACAAAATAGGAGACTCTCTATATGAAAAACATGGTGCTACTCTGAAGCACAAGTGTGGAAAAAGGATAGTAACATTGCCCCTTCTCTCTTTTTCTCTCATTTTTTTGTGGGCTCTTTTTGGCCTCTTTTTTCGTCCGGGTGGATCACACACCACACTGCACAGGCCGGCGTCTAGTAGAGTGCACTAGCCAGTATTTGATTCGTGTCGACATGGAGAATAACAAGGTCCAGCTCTATGTATCCACAGAGTACAGAGCGGAGAATTCATTCCCAACTCTTGGCCACTGAGATCAGTGCGTACCAAGAGTGTTTACAGGATCACCCGGTACTACAAATCTATCACCACTTAGCATGATTTCATTTGCATACTACTGTCATTGTATTTATGTCCACTATATCACTAAACATGCTTTCATTGGCATGCTATTGTAAATTTGTAATTATGCTTAGGTTTTAAAAAAAATCTTTAAAATGCCAATGCTTTTTTTATTGAATCCAGTTTGCGTGGTGCTTGCTAATAGAAATCAAGATATCTGGCCACCTACCAATGTTGAACAGTATGTGTCTGATATTTGATGGTCATCCGCAATCATGATTCTGAAATCAATTCTTCACCACACTTCATGATTTGGGACCAAACTTCTTGCACACATCATGATGACATTTTTCTTTTGCATGTCCTAGGGCTGTTTTTCTTTTCCTATTTTGCTTGATGGACATACAATGTTATCATTAGCTTCACCTCTCTACTTTAAGATTTGATGACGTGGGTATTCAGTGATTAGAGTAGGGTACGCGTAGTTCGCTTCGGAACTCGGAATTGGTATGACCCAAGTCCATTCGAAGATGCACATAGCAGATGAAGCATAATTTCAAACTAGAGCTGAACATAGGCAAGTGTCTGAATTAAAGATGTCAAAAGTAAAAAATGTACCCTTCATCACACATAGTTGTTTTAACAATTTTAATTCAGAGCAACTTGGCCTTAGACATTGTGTTGGTGTTGCCCAATTTGAATAGGAAAATATCAAATATCGACGGTAAACCACATATCAGACATGTAGCTACATATGTACTTGGCCTAGGTCTTTTTTTCGTTTTAAAATTGTTCTTACGGTAATTCTAACTTGACATATGGTCACACTAATAGTATTATATTTAACAAACATCTCTATTTGTTTCTGCAGAGAGATAGAAACAAGTGAGTTGGGGGCATGTGGAAAGAAGATGAAGCTTTGAGATTTGTTTGAAGATGTACGCCCGTAGCCATTTGTTACTTGTATACATATGAGTAAGGAGACAGTACATGTACGCATACAGGTACCGGTGATGACACTGGCATCCTAACAACATAGAAGCCTCTTAAAACACAAAAAGGTTCTTGGAGGGCTCTATATTCCTCACGGTCACTAGGCACCCAAGACATCCGCCTTAATTGCGGAAGCAGAGCACTGTTGCTGAACCAAACCCTGGAGCTGAAGAAACTCCTTGCTAGAGGTATTATTGAGCCGCAGCAGCCACTAGATCGGAATAAGTAGGATCTAGATCGATTGAAATTATAGTCCCTCTTGGACTTGCTCCCTGAGCTTCTTCAGCATCAGATCAGATCTGGGGGCGAAGCCAAACCACTTCCAAAGAGGCGGCCAGATCCCCCTGCCTCTTCCTTGATCTATGGGCGCCTCCTAATTAACATAGAAACATACCTGAAAAATGAGAAATCAAAAAGTATGAGGCATGGTTAACACAAAATCAATGATTTGATGCTATCATGCAATAGAAGAATAGAAATTTGATTTGAGAAATCTACATGCTTGCTGGGCAAGATTTGGGTGCGCAAATTTAATGTCTCGAAACATTGTTGCGGTGCTGCACTTCATGTGTACATTAGAAGCATATGGGAAACATCAAGGAAGCTCGATTAACAAGAAGAACTAAGTTGCTACCTTTCAACCACTTGCCATTGACCAATTGAAGCATACTCTATGGCTCCAAGAAGCATATGTGTAACAATGTAGAAGCATGAAAACAGTGCTATGAGTATATAAGTAGTATTACTTGGAAGCATTGATATTTCAAAAAAAAGGAAATATGAAACTAAAATTGCAGTCAACATGGGCAACATATTTATGTCTTGTACGTACCAAATACACATATATTCATTGATGATTTAGTGATCCACTACATGATGTATAGAACGAAATCAACTCCCCAAAAAGGGAATAAAGCAATATATGCACATAGAGACATCAAACAATACTAGAGAACATGATTAAGTTTGGAAATCATCTAACATTGTACAAGGATAAGAGGACTCTATACCCAGGCCAGAAGAGGATGGTGCCTATGGGGAGGGGCGAATCCTGCAATCTTTGAAGGCTGCCAGCGCTCCGATGCGGTAGAACGGAGGCCATGGGGGCCAACTTGCTGGAGATGATCTGGACGGCGAAGGGGTAGCGAGTGAGTTTGTGCATCATCATGGATAATGGTGGGTGCATCGGCCAGAGAGGGAACTCGGAGTAGGCAACCTTGCCACCGCCGAATGGGGTTGCGAGTAGCTACCAGATGTGATGATGCACCGACGGGTTGTGTCTCATGGCCACAGGGGGCAATGTCGATTCATGAACGAGAGATCCAGGGCGGCGACAGATTGGCGATGTCGACCATGGAGGGGATTCAGTACGAGTCAGGCGATGTAGACGGGACGATGGACGGGTCGTGGTTCGGGGGATGTGCGTATTATTCGGGAGGATTTATGGTTGGATGAGGCGAGATAATCGGGAGGGGTTATCTAGGCATCGATGTTTGGAAGCAATCTACTATGCCGTATGTTGGAAAACGAATCGACGGTGTGCGACCTGTCTGACGAATTGATCTTGTCCGACGTCTGCTGGGAAGCGTTTCCCTAAAAATTTCAATTCTTTCTGTTTAGCTCGCTCATGCATTATATTTGTGTAGAATAAAAATCATTCTAAAACACTTTCTTTATCCAACTCAACTGGGGGCTCTTAAATTTATATGTGCCATTTTTTAAGTGTTTTCTTCTAAGTCATTGCAAAGTTTTTTTCTACTACTCCTTTTTTCAGCTCGAGTACTCGGCCAAATGTGGAGGAGCCGATGGCAGCGTGAGTGAGGAGGCTCGGACAACCGATCCGGGAGGGGGGGGATGCCTTTTTATTCCCAGAATGCTGGACTGGAACTTTTGTGATTAGGCGCATGTAAAAACTATGAACACCCACCTCTTTTTTGTTGTGATCGGGCGCTATGAATGCCGCACTTTAATTTGCTCATATTGCTATGAATTGTGCTATTTTCTAGAATTATTTTGAGTGTTGCGGAAGGCCAGGCGTTTAGAGGACATGATTGGATGGCCAACTCCCGTATCAGTAGTCCACGGGCGGGTCTGGATCAGTCCGTGGACAGATGATGTGTTCATTTTAGTGGCCTGCGTGGAAGATTCTCTTATACACTAGTAGAAAACTGACCTTTCATCCGGAGCACTAGTCCCGGCCGGGTTTGGGCCCGGGACTAATGTGAGCATTAGTCCCAGTTCCAACGGCTAGGCGCGGACGAGGGCACGGCCAGGATTAGTCCCGGTTCAAATGGGACCTCTAGTCCCGGTTGGTGATATCAACCGGGACTAAAGGGGTTGCTGCAGGCTGGGGCCCCTGCGAGCCCCTTTAGTCCCGGTTGGTATCACCCACCGGGACTAAAGATAGACCTTTAGTCCCGGTTGGTATCACCAACCGGGACTAAAGTCTTCCCTATATAAAGCTGCTTCGTCCAGCCCGAGTCCAAGCTTTCTCTCCTCTCTGTTTCCATCCCCAAGCTCGAGTTCATCCTCCATTTTTGCCAAGATTTGTCAAGATTGGAGGCACCCCATCTATCCAAGGGTTCTAAAAGGTTAGCAACTTCATCCTTTCATCTCTCATTGCTAGTTTAGCTCGTTTCATGCTCTATAAGTATAGTGATTTGTGGGTTTTAGTTTGGGAGTAATTATGTGGGGGTTTATTTGATTTATATGCAATTTGAGCTCAAATTAACTTCTTAGTTTGCATATGTGTAGGTGTGGTTTACTTAGTGCCTTCCCGTCCCCATCCTCACCGCCGTCGATCGCCCGCGCCGTCCCGTCACCGGCCCCACCTTGGTGAGCCTCTTGTTCTTATCCTTTTGGTAAAAAAAATCTTATTTCTATGATTTAGATAGTTACTTGTATAATTTTCTTACTTGTATGATTGTTTGTTATATATAGTGCCATGGTTTTGATATCCGTCCCCATCGGCCCTCGTCCAGTTTATGATTCGGATGTGGTATATTATCTTTTATAACTATTTGTTTCATTTCGTGTTTATGACAATTATGCCCATCAAGTTGACATAGATATTTTTATCTAGGAGGTATGTGAACCGGAAATTGCAACCGACCCTCTTGTCGAGAAGTTAAATTTAGTTGAAAAAGAAAACGATTATTTGAAAGAAAAATTGAAAAGAATTGAAGAAGAGAAGATGAAATTGGAGTTGTATGTTGCCGATGTCGTCGATGATCACAAGATCAAGATGGATGCAATGCGCTTGAAGATTAGAAAGATTAGAAAATATGCCATTAATAAAGAGGCTTGGTATCATTATGCAGTTGGATCAATTATTACCTTAGTTGTGATTTTGATCGCATTTGTTGTTGCATTTAAATGCTTTAGATAGTTGTATGTTGTTTTATGAGAAGTATGTATGAACTTTATGTATATATTTTTGCAGTAATAACATTTGGTCACTACTCTACTTTGGTTTTAATGTGATGAACTTGTATTCATTTGGTCACTTCGATGTTGTGTAATGAAGATGAGTCGGTAATGGATGTACGATGACCGACGCTCTCCCGAGTTCATTAATGGCCTGCATAATTTTATGCGTGTGGCTGAGGCAAACAAGCGGAATAGTTTTATGTGTTGTCCATGTGGTGTCTGTAAGAATAATAAGGATTACTCTACCTCAAAAATCCTTCACAGCCACCTGCTTCAGTCCGGTTTCATGTCCGGCTATAACTGTTGGACCAAGCACGGAGAAAGAGGGGTTATAATGGAAGACAATGAAGAAGAAGAGGATGATGACAACTATCCTAGGTTCCCTGAATACGATGGTACTACAATGGGGGAAGCTGAAGAAGAGGCATCAGATGAGCCCATTGATGATCTTGGTCGGGCCATTGTTGATGCAAAGAGAAACTGCGAAAGTGAAAAGGAGAGGTTGAAGTTGGAGCGCATGTTAGAGGATCACAAAAAATTGTTGTACCCAAATTGCGAAGATGACAAGAAAAAGCTGGGTACCACACTGGAATTGCTGCAATAGAAGGCAGAGAATGGTGTATCTGGCAAGGGATTTGAAAAGTTGCTGAAAATGATAAAGAAGACGCTTCCAAAGGATAACGAATTGCCTGACAGTACGTACGAAGCAAAGAAGGTTGTCTGCCCTCTAGGATTAGAGGTGCAGAAGATACATGCATGCCCTAATGACTGCATCCTCTACCGCAGTGGGGAGTACGAGAATTTGAATGCATGCCCGGTATGCGGTGCATTGCGCTATAAGATCAGCCGCGATGACCCTGGTGATCTTGAGGGCGAGCACCCCAGGAAGAGGGTTCCTGCCATGGTGATGTGGTATGCTCCTATAATACCACGGTTGAAACGTTTGTTCCAAAACAAAGACCATGCCAAGTTGTTGCGATGGCACAAAGAAGACCGTAAGAAAGACGCGATGTTGAGACAACCCGCTGATGGGTCACAGTGGAGAAAAATCGAGAGAAAGTGGCCGGACTTTGCAGATGACGCAAGAAACTTATGGTTTGGTCTAAGTACAGATGGCATGAATCCTTTTGGGGAGCAGAGCTGCAGTCATAGCACCTAGCCTGTGACTCTATGTATCTATAACCTTCCTCCTTGGTTGTGCATGAAGCGGAAGTTCATTATGATGCCAGTGCTCATCCAAGGCCCTAAGCAACCCGGCAACGACATTGATGTGTACCTCAGGCCATTAGTTGAAGAACTTTTACAGTTGTGGGATATAAAAGGTGTACGTGTGTGGGATGAGCACAAACAGGAGGAATTTGACCTACGAGCGTTGCTGTTTGTAACCATAAATGATTGGCCTGCTCTTAATAACCTTTCAGGACAGACAAACAAGGGATACAATGCATGCACGCACTGTTTAGATGAGACTGAAGTATATATTTGGATAAATGTAAGAAGAATGTGTACCCGGGACATCGTCGATTTCTTCCGATCAGGCATCTCTTAAGAAAGAAAGGCAAGCATTTCAAAGGTGAGGCAGATCACTAGAAGAAGCCTGGCCACCGTACTGGTGATGATATATTTGATATGGTCAAGGATTTAGAAGTAATCTTTGGAAAGGGTCCTGGCGGACAATCTGTTCCGAATGACGCTAACGGACACGCACCCATGTGGAAGAAGAAATCTATATTTTGGGATCTACCCTATTGGAAAGTCCTAGAGGTCCGCTCTGCAATCGACGTGATGCACGTGACGAAGAATCTTTGCTGAACCTGCTAGGCTTCTTGGGTGTGTATGGGAAGACAAAAGATACACCGGAGGCACGGGAGGACCAGCAACGTATGAACGAAAAAGACGACATGCATCCAAAGCAGTATCAAGGTCCTGCCAGCTATGCTCTTACCAAAGAAGAGAAGGAAATCTTTTTTGAATGCCTGAGCAGTATGAAGGTCCCGTCTGGCTTCTCGTCGAATATAAAGGGAATAATAAATATGGCAGAGAAAAAATTCCAAAACCTAAAGTCTCATGACTGCCACGTGATTATAACGCAATTACTTCCGGTTGCATTGAGGGGGTTTCTACCGGAAAATGTTCGATTAGCCATTGTGAAGCTATGTGCATTCCTCAATGCAATTTCTCAGAAGGTAATCGATCCAGAAATCCTACCAAGGTTACAGAATGATTTGGTCCAATGTCTTGTCAGTTTCGAGTTGGTGTTCCCACCATCCTTCTTCAATATTATGACGCACGTCCTAGTTCACCTAGTCGAAGAGATTACCATTCTGGGTCCTGTATTTCTACACAATATGTTCCCCTTTGAGAGGTTCATGGGAGTCTTAAAGAAATATGTTCATAAGCGTGCTAGGCCAGAAGGAAGCATCTCCAAGGGCTATGGAACAGAGGAGGTTATTGAGTTTTGTGTTGACTTTATTCCTGACCTTAAGCCGATTGGTGTTCCTCAATCGCGGCATGAGGGGAGACTGAGTGGAAAAGGCATGCTAGGAAAGGAATCAGTAATAAGTATGGATGGGCATTCTTTCACTCAAGCACACTACACAGTTCTACAAAATTCCACCTTGGTGGCTCCGTATATCGAGGAACACATGGATATTGTACGCTCCAAGAACCCGGAGCAGTCTGACTCCTGAATTAAACGTACACACATGGCGACTTTCGGCGGTTGGTTGCAAACACATCTCATGAATAACACCACTGTTGGAGATGAGCTGTACTTGTTGGCCAAGTCACCATCTTCGACTATATTCACTTTCAAAGGGTACGAGATAAATGGGAATACATTTTACACGATCGCCCAAGATAAAAAGAGCACCAACCAAAACAGTGGTGTCCGCTTTGATGCAATAAACAACAATAGGAAAAAGGACACATATTATGGTTACATAGAGGAGATATGGGAACTTGACTATGGACCTTCTTTTAAGGTCCCTTTTTTTCGGTGCAAATGGGTCAATCTGACAGGAGGCGGGGTAAAGGTAGACCCGCAGTACGGAATGACAACAGTGGATCTAAACAATCTTGGGTACACAGACGAACCATTCGTCATAGCCAATGATGTGGCTCAGGTTTTCTATGTGAAGGACATGTCTACCAAACCGAGAAAAAGAAAAGATAAGGAAGCGAATACATCATACGATGAGCCAAAGCGCCACATAGTTCTTTCAGGGAAAAGAAACATCGTGGGAGTGGAGGACAAGACAGACATGTCAGAAGATTATAATAAGTTTGATGAAATTCCTCCCTTCACAGTGAAGACTGGCCTAAGCATCCTGTTAAATGATGAAGATTCTCCATGGTTACGGCGCAATCATAAGCAAGGGACATACGTGAAGAAAAAGTTTTATACCCTAAGATCCCACTCTGGGATGTGACCGGCTTCACCATCATCACTTTCTCTCTAGTGAGTTTCCGGACTTATAGCTGGAAAGTCCCACTTCGGACAAACCGGAGGGAATCTTTGTAAGAGTTAGGGTATATATGTGTTTTGGGTGTTCCTAGGTGGACTCCGGAGCGTCGGAATCCAACCAAAAAGCTAGGGCATTTTGGCATTTGAAACATGATTTTTGAATAATTATTTATGAAGTTTTGAATTTTCAATTATTCTTGTCCTTTTAGTATTTTAATTATACAGAGGAGTTAATCAATGCAATTATGTCCAAACAAAATATGAATGTGTAGGTTACGTTAAGAAAAACAATTTGACATCTTATTTGCTCCATTTGGCTTAACAGAACTGAAGATATGAATTTTCAAAGTTTAAAATAATGTCTTCAATTACTGTATTTAATTAATAAGTGCAAAATTAATTATGCAACTTCCTGTCAAAATGATACTAGTTGATAGAAATCTTCAAGATGAATCCACAGAAATTTGAATCAACTCATTTGGTTTAGTTTTCAAATTGTTATGCATTTTACAAGAATTAATTTCAATCTGTAAAATTGAATCTGTCAAATAATTTCTTCAAAATGAAAATTAATTGAAAGATACCTTTAGTCCCGGTTGCAACCACCAGCCGGGACTAAAGGTTTCAGCTCCCGCGCGGAATTTTGGCCGCCGAAAAGGTTGGCCTTTAGTCCCGGTTCGTGGCTGGAGCCGGGACTAAAGGACCTTTAGTCCCGGTTCGTGGCTGGAGCCGGGACTAAAGGTCACGGGTATATAACTGGTGTCCCGGTGCCAGCCACCGCCCGGGAGAAGGAACAGAACAACGCCGCCAGGCTGCCGGATTTCACCGCTATCGCCGGTCTTCTCCGCCACGGTCGCCGTCGTCCGTCGCCAGATCTCGCTACTCCGGCCGTCCCCAACCCTCCTCGAGCTCGCCTATGTCCTCTCGGTGAGCTTCTCCCGCGTTTTCCCCCCTTTAGCCCCTCGATCTGTCGCCGTCCATGTCGTCGCCGTCGTTCTAGTCACCGGAGCTCGCGTCGTGCGCCGTGTCGCCGTAGCTGTCGTTGCCGAACTCCGGCCGCCGCCGAGGTCGATGCCGCCGTCACCTTTGGCCACCCCACGGCCTCCCGCGCGTCCCACTGGATGCGCACGAGCCTGGGCTTCGCGTAGGTGGTCTCCGCCGCGCGAATGGTCATCGGAGGGCGATTTTCGAGCGCCTCCGCCGCCTCGGCTCGTCGCCGGCGGTTTAACTCCGGTTAAACACCAGTTAACACTAAGCTAATGACCCTGTGGGTCACTGACATGCGGGCCCCGCCCGCTGACACTTTTTAGTTAGGACAAAGATTAACACTAATTGCGTTGTTAATTAAGTGAGTGACTGACCAGTGGGCCCCACTGGTCAGGTTTGACTCGGCTAACCGGTTGATTAGCTGACGCAAGCATGACGCACTGCTGACGTCATTAACTCTATTCTGGTTTTTAATAAGTCAGAAATGATTTAATAAATTTCAGAAATTTGACTAAACTTCAAAAAATCGTAGAAATTCAACCGTAGCTCAGATTGAAATAATTTATATATGAAAAATTATCAGAAAAATTCAATCTATCCATCTGTACCATTTTCATGCATGACAAACCAACTTATAGCTAGCTACTGTATAAGTGAAAACAACTAAATGGCATTTTAAGTGCTTAACTTTGGAGTTGCATTTGAACCAAAGGTTCAAATGGACTTCATCCAAATTGATGTTAGTTACATAAGCTCAAACCACATCATATCTCCATCTCATGATCATGCATCATATTGTTGCATTGCTGTGTATTGATTGCATCTCCGGTATTGTTGTTCTCGATACTATGATTCAGTTTTTGCTTATTGAATGCATTCTAATTTAAATACTAAATTGTTTTATCTTTCTTCTGGATTAGTTAAGCTATGGACAATAGCGGCAGATACCCTGAAGAGGATATCTTTGACATCATACGCTCCTCCCAAAACCAAGAGAATGAACCAGATGACGGCTCACAATTTCTGAACGACTCCGGTGAGGGACTTGAGCAAGAACCAAGAGACGAAGGGCAAACAAACAATGATGGCGAAGAAAATGTTAGACAATTAACAAAGTCCGGCGAGGTATATATATATTAGGCCTCTGGTGATCATTAGATATATTAATTGATTTGTATATATATATTACCGAATCTTTCTTCTTTTAGCCCTCCGGATCGAGCCAATCTCCTAGAAGGGTACGAGGCCGGGCCAAAAAGTTGGGCGATGACATAAAGTTCAACATCGATGAAGTCGCAGAAGATGGCGAACCAATTGCTCCTGAACAGAATGCCCGTAAATTTATAAATCAATGCGGAGTTATTGTTAGGGACAACATCCCGATCACCATTCGAGAATGGAATAAGCCAAAGGTAGATCAAGGAGTTAGTTATGTCGACGAAAGATCAAAAAATTTGCTTTGGGATACGCTCATGTCACATTTCAACCTACCAAAGGGTCTCACAGATGGCAAATGATTGAAAGTCAAGCAGTTTGCTCTTAAGAAGATGGCCACACAATTCCAGAGCTGGAAGAAAAGATTATACAGCGACTACATCAAGGCAAAAAAGAAGACTCCAGAATTCACTGGAGCACTAGAGAAGATAAAAGATCACTGGGACGCATTTGTGGAGTACAAGGAATCGGATGAAGCTCTGGAAAGGTCGAGAAGAAATAAGATAAATGCTGAGAAAAAAGAGTATCACCATGTTCTGGGGACAGGTGGCTACAAGAGAGCCGTGCCTAAGTGGGAAGCAGCTGAGGCCAAGATGCTTGCTGAAGGGGTCATTCCAGCTACAGTGGATTGGCCCCAGAGGTCCAAGCATTGGTTTTATGCGCATGGGGGACAGTTGGACCCAGCGACAGGGTAGATTATTGAAAAAGCAAATCTTAAAACAGCCTCGGACGCTCTACTTCAAGCAATAGAAGATGCTCGAAAGGGGTTGTTCTAGCCCGAGAGAGAGAACAACGAGCTTACACGCGCCCTCAAGAATCCTGAACACGGAGGACGAACATGAGGCAAAGGTGTTGTTCCGTGGGTTCAGGGGTTTTCGGAGTGGAACGACACTTATAGAAGTCGTCAGAGAAAAAAGAAGCAGGATGCAGACCGGCTTCAGAAGATAGAAACAAAGAACGAGGAGTTGGAACGCATGTTAAAGCGGCAGCAGGAGCAACTGGACACAATTAGCCAGCAAAGGGCAGCTCCGCGGCAGGAGCAAGCAGATCCAGCATTGGATAGTACCGTCCCATCTATGCGGAAAAGCAGCGTGGGTTCCACGGGGGTCCGGGCCGATGATGCACTGCTGGCTCGCTACCCCGTGGATGATATCAAAGAGAGGACAAATTGTGAGCCACACCAGAAAATGAAGAACATATCCATGAAGGTGGCGGTCGGCGTTGCTTTACCGAATGCACCTGAAGCAACCATCCATGGCAATCCGATTCCAGCTGGCTATGCTCGTGTCGGGGTGGATGAAGTTCTGCCGGGATATGACTCACTAGAGCTTGACATTCCTGGAGGTGAAGGGGGGCAGACACTGGGAGAAGTCATACATGGTGTCATTGTATGGAGAAAGGAATGCATCGTGTTTCCAAACTCGGCGCCAAGGCCACCGACTCCTCTGAGTAGCAATACACCTCTAAGTCCACCCCACCTCGAGAGGGAGCCTAGCGCGAGTCCATATCGATCTCCGCCGCGTCAGCCGACTCCACCCCCTATATCCCAGCAGGGCCAAAAGCGGAAGAAAGCTAAGAAGAAAGCCAACGACGAGCCTCCTGCCAAAAAGAAGTTAGCTTACGATGTGACTGATGAGGAAACCAAAACGGTCGTGGTTTCCGAATTGAAGTCCCATTTTGCACCGAAACCGCCCCCGCCGCCAAAGAAGATAATACCTATGAAAACCGTAAAGCACTTTGTGGACTTTCTTGAGCGACCCCCGGCACATGTGGAGAATAGGCCATCAGACTATGACCACTCTATTAGGAAGCCATATGAACAAATGCAGCAGTTGAGATGTAGAAGTAGTAATAAAAGCGGGAAAACAATTCCCCAGCTCGGAGAACAGGCAATGCAATCGATCCCCCCGCTCAAGGTGATTCCCGATAAGGTAACCGACGCTGCTAGAAACATTGGTATCAGTGTTGATCAACTCCTAGGCACCGAGGAAATCCCCGTGGCTGATGTAGCATGGCAATATGTCCCCGGGAAAACTCTGGTCAGACCTGAGCAGGTCCGGCATCTATCAACACAAATGCGAAGATTGCATGAGTGGTACATGAAAGAAGTAAATAACGGGCGAGTGATGCTCATGGTGAAAGTCAAGGAAGAGCATTACTTCTATGAAAATGAGCTATGCATTGAGTTTTCAGAAATTTTCCAGTTATACAATCAAGACTCACTCGACAAATCTATCGTCAGTTGCTATTGTCTGTAAGTGATTTCTTTCTGTAATTTAAGTCTCTAGCTCAGCTCGTTCATTGCCTGTAATTATCCTCACTATATTATTTTGTACGCTATTATGCAGAATGAAGATTCTCGAATGCAAAAGAGATGGAATCTATGGCATTGGGTTCGTTGACCCATATATCATTAATGAAAAAATGATACAAGACCACCCCAAAGACTCAGAGGCTAACTTGCTAAGGTTTATGAAGGCACAAAATACCAAAACAGAAATACTATTTCCTTACAACTTCAAGTGAGTGTTACTGTCTTGTACTACAAATTCTATTTTGCTTACTCGATGTTAAGTGTAGTTGATGAGTTATGCATGCCTGCTTATATAAACATGTGCGCAGGTACCACTGGATCCTGCTAATTATTAAAGTTGACGATGGAACTGTTGAAACCCTGGACTCACTAGGTAAAGACCCTCGAGAATACACCAGCGTGTTTTGGATGCTCGACAGGTAATTTCAATCATTATTGCACTATACCGGCCTCTTTCGTTCATTTCCTGATATTAAGTAATTAATAACTCGTTTATTCATTTTCTTTGCCGGGCAGGGTTTGGAAACGGTTCATCAATGATGTTGTCGGTGAATGGAAACCGGAGCTGCGTTGGCGACGGCCCAAGGTAATTAAGTAGTACTAGCTACGTCCGCGCATCTCTTTAATTCTATTTTCAATACCATTATCATGCTTAATTATTATCTGATTGAATTCTATTCTTGCAAAGTGCATGAGGCAGAAACAGAGGACTAATTTATGTACATACTACGTTTGCGAGAACATTCGCATGACGACCGAATGGCGCAGAGATGTAAGACAACTTCAGGTACGTAAACACTATTCATAATTTTTTTATGATGATCTAATATATATACACACAACTAATATATTCATATTGATCTTCTTCTTTAAAGATGGAAGAGATGCGGGAGAAGCTCCTACCAGAGAACCGCATACGAGCAATTCAAGAGGAAATTGCGGGATTTTTGCTTACGGAGGTCATATCTGAAAGCGGAGAATACCATTGCCGCTAATGCCTGCATGTAATGATCTCCAAATTATAGGAGAAATTGTATATACCAAATTGTATATATATATATATATGTATGGTCGTACGAGAAATTATATGATATATGTATGGTCGTACGAGAAATTATATTATATATGCATAACGTGTACAGTATGTAGTAGCGTAAAATATGTTTGAAATGAAAAAGAATTGAATGGAAAACACAAAATAAAAAGGAAAAATAAACCATAAACCCTAAACCCTAAAATCCTAAACCCCAACACAAAATGAAAAGGTCCTCCAGCCCCCGGGCGCTAGCTCACGGCCACGTGGAGGGACCTTAGTCCCGGTTGGTGTCACCAACCGGGACTAAAGGTCCTCCAGCCCCAGCGCGCGCTCACGGCCACGTGGAGGGACTTTAGTCCCGAGTTGTGGCCAACCGGGACTAAAGGGTGGGGGCCTTTAGTCCCAATTTCGTTGTCCCGGTTGGTGACCCGGGACTAAAGATTGTTGTCAACCGGGACTAAACCCCCGTTTTCCACTAGTGATACTATGTACATATGAACACATGTATATTTATCGACAATCATGAATTCAATGTTCCATGGAAAAAGATTTATACCAACAAACTGATTTCATGGGAAAATCAGTCGGGTTAAGCGACTGCCACGACCCCAATCACGTGTACGCATTTTTGTCTGGTGTGTCCAATTTTGGTGTCAGCGAGGGCGTCGCCGGTGCAACATCTTTGAGCCGCACGGTCACTGCGGTGTTGCGACAGTGGGCGGCGCAACAAATCATGGCATGACCAGGACATGGAGAACGTATCCTGTGCACCCGAGCGACTCGTGCACCAGGTGTTCCAGTAGAACATGAGCCCTTGGATTAAAAACAGAGGGACATGATGCGGTGCAAGGGAGCTACTGGTACATTTTACATATCAGACCTTTAAGTCTAACTAAATCGAGCGAATCTACATCCCAAATCCAGTTTGTCCATCCCCTCTCCTGTACCACTGCTCGAGATCGAGCGAATCTGTTTCTTTCTTTCTTTCTTTCTTTTTGCAAGGGATGCTTTAGCTTATTGTTGACCAACAAATCTGCGATCTGGCTATTCCGTTGAAAAGAATGATAATTCCCAAATCTGCTTACTGGTGCTTTTGTATGACAGTGTTAATAATTACATATCAAGTGTCATAATCACCGGAGAAGTTGCACCAAAGTGGCTACGTCCAGGCTACAATTGGCTCAAGGAAGATTAATCAAATCAGGATACACACTGTACAAAGTCCTGAAAATTTGACAGTATCATATTTAAATTTCTGTACACCACTGACAGTCGGATTCAAACCTTGTGCACATGTTACATGTATATTATGTAATATATTTCACAAGGATAGCTTTGTTGTACATAATTCTTGAACAGAACACAGAAGGCCCACTGTGCTCTATTATCAACCACTTTACTACAAGAGATACATTACGTTTCAGATGCCAACATATCCTGACTTAAGCAATAGCTTGAGCACCATGCAGCTCCCATCGTCATCTGACAGAGATATCTTGGCTGGCTGAAAGAGACAAAAATAGGAACACCACGTATTTTTAGAAGCACATTCAAGATGAAAGGTCAACAAAATTATCTGGTTGGATAAGAATAAACTTTATGCTAAAGACCATGTCAATGATACTGCTTAAGATTTGTGTACCTGATCATGGCTCTTACTCCTAAAATCATTGGTGAGTGTTCATTACAAAAAAAAATGTTCTTACTTGCTGCCATTACCAAAAAAAAAGGGCACACCCCTTGCTTTCATTTTATTAGAATGAAACTTGAAAGTGTGATTTCTCGGATGTGAGCACAGGAGCAAGCATCATACTTAGTACAGAAACAGATGATTAAAAAAAGCAACAATAGTCACAGGTCGGCCAGAATAAAAGCTGAATCAACAGCCAAATAAATGTCGCCAAGTAGGATCGCTTGAAGATCGAACATGAGCGAAGATGGGAAATCGCAGCACGGTTCCTTCTGGTTGTGTTCTAGGACATCATTATTACTGACGCAGGGGCCTTGAACTAGCTTGCACAGCCTATTCAGAATCATCCCATCAAAGCAAAGTGTATATCTACAATTAAAATTCACACCAACTATAGTTACATGTATCAAGAATTTGTGAGATGACTCCAGTGATGTACGCTAGATCAGTATTGTTGATTTTTAAAGCATTGTTAGAATGTGGATTGCAACAAGTAAAAAATCATGAATAAGAAGAACTATTACAGATTCCAGAAAGGTAAACTGGACATCCAAGTGGAGTTTCAATTTAAGAATCAACAAATTGAATCAAAAGAACACACAGCAAAATATAATCTACTCCAGGCATGTACGCTATTAACCATTTTTCACATACAAGTAATAAAATTCATGCACAAATCTTACTTTATAGGCTGCAGGAGATATGAAAACTGTTTACGAATTAAGTATGGGAACAACGAGCACTTCTCTTTGCCTGATTGATTTATAGTCCATTGCTGCAATTGGGGGAAATTGATAGATGGGAAGAAAAGTAACACTCCAGATAATTGAATAGGAGATCATACCCTGGATACTTTAAGCTGCAGAAGATGGCCAGCTTATTTGCGATGGTTGGGTCGACATTGCCCGGACCTACAGCACGGCGGCGCTACATGTACGCGCTCGCCGGTGGCGCGACCGTTTCAGGGGAGAGGAGGGGCGCTGGTGCTTGTATGACGCTGGATTAGATACAGGACACAGGAGGGTGGAGGTCAAGTGGCCCAGCAACGGGGGGGGGGGGGGGGGGGGGGGGGGGGCGGCGGAGGGGACGGTGCAAATTGCTAACCCTAGCTTTGCAAATCGTTGGTGTACTGGTACAGAAGGGAGCAGAGCAAAGGGAAGAAGACGATGGGATCTTAGAAGGACTGCGTGCGCAGTTGAATGACTTTACAAGGTCCATTGTGTGAAATGTACCGGCTGCCACCTTATACTAACATCCAGTCTGTCTGTTCTCCATCAAGTGGCCCAGAATCAGCCGGCGCATTCGTAGCACCAATTCAGCCGGTGCACAGGACATGAGCATGGGAGCGGCATTTGCGGTGTAAATTGGATGACCATCGATCGTGTCATGATCGGACGAGTGGCGAGCCAACTAATTCTCCTCCCCTTTGAATTAGTAGGCGGCGGGCCATATACATCTCCAATATATAACTTTCTTTTTTGACTTGCATTTCCATTATATAACCTCTGGTATGTGAATGATATTTTGAGTCCCCCATCGTGAGTGTGAAAAAGCGAAGCGCCGAACGGCAAGCCTCCTAGTAGTGCGTTTGCTGCGATAACGTATCCGCCGTTCGCTGGTCGATCCAACGGTCCCCTCTTTCCCTTCACGCCGGTTTCCCTGCTATTTTAGATCCACCAGGCAGGCAAACCCACCTTCTCCTTCCTCGCTCGATCCCCAAATCAAATCGCTGCCTGCTTCCTCCACCCAACCCTAACCCTAGCCACCATCGATCCCCAAATCCCTTCTCCTCCCTCCACCCAACCCTAATCCCTAGCTAGGCGCTATGGCCCCTTCGATGGTTCTGCTCGACCGCGAGATTGATTTCCGCCCCGACGAGGCGGCATCCGGCGGAGGCGGCGGAGAGTCAATCCCCTACCTGCGGGGATTCTGGGAAGGAAGAGGTCTACAAACCCGCAAAGCGCTGGGTGATGAAGTCATGGAGTACCTGCAGACCTTCAAGGCCCGCGCAGTCGTCGACAATCCGCCGAAACTCTCCTTCCTCCACATACTGGTGCCGCCGCTATCCGACCCGCTCCCGCCGCCATTCATGGGCCTGGACTCGGGCCGCATCTCCAGCACGGACAAGAACCTGGTCGCCCTTTACGCCGGCGGGTACCGCCCTGGCTCTAGTTTGCTTGGAGGCTATCTCATCTACGACGCCAGAGAGGACTCCCTCTCCGTCATTCCCCGGCTCCCCGACGACCACTCCCAGAAAGCCATGGGGCACCAGTCGGCCGTCGTCATGTGCGACTCCCAAGGGGACGGCTACGTTCTTGCCGAGCTCGTGGTTCCAGGATTGTCCCGAGCCGAGGTCTGGCTGTGGAAGTCATCCGCCTCAGAATGGACCTTGCTCTCCGGGAGCCATCCCCTTCCATCCAGCACCTTCTCCGTTGAATTGTGCTTCTCTTATCGGGGCTCTACCCTTTGCTGGGTGGATCTGTTCCAAGGCATGTTGCTCTGTGATCTGAACCAAGACTGCAACAAGTTCAGCTTTATTGAGTTGCCACCAGATTGTCCAACCTATGATGTGCACAACCCCGAGTATCCAAACAGCGTCCGCTCAGAGGAGTCCCGTTCCATCGCCTGTGTTTGTGGCCACATCAAGCTCATCACCTTGGATGAATGTGGATTGGAACTCATCGTCTGGACTCAGTTGCCTGAACTCTCAGGCTGGACCAGAACCTGCAAGTACAATGTTGAAAAAATCTGGGCAAATGTCAACTACCTGTCTGCTGGTTTGAGCAAGCTTGCTCTGTCGCTCCCTGTCCTGAGCATCCATCAAGACGGTGTCGTCTACTTAGTCGTAAATGATGACGACGTGGTGGACCATCGACTAGTGCGCGAAGTCCAGTATTTGCTTCGTGTCGACATGAAGAATAACGATGTCCAGGTCTCTCCACAGCCTACAAGGTGTATTTATTCCCAGCTCTTGGCCAGTGAGTTCAGTGTGCACCGACGACAGGATCACCCGGTACTACCACCACCACCAAGCATAGTTTCATTTGCATACTACTGTCATTTTATTTATATATGTTCACTGTCACTGAACATGCTTTCATTTTGCAGGCATGCTACTGTAATTTTGCTTAGGTTTTAAAATTATTAAAATTCCAATGCTTGTTTATCGCATCCAGTTTGCTTCATACTTGCTAATTGAAATCAAGATATTTGGCCACCTCCCCATGTTGTAGAGCAGATGTCTGATATTGATGCTCATCCACAGTCATGAGTCTGAAATCAATTTTTACTACAAAATTACTCTGCCCCCTTGTCATATTAGACTTCACATCATGATGACACTCTTTTGCATGTTTTAAGGCTGTTTTTTTTTTCTTGCTTGCTTGCTTGATGGAGATAGTGTTATCATTAGCTTCACCTCTCCACTTTAAGATTTGATGACCATGGCATTCAGTGAATATAGCAGGGTACCTGTAGTTCGTTTCTGAACTTGGAATTGCATGAGTCAAGTGCATTCAAAGATGCACATAGCAGATGAAGCATAATTTCAAACTAGTAGAGCTGAACACTGAGAAGTGTCTGAATGAAAGATGTGAAAAGTAAAAAAATGTACCTTTGACACATATAGCTGTTTCAACAATTTTAATTCAGAGCATCCTGGACTGACCCTAGACATTTAGAGCATGTTGGACTGATCTTAGACATTGTGTTAGTGTTGCCCAATTAATTAATATCGCTGCATATGTACTCAGCCTTGCACTTATTCCTTTTTAAAAATTGTTTTTTGGTAATTATAACCTGACATATGGTCACATTAGAAGTATTATATTTGACTGACATCTCTGTTTTTTTTTTTTTTTTGTATTTTTTGCCAGAGAGAGATAGAAGCAATCGAGTTTGGTCAAAGTGGAAAGAGGTTGAAGCTCTGAGATGTTGCCAACATATCATGTGGAACCGCCACTTTGGCCCACTGGAGACATTTAATGTTATCATTATCAGATGTTAGTAGTTATAAACTGAATGGTGGGTACTTTGTGTTTTTACCTATGGCTTTATGTCTACTGAGTGGCTTGTTTTAGATTTGTAACTGATAATGGCTTGTTTATTGTTGTGATTGTGTTGATTCTGGCTACATGCATCATTGTCATTTTCCTGCGGGAATCCTACTGGTTTGTTTTAAGTCTGGTTGATTTAAAAGCGCAATATGTTTGGAACTAATTGATGCCTCCTTGCTCTGCTGTTTGCTTGCCCAAAAGAAGATACGTTCCCGATTTTAAAAGCACTTGATTTGTAAACTGTTGTGTTGCTAGACCTGAGGGATTGGGTCTTGGTGCCCTCTTTGTTAGATTCCTTTTGTGGCAAGGCATGGACCCTTTGAACTAGTGATGAAGCATTGTTAAACTTGTATGGCGAGGCCGCCCGTGCATGTATCCCTTGTTCATTTTCGAGTTTCAACGGACGGCAGCATGCAATTTAAGGAAGAAACGACCAGCATGGTTTTGGTTGTTGTAATTTGTTGAGCATGCCTTTTTTTTAGGGGTAAATTGCCACTTTTTTTTTTTTTGAGGGAACTACGGCGGGCAAAGACAGCCTGAACTCATTTTATTGAATTTTGGTTTAACAGAGAGTATTTACAAAGAAGGCGAAGGGAGAAAGAGAGAAAAAAACACTTTATTTAACCAACATAGTTTGGAATATAATTTGAAATAACACCCAGAATGCAATCTGTACGAACCCCATGCCACCCTTGGCACCTTTCCTCACCAACTCCTACTCTAGCTAACTTATGCGCGACAATATTAGCAGAACGCCGTACCTGCGAGACTTTAAACTCTGCGAATTCATCGACAGATTTGATCTCCTCTACCCAAGGCCCCACCGCTGATAGATTCTTGCCTGGATTTTGAGCATGCCTTTTTTAAAGGAAAAAAACTTGAGGTATAATGAAACAAATTATTTTCAAACTTTTTTTTTTTTTGAGAACTAGAGTAAACAAACTTACTCCAGTGAGGGGTTACATTCAGAAAGCATTAAGCTCCTTAAAACCTCGGGCACATTTGCTATCTGGAACTGGAAGTGATCACCTGATCTCCTTGCTTCTGCTGCCAGTTCATGCGCAGGGGAGTTTCGGTTTCTGGCAACGTGTGTCACCTGCTGACTAGCAAATTTAGTAAGTGCCGATTTGATGTCCATGATCAAACCATAGCTGGTTGAGCGGTTCTGGGTGTCATCTTGGATGTCTTACAGCAAGGGATTTGCAGTCAGTCTCCACTAGTACATGGCCGTTGAAAACTGTTGCTAACGCATTCAGACCCATCAGCAGTGCCTGTCCTAATTTTTTTTAAATAATACATTTTTTTTTATAAATTACAGAAATAATATACAAATTTGAAAATTTTCAAAAATATAGCCCAGTCGGCTGGAGCTAAGCCGACAGGTTTCAGTCGACTGGAGCTAAGCCGACAGGCCACGTGGCAGCCTGTGATTCGCCCGAACACGTCGCCCCTCGCATTGGATTCGTCAGTCGGCCAGGGGAGCTGCAGTCGGCTGGGGCCCAGCCAACAGGGCTCCAGTCGGCCCCGGCGCAGCCGACAGGCCATCCAATCGGCCGGGGCGTGGCCGACAGGGCCCCTCCCACCCACCACGCGCTTTTCTCCCTTCCCTGCTTTTCTCCTTCTCTCCTTCCCTGCCCGTGAGCTCTTCTTCTTCCTCTTCGTGCATGCTCTCTCTCTCTCGTTTCTCTCTCTGTCTCTCGCAACCCCGCGTCGATCTCCTCGCTGGTCCATCCATTTTTGCATCCAACCCACAGAAATAGTAGATCATAGCCAACCCCGGCGGCCTACGGTATTTTTTTTTCCAATAGGATAGTTTTTTTTCTCGTACAAGTGAGGTGAGGAGGAGCCATGGTGGAGGTGGTTCAGCCATGGTGGAGGTGGTGGTGAGGAGGAGGTGCTGCTGGGGAGGAAGAGGTGGTGAGGAGGAGGAGGAGGTGCGGCTGAGTTGAAGAGAGGAGCAAGAAGCAGTGGCACTCGCGTCGAAGGTATAACTATGTCGTCAAAAAATTTCTCTTAGTTGTAGATATTTTGAAAAATTAATGTTTAGGTCTGTCAGTATTTTTAGTTGCTCCGGTAATATTCCGTATTATATGTGCATGTCAAATATTTAGGTCTGTCAGTATTTTTAGTTGCTTCGGTAATATTCCGTGTTATATGTGCATGTCAAATATTTAGGTCTGTCAGTATTTTTAGTTGCTCCGGTAATATTCCGTGTTATATGTGCATGTCAAATATTTAGGTCTGTCAGTATTTTTAGTTGCTCCGGTAATATCCATAATATATTAAGTTGTTTCAATATTTAGCTTCGTTAATATTCCGTAATATATGTACTTGTCAAATATTTAGGAGTGCGAATATTTGTTGTTTGTCATGTTGTTTAACAGTTGTCTGTCCATGTTAAATAATTTTATAGGTGAGCCGAGATGTCTGATTTAGTGAAGTTCATATTTTTCTACGGTCCTGGTAATGTCCAAACAAATGAGATTGGGGTTGATCTGAGTGAATTTGAGCACATAGAGGTGGCACTGACCGACCCTCAAACATGGTCTCTTAGTCAGTTGAAAGAATGGGTGACAGCATGTTTAGGGCTGAATACTGAAACGCACACCGTGGGTGTTCATGCATTGTGGACCCGGTCAAGTTCGAACGTTTTCTTCTATTTGAGGCCAGTAGAGCGGGATTCTCAGTGGGTGCGCTGGTTACAAGGTTGCGAAAGCAGGGGATGCAATCCTTGTGCCTTAGTGCTTCCCGTTGTGAAGGAGGTAATTGCGCCTGAAGGCCAGGGTGGTAACGATCCTGGGCAAAGCAGTGACGGGATGATGTTATCTATGTCAAATGCTGGAGATGATGGTTACGAACAAGGGCAGAGTAGTCAGGTAGAAGGAGGAAATGCCGATGGTTATTACAGTGGCGAGGCGGACGCTGACGAGGTAGATGGGCACATGCAGAACATCATGGAAGAAGAAGACACCGATATTGATAGTGGTCATGCAGATAATTCTGATGAGTCAGATGAAGAAGAAAATGCAGAGGAGGTCCCGATTCCTGCTTATTGGAATCATGACTTCTCATCTGCAATGACCGTGAACGATGGTCATGATTCTGCCTGGCAATATCACCAAAACAACATTGCGACGGGTGCTATGTATCCCAACAAAGAAGCTCTGAAGGACGCAATAATAAATTGGGCAATGTCCACGCAAAGGGTTTTCATAGCTGAGGTGTCCAGTCAGAAAAACTTGACAATGGTATGCAAGAATGCAGGTTGTCCTGCCAGGGTGCACGGCTATCTCCCTAAGTATGGCACAAGTTGGGTGATCAGTGACCTAGTTCATCACACATGTCTTATTCCCTGCATCCCTCAAGATCATCCCAACCTTTCATCCACGCTTATTGCGAGGTTGTTTTACAGTGAGATAGTGGAGAGCAAAGCGATGGAAGTTAAGGCTATCCAGACAAAAGTCTTCGTCAGGTTCAAGTACAGAATTTCTTACGGCAAGGCTTGGAGGGCTAAGCAAAGGGCGCTTGAGAGCAGATTTGGTTCTTATTTCGATGCATATGACTCAGTTGTCGGGCTCCTCCACACGCTGAAGGACCGGAATCCGGGCACCTATGTCGACATCGAAGACCTCTTCATGCCAGAGTTCCCAACTGTGAGGGTGCTGCATCGACTGTTCTTCTCTTTCGGTGTATGCATCGAAGCTTTCAGGCACTGTCGACCGGTGATATGTGTAGATGGCACTTTTCTCACTGGCAAGTACAAGGGTCAGATCCTGACAGCCATTGGTCAAGACGGCCAAAATCAAGTAGTCCCACTCGCATCTGCTTTTGTTGAGAGTGAGAACATTGGAAGTTGGACATGGTTCTTCAGGCAACTGAAAATATCAGTTGTGAAGGATAAGCCCAATGTGTGCATCCTTCATGACAGGCATGCAGGTATACTCAGTGCGATAAAGACACTGACAAACCCTGGCCCTGAGGAACAAACTCCATGGCAGGACTTGCAGAGCCGTTGGTGCATGCGCCATCTGGGGGCTAGTTTCTTCTCGCAGTTCAGAAATAAGAGCCTGATGAATCTATTCAAAAAACTCTGCAAGCAGAACCAGCTATGGAAGTACAATTTGATACGTGACAGACTTAATGTGTGCACGCAGAGACACGTTAGGGACAGGAAAGCTGCAAGAGATGCAGCGGTGAGGGCACATGTTGAAGCAGTAGCAGCACAGTTAGCAACAGGAACATCGGCCGTGGAGGAGGAGCCTGTTGGGCTTTGTGACTTGCCAGGATTTGACCCACCTGGTACTAGGAGACGCTGGATCAGATCACACAGAGGAGTTGGGGTTCGGCGGTCTTAGCGGCTACATATCGAGGTATGTGCAACGCCTGCCAGCTGACGGCACCCAAGTCAGCTCTTCTTGGATGCCCTCTATTTCTACAACTGTGGTCGTGGGAGAGGTTCTCTATAGGACGACCGGACATACGTATTCATGAGCCTATGCCTGTAATGTTCGATGCTGAAGGCATCGACATGCCTTCTTTCGGTCTGTGTTGGACACGTCGCACGGTATGTCTCGTGTTATAATTTTCTTCTTTGTGTACACTATGGCTGAAACTAACTTGTGTTTGCCGCAGAGACGCTATGCTGGTGATCAGACTAGGCGAGCATACAGGGCATTAAACGAGCAGTTTGATTTGTACACTGGGGTGATCTGGCAGCCGTACACGCAAGAAGTCATGAATGCAAGATACCCCGGCGGTATGTCTGAGCTATGCTTCAGAGATAGTGATTACTGGATGACGAAATCGAAGATCATATTCGATGTCTTCGTCGAGGAGATGGCCCAGCAGAGGGTTATGAGGCAATTTGGTCTTCAGCAGTTGGAGGTGCCTCCCCCTATAGAGGACCCGGTGCCAGGACACATCCACAGGTATTGTCTTGTTATTCAATATTGAATTGTCTTTCACAATTGTCCATAGTGAAGCATTAGTTAATTGTTTAACAAACACCATAATTTTAGGATCACAAGGAAGGGGATTCACAGGACTGCTGCTGAGTGGCTACTTAGGGTTCAGCCATACGTTACACAATGGGAGACCGCGAACACACATGTGTGGCAGGAGAATGTCGAGTTTGATCTCGATGAATTCGATCTCTATTTGCAGCGGTACATGAGCAGAACACGGTTATGCATCGTTCAACACACTCACCCAGATGATATACCTGCCCCTAGTACGTCCGATATGTACCCGAGCTATGATATTTCGGGCTCTAGGCAGTACGCGGTAAGATATATTCTCTTTATGTAATGCATCTAGTTGTTACATACTTTGCCGTGCATACTTAATAATCGTCGTGACAATTTCAGGCTGAGTTGACTTACGGACTTGGCGAGGAGGTGTCCAACTATCGGCGTTCACTTTCGGATGCACCACTACTCGTTCCTCGGCCTCATATGCAGAACTGGATGGCGCGCATTGAGGGGAGGCTACGAGCTGTGTATCGGGCTATCACGTGCACACGCACTTCGGACGTTCTTCATCAGCAGCCCGTACAACGCCCCCAGCGTCACTCCACGCAGCAGCAGCAGCAGCAGCCGCGTCACTCGACTGGTCAGGTAGACCCCACACATCACCGACATGACCCGCGTCCACGTCTAGCAGAGCAGTGGACGCCCAGGCCACCACGTCCTGACCAGGCTGGTAGTTCGGCGTGGCATCACCAGCAGGATCCCACGTCAGGCTACGTGTTTCGGCCAGGACCACACTAGCAGGGTCCCACACCAGGCTACGTGATGCAACCCCCTCCTACAGGTATGTTTCTTCATATTAATTCTTTTCAATATCGATTGGGACTATGTATTTCGTCATTACTTATGTTCCATCCCTCCCGCAGCAGGCTACGGATATATGGCGTCTATGTCCGGACATGACGTGTCTATGTCTGAATCCAGGTGGGATAGTGACCATGAAGATGGGCATAACACACAGGAATACTTGTCGCAGCACAACGAGTGGATGGACATGTTTTCGACTCCTGCACCACCTCCCACACAGGAAACACAGTATGACCTGGACGGGTCCGAGCTTCCTCCCCGTAACGTCCGGCCACCCCACAGGTATATGTGGCCGACGCCGGAGACACCACCTCCACGACGTGGCGGACGACGTGGCTGATGCTTGTGTGTCACTTATATCTAGCTATGTATGCGATAGACATATATCTGCCTATGTATGCGAGAGACATATTCTACCTATGTATGCGAGAGACATATTTCTATTCATTCGCTTTGTTAATCGAGTTACATTTCCGGAGAGACTGCTGCAGATAATTAAGATACAAGTACATCTGAATTAAACGGTACGACTGACCTTAAATAATACTGCATACAAACTACATGAAGACATCATCGTGCTTCTCGCTAACACTACATAAAGTCATCATCACTATTCTCACTAACATGTTTCTTCGACTTTGATTTTGTCTTGGCTGACATAAACTCATCGCTGGAAGAGTAACCATCATCACCGGGCTTTGGTGATGCATCGCTGCATTTCTTCTTCTTCGAGCTTGAGCCATCATGAGTTGATACATATTTCGGCGGCGGTCTTCCGTTAACAGTCGGAACAGACCCAAATAAAAGCTTGAACCATGCCAACATACTGACATCGTGGTTCATTTCTTTAACGTCCACATTGTATCTCTACAATTCAGAAAAGAACATGCATAAAATAAGATACATAAAATAAGATACATGTTCAAATTAAGATACAACTTGCTACGAATTTTAAGATACAACTTGCTGCAATGCGAATTTTAGGATACAATAACATAAATCTACTGAGTCCAACGTGGATATTTTCCTTTTCCATCACCAGCTTCTTCTGCTGCCTTGGCTGCACGAGCCCTTTCTTTCTTCATCTGCCTCTCAGCCTCACGGGCCTCCTCTCGCTGTCGGTAGACCTCCGCCAGTCGAACTCCCTCTTCTCGGTTTTTCTTCTTCATCTCATCAAGAAAAGCCCTCGGCTTCACACAATACTCTTGCCACTCTCTCTCCTGCTCTGCTTTCTCATCTGCTGCCGCCTTCGCGCGGCGCTCTTCCGCGTCCAAACTTGCCCATGCACGACGACCTCTTTCATGAATCTCGGTCACCGCCCAGTCCGGTTTTTTCGTGTCAATCCAACGATAGTACATGCACAGAGGCGGAGGAGACTACAACAAAAATAGAAATATAAATATTAAATCAACAATAATATCAACAACGTGTTTATTCTTGATGACTGAAACATACCGGAGGCCTGATGTACGGTGAAATAGAAACGGGTGGATCTTCCTCATAATTAGCGCACATAAAAAACTTCATGCCCAACCAATCTGAAAAATCCGTCACCTCCTTCACCTTGCAGAGATCGCCACACCAACAACGAAGTACTTCCACCCCCCGAGGCAAAGTCGCACTCTTCATTTTCTTAGGCCTAATGCTTTGATCCGAGCAAGGCAAACTCATCCTGACTAGCGCGTTGGTGTTTTGAAGTGTGGCTGGACGATGGACGAAGATAGGAGAGGGAGCAGTGTGTGCGCGCGAGAGAGTAGGCAATGTGTCTGTGCGAGAGAGCAGACAGGGTGTGTGTGCGAGAGAGCAGACAGGCTGTGTGTGCGAGAGAGAGCTGGCATCATGTATAAAAAGAATACGGGCACTGTAGTGTCGGCACACCGCGTTAGAATTTGCTCTCGCGTCCGCCGCAGCAACAGCAACGCTGTCTCGAACCAGCATCCTTTAAAAAAGCAGCGTTGTCGCGCGTGCAGCCGTTTCCCGCGCAGCAGGCCTCGGAATGAGCATCGTGGGAATCAGCGCCGTAAGTCTCGGAAACAGCGCCGTCTAAATCAGCGTATGGGCAAGGAGAAAAGAGAAAGGGCTGGTCGGCAAGGAGAAAGGGCTGGTCGGCAGGGAGAAAGGAGAAAGGGTGGCAGCCTGTCGGCTTAGCCCCAGCCGACTGGCCTGTCGGCTTAGCCGTGGCCGACAGGGGCCATGCCCCATGCAGTCGGCTGGCAGGCCATGCAGTCGGCTCTGCCTAGGCCGATTGGGCCCAGTCGGCCATGGCTAGGCCGATTAGGTCCTGTCGGCTTAGCCCCAACCGACTGGGTTATATTTTTCAAAATTTTCAAATTTGTATATTATTTCTGTAATTTATCAAAAAAAAGTGTATTATTTAAAAATTTTTAGCTCTGCTTCTCTCGCACAATTAACATTGCTGAGCTTCCTTCCCATTGACAAATATACGTGCCCATAGTGGTCCCGAGCAACTGCACCCCCCCAGCACTGTCCGCTGTCAGGGAGGAAAGACGCATCAGTATTCAGTTTAGCAGTTCCCATCGATGGCGCTGTCCACTGATGTTTCTGCCCTGCATGCTCAACTTGGCGCTGGGAGGCCTGAAACCCAGGTCCTTTGCTATCGATGGCCGGGTCTGCTGCAGCCGCAGTCTTCCATTCATTTTCCATCCTCAACAAGAAGGCAGCAGATGCACTGATTGGTTCCTTTCCGTCTCCATGTACGCAATTGTCCCGCAGATGCCAGCTCCTCCATAACAGCAACAGAATTCTCGCACGCATATCTTCAGCGACAGAGCTCAACAGAATCTGCAGCCAGTCTTCACCAGTTTTCCAAAACTGCTTCTCTGCTGGAAGTTGCCATTCCTCCCTCATTTTGTATCTCAGAGCCTTACTCTTTGTGCAGCTCACAACTGCATGGTACTCATCCTCATCCCCACATCCGCAGATATCACAGGTGTGGCATCAAAGGTGATCGTCCGCCTGAACTTGTTCTTCTTCGTAGCCAGAGTGTTTGTCGCAACCCTCCATCCAAAGATCCTCACTTTCGGAGGGACGTCAGCCTTCCAAATTAGGTCCCATATGCTACGATTATCAGAGTTGTTTGTCGAGCTAGACGACTCCAGACCAGACTTATTTCTTATTGCTACTGCCAACTTGTAGGCACTCCTAACTGTAAATATCCCATTCTTCTCTGGGTGCCAAGCAATGCAGTCCCTCACATCCGACCTCGGAATAGGAATTCTGCAAATATCATCGGCGTCAAAAGAGTGAAAAATCTGTTTTATTAGTGCCGTGTTCCATTCCTTCCGGTCCGGGTGCATGAGCTGGTTGACCCAGCGGAGACGCGATCTTCTTATGAAAGAGGCTGTCATTAGGCCCTCTTTCCTCGGTATCCACTGGTCGCGCTGTATCTGAATGTCCTTCCCATCTCCCACCCTCCAAATGATGCCTTTCTTCAGAAGATCCAGACCCGCCTCAATACCTCTCCAAACGGGCGAGGCGTCCGAGGAGAAAACAGTGTCCAACAAGTTACCATGAGGGAAATACTTTGATTTAAGCACACGGGCACACAGGCTATTAGGGTTCTGGATGAGTCTCCATCCTTGTTTAGCCAACAGCGCTAGATTAAATAGGTGCATGTCCCTGAATCCAATTCCTCCCGCCCTCTTTGGCTTAGTCATGCACTCCCATGACATCCAATGGACTTTGTGTCGTCCAGTTTCATCTCCCCACCAGAAGTCTCGGATCAGCTTCTCGTACTTCTCGCAAAAACCCATGGAGAGAAGGAACACCCCCATTGTGTAACATGGTAGAGCCTGGACCACTGATTTCACATGAACCTCTTTGGCAGCATATGACATGAATTTCTCTGACCAATCATTGCACCGCTTCCCGAATCTGTCCATGATGGGTTGGAAGCACTCATCTTTCATCCTGCCATCCGGGGTTGGAAGACCAAGATACTTGCCCTCGAACGCCGTGGACGTCACTCCTAGAACAGCCTTGATTTCCTCTCTGGTATGCACTGGACACACCTCACTAAAAAGAAGTGAGCACTTGCTCTCGCTCAACAGCTGCCCCGTGGCCCTTTGAAAAGAAGTGAGGATCCTTTTCACAGTAACCGCCTGCTCCGACGTGGCTTTGAAAAAGAGGAGACTGTCATCCGCAAACAGGAGGTTTGAGATACCGGGGCTGTTTCTAGCAATTTTCAGAGGCGTCAGGTTGCCTTGAGAAATCTCCAAGTCAATGAGCTTAACTAGACCATCCGCGACAAACAGGAACAAATAAGGGCTGAGTGGGTCTCCCTGACGTAGTCCTCTGGTGGGAATAAAAGGTTCGAGCAGCTCACCATTACAACGCACTGAATATCTGACTGAGCGCACACATTGCATGATCCATCCCGTCCATTTATGGTTGAATCCCGTTTTGAGCAGTACCCCTTCTAAGAACTCCCAGTCCACCCTATCGTAGGCCTTGGCAAGATCAAGCTTGTATGCACAGTGGGTATTATGTGGCTGCTTACCATGTTGGATCTTATGAAAACACTCAAAGGCAATGGTAGCCTTGTCCGTAATCAACCTTCCGGGGACGAAGGCACTCTGTGTTTCGGAGATGATTTCATTCAAATGGGGCCGCATCCGGTTGACCAGGCACTTAGAGATCACCTTGTAGAGAACATTGCACAAGCTGATCGGGCGGTAATCTTTGAGTGTTTGAGGGTCTTTGCTCTTTGGAATCAAAACTATCACCATGTCATTTAAGCCATCTGGAAGGATACCCGTGTCAAAAAAAACCAGCACCCCTTTTACTATATCCTCTCTCAAGATCTCCCAGTTTCTCTGAAAGAATCGAGCTGGAAAACCGTCGGCACCCGGAGCCTTGAGAGGACCAATTTGGAACAATGCATCGCTCACCTCATCAGCAGAGAAGGGTCTGGTGAGTTTTAAATTGATGTCATCTGAAATTTTCCTTTCAATGTGATCCAAGATTTCATGAGGGAATACCTCATTTTCTTTCTCATATAGGGCGCGAAAGAACTCCCTAGTCATCTCTTGGATCTCCTTTTCATCTTCCTTCCACACTCAGCTGTCTTTCAGTTTGGTAATGTCATTCTTTTTCTTTCTCCACGTGGCTTTCCTCTGAAACCATTTAGTGTTCCGGTCACCCTCCCTCAAGTACGTGGCTCTTGATCTTTGCCTCCACATAAGTTCTTCCCGAAGGAGTACTTCATCCAACTCAGCCGAATACTTTTTAATTGTATTTTGCTGCTCTACAGAGTATGGCGAGTTCCACAATATGCTGAGTTTATTTCTAATTTCCGCTGTCCGCTTGAGGACTGAACCAAAATCTTTGTCCGCCCATCTCCTGAGGTCCCTCTGTATGTTCGTGAGCTTTTCTGTCACAATTTTCAAATTTGCTGCTGGGCCTCCATTCTTCCAGGAATTGTCAATTGTTGACTGTAGAGAACCGGCCCGCTCCCACATGTGTTCGTACCTAAAGACCTTCTGTTTGTTCGTTTCTCCCTTAGGCCACCATTCTTTCCTCTTGCCAAGGCGTACCAACAGCGGTAGGTGGTCCGATCTAGAAGAACAAATGTGTTCTATAGTGGCCTTTCTGAAGTAATCCGACCACTCGGGGCTCGCCACACCTCTATCCAATCTGGCTCGAACGTTTCTTGCTCCCTCTTGCTTATTGTTATAAGTCCAACAGGGGCCTTTGTATCCAAGATCAAACAGGTTACAGTCAGATAAAACATTGCGAAAGTTTTCCATGAGCCGTTCCGATCTCTTAGAGGATGAGAAGTGTTCTGATTGCCACATTGCTTCGTTAAAATCACCCACCATCAGCCAGGGGACATTTGAGTTGCATTTTATTCTTCTTAGCAACTCCCACATGTGATGCCTATCTCTTGCTCTCGGTTCACCATAAACAAAAGTACACCGCCATTGCATACTAGCAGGATTTAAACGAACCAACACATCAATATACCTCGGGCCAACGGCAAGCTTTATTGCTTCAACACTTTCATCATAGAAGAGCGCAATACCCGCACCTTTGCCGATGCCGGGTTGCGTGATACAATGCCTGAGGCCTAGCCTCCATCTTAACTTATTGACATACGCATTGCTCTGCCGCGTCTCAGAGAGGAACACAAGCTTGGGCTTGTAAGTGTGCACAAGGCACACAAGTTCCTGAACTGTCCGGGGTTGCCCTAGGCCCCGGCAGTTCCAGCTTAAGACCGTCATGGCCCCTGACGGGCACCGCCATTAGCGCCCGTCAGTAAGCCGGCAGCCCCAAGGCCGGTCGCTTCCAGTCCACTTGCCACATCTGTGATCTCCACCCCACCACTGTCCGTGCCCCTGGCTTTTTTCTTTTGCTCACTCTCAACCTCCCCTCCCTTACCCTCTTTTCCTCCCTTAGCTGCCTCTCCCCGATCACCTCTCTTCCCAAGTACAGTAAGTTTATCCACCGCATCACCCCCCATAGCTAGAACCTGTAGGTTACCTTGCTGAATCTCACCGCGTGCTGCATGTTTTGTGGCTGTCAGGCCTTCAGTTTTCTGAGTGCCAGGTCTCTTCTTCAGTCCTCTCCCAGAAAGAGCATCAGGTTCAGGTTCCGTGCCACGCACTGGAGCAGCAGGCACTGTGTTACTGTCATCTACAGCAACAGTGTCCTCGACCATGATTGGGTGCTCCATCTCTGTCGCTGCAGTAGTTGGGGCAGCCACCTGTTGCTGGCCGACCTGAGCAGCAGGTTCGAAGCCCGGGGGGAAGTCTGGGGTCTGTCCCCCGGTGCTCTCCGCTCCAACAGTGGTGGTGTACAGGCAGAGGGTTTTGCCGGTGTCTTCCCCTCCACCTGCACCCTCCTTCATTCCCTTCGCTGGAGGTACTGCTGTATCTTTCTGAAGTTGTGAGCCCTCCCCATCCTTGACAGTGTCTATCTTTATAGCACCGACGGCGTCAATTGCTGCCTGCACCATCGGATTGTTCAGGATCTCCTCTGGAATCTCCCTGTACTTCGCAGCTGGCAGTCCAACTGGTGCAGTTCTTGCCATCTCCTGTGCATCGGGCTCGAAGAGAAGGAACCTCCTAGCACTACTTCCCTCAGGCACCACAAAACCACCTCTAGTGCGGCTTCTTTTGAACGGGGAGGCACGCAATGCTGCCGAGAAACTCATCTTTTGGAGATCTGCGGGCAGCTTACATTCGCGTTGGCCATGCCCTAAGTACCCGCAAAAACAACAAAAACGGGGGAGCCTCTCGTACTTTACATTGAGGAAGTACACTTCATTTTCAGCATGGTCATGAAATTCTAGCTTACTACGGAGAGGCTCATCAACATCATGTTTTACTCGAATCCAGATGGACTCCCCCCCAAATCCTCCCTTCACTGTCCGAGTCCACCTCAAGCACCTCACCAAGTTTTGCACCAATCTCACGGGCCACATGATCGAAGAACATGATCGGGGGGGCATCAAAGATGCGTGCCCAGATCGGCATGTGGGCGACCTCCACGTCCCCTGGCCTAGCACTCCCGTCCACTGCCACCATCAGAAACCAAAGTTTTAAATAGCGCGCTATAGCGCCGCTATAGCGGCGCTATAGCCGCTGGAAACTTGTTGCGCTACGATATGGACGTTTTCAGGTTGCGTGCGTTTTCACGCTATTAGCGCGCTAAAGGCAGTTAGCGTGGCACCCAAATAGCGTTAGCGTCCCGCTTCGATGCCCAAAAATTTCGCTCCAGAAACGAAATCGCCGCGCGGGCCAAAGCCCAAATAGCCCGAACCTACCGATACACACCCCATCCAACCCAATCGAGCAAACCCTACTCCCTTTCTCCCCCTCGAGCAAAAATAGGGGCGGCGCACAACCAACGAGCAGCTATGGCGGCGGCTGCGACCTGCTACTCCGGCGACTGACAGGGCTTCCTCACCACTCCCTCCCTGCGACCTTGGCATCCACAAGGCCGCGCAGCTGTTCCCGGCGACGAAGGCATCCACAAGGCCACACGTCAGATCTCGACGACGGCAAGGCAACTCCTGGCCACTTCCTCCCGGCCGCTCCCGGCCACACAGCAGGCAACGGCGACGACATCCATTAGGTGACGCAGCTCTGTGCGGCGACGGTGTCCATCAGGCGACCATGGACCAAGAAATTCCACCAGCAGGTAAGCTTCTCTGTACAGAATATTGTAATGGATGCTAAAGTGGTGTGTACTGGTCGATTGACTAATTAGATTTATATATCACGGGAGGTTACTTGAGCTGCATCGGGTAGTATTTGACATTGAAAAGATTCAGGCATATGGGATTAACTAGATGAAGTAGTGTGTACTGGTCGATTGACCCACTGTAGTCTGTAATATATAGATGGCTGCCATTGAACTTATTCAGGCATATGGAATCCCTGAATCAGCTTTCCAAACAGGATTTTTCTCTGCAACTTGAGCATTATGCCAACCTTTGCTGTAATAATGAACTGCAGTATGTTATGTGCCTGCTGCCTTGTTATTTCTTTGCATTGGATGTAGGCTAGTTGATATATGTCAACTATCAAGTATATCGAAGTTGAGTTGATGACTGATCCTATGTTTATTTGTTTACATTTTATTGATTTATACCGAAACGCTAAATAGGGTTTAGCACGCTATAGCTGCGCTATAGCATTTCACCGATTTTGGATGGGCTGCCGCTAAGAGGCTTAGCGCGCTATTTAAAACTTTGTCAGAAACGGATCACCCCGGTGAGTCCAGGGGCCGTTGTTGAGGATGAAGCGCCGATCACCTTCCCGCTCGAACTCGAGAAGGAACCGATTGTTCTTGAGCGGTGAGTAGTTGAGGCGCCCCCTCAACCCCCACTTGTTCCGCAGATCCTGGAAGAGGCCCCCGACGCTGAAGAGCTGCACTGAGAAGAACAAGCCAATGGCGAGCCACCGTGATTGCATGGCCGCCCTTTCCTTTGACAGGTTCAGGGAGACCACATGCGGGGACTGCATCAAACTTGAGGTGTAATGAGACAAATTATTTTCAAACTGAAAGTATGAAAGGAAAAAAAACAGCAACTTTCACTTATTCGTGAATTTGCAGGCATGTCCATATATATATATACATATACTTATAAGAGGACTCGACCGAAGCCACACCACGCGTCGACTAGCCTTGTGCGCACGTGTCCAGCACAAGGACGGCACATGTATCAACCTATATAACATAATAAAAAACAAACAAATGAACTCGATCGTGGCTGATATAACAAGTGAAGAATCCTGGAGTTCGTGTATGATATAACAACTCCTCGTTCAGCAAGACTCTTGTATCAAGCTACTTATAAAAAACAAACAACTTCATGATCAAATTTACGTGCAAGAGTTGAGATAAGAACTCTTTGGCCATCAGAAGATCTCAAGTACAAATTATTTCTACTTCTTCACTTCATGTTAGGCACACTCGACCAGGCTTACAAGACATACAGGCATTACACGACTCATGATTAGACAGACGATCTTAACAGCACTTTGTCAACAGCAGTCACACAGGCATTACGCGACTCTTGAGGTCAATAACATTGTTCCCTAGCCTGCAAATAATCAATGATAAGAGGTACTTGTATCAGTCAACTTCTAAGATTGCATACATAAAATTAGTATAAACCACCAAGTTCATAGTAACTCACATCCTAACCACTTGGTCAATAAAGGACTGTATCAGTGCAGGATATTGATTCTGTGAGTTTTTCAAAGTCACAAGAATGGTAAACAGGCATCGAGGTATAAAATTTCTGATCTCCATCACCAGCGAGAAGGCTGCATCAAGCTGCTCTAAAGAGGCCCACTGCATCAATCAAAACTAGTTTGTATCATACTCAGGTGCCATAAAAATATATACAAGGGAGACTGTATGTATTGTATACAAAGAGGAAGATGATTAAACATGAATCTTACGTCATGATGTTTGAAAAAGTTGTTGGAGAACTTCAGAAAGCTAACCCCATTTTCCACATACGGAACACAAAGCTTCCCAGCTTTATTGCGCCACGAATGGAGATAATAAGTATGCTTCATTGCTGGAACTTTCTTCACAGTCTGCCCCCACACAAACTGATCAAGTGAAGCTAGCAAGACGGTCACAACGGCTGGATCAAGTCTATCAATCAGCTGAACCAAACTTTCACTGATTTGTATCCTCTCAAAATGAGACAACAACGACGGGTGATTCGTCACGAATGCAATGACGGCCTCACTTTGGTAGTCCACAACAGGACCATATCTTAGGAAGTCGACCAATTGATAGAAATGCATTGGGTAACAGTTTTTGACATGATCTTTGAAAGAATCCTCAAGTATTGTGCCAATTGCAACATAGTCTGATTTAGCAGAATGTTCACTAAATGTTTCTGGGGCAGAATTAATGCGAACATTCCCATCGGGGTCAAAGAGGATATTCTTAGAAGTGATGTTACCTCCGTAGGAAGTCCCACTGTAATGTTTTCTGCACAGCTGAATCAGCACTTTCTTAGAACGAAATTGCATATGCTCTGCCAAGTACTTCACCAGCACTGTACCTTGCATGGCCGAGCTGCCCGGGCACGGGAGAACTAAGTGCTCTGGTGGCAATGGCACCGTCTCGTAGCGTTGCTGAGCTCTGATTATGTCATCCCATGTTTCGTAACCAGCACTGGAAAACAAACAAAATCAATGCTTTTCAAGTACACAAGAACTAGTTAAGCCATAATAGAAGCCTAGAACTGCCTCAAAAATGTTTAAAATGTGAACTAGCATGGCACATTTATCACGAAAGGTGAATGGATAATTAGGTTTTCAGTTTAACACGTACCAGCCACCTCGCAGACGAGTGTTCAGTTTGATTGTTGAATCTCTTGGATTTTATAGCATGAAAGCAGACGGTTTGGCTCCAAAACTTTTCCAGCATAAGTTGAATAAAAGTCGCGTGGTTTGATTCCCGCTCTAACAAAAGCAGCCTCGCTCAACAGGTTTATGTCCAATTTGTTCAGATTCTTCTGAAGTGAAATAGTTGATCCGCAAATATCCATAAATATCTGAAAAGCAAAAGATAAATTGTTGAACATAAACAAGTTCTCCATAGAATATATAAGTTCTCACTTAAACCAAGATATAAAGATCACAGCTAATTTTCAGTCACATGTACAGAATGAGCTCAGGAGAGATTAGGTAAATTAGTTGAGAATTCAGAATATTATGATGCTATGGCTCCTGGAAATAGAAAGATAAATAGATCCTAGGGGTTCTTAGGGATTTCTTTTGGTTATGTGAGGGGCAAACCAATCTGCCTTTACCTTTCTGAATGTCATAGGACAGAATGCTGCTTAGTGTTCACCTTAAATCATGTGTTACATTTCTCCTTGCATTCTGAGCAAGTGGTTCGTACCATAATGGCTCCCTTTTAATGAAATCTGCTAGCTACAACAGATTAAAAAAATGTCGTACAGAAGAAGCAGTCTTACAGGTTATGTTCTAGGGCCGAGTACACGTTTCCCGTATCAGAAAAATCAACCGGTAAACCTCACGGGACACTGGAAATTGGGTCACAACCAGTAATTTGGGGACTCAATGTCTAAATTTAGAAAGACAAATGCGCACAGCTTTCATTCTTGTTCAATGCAAATCAAGATAAAGTAAACACCAAATTTTGTTAAGATGCCAACTATGAATCTTTGAATGCATCTCCAATCAAGTAATATAATCATAGAATTACAGTGTTAAATGCCAACTCTGAATCTTTAATTTGTTTCCAATCAAGTAGTATATGATCATAGAATTACAGATCTAAATTTGAGTAAGATGCCAACTCCGAATCTTGGAATATATCTTCAATCAAGTAATGCAATCATAGAACCACAGTGATAAAATACCTGAGTTACTATATCAACACCAGAAATTTTAATGCTCGCACAAGTTGATTGCAAGGTAGGAACTTCTGCTGCAGGGATAGAAAGAGAGTTCAAAGAAACTACTACTTTGGTTGCTAAAGCAACGACCAAATAAACAGCACAAAATATTATCAAGTTGTGAAAAGGAAGATAAGACATGGTACCTAAGTTGCAACATCTTTCCTTCAACACTTCGTATCGAGAATGGCAGCTTCTTGCTTCTCTATCAGAAATTGGATTGATATCACTAACACAATCAGCCAGTAGGTAGCAGTTCATCTTCGAGATATAGTTCGATTTGCCCTTCTTAGAGCCAAAACAATCTCCTCTATCACTGCAAACGAAGTCCTCCTCCATGCACTCCATATCTACCGTGGCTTTATCCTAATAAGATGAAATGCATAAAGATGTTATTTAGCTTCTGCTGCAGCTGTAAGTATGTCCTAACCAACAATATGCAACATGCAGATGAAGAATGTTACCGTTTCCGCCTCGCACAAAACTTTACCAGGTGAGACTTTGTCTCCTTCCTTCTTCAGCCACTTGGCAATGTTTCCCTGCAGACAATACAAGTATTGTACGATGTGAAATTTTAAGGAATGGAGACACAAAGAAATTCTGGGTTCAGTCTAAACATTATTATAATTATAACTTTGGATGACAAGTACCTCAGTCATTGTAGGTGACAGTGATGGCATCCCAATATTTTGATGTGGTGGCAGGTCTGGAATAAGCAGTATGTTAAGACATCTGACATGGATCTGGCTTATGCTATACTAATTGGGGTTCTCAGAGAATTGCGATACAAGAACAAAAATGAGGGTGGAGATGTGGGACCCAGAATTCAAGATACAATAACTTTTGAACAAAGCAAACACAATGCTAGATACGGCACAGCAGAGAACTACCCTGAAATTTTACATGGAAATAGATGTGGACAAAAATCCTAATATGTTGTAATGCTTAGATATGAATGGAAGGAACCATTCTTGCATAGGAGTAGTTACCAAGAAAAAAAGACCAATCTCTGTTAAAATATTCCCAATTCCTGGTTATAGAATAAGTCTTTGATTCAAGGGCATAAACAAACATCCAAGAGAAGGTGCAGGGGTACCTGCACAACTTGAGAAAGAGCTTGCTGAAACTACCCGCCCACTGAAAAAGGACAACAAAAAAGAAAAACACCTTCAAAATGGTATTCTTATACATACAGGAAAGAGTACAACCACCGCGCATTTCTGGTAAAAGAACTACTTTAAATGGACAACGAGAACTCCAATCATAAACTTAGTTAGCTATTGTGGTATAGAAAGGTAAATCACCATTCATGTATATGACTGAAAAGTGGTGACGAATGGTTCAAGGACTTTTTGCAAGACGCAGTTGGTATTAATCAAATATCAAATATTTTGAGTCAAGTTCACCCTCTTTTGAAGGTGATTATTCTTTGAAGCATTGGCACACAGAAATATAAAGGCAGCAACGGTATAATAAGAAAAGCACACTATACCATGACAATGAACCATTGAGGCCAGTAACGGCACTAGGGACACGGTTGATGAGCGTTCTTCTACAAGTGGAGTTTCCGTTTACTCCTCCTAGGGACACCTGAAAAATAAACCAAGAAATTAGAACCACGGCATATGAAAATATGAGCAGAAACTTGATTGCATGGGGACTTACATTGTTAGCCTTGGCAGGTACTTTCTCCTCCACTTTTGGCTCTGCAGGTTCTGGTGTAGCCTTTGATCCTGAAGGAGCTGCAGGCGCATCTGCAGCCGACGGTTACAACCAAAAAACATCCAAATCAACACTGACATTAAAATTTAAGATCAAGTGCATAGCCAGGAAGAGGCCTAGTTAAAATTCAGTTTGTATAATAATCAATGCTGAAGATTTACTCAAGAGGTCGGAATTTAAGTTTCTAAGAGCAAGAAGTACTGATTACATCAAAGAACCTTTCATCAATCTCAGGAATGCAATCAGAGAGAAAATAGCATACCCAAGTAATCTTCAATGTCTGCCTTCAGACCCCATACCTTGGGCGCGAGATCGCTTGTGGGTGCGAGCTTCATTGCTGGAACTTTCTTCACAGTCTGCCCCCACACAAACTGATCAAGTGAAGCTAGCAAGACGGTCACAACGGCTGGATCAAGTCTATCAATCAGCTGAACCAAACTTTCACTGATTTGTATCCTCTCAAAATGAGACAACAACGACGGGTGATTCGTCACGAATGCAATGACGGCCTCACTTTGGTAGTCCATAACAGGACCATATCTTAGGAAGTCGACCAATTGATAGAAATGCATTGGGTAACAGTTTTTGACATGATCTTTGAAAGAATCCTCAAGTATTGTGCCAATTGCAACATAGTCTGATTTAGCAGAATGTTCACTAAATGTTTCTGGGGCAGAATTAATGCGAACATTCCCATCGGGGTCAAAGAGGATATTCTTAGAAGTGATTTTACCTCCGTAGGAAGTCCCACTGTAATGTTTTCTGCACAGCTGAATCAGCACTTTCCTAGAACGAAATTGCATATGCTCTGCCAAGTACTTCACCAGCACTGTACCCAAAGTTTTAAATAGCGCGCTAAGCCTCTTAGCGGCAGCCCATCCAAAATCGGTGAAATGCTATAGCGCAGCTATAGCGTGCTAAACCCTATTTAGCGTTTCGGTATAAATCAATAAAATGTAAACAAATAAACATAGGATCAGTCATCAACTCAACTTCGATATACTTGATAGTTGACATATATCAACTAGCCTACATCCAATGCAAAGAAATAACAAGGCAGCAGGCACATAACATACTGCAGTTCATTATTACAGCAAAGGTTGGCATAATGCTCAAGTTGCAGAGAAAAATCCTGTTTGGAAAGCTGATTCAGGGATTCCATATGCCTGAATAAGTTCAATGGCAGCCATCTATATATTACAGACTACAGTGGGTCAATCGACCAGTACACACTACTTCATCTAGTTAATCCCATATGCCTGAATCTTTTCAATGTCAAATACTACCCGATGCAGCTCAAGTAACCTCCCGTGATATATAAATCTAATTAGTCAATCGACCAGTACACACCACTTTAGCATCCATTACAATATTCTGTACAGAGAAGCTTACCTGCTGGTGGAATTTCTTGGTCCATGGTCGCCTGATGGACACCGTCGCCGCACAGAGCTGCGTCACCTAATGGATGTCGTCGCCGTTGCCTGCTGTGTGGCCGGGAGCGGCCGGGAGGAAGTGGCCAGGAGTTGCCTTGCCGTCGTCGAGATCTGACGTGTGGCCTTGTGGATGCCTTCGTCGCCGGGAACAGCTGCGCGGCCTTGTGGATGCCAAGGTCGCAGGGAGGGAGTGGTGAGGAAGCCCTGTCAGTCGCCGGAGTAGCAGGTCGCAGCCGCCGCCATAGCTGCTCGTTGGTTGTGCGCCGCCCCTATTTTTGCTCGAGGGGGAGAAAGGGAGTAGGGTTTGCTCGATTGGGTTGGATGGGGTGTGTATCGGTAGGTTCGGGCTATTTGGGCTTTGGCCCGCGCGGCGATTTCGTTTCTGGAGCGAAATTTTTGGGCATCGAAGCGGGACGCTAACGCTATTTGGGTGCCACGCTAACTGCCTTTAGCGCGCTAATAGCGTGAAAACGCACGCAACCTGAAAACGTCCATATCGTAGCGCAACAAGTTTCCAGCGGCTATAGCGCCGCTATAGCGGCGCTATCGCGCGCTATTTAAAACTTTGACTGTACCTTGCATGGCCGAGCTGCCCGGGGGCGGGAGAACTAAGTGCTCTGGTGGCAATGGCACCGTCTCGTAGCGTTGCTGAGCTCTGATTATGTCATCCCATGTTTCGTAACCAGCACTGGAAAACAAACAAAATCAATGCTTTTCAAGTACACAAGAACTAGTTAAGCCATAATAGAAGCCTAGAACTGCCTCAAAAATGTTTAAAATGTGAACTAGCATGGCACATTTATCACGAAAGGTGAATGGATAATTAGGTTTTCAGTTTAACACGTACCAGTGCAATCTAATCCTGAAGCTGCAAAAGACTCGCTCTTGCCACCCTTGTCTACAGAAGCTTTGTTAAGAAAAATAATCATTAGTACATATGAGCAACAGCAGACTACATATGAATTTCAGCGGTATAACTTGAACATCAGTCAAGCGAATTCAGATCACAAGGCAAAAAAATTCTGAACATCGATTGAATTTGGTTGATTCTGTGGACGTGGGACCCAGAATTCAAGATACAATAACTTTTGAACAAAGCAAACACAATGCTAGATACGGCACAGCAGAGAACTACCCTGAAATTTTACATGGAAATAGATGTGGACAAAAATCCTAATATGTTGTAATGCTTAGATATGAATGGAAGGAACCATTCTTGCATAGGAGTAGTTACCAAGAAAAAAAGACCAATCTCTGTTACAATATTCCCAATTCCTGGTTATAGAATAAGTCTTTGATTCAAGGGCATAAACAAACATCCAAGAGAAGGTGCAGGGGTACCTGCACAACTTGAGAAAGAGCTTGCTGAAGCTACCCGCCCACTGAAAAAGGACAACAAAAAAGAAAAACACCTTCAAGATGATATTCTTATACATACAGGAAAGAGTACAGCCACCACACATTTCTGGTAAAAGAACTACTTTAAATGGACAACGAGAACTCCAATCAGAAACTTAGTTAGCTATTGTGGCATAGAAAGGTAAATCACCATTCATGTATATGACTGAAAAGTGGTGAGGAATGGTTCAAGGACTTTTTGCAAGACGCGGTTGGTATTAATCAAATATCAAATATTTCCAGTCAAGTTCACCCTCTTTTGAAGATGATTATCCTTTGAAACATTGGCACACAGAAATATAAAGGCAGCAACGGTATAATAAGAAAAGCACACTATACCATGACAATGAACCATTGAGGCCAGTAACGGCACTAGGGACACGATTGATGAGCGTTCTTCTACAAGTGGAGTTTCCGTTTACTCCTCCTCCTCCTCCTCGACGCCGTCTGCCTCGCACTCGCCCGCCGTCGGCGCCGCGGCGGGCCTGTCGCGCATGGTCGGGCGCGCGCGGTGGTCGGATCGGGAGGAGCGGGTGACGCTGGTCGACCCCTCCGCCGCCGCCGGGTCGCCGCCGGGTCCCTCGGACGGCGCCATGCTAGACCCTCGTCGCCCGCCGCTAAACCCTAGGGGAGGAAGGGGAGGGGAGAAATCGAGACGACGAAGGCGAGGAGGCCGCGTCTGTCGCTGCGCATTCCTCGCTGTGTGTTTGGGGGTGTGGAGTGGCGCCGCGGGGTGCGGGTGGGCGTAGGCTAGGTGCGCGTGGTGCATGGACCGAGTAGAGGAGGGCAGCGTACGATCAACTCCGGATGGGCCGTGGACACGCCACTCGGGTCATCTGCGTGGACCCGGTGCGCGGCGCGGCGGTCGCTCCTGCCCGTCCGATCGCATTGGAGGCACAGGATTCTTTGCGCCGCCGGCGCGTCGCGCTCCGTGGACGCGGCGTAGGGTCTTCCCGCGCAGGGCGAAGCGTGGAGCCCACCAGCTGCTCTCCTGACGCCACGTATCGATCCCTACGCCTACATGCGGCCAGCGTACCCTCCAATCAGAGCCCGGCGCCTCGAGTGGGCCAGGGCTAGGCTTACACACAAGGGGTTGAGGGGCACGTACACGTAGGGCTTTCTTTGTTCCACCACCTGCTCCAAACCCAAAATTCTTCCTTGGTCGTTGTTGTTCTGCCTGCCCATGTGCATGTGCTGCTTCCGTAGGAGGATTTCATTTCAAATCACGGGAAGCACAAGCACAATGGTTCATCATGGAGGCATCTTTTCCCCGAAACTT